>CM053581.1:212934626-213012765 GCA_028627135.1 Pseudochirops cupreus
ATAAACTAATTACTATTACACCCTAACATCACTTTTCCTTTTAAAAAAAATTTTTTTAAATTTTAGACTAATACTAAAACTTAAATACATAAGAAAAAGAAACATTATAAACTTAAATATTAAACTTAAATATAAGAGAAAAAGAAAAAATGTCATGTGCACAGCAGAACATAGGAGAGGATTCTCACTATATAACAATAACTTAACCATTTCAAGAAAGCCTATATATTAAATACTATACGTTATGTTGAAAGCTGTTCATCTTTGCTTTGCTTCCTTGTAAGTTTTCTTTGGTTCTCTGCTACACACTTTTTGCTTTGTTCTTTTTTCACCCTTCTTCTCCCCTTCCCACCACCCCAAGGTTACAATTGAGCATGGATATACTTATATATAGGTACTGATATATACATAATGTATACACATATCCACATACATATACATATACTTTTCCTAAGAGATAGTCTACTCTTCATCTTGTTTTTGTGTGTATCTCTTTTTTCCTACCTCTCCTAACTCCTCTATTTTACTTCTACCTTGCCCTCTTACTTAACCTATCCCTCCCTCCAGCAATCTCTCCCTTATCCTCCAATTCCCCTAAATCTAAACACCCTTTTATTCACCCCTTTGACCTATTCTGTCCCCCTCCCCTCTAAAATTCCTTCCCCTATCCTCCCATTCCCCAAAATCTAAAGACCCTTCTATAGCCCCCTTAATATCACTTTTCACAAAGCATAATCCACATGTAAAGAAAGCTATTAACTTTTACTCATTCATCAAATAAATACACAGTCTCTTCTCATGCTAAACTTTTAAATACTGACTAAAATACTTCCAGACAGTTATATAAAATGACAAGCTATTTCAAGCCAGGAAAACTTGGGTTCAAGTCTTGCCCCAGACAAATACTGGCTGTGACCTAGGGCAAACTGCTGCAGGCAACTCTCTAAAACTCAAAGTGACAAAGGTTTCACCCATCTGCATAGATAATGGGAGTTTCCTTCTCTAGAAGTATCTTTATCAATGAAATCACAGGATTAGTCCCTATTTCTAGTTCAGCTATATAGTATTCAACATAAAGGTAGAGCCAAATATCTCAAAGTAAGCAACAACTGCCCCCAATTTTTCCCATCTCTATATTCAATAGACCTATGGCTTTATGAAGAAATTAAATGTAAAAATGCAAAAGCAGTACTGGAAGAACGGGCTGTCTTCGCCCCTGAGCTTTCCTTCTCCCCCCCCTTTCCCACCTGCCAATTAAAGAGATTCACAGACTGAGTTCAGACTCAGGTCCCCAAGGGAGAGACAAACCACACTGAGTCACGGGAAAACTTAACAGAACAAGCATTGGGTTTCTTTTTCCTGAAATGACAAGCAAGGGAGGGGACACTTGACTCGATTTTTCTTTCTTCTCTTTTTTCCTTTGTTTCTCTTTTTTCAAACTTCTTTTTACTGATTTGGCCAATAAAAATATCACGTACCTTGTGGTGTTTTGGCAGATGATACCTTCTGAATACTTCATGGCATAATGAAATGTTTTCGGTATGGATAATATTGCTTTACGGATCATAGAAGTAAATATATTTTTTCCCCCAAAACAAAATTTTCTGCTTTGAAATTTAAGTTTCTCAATTAGGAGCCTTGGATAAGCAGTTCTCAACTATCTTACGGGATTTGCAAAGTTCAAAGGGATGACAAATTGCTCCCTCCGGTGGCAGAAGTCCATGAAGTTAAAAACTTCGGGAAAGTGGCACCCAAACTTCCACCTAACTTTCAATGTTTTCCCAAAAGCCCCACCCTAGATGACTAAATAGCTGGGGCACAATAGGACAACTGACTTTAACCCTGCCCTCAAACTCCAAAGCCAGTGCCTCAGGCGCTAAGCATCAGCAGGCTTATATGTCATCTCAGGGATGGCCAAAATCTAAATAGAAAATGCCATCCTTCCAGCTTCCTGTCATGCCTCCATACAACCTCTGCATTCCCTTAATAACGGCACCTACGGAGACCTTGCCCTGGAAGAGCTAAACTACTTCCTGCCTGGGGCCATGCTTTCTCGATCCTGAGGGCTCCCTCACATTGCCCCAAATGCCAGTCTGTGATTCTCCCCAGCCATCTTCCGGCCACACCATTGGGTGCGTACCCTTTCCCTTTTTCTAGTTCTTTTTCAGAGTACAATAATCAAATCAACACTACCATTGCTTCTAGAAAAATGGTGTCAATCTACTGCCCTGTGGCTCCACTCACCATCCCACTGACTTCCCAGAATAAAAAAGCTATACCCAGACACCCCCTCCCCCCATCTGTTCTTATCTCCATTAGAAGGTAAGCTTTTGGAGGATAAGGCCAAGTGGAAAAGAGTTCTGGGCCTGAAGACAGGAAGACTCATCTTCCTGAGTTCAAATCAGGACCCAGATGCTTAGCTGTGTAACCCTGGGCAAGTCACAATTCCTGTTTGCCTCCGTTTGCTCATTTACAAAATTATCTGGAGGAGGAAATGGCAAAACACTCCAGTTTCTTTGCTAAGAAAACCCCAAATGGAGTAACAGAGAGTTGGACATGACTGAAAATGACACAAAAAATTTCTGAAGACAGTGGTGGTCTCTTTTCTACAGCTGTATACAAGCAATGCTTCACACAGTTCCTGGCACACAATATGAGTTAGTCAATGTTTTTTCATTAATTCCTGTACTTAAAAAGTACACTTATTATACATATATATGTATATATATCTCCATTTGATTCAGGATCTTCAAACTAAAAGTCAATGAAAATAAAGCACGCTTTTTCACCTTTAAATATGAGAATGCTATGAATGTTCACAAAATGCCCACCAGCCAGAGAGGGTCTTAAAATCCACACTCACTCTGTCTAGTCTAGATGGTGTTTTTTTGTGGCATTCTAGCCTTTCACTCTCTGAAAACAAACTGATTGAAGTAAAATTCCTACCATATCTTTCACAGAAAATAACATTCTTAAATACTGTGAAGTTATTCCTTATAACTTTGAATTGGAGAGGCACAGAACAGGAAGATGTCCCCATTAAGTGTGAGTCATTTAAAGTCCCTAACACAGAAGGACTCAATAAGGATGACAGACAGTGAATGGTCTTCAGACTCTGCTAAGCAGGATTCTAGCCTACACACACAGAAAACACCACAACCAGGAACATATGGCCTGATTTTTTACAGTAAGGCAAAAGAAGAAGCCTCTTCGTTCTGGATCCTAGTTGACATGGGAGGTCATGTAATCTAACCCAAACCTGAGCAGAATTTCCCTCTCAAGGCTGCCCTATAACATTCCTCATAGTAGTCATACAGTTTTTTTTTAATTAAAAACCTTTATTGAGGCATACCAATCCACATTTGTTCAACTTTGTTTTGAAGTTTTTCCTTTTAAGAACCTGACTCTATGTGACTCTCTGTATCATCTGCCTTTTGTTCCTCCTTTTTGCTACTGGGAAGTATTTTTTCCCATATGACAGCATTTCAAACAGTTGAAGACAGGTATCACGGTCCCCTATATGTTCTTCGGATCAACGAAATCTGTTCTGTATTTCAAATGAATATTTTTGAATTCTCACACTGAAACGATCAGTTCTAAAAAAGTGGTGTCAATAACCCTGGCATTTATGACACATTCAAATGGAATGTTCTCAGAAGTCAGGAACTCAAACAGCTGCAAGCAAAGAAATACAGTTTGATGTTTAGAAATGTCGGCATGGGGACTGGGCAGCTGCTACGGAAATTATGAACTGAGAACCCAGACCCTACACTTGACAAATAATAAGTTTCCTCGGTCCATAAAGAGATGGAACCAGAGGAGCACACACCATTCTGAGGAAAGCAAACTTCAGTCTAAAAGGAGCTAGTCCAAGGAGAATTGCTAGGTACATACAACAGGTACACATCCTCTCCTGCACCGCTGGAGAAGCCCGCAGTGGGCAGCTTACCCAGAGCGTTATAAAGGGACATGTCTAAAGTGAAGCCTCTAGAAAGCACAACCCCTAAATGAGTGCGCTCATGCAGACCACGTGAACATGCCGGAAGTGAAGGGAAACCACAAAATGGGTACAGCGAAGAGGGTCTTAACCTTTTTTTGGGTCATTGTCCCCTATGGCAATTTGGTGAAGTCTGCGGACCCTTTCTCAGAATGTTTGCTCCTACATTTATAACTGAAGGAAATGGGAAATTTCAGTTGCAAGTTAGTGAACAAAAAGATGTAATTTTTCCCTCTATCCAAGTTCAAGGATGTTCAGAAATCTATCGATGGACTCCTATGGGGAAATCTCAGGTTAAGAACTCCTGGAATCTGGGTGAGGGGCAGTACCTGGGTGAGGAGTGACTGCAGGGATCTATGGGAGGGGGGAGGGGAACAGGTGATATGAGGGAGGGGAAAGAAGGCGTGTCTATGGGGCGGGGAAGCAGAAAAAAGGAGGTAGGGGGCAGATGGTATAAAGTACGTGGGAAAGGAAGGGGCAAAGACGGGGGTCGGGCGGGAAGGAGAACAGGAAGGGGAGTATATGGGGGCGGGTGGGGGGAGAGGAGAGCAGCAGCTCCCTCACGCCCGCTGCCAGCTGTACCCTTCCCTCCCCCCCACCTCTCCCCTGGAACATCGTGGTGCTCAGGGAGAGGAAGGGCCATGGAGAACAAGTGGAGCAGGAGGCCGGGGGGCTCCCGAGCCGGAGCTCCGCCGGGGGCAGGGCGCCCCCTCCCGGGCACCAGGCTCTGGGCGCGCCTGCCCGGAAGAAGCGCGCTCCTGCGCCCGAGGGCCTCCCCCTCCGCGCGCTCCTGGCCTCGGCCCCCGCTCTGGTTACCTGGCCTCGCACCGCGCCTCGCTCTCCACCCCATCTTCCCGCTCATCTAGTCCTGGGGGGGCTTCCTCCGTGGAAGGTGACGGGGAGGCGGCGGCGGCCGAGAGGGCCAGCGCCAGTGCCGTCGCCATTGCTCCTCCAGATTCGTAAAGGGACTCCCGGGCCGGAGCCGGGAAGAGGTGGACACAGACACCGTAGGATGAGCGGCGGCAGCGCTACGGAGAGTGAAGCGCTACCACAAAGACTTCTGGGAGTTGTGGTTCCGCAGTCTTACTTTGACTTTGGAGAGCAAGTACAGTGAGAACTACAAGTCCACTGGGGCTATATGGCGGGGCCTTCGGTGCATCCTGGGAGCTGTAGTCCTTGCTGGAGGCGACAAGCCCATTGATTGGGGATTTCTCTGGGGCGCTAACCTTAAGGACGAGAGCGCAGGGCGAGGAACCTATTCTGCGTAATTCTTCGTGCATTTCATTGCTATTTCCTTGTAGAGCTGTCCTTCCCAGAAATTTTGCTGATCCAGCCCACTGAGCCCTGTCGATCTCTCCTTTAACCTCATAACACCTTGTATTATAATTTAGCTACAGGTCATTTAATTCAGTCACTTTCCTATCACTTTCAGCCCCTGCTGCTCTACCAGAAAGCGAGCTCCTTGAAGACAGAAACTGTTTTTCATCTTTATAACCCCCTCCCTCACCAAATGCCCAGCACAATACTGTGCACGTAGAGCTTAACTTTAATAAAAGTTAGTTAAATCGAAGTCATTGTCCAATGGAGATACTTCCAAAGGAAGTTTAAGTTCCACCTAGAACTCTTCTTGGGCACGTGACCTGTCCGCCCCCATGACTCAGTCATCTTCGGGCCCTAGGCTGCCCAGCTAAGTGGAATGTGGGTAGTTTCTGATAAGAAGGTCTGGAGCCCGGATTGCACCGATGAGGCTCCAGCAGTTTCAGCACCTCATTTCTCCAGACTTGTCTTCGCCCACCACCCACCTCCTTCCTGAAAGAAAAGTTAGTGCAGAGACTACTGGAACTTCACGTCGTCCTTCCACCGACCCCTTAACCACAGTAAATTCTGAGAAAAGTTCGTTCCAAGTAAGCCCAGTGCCTAAGGTTGGAGCTTCGGAATGAGCCAAGTGTGGGCCAGGAAGGAGTAAGATTGGGGCCATAGCACTATGGCTATGATGGGGTCGGAGGCGAATTTGAGGTGACAGAGGAATACAGGCGGGGGGCCAGTTTTTAGCAATTCTGCTTGAAAGCACACAGTAGGCAGGAACTAGTTCAGTCGTGTACATCATAGCCCTCCTAAACCTCTCTCGGGTCACAATTTGTTAGGGTTCGGAGTAATGAATAAAAGACTGTACCTGAAGCAAATTAGCCCTAGAAAACGAGTACTCTTGCGATACCAACTCAAAAACCTGTGGTTTTGCATTGACTACGGAATAAAATGATTGTGGCATTCAAAGCCTTTATTTTTCCGACTTGCCCTCCTTACACATTCCATACGGTATTTTGGCCAGACTGGACTTGCAAATCATTCCCTTTCTTGCATATTCCACTTTCCTTTTCATGGGCTCCCTTCTCAGCCAGCAAAACTTGTTTAAGTCTCCCCTATTATCTCCATTCCCCTCCCTCCCCCAGACATTCCCTTGATCCTGACAAAGTCATCCTTTTAAGCTATCATCCTCTCTCCTCTCCTTCATAGAGTTAGTCTACATCTTTACCTTGACCCCTCTCAAACTAGTTTCTATCCCCACCATTTTACAGAAATTACTCTCCCAAGGACCATTGCTATATTGCTTCAATTCTCTCCCCCCCCCCCCCCGCCCCGCCCTTTTTTTTAGTCCTTGAACTTCCAATGGCATTTCATACTATGGACCATTTCCTCTTTCTTGAGATCCTCTTATTTCTTTGCCTTGGTTGATAGTAAGCTCCCATGGTTCCTCTACTTCTCTGACTGCTTCTTGCCTCTTCTGCAGGTTCTTCATCCTCCTATCCATCAATGCCCTCTAATGTTCTGTTCTTCATCATTTTCTCTGCTCTGTCTAAACTCTACCTTGCTGATCTCATTTATGCCCAGGACTTTCAAGTTATCTCTACTATATAGATGACTCTTAAATCTGTCTTCACCTCTAGACTCTTCCCAAAGCTCCAGTCCCATGATTCAAAGTTCCTGTAATACATGCCCACCAAATAATACCATTCTCTTAACTCAACAGATCCTAAACTGAACTGGAAGGTAGTATGGTATAGTAGAAAGAGCCTGGAACTTAGAATCAGGAGAGACTTGGATTCAAACCCCACCTCCAACCTTTAACACCTATGGGAAAAATCCTGTAACCTCTGTGGCTTGGTTAACTTATCTGTAAGATGGAAACAATAATACCTGTAGTACCTACCAACATCATAGAGCTGTTGTGAGGATCAAATAGATGGTGCTCTATAAATGGCAATGGTTCGTTTTTCTGATTACTAGGATGCAAGCTTGAGAGCTGAGTCTGTGTCCAGTGTATTTTGGTAACCCTAGCATCTAGTGCAGTGCACCACATGAGACAAACTTCGTAAATGCCTGTTATATCTCATTTGCATTGCATCTCTGACAGAAAGTCTTCACATACATTTCTCTTGAAGAAATTATTCTTTTCCTTAAGGCACCCTTGAGGTGACTAATAAAGCCTACCCTCATCTACCCAATTATACATGATCCCTCTCTCCTTGAATCTCTTTAAAAACAAACTTTGTTTTATCTTAGGTGTACACTCAATCATAGTCTAATTTGTATCATAGTTATTTGTGTGTCTCCATTCATTCATTCACTCAAGAAACATGAAGGCCTTGGTACTTCAAAAGAACGTGCTTTAAGGCACTGGTAGGGAATAGGGGAGGAAAGGAGGAAATTAAACCTACATAAGATTGGGTCCCTATACTCAAGGTTCTTAAGTACTTGCAAGAGGGTAGGACCAGAACAGTAATTCTACTATACATGGATAATAAAGATACCAGAGTTGCAAAACAAAGCAGTATGTGATATAGGAGAAAGAGTGCCACCAAGGAGGGGAGTTAGGAGTTAGGGGGGACCAGGGAATGCTTCACCAACATCTAATAGTCCACAAGCCCTCACGGTGTAAGGTCCTTGAGGGCAGGATTTGTCTATGGCATTTTTGTTTCCCCAGTGATTCTGGGTCCTCAGAGGAATCAGAAGGTAAGGTAAGTGCTGGGAAACCATCCCAGAAGCTGCTTTGAGCTCCTTCCCCCTCCCCTTTCCCAAGCTCATCTCTCCAGAGGAGGCCCTTCAGATGCTCCAGCCGTCCTCAGTCCTGGTTGGTCAAGAAAGTGTGTGTGTCTCAGGGCCCACTTCTGACCCTCCCCACACCTGAACAACAAACTCACTCGCAACCAAATCATGAAAAAGAATCAATAAACATTTATCTGATACGGTTGTTTTCATACATACAGGAATCGACTTCCAGCCCGGTCCTCGCTGGCCCCGGGCATTACAGCATGTACCCTCCAGCTTGGGGGCCTTACCAACTTTCGCCCCCAGCTCGCCGGTGATTAAGGAGGGCACCGATCATCACGCTTGGGGGGGGGGCGCTCAGCCTCGGGTAGGTTGCCGTTAAAACGCCTCTCGCAAATAAACACTTTGTAGATATAATATATATGTATATATGTGGTTACAAGGGATAAATTGAAACTTTTTTTTTCCAAAATGCACTTATGTCTAAGAACGGGCATAAAAACCAAACGAAGCCCAAAAGGAGAGGACGCTCTGATGGGCTGGGACAGGCGGGCAAGTCCAAGGGTTCTCTCCCGACCTGCTCCAACTGGTGAATCTGAATCGGCGATGGTGGGGTAGGAGGAGAGGGGAAAGCAAGACCTCTTCTAAGTCCAGCCCTCCCAGTCCCAAATTGACTCGGCAAGGGTCAGAGGCTATTTGGGGAGAGTGAGGAGACTGTGAAAGGGCAGATTTCAAAGCCCTCTTGGAAGGCTGAGGCAAATGGATTTGCCCCGCCTCCATCGCCTCTGCACGTGCAAATAAAGTGCATCCTTTTCTTTTTTTTGAAACTTTGCCCACCCCTCCTATCATACCCAAACTTTGTCCTCCCCCCACCCCATCTCCCTTTTCCTGTGCAAGCGCTGGCCCTCCTCTCTGCATACACACACACCCATCCCCCTACCACTGAGGGCTAAATTTGGGTGCCCCAGCAAGGTCAGAGGTAGATCTGGAGAAGGTGGCCTTGGATATGTCAGCGGCAGCGAGAAACCGTGTGTGTGTTTTGGGGATAGGGACATCATGAGTCCGGAACTCGGGTGCCGGTGCTGCCCCTTCTGGGGGGGAGGGGAAGCAGGGGAAAATCACATGTTGGGGCATGGGGGGGTAGAGGGCAGTGGATGCAGCACTCAGGCCCTCACCAGCCTGCAGCTATTCCAGATGTGACCCAGACCTGCCCTCCTTACCAGTGGAACCCACACACCCAATTTACCCGGGGGAGAGTAAAGTGCTAAAATCCAAGTTAATTAGGGACCCGTCTTGTTCAAGAGTTCAATCCTCCACCCCCCAGGGGTTCCTTGGTGAGGATCAGTGACCTGCCTGGTCTCCCAAAAGAATATTAGTTTAAAGTTGGAGGACTGGGATCTCTTCCCCATCCATGGCAACTACCTCTACTACCCTCTCCACATACACCTCTGACACCAATCAACATCTACTCCCAGGAGCCCCAGGATTGGGAGGAAATAGCTAAAGGGTGAGAGAAGACAACCCGAGAGTAGAGGAAACAGTGTGTGCGAGGAACATAGCACATACCACCTCTGCTCTGTCACTAGCCTTCTTCTAGACTTGATCATTCTAAACGATATGACCCTTTCTGATACCTCAAAGAGCTCAGCGCTAGGTTTTTCCCTTCACCTCCCCACCCTCCACTTTCTCTGTATCCTCTCAGCACTTGGTTTTTCTCTCTTTTAACTATCAATTTTCTCATTTGCATCTTTAAATCAATTTCTGTGTTTTCCCTCAGACTAGGGACTTCCTGATGGAAGGGACTCCTCTCATTCCAAGGTAAAGCAGAGGGAAGGGCCCAACTCCTTCTAAGACCACCATACAGAGTCAGTCCCTTCAATGTACCTGGCCCTAAAATCCAACCTAGGACATGGAAAGCAATGACAGTGTCCCAATCCTAGGTTTTCTACTCCCCTTTTATCCCTGCTCCCAGAGGACAGCATCAACCTCAGTCTTGGTCACACACTACTCAGAGGCAACTGGGTCCATTGAAGGGTAAGAAGGCTCAGAGGGGAAATTATTTTTGTGAGGTGTATCCCTGAGCCCAGCCTCCCCATGAGGGTCTGTGGGCAGGAAACTACCCTATGTCCACCTTCCCCACAGACCTGTGCTGGGTGGACTCTGCCCTGAAGGCTTTTTGGGGGGTTGGAGAGATGGCAGCCATGACCTGAGTCACTAGACACTCAGGCCCCTGGCTGAGTTTCAGTAGCTGGAGGGAGAGGGGAAAGTGGTCCTGGACCTGCCACTGTGATCCAAATTCTCAACTTCTGAGGCTCAGGGAAGCACTGGCTCCCCCACGGTACAGTCGGTACCAGGAAACCCTTAGCACCAAAGTGTCAAAGATTAGACAATTTATAGTATAAAAAGGATAAAAAATCATTTGTTACTTGTGAAGACAACTGGCTTTCTCACAATATCTAGGAGACACACACTGGGCAAATATAAAAATTCACATCATGGACTGCAGCTCCTGCAAATGGGTCCTTGGGGACAACTGGAGGAGAAGAGATCCCTTTCCCAACCAGCCCACTTACAGTAGCCCCTTCATGTCTTTAGCTACATCCAAATCTTCCCTCAACTTTAAGGGGCTTTCTTCTTTTGATGGGGGAAGGAATGGGGTGTTAGAGGGAAGACCCAGTGATAAATCGGGTCATAATTAGGTCTATTATCTGCATTAATGGAGGGGAGTGTGGCACAGATAATCCATAACAGCAAATAATCTAAAAACAATTTGTGTTTGGGAAGGCAGTGTAAGCTTCTCTGTGTATACTAGCCTGACTTCCCATTTTCAGTTTGTCTGGTACCTCATCTCAGGTGACTTTTCCTATGTGGGCTCACATTGACTCCTGGGAGGAAGAGGAAGAAAAGTCATCCTTGACTTCTACAAACTGGCTAGTACACAGCTACCACATCCTTGTGGGTCCCATTTTGCCTTGACCAGTCTCCATCATAAGCATGTGGTGTAACAGAAAGAGTGCTGGATTTGGAGTCAGAGCCCCTTGGTTTAAAGGTCAGCTCTATCACCTTAGGGACCTTAGCTTCATGGGGCCTCAGGTTTTTAAATGTAAAACAAGGGGGCTGAACAAAATGACCTCTATGGTCACTTCCAGTTCTAAAGCTATAACACGAGATTAGAACTCCTTCCAATTTCCCAAAGATCTACATTCAATCCTCCCTTGCTGCCTCCATCCCTCTACCTAGCTCTTTTCCCCATTAAAGCTGGAGATAAAAGGCCCCAAAGGAGATTCTGCCATGAGCCAGATGGCTGTGGGCTGAGGAAATGCCCAAATGCAAGGTTACAGTGGATACTAAGTGCTTACTGGGGAGGATATGTTAGGGACAATTCCTGGAGAAAAGCCTACCTCCCACTGCTTTCAAGAAATAAGAATTTAATCACCTCACTAGTGCTAGGCACTCTCATCCTGAGGATACTCACCCTCCACCACCCACAAAGTAGGTGCCATATACCATCAGATTCCAACCTAGGGAGTGCGAAACCTGTCCTGGAGGTCATTCTACAAGAGGGAGCAGATCAGGAGCTGGGGGCCCTTCCTATCATCAGCATCCATGGATCTGTCATTACTTACTAACTCTACTTTCTAGTCTCTGAGGCAGCAACCAGCTTGGGCACCAAGATGTAGTGAAGGGGGAAAAAAGTTCTGTATATGGGGTCAGACCTGGAGTATGGCAAACTCGCTTCATCTCTCTGGGCCTCAGTTTCTCATCTGTCAAAATGAAGGAACTGGACAAGATGATTTCCAAGATTCCCTTATAGCTCTAAATCCTATGATAGCTGGAGAAAACTGGTAAAGGTCAAGTGTAGAGAGAACAAGAGAGGCTTGCACAACTAGGCTATATCCTACTCTCATTATCACCACCAGTCATGTATGTGACTGTCACACCCAGAATCTCATTCTTCCAAGAGAGGGGATGTGAAGCCCTGTATTACAGGGCACCACCACTATAGCAATGAGGTTAACCTTCCCTAGCTTCTGGCAATCTTCCCTCAGCTCCATCAAAGGACCAGAGAAGTCAACACTCAGAGATAAAGAATGATAGATGGGCAAGTCTTCTAAGAGCACAGCTCCCAAAGGAAGGGAATAACAGAAAGTGTTTTTAAGGGTGCCCTTATCTGCCTCTTCACCCTACCCCAATATTAGTCAGCCCTTAGCGTCACTACTATGCCCTCTGCTGGAGGGGAGTAGACAGACATAGAAGGGAGAAACCAGACAGGAAAAGGGATGAGGAGATACAAAGGGACTGCCTAGGATATAAGGGATCCATCCAGGAAAGTGGCTCAAGAGGGCTTGGGTATACAGTGCTCAGAGGAAGAGAAGCCACAGACCTAGGCTGGGTCTTAGGTCACTCAAATCTCTTCCCAAGAAACTACAAACAACACTTGACAGAAAGACAATACCAGGAGGGCACAAAAGAGGAAATCTCCTGACAACAGGACCAGCACCTGTCCTATCCAGAGGCTGAGAAATGAGAAATGTGAATGTAGGGCCAGTAGATACAGGAAGGTCCAGACCCTATCATTCTTCAACTAAAGTTGGAATTTGTCCCCTCTCTCCAGCAGAGAGAGCTGAGAACCCAGGTGGCATTCCCCTTTCCTCCCCAATATAGCCCTGTCCCTCTAGAACACAGTTATTTCCCTTCAGCTCCTTTTGTAAATACCAGTATGCCCAAGTCAGTTTACCCCTGGGGATAGATATGGGAAGAGAAGGGAGGTTTTCCTAGGGCCTCCACCCAGGATCACTTTCAAACAATTTCCAAGCATCCAAAGTCTTGGCTCTGAGAGATAATTTAGACATGGATCTCTCTCACTCCTACCCCCATACCCCCAGTGCACAGCAGCCTAAAAGCCTTGACACCAAGTATCTCATCAGTCCCCATCTTTCCCGTAGAAAATCTTGCTGCTACCCCCCCCCCCGCCCATATTGCACTTTCTTCTCCCTTTGAACACCAACTGGTCCCCTCCTCAACCTGAGCACACTGCAACCCAGGCATGTGTGTGTGTGTGTGTGTGTGTGTGTGTGTGTGTGTGTATGTGTATGTTTACCTGTGCACACCAACTGGCCCCCTTCCCTAACCTGAGCACACTGCAACCCAGGAAAGCATGTGTATGACATGACTATGCAAGTGGATGGACTAAGTGACAAAACCTTAGATGGGCTGCCACAGCCTCTCTCAGTTAAACAAGGCTAAGGAACAGGTCCCTGGGAGTGGTTTTCTTCTTCCTTCCAAAGGAATGGCCAGGGAGATAAGGAGAAGGATAGGAAAGCCAAAGAACGAGGGATGGGAGATCGGAGCCAGCTCCCTCCTCCCCTCCCTTCTCCTCTCCCTGGCCTGTAAACTCAGTACCCAGACAGTCTGAGAAGCAGTCTGGCCTCCCCAGCCCCCACCCTCACCCCCAGCCCCAACCTCTGCTCACTTCTCAGGCACCTTACTGGCTCCCGATTTCCGGCTGGGCACCACTCGGTTCCCCTTGTCTCGACCACCCAAGGGCCAATCGTCCTGGGGCTTGGGGGAAGTCTTTGTGGGGGGGCCCTCAGAGGGCCGTTCCTTGGGTTTTCGACCCCGCTTCTTTCCACTTGATGTGCTTTTCTTCTTCTCCTTAGCAGAGAGCTGCTCCCTGCTCTTGGGTTTGGGTGGGGAGTCTGCTGAGGTCCGGAACCAGTTCTATGGAGAGAAGAAAGCACCCAGTGAAGCTAAGGGGATTCAGGAGAGATTATTCCCCAAGTCTAGCATGGCTAAAAAGTTAGCTTTTCATTAAATCTTGGCTTCCCCATCTCACTATATGACAGACTCCCTCCCCCCATCTTTTCCAGACTCAAACCCAGCCTTCCTTTCTACCCACTCCTGACTCCAAGGGAACCAGGCTGGGAACTCTTGTTGCTAGAATTGTTACAAAGAAGGTTTAGTTAACATTCCCCGGTCCTCACCTCTGAATGTGTCTTGATGATGTGGTATTTAACACCGCTTTCAGAGCTGAACTCCTTCTGACACAGGAGGCATCGATACTTCCCCACCAAGTGGTCTCCCTGCAGTACACAGAGCTGGGTTCATGATCCCCTGAGCCTTCTACCCTGTCCCTGTCTCACAAGGCCTCAGAATACACTGACAAGCAGTTCTGGAATCTTCAAACCCAAACAAAGCAGGCAACACAAACATCCATTCTCCACCCCACCCCCAACACACATATACAAGTATTCTTCTCTTCCCACAACGGCTCAAGCAACTGAGAGGATGGAGCCTCAGGGACAATGACGTATGTATGCCTCAGGAGCCCCGTCCACTGGGCCATTTCTTGGAGAAAAGACACAGAGTAAGCCCCTTAACAACGGGCCTTTGGGGAAGGATGTCCCACCGATCTTGGGTGAAGTGGGACACTGGGAATAGGCCTCAATCAGTATGAATCCAGAATGACACAATTTACATGAGTCTGACTTCCCTGGGAGCCTTCTTCAGTAGTCCCAAAGTAAGGAGGGTGTTATAGTCTGGAAAAATTTTCGTTTTTTCAGGTCTAGTCTTTTTTTAAAAGGCTGTCTCTTTCTCAGTCACATCCCATCTTACTGTCTGTAATTCACTACATTGGCTTCCCAGCTCTGGAGTTCAGTCAGGGAAGCACCACTCAGACCTGCCTGAGTGAGAAAACCCTTTTCCCCACAGAATACCCAAACTAAGGTAAGAGGACTGAAGATGGAACTGTATGTAACTATGCGTCATTATGGCCTTAGGGCAGCCTCTCTCCAAAGACCTTTGTTGAGTCTCTCCTCCTGCCATGACTAGACAGGCATATTTCTGAGATTTTCTAGTTGTATATTTCTCTGCCCTGTTATAGAATTGTCAGCCCTTGGTGCGGAGGCCATCACAGTTTGGAAGGTTGTGAGATCCTACTCTATCTAAAGTCTTCTCTTGCTGCCCCTGCTTCCCTCTTGGAGCTTCCTTGGGTGTCTCCAGTTAAGTCACACGGCCTTCCATTAAAATAAGCCAAATAAAAGGGACTATTGCTTTCAGCACTGACTGGCTCATCCAGGTTTTTTGTGATGTTTCTTCAAGTCCCAACAAGAGACCCTAACAAAGGGAAAGATTTTCTACTACTTTGGATTAAAAGAGAGGGCATTGCTTCCTTCTGTTGTACAGAGAACTGTGAAGAGATTATTCCTTCCGTGTGAACCCCTCCACTCTCATTGTGCCATAACAATTTCTACACAAGGAGAGGTTTACCACTGCTAAGGCCCCTTCCCATAAACAAAATCCTGGGTGAGGGAATAAGAGACTGACCTTGGTGCAGTTGGCCAGGTGGGCTTTCAACCCAGACACACTAGAATAGATGGCTTCACAGCACTGGGAGAGAGACAGAAGACACAGGGAAAAGAGGGTCATGGGATGCTGTTGCTTTGTTGTGTACAACACTTCCTCCATTGGGAACCAGTATCCCTGCTCAGGTAACCGAGGGGATAAGAAGAGATGACCTCTGATGGTTTTTTTCCAATTCTAACATTCTAGGACTCTATGGGCTTAACCCTACAAAAGTACCCATAGGCACATGATAATTCCACAGTGTCTCTCTCCACATGAGAAAGAGTTATAGCAGGAGAGTTTCCTGGACTTACCTCCAAGGAAGGCAGCAGGAGGGTGAGGGTTGGGGTAGAGAGATTGTCTCTTATTTGTGTCCATGGAAATCTCAGGACAAATCCCCAGACCTGATCCCTTCTGTGGTCTCTTCTATATGGGCAGTCTAAATGCTTGCTCAATGACCTCAATACTCAAGGAAGTAGATTGTGACTCATCTACTCCTAAAGTTTCAGGGGAGCTTCCTCACATCTCCTATGAGTTTGTTTTAAGTCAGGGCTGGGGAAACAGGCAGGTCCTTCCCAGAGAAGGCCAAGTGTGGACTCTTTCTTCCCCTTCCCCAGCTTCCCCACCACCTATTATCCTTACGTTATTAGGGCAGTTGACATGACCTCTCTCCTTCACTTCATTCTTCCACGTCTCCAGCAGCTGAGGATTCAGTGTTGGGAGTCCTGGCCGAGTGTAATTAAGCTGCCAAACAATGTATGTGATGGACGACAGGGCAGCCTTCCCCACACACTGGTTTTCTTTGTAATGGGGGTAGGAGAGCACCAGGTAATCTATGGCCAGTCCCCTTACCTCCTCCCTCAAACCCCATTTTGCTCAATCACACTATGTCATCTACTAACCTGGAACCACCACAGTACAGAAAGAAGCCATGCAGGAGGGAAGAAAAGGCATTCTCTACAGCTATAGCCAGCACTCCAAAGGCCATCCCCACCCCCCAAAGAGAGTCTATACAAAACAGCACACATAAACACTAAAAATAAACTGTGTAACCAATACTGGGGCCAGAGAGAGTTAGGGTAGATGCTAAGGAGGTGTGAGGAAGATGTGGCAATGGGTGCCCCAAAGAAGCAGTAGGACAACTTGTCTGGAAAACCAGTCCTTTTGGAGATAGGTGTGGATGTGACTTTTGAAGTCACTTGTTAGGTCAGTCATTTGGTCACTGATCTTTAAGCAGGTAACAAGAGAGGGTAAATGACCAGCCTCAATGCCAAAGCCCTTCCCTCCCCTAGGTGTCTCACCCTCTTGGTTTCAGGCACAAGGTCATCCTTCATCCGCCGCTTGGTCCAGTCCCGAGCTAGCTCATCCTCTGCAATCTCCTGGAGGTGGAACACTGCCACCTGGGCAGACGTCCGGCGGATGCGGCCACTTGGTGTCCGTTCCATGTCCATCTCAACATCCGGCTCAGGAGGTTTTCCCGCAGGCTCCTCAGGAGGCTATGCAGGAAAAAGTAGTAAGATAACATTTTGTGGAAGGTATTGCATTTCTGAGAGTATATATTCAGGGAAATGAACATATAGCTAAGGGGAAGAGGAGGAAGGGTATCTTACCGGGGCAGGATGCTCTGAGCGGAGGTGGTAGTCATGGCCAGCCTTGGATTTGTAGGTCTTACCACAGTGAGGACAGGTGAACACAGGACTGTCCAGGTCACATGGCTGCTTCCCACAGCGTCTCTGGTGGTACTGGTACCCCATGAGACTGGAGAAGGCGGCTGCACAGCCCTGTAGATACAACATTCACTAAGAGCCAGGAGATCTCACCCAGGGTTAACCCCAGTCACTTTGGGAAGAGGGACCAGAGCCACAGAGTCCCACCAACTGTCCACTTCCTAATGGGAAACAGAGACACATATAAACTGAAGAATCCTTTTTAATGACAGGCATTGCCCTCTGTGTCTCTCAAGCCGACCAGAACAAGTTACCTGCCTGGAGACCCTCCCCAAAATGAGTGATCTCAAACACAAAGGGGCCTTGGGGATGAGAAGCATGACTTCTGGAGACTTTGGGGTGCGGAATGGAAACTGACCTCATTGGGACACTTGAGCTTCCCCATCTGCTTCAAAACCTTCCTCAAACGCTCCCGTTCCTCTTGTTCGTCCAACTCTGAAGGCTCCACATCTGTCAGGGTCTGAGGCTGGGGCCAGACAGGGTCAAAGTCAGAATTAGCATCCTGCAAAGGACTTTTCCCTTTAATATACATACACACTTTTAATTCCCTGCACCCTACCTATATATATATATATATATATATATATATATATATATATATACGTATATATGTACTTCTTCTTCTTCCTATTCCAACTCATACATGCGTATAACATGCCTCTGTCCTTGAACTACCTTCCATACCTCAATCCCCTCCAAGCAAAAGACACAGACACACACACTCCAACCTTCACACACAAGCACAGACCTGTCCTATGCATACACACTCTTCCTCCATCCCTAGAAGCACATCCTCCTCCTTACTAGCAATCAACAAGTTTATCTAATATAAATGTCAAGGAAGGGTAAGAAGATGATTCACCAGCATGTCTTAGGCCAAGGGATGCAGCTGGGAAGTGAGTCAATGGGTCAGGGGGCTGAGAGGGCAGTTATATCGGCATAAGGAGAGGAATCAGGGCAAAGGGGGGGGCAGTCATACCTTGCTGCTGTGTTCTGCCATGGTATGGTAGTTGAGCCCTGCCTTTGACTTGAACTGTTTCTTGCAGTGCTGACACTTGAGCGCATCCTGCAGCTGGATAGCCCCCCACCCCCACTCCCAGTCAGGCATGGGGGCAGTGGACAAGAGGTGACAAGATCCACTCCCTCCTTCGTTGTCTCCCTTCCTTCCTTTCTTCAGATCCTGGGCAGAATGGGCTCCAGGCAAACAAGAGGCAGCTTTCTTGACTCCAGGATATCTGGGTCCTGCTGTATCCTCAGCCCTGGGCCCCAGGGGCTAACCTCATCCTTACCTTCTGACAAACATCCATGTGCTTTTTTAGGCCTACAATGGTTTTCCTGGTGATGACTCCACAGGTGGGACAGACGACCTCACCCTTCTCATGCAGGATTCTTTGCCACTGTTCCTCAGGGCTCCCTGGAAGGCAAGAAGTAAAGGGTGTGGGGAGAAAGAGATAACAGAGAGAGACTTGGACAGGAGAGGAAGACCACACATGGCACCAGTCTTCACACTCCAGAAAGCCTGTACTCAATGGTATGTTCTAGATTTCTGCTCAGAAGTAAGTCTATGTCTTGCTGGCCCCATCTGATTTCACCTTAGAACCTGCTTGCCCAAAGTCATTCTCTTTCTCCATTTATAAGACCATGGGAACAAACTGCATGTTGAGGCTATCTGGGCCTCTTTTTCTCTGTACCCCCAAGAGCTAACAAAGTACTTGTCCTGGGACCCTTAACTCCTCCCTGCCTTTTCCCCAGGCCATCAGAGAAGTTTGTGTGGTAAACAGCATCAAGATCTGTGTTTGAATCCTATCCCAGAAACTCTGTTACCCTGGGCAAGTCACTTAACTTCTCTGACCTTCAGGTTCATTGTGGAGATCAAATGCTTGTCAAGTGCTTTGAAAATCTTAATAAAAATGTGAGCTATTATTTTTATTGGGACAGGAATCAGCCCATTCTTTGGTGTTACTCTTTCTTAAGCTGGGGGAATTCCTTCCACCTACTTACCTGTGCTCAGGTGAGCTGTAGCTATAGGTACCACCTCCTTCTTCACATTAGCTGCCAAGACCTTCTTCCTCCCCTCCTCAGCACTGCTGCTGGCTTCCAACTTCTTGGCACGATGGGCCTTGGCCTTGTCCTCTGCCTTAGCAAGGCCTGGGAAGGATAAGGATGTCACTAACAGACCCACTGTCATGTCTAGTGCCCCAGTTCCAAGTCTCTTTTGGATGCACCAAGATCTACAGTCATAACTCCAGGCCCTACTATAGACTTCAGAGAGATACTAAGGGTTACTCAGGAAAACACAGAGCCCCATAGATATCGCCTCCAGGTGTTCCCCAGGAATAGTCAGCAGATAGGGTAGCCAGCCTACCTGATTCCTCTACTATGCTAACTCAAAGGACTTCCCCTTTGATATCTCTGGGGTCCTGAGTCTACTATTCCAAAACTGAGCCTCAGGGATTTCCCCAGAATTCTAACCCAGGGGCCTCACACCCAAGAAACATTTTTACATTATATATGTGGATAAATATAAGCTAAGCTACAAGAATACCTGACACAAAATCTGACCTACTAAGCAGCTATATTAAAGGAAAATGAATCATATCACAAAAGAGTTTCTTTGGATCAAAGGATTAAAAGCTGAAAGAGACCATAAAAATCACCCAGTTCAACCTCCTCATTTGACAGATGAAGAATCTTCTCATAGTATTCTGTTTTCCACCTCCCAACTTACCATATAATGTTGAGTTTATAGTTATGTGTGCAAAACCAAATGATCCATATGCTAACTAGCAGCAAGTTCCATGAAGGCATAGATTGTCTTAGCTCAATTCTGCATCTCCCTCAGAATGTAACACAAGGTTCCATTCATAGTAGGAGTTTTGAATTATGGTTTATAAGGCTGAGTTATACACACACACACACACACACACACACACACACACACACACACACACACTCATCCATAGGGTACAACTCATATCCATGACAGTAGAAATTAGACCATGCATTAATTAGAATTCATTTGTCCCCAGGAGATAAGTGGTCAAAAGAACAGAAGTATTACAAACTCTTAGCAATCATATAAATGACTGATACAAATCATTCATTACAAAGAAATGCAAATAAACCTCTGAGGTTTCACTTTAGATCCATCACACTGCTAAAGACAATAAAAATACAATAGTCATTGAGGGGCTACAAGAAAGAAAGACACACCAACATTGTTGTTGGAGTTATAATGGTCTGGCTTCCATTCTGAGAAACAATTTATCACTAAAATGTTCATATCTTTTAACCTAGTAATTCTACTGCCAAGCATAGATTCCAAGGAGGTCAAAGACAGAAAGATCCCACATACACCCAAACATGTATATAAAGCATCATGTCCTTCTCCCCTTCATAGTCAAACGCCAAGAAAAATGTCTCTATTCATTGCCTCTACCTCCCCTTTTCTCGATCACTTTACTTTTTAACTCTTTGCAACCCAGAAATCATCATCTACCCTCCACCCTAACTCACTCTAACTCAGTTGCCAAATTGTATCAATCCTGTTTCCACATGAGCTCTTGTATTTGGCCCCTTCTCTCTATTCACACTACAAGCACATGAATCCAGATCCCACTCTCTTACATCTGGACCGTTTGCAGTAGCCTTCAAAATGACTTCCCTGAATCCTACCTTCACACTTTCAAATTCACACAACGCTAAAGTGATATTCCTAGAACACAAGTCTGACCATGTCATTCCTCCCCTCCCCATTCCCTAATATTGTCAACAAACATTGGCGCCTTCCTATTACCTTAGGATAAAATACAAACTCCTCTAACACTTAGTCTTTTATAATCAGGCTCTAGTCTCCCTTTTCAGGCTTATTACATATTACTCTGTTTCATACACTCTATATTTTAGAGAAACTAGCCTTGATGGTACCCAGCCATAATATTCCATGTCTCATCTCTTTGGTCCTCACATCATCCGTGCCTAGAACGCACTTTACTTTCTATCTCAGAGAATCCCTGGTTCCCTTTAAGATTCAAGTACCCCTCCTGTAAAGGGCGTGACCTGATCTTCACAGTTGCTAGCACCTTCCCACATTCCCCAGATATTACTCTGTATATGTTTTGCTGTGATATGTCCATGTTGTTTCCCCTAATAAAATGTAAGCTCCTTGAGGACAAAGACTGTGTTGTTTTTGTCTTTTTTAGCTCTAGTGCTTAGCATACAGAGGCACATAATAAATGCTTGTTGAATACATGAATGAATAGTAACATTTTTGTGATAGCGAAAAATAAAAAACAAAGTAGGTGCCTATTAACTGGAGAATAGCTAAACAAATTGTGGTATATTAATATAACAGAATATTATTGTACTATAAAGATCAACAGCAAAATATTTAGGGCAGCATTTTTTGTAGTATCAAAGAACAGGAAAACAATAGATGCACATCACCTGAGCAATGGATAGGTAAACCTTGATACACAAATGTAATGGAACATTACTGTGTTGTAAGAAATTATGAATACAGAGAAATATTAGAAGTCTTACAAGAACTAATACAAAGTAAAGTAAGCAGAACCAGGAAAACTATTCACATAATTACAGGAAAAATGTAAATGGAAAGATACAAAAAATACAAGTCAGTATTGCACTGATCGTAATGATCAAACCTGGCTCTGAAGAAGAAGTGGAATAATTAGCCTCCTGCTCTTCTTGGCAGAGGGGAGGGATTATGGGTGCACAACACTGTATAAACTGTCAGACTCCGCTGATGGTCCGATAGTTTTTTTTCTTCTCCTTTTCCAATTTGTTTTTAGTTTTCAACATTTATTTCCACAAGATTTTGAGTTACAAAATTTTCTTCCCATCTTTCCCCTACCCCCCACCCCAAGATAGCAAACCTACTGAATATCCCTTCCCCATATCTGTTCTCTCTTATATCCTCCCCATCCCCCCCTAACTTTCTAGCAGGGCAAAATGGATTTCTACCCTAGTGCCTGTACATCTTATTTCCCAGTTGCATGTAAAAAACAATTTTTTTTAACATTTGTTTTTAAAACTTTGATTTCTAGATTCTTTCCCTTCTTCCCTCCTTACCCACCCCCACTGGGATGACAAGCAATTCAATATACATGCATAGTTACAAAATGTTTCCATAGTAGTTATATTGTGAAAGACTAACTATATTTCCCTCCATTCTATCCCACCCCTCCCACTTATTCTATTTCTCCTTTGAACCTGTCCCTTTTCAAAAGTGTGTGCTTCTAACTACCCTCTTCCCCAATCTGCCTTCCCTTCTGTCATCCCCCCTGTTATCCCCTTCCCCTCTACTTTCCTGTAGGGTAAGATACCCAATTGAGTGTGTATGTTATTCCCTCCTTAAGTCAAATTCAATGAGAGTAGGATTGACCCATTCCCTTTCACCTTCCTGCTCTTCCCCTGATGATCCAATAGTTTTGCTGAATTACTTTTTTTTTCCTCTTGGAAGGACATATTTGGAAATGAAAGTGATGTAAAAATAAAGGATTTTTTTAAATGACAGATATGGGCAATTCAGAAAAACATGTAATATAGACAAGAGTGAAGAACCAGGGCCACAACATACACAATGATTACCCTAATGTAAATGAAAAGAACACAAAGAAGGCAGTTGCATTCTAAATACTGTAATGACTTAATTTTGGTTCTGGAGAACTGATAATGAAACATCCCTCCTGTAGGAGGGCTATAGGTGCAAGTCACTGAAGACACTATCAGACAAGGTCACAGCATGTATTAGTGTTGCCTAATTGTTTTCTTTGTTATAAGACAGAGTTCGTAGTGAAAAAAGGGGGTAAACAGCAAAGGAGAAAGGGAATATGTCTAAAAGCAAATGATACAAGAACAAAAGGCATCAATCAAACTCTACAAAATTAGTTTGGTCATTTGTCAATCAGAATAAAGCCGCCCATTTTTTATTTAGAGTGTTACTGGTAGTTCTTGGATGGTCATTTGCAGTTTCGGGTCAGAACCTAAGTCTCATGACAACTGAAAATCACTGACTCTGAAGACTCCTAGAAATTCAATTCAAGTATGCTGTTACTTGCTTCAGAATCAAAGAACCCAAGGCAGCCAGGAAAGCTCAGCTCAAACAAACAAACCAAAAACCCTCCTACGATATCTCTGGAATTTATCCAATCTCAAGTCTCACTGCCACTATCACAGTATAAACTCAGATTATGAGCACCTTGGATTATCAAAACTTCCTAAAAATGATCAAAACTTCTATTCTCTTACCCTGTATTTCATCTTTCCTTCTGCTGTCAGATTAATTATACGTAAATCAAGTCATGTCATCTTTTTGCCCCAAAATCTTCAACTCTACCTTTTTTCATTTTTTATTTTTTGTTTGGAGAAGCTTGGTGCAGTAGAAAGAGCACTGAATTTGATGTCAGACAACCTGGGCTCACATTCTGACTCTATTGCTTACTGACCTTGGGCAAATTAATTCTCTGGACCCCAGTTTCCTGAACTGTAAAATGAGAGGCTTGAATTAGATTAATTCTAAGGTTCCATGTGGCTCTGAATCATTTTATGATCCCACTGCATACTGAATAAATCAAACTCTTTGGTCTGGCATTTAAGGCTTTATGCAATCTGACGCTGGCCCACCTTCCCAGTTTTCTCTAATGTGATTTTGCCCTCTACATGTTACACTTCTGCCAAAGCAGCCTATTCTGTATTGCCCAACCACACCCTACAATCTCCCACCTCAGTGCCTTGGCCTGAGCTCTTCCCTATGTTTGCAATGTCCTTCCTTTGCCTCATAGTCTGATGAATTACGACCCAGCTTTTAATGCCCAACTCAAATGCCACCTCCCCTCCATAAAGACTTCTTTGATTGTCCTGATCAGTAATGACCTTCCTGCTTGGATCTACCTCAGGGAACAATTTGTTTTGTATATTTCTAATATGCTTATTAATGTCATATTTTGTATTATGGTCACCAGTGTTTGTGAAATCCCCTTACTAGACTGTTAATTCTGCAAATGTAGGCACCCAGCCTACTTAAACTTTGCATCTCCCCAAATTTTAGGACAGTGCTTTGCTTTCAGTATGACCTTAATAAATATTTGTTGAATCATTCATAAAAGTCTAAATAGGGCCTTGACGGTGTTAATTATTCTCCTAGAGTATGAGGTTATACACATTTGGGTATTTACAGCTATAGGTGAATAATTGGGGACAGTATTATAGTAATGGATATATCTTACAAGCGTCATAATGGAGCTAGGAAGGCACAAAGGTACCATGCTCCTGGCTTAACCTAAATAAGGAACTCTGGCAAATCAGTTAATCTGTCAAAATCAGTTAAGCAGGAAATTGGGTGAGGTAAGGAAGGTGTAAGGTATGGCCACTCAGACAGACCCAGTACATGTGAAGTGAGAACTAGTGAAGAACTAGAAGGCTAGGGTATTCAAAAGAGGAAGAAGTTAGAATGCTAAAGACTGTAAGCTAGGTTCTGAATTCAGAAGAAGGGATAACCCGATGGTTCATAAATGACAGCAAAAAGAATCTAGATAGGAATTCTGATTTAGAAGAGACCTCAGGGGCCAACTTATCCAACTGTCTCTTTTAAGAGATAGGAAACTGAGGCCCAAAAAGGTAAATGACTTGCCCAAGATCACATAGGTAATAAGTGACGCAGTGGGAAAAGCACCTGATTTTGAGTCAGAGGCTCCAGGTACAAATTCTGCCTCTGACACCTGGGTGACCTCGGGCTTCAGTTCCTAATCTATAAAATAAAGGAGTTGGGTTAGATGGTCTTTACCATCCCTTTTAGCTCTAAATTTATAATTCTATGATCCCAAGAGACTGAGGTCAAATTGAAATCCAGTCTTAAAACTCAATTCCAACATTCTTTCCCTTATACCATGCTGCCTCTCTACTGACTAAACTTATTATCACTCTACAACATTTCTCCCTAAGCCCTATGCTTCCTTTCTCTCCTCAGTTTTATATTTCCCTTTGTTGATAGAGACACAGACTTAGCCTCTCCCTCATTTTCCACCACTCTCACAATGGCATCTCACATTGTCTTGGATAGTCAATCATGCAGCAATGGGAATTGCTAAGAGAGACTTGTGTATGTTCTTTCCCTGGAGACCTATAAAGCCAAGAGAGAAACCATTCTGAATGGGACTGTTTAAACTGGGTCCTATTTAAAGGTCAAGGGAATTACGGAATTCTAAAGGTCCTGTACTCCCAGGGACTCCACAATCTGTAATTAGGTATCCCTTCTGATCACTGGGCCCATCGTGAAGTAGTGTCAATTTGGCAGAGGCTTATATTCTTGTTGGCAAAATTTCCATGACTCCAAGATCAATCCACATGAAAATAAGGCATCAAAGTAAGCTACATTTGAAGAGATTCATCACCAGATAAGCCACAAAATGATGAATTTTGGGGACCACAATTCTCAAATGACCATCTTGGAAGTTGTGGAGATAGTTTAATGGGTTGGTTCTGGGAGCACTCTCATCAGTGAAGTACTAAACTAAACTGGGGCCTTTACTCCCCTTTCCCAAGGCAGCTTTTTTGAAGTCTCTTTGGACCACCTGGGCTTGGGGATCCTGTGTCATAGCAGGAGGGCAAGGGACGACAAAAATTTGGGGTAAGGAGGAGAATCATCTAGATGAGGAGGAGGGGATGGATGGGATCCATGAAGTATTAAACTAAACTTCCTAGAAATCCAATCACCATTTCATTGTCATTCATATTATTCACTGGCATAGATGTAATTTCCCATTCCTATATTTCCCACTCCCCTCCTCCTAACAAACTCATCCATCCAGTGACACTGGTTTCCTTGTTGTCCCTCACACATATGACATTTTATCTCCTGACTCCAGGTAGTTTCACTGGCTCTCCCCCATGCCTGGAATGCTGTCTTTCCTCATCTCTGCCTCCTGTCTTCTCTGGCTTCCTTCAATTCTCACCTTCTGCAAGAAGCCTCTCCCAGTCCTCCTTGATCTCAGACTCCTCTCTCTAAGCCTACTCTTAATTCATCCTATATATATATCTATATATCTATCTATATATCTATATATATATCTATATATATCTCTATATATAAATATATCTATCTTGTTTTTACATAGTTGTTTGCATGTTGTCTTTCCTCCATTAGACTATAAGCTCCTTTTGAGCAAGGACTGTTTATTCTTTGCCTATCTTTGTATCCTCAGTGCTTAACATGTGCCAATAGATGCTTAATAAATGCTAGCTGACTGACTGACCATCTTCTAAACCCTTAGTAATAGAAATAATATTGAGCATGTTGAAAAAGAAGGAAACAGTTAGAACAAGGGACACTCAGACCAACTCTAACTTTGAAGGAGAATGCATTCCTCTGTTATTAAGAGTGTTTTCTGATAGTCTGCACAAGACATACAGTAAAGAATCATTTCTAGTCTTGGCTCTATCACACTAAGTGGTTAGGACTAGCCCAGGGGTGGGGAACCTTCAGCCTTGAGGCCACATGTGGTCCTCATCTAGGTCCTCAAGTGCAGTCCTATCACTGAATCCAAACCACTTCTGGCTGCACTTGAGAATCTAGAGGGCCACATGTAGCCTTGAGGCCACAGGTTCCCCACACTGGTGGTCACTTCTCCGTCAAGCTCCATTTCTTTCCTGGTAAGAATGGGATGAGATCTTTATTTCAGACTCTTCAAAACACATAGTTATCCTGTGCAATCTGCCTGTAAAACTTTCATTCACTGAAAAAGAACCCATTCATTGAATGTCCACTGTGTGTGAGACCCTGCTCCCTTATAATTTGGCAGGGAAATGACAGGCATGAAAATAACCAAAGGACAAGGAATTCATGACAAGTGCCACACAAGGGTATGAATCTGGGATGAATTAAGGTTCAAGGGTCAGGACTAGACTAAAGTGTCTTGAGTCTAAGACCAAAGAGCTAACTTGCTGTGGAGTATCAGGCAAATTCAGACACCACTAACAGGTCTCAGTGCCCTCATCTCTCAGATGACTGGATCATATCAGATCATGCCAAAGGTCTATAACAGTAGTTTTCAAAAGGTATGTTACAAATTGACCTTGTAATTAATTGCACATATATGCATGAGTTTCCCAGCTCTTCCCATGGTGTTGCCACCTTTCACACCTGGTATACATTGATTGGGTGTCACCTGAGGGTATGGCACATTAAGCTCAAATTTATACTGAGCTTCACTAGCATAGGGCAGTTAACATCATGAAGTCTAGTCTTCCCATCCATCCCCTCCTCCTCATCTAGGTGATTCTCCTCCTTACCCTAAACTCTTGTTGTCCCTTGCCCTCCTGCTATGACACAGGATCCCCAAGCCCAGGTGGCCCAAAGAGACTTCAAAAAAGCTGCCTTGGGAAAGGGGAGTAAAGGCCCCAGGACCCTGATGAGAGGCAGCCCAGGGCTGTAACGGAACGGGCAGCAGGTGAGGTAGTTAGTTCTCTGAAGAGGGAAGGAAACATCTACCCATGATGCTGCCTAAACACAACCCCAGTGGCCCTGTGCTAGTTCTAGCTCTGCCTCCCAGCAACTCCACTGGGAAAAGATGCTAGAATTCTATTCCAAATTTGGAGAGGATCAGGATGGAGAAAGAGGAGATTAGCACTTCTTGAAGTCACATCCATTTCTACTCAGATTCTAGGAGGAGTTCCTGGGGTCTCCCATTTGCCTTGGGGTGAAGAGTTCATTTATTCAACTACTACCACTTAATAAACCTGTACTACATGTAAAGAATGATGCTAGGTCTTGGGGAAGAGTCCTTACCTTTAAGACCAAAGGTCCCTGAGATTGATGGCTGCTCCCCAGTGAACTTCTTAGGCGTTTTTTGTTTCCTTCCTGACTCAAGGGAGAGAAAACAAGAAGACCAAATCTGGTCAAATAACCATAGAGAAAAGGGTTAACCTCTAGTGCCACTCCTCATCTAACCAATCTAGGGCCCTCTCCCTCCCCAAGGACCATTACTACCCCACTATATCCATGCCAGAAAAAGTACAGAGAGGACTTCAGCTCCTCTGCTCCCACTGCAAAGGTGGATGTGGAGACAGACGCAGATATGGGGGCTCTGAGGTGTTCCCCCTTGCTCATCTTGGGCTCTAATCTTACTGTGCTTGGAACGCTCAGGGTCCTCTTCTGGGGGCGATACTGGGCCTGTGGCCTCTTTGCTGCCTGTAGCCTTGATAGCAGGTGAAGCAATGGCCTCCGCTGCAGTCATATGGAAGTCCTTACTCTCACATGTGTCTAGGGCACACTCTCCATTCTCTGGGTGCAGATCCCCTTCTTTCTCCAACTTTGCCTGTTTTGGATGGACGGGGCAGGTGTCCAAGCTCTCAGCAGCCCTGGAAGTCATATACACAGTGACCTGGAAGAGTGGGACTGGAGCATTAAAGCAGCTATCCCTCTTATCCATCCCAACCTGTAGCTAAGGTGTGGCCTCTCTCCCCATCCAAAGCAGGACCCCAACTCAGCTGAGAGTTTGGGAGAGACAGATACCAGACATTTCTCTCCAGAACCCATATGTACCTCTTCTTACCACCGCTCCTTCCCACAGTTCTTTGCACTTTGCTCTCCAACTTGTTCATCGGCAACACTTTGCTGGGTGATGCTGATTTGCTGATTGGAATAGGCTTGCTGACAAGGACAGGTTTGCTGGGTGGGAAGGGCTTATTAATTTGGATGGGTTTGCTGGGCAGGAAGGGCTTACTAGGCAGGATAGGTTTGCTTACTGGCACCGGCTTGCTAGGGAGGACGGATTTGCTGACTGGGACCAGCTTAGTGACTGGGACAGGCTTGGTGACTGGTACAGGCTTGGTGACTGGGACAGGTTTGGTGACTGGGACAGGCTTGGTGACTGGGACAGGTTTGCTAACTGGGGCCACCTTGGTAACTGGAACTGGTTTGCTGACTGGGACAGGTTTGCTGACTGGAACAGGTTTGCTGACCGGGACCGACTTGCTGACTGGGACTGGCTTGCTGACTTGGACCAGCTTGCTAACTGGGACCGACTTGGTGACTGGGATAGTCTTAGTGACTGGAACCGGCTTGCTAACCGGAACCGGCTTGCTAACTGGAACCGGCTTCGTGATGGGAACTGGTTTGCTGACTGGTATTGGTTTGCTGACTGGGACCGGCTTAGTGACTGAGACTGGTTTGTTGGTCTGTACTGGCTTCCCAGGGGGTGCAGCTTTAGGCAGGGGGAAAGGCCTGCTGGCTGGGACAGGCTGGTCCATGTGATTCCACAGTCTGTGCTTCTCTAGCTGAGTCTTGGAGGTGAAGGCAGCTTCACAGTAGGGGCATGGGTATGTCAGCTTCTCAGAGATGGCACCCTGAAGAAGAAGCAGACAAAGTCATATGTGCCCAGGGACCATAGAAACAGTGCAGGTCCTGTAGGTGATGCTCTAATTGGGGGCAATGCAGCCCCCAGGTTCCTTGTCCCCAAATCTTGAATAGCACAAGGAAGGTGGAGAAATACAAGGAAAGTTCCATTCTTTGACCTTTCCTTTCTGCTCCCAACTCCTAACCCCCAGCTTCAAGCCATAGGCAAAAGAAAAAGTGTTATGGCTTTTTTTTTGTTCCCCTAGAAAATGAACAAAGCAATCAGACAAGTGGGCAAAAAGGAACAACAAAAGCAACTTGGGCTAAACTTGAAAAGGGTAGACAAAGAAAGCATGCAAGATAACTGATATCCCTCTGTTATCATTCATCTCTCATACAGCTCAAAATAGAGCCCATTCACAGCAGACACATGGGTCACATGTTACAGATGTGTTCAATATAATATACACATAGCCACACATACAAATGCTATAAACCATCCTGTGCATTTCCATGGTACTGGAAGCAAAAATGTCACCCTGACTACATTCATATAGTCATTCAATGAATATTATTCAACACCTAATGTGTGCAGAGGCTTATGCGAGGTGCTGAGAGAGATATGGAAATGAGCAAAACATAATCCCTGCTCTCAATCTAGCAGAAGTGCTAAGACATGGACACATAACTAAAAGACAAGGTAAAATGTCAATGTGTTACCAGACAGTGATACAGGGACTGAAAGGAGGAAGAGATCGAGTCTGGCTAGGGGGATTCGGAAAGACTTCCTAGAGGGGGTGGTCTTGAAGGATAGGTAGGAATTAGACAGATGCTGGCAGTTAGGGAGAAACACTGTGAGCAAAGGCATGGGGAAAAGAAAATAGGAGCTTTGAGTTCTTATGTAAAGGTTGGAAAGGCTAAGAAAGAAAGAGGAAGGATATTTGGTTGTGGGGATAGGGGGATATCTAAGAAACATCAACAAACTTCTCCTCCAAAGGACTTCAAGATTCCTAAGGGGCTGGAGGGAGGGAAAGAGAAAGAGATTATTTCTGCATCTAAGTGGGAGAGGCATTAATAGCTTGCAAAGACAACATGGCCAGAAAGCTCTGTAGGCATCATAACTTGGACCAAGGTGCAGAGACGACTCAAAAATACTGATATCTTAACCTGGAAATACTCATTCTGGTAGCTAAACAAGGAAGGAGTAAGAGAGGGAACAGGGCACCCCCTTCTGGATTCTTGATGAGGATCAGCAAAAGCAATCCCAGCAACCAGGTACAGGGACAGGGGAGGAAAGAGAAGAAAGAATAATTGTGGGGACTCTGAGGGAGGATGAACAAAAGCAATCTCAGAATTGAGGTGTGGGGATGAGGATGAAAGAGAATGAGGAGCAATACTGAGATAATCCATAAACACAGCCTACTAAATACAGGGGTTGTCCCTTGAGGTGAAATCATATACCGCTGAGAATCATGTGCTCTAGGCCTGGTCATTACACACAGATTTCTGTTCTTTTAAAAGATCCTCATACAGAAACATTCATGATGCATGAAGAAACACAGAAGTGTTCTGAAACATGTCAGCATCCAAAACAGATATATTTTGATGTGTACAACACGCCAACCCTCCCAACTCCCCACAAAAAACCCACCCAGAACCTTTCATAAATCTTTCACACATACATATGTGTGTGTATACACTCCATAGGTGTAATGCTTTATAAATTTAGACCTAAAATTTTAAGCCCAAAGGCCTTAAAGTCTCCCTCCTCTAACCCTCCTCCCTCATCTCCACTAGTTTCTCTTCTTTACTCTTCCCAAATCCTAAACTCCATTTGCACTGAGAAGACTTATAATATATCTTTTAGCAGGCCCCACTATCCAGCCAAGTCTTACCCCCTGGCAGCGCTGATAATGGTACTTGAGTCCATAAATACTTGGGAATTCCAGCCAGCACCCTGAGTTTGGACACTTCACCCGAGAGTGGGCTTTGAACTCATCCTTCCACTGGTTCATCAAGGAGAGCTGAGGTAGAAAAGAGATGATATATCCCAGAGTTTATATTGTGTCTTATTTAAACTTTGCCCCAAGCATAGTGCATGGATCTGCACACAGCAAGCATTTAATCAATGTCTACTGAACGAAATTGAGTCCAGGTGAGCTTCCACTCTCCCATTTGATAACAAAGACATCAGTTATCTCACATACTTTTCTTCCCTCTTCAAATTTACCTCGAATCAGACGTTTTCCTTCCTCTTTATCCACGTATCTGATTTCTTTACTCATTCTTAGGGGGAACAAAAGAGAACTAAACCATACTTGACCTATTTCCCTTTCAGGAAACAATAATGACAGGATGGACCCTCAACAAGGATAGGGTTGACCAGCCACCTCCCTGCCCCCAGTCCTCTTCCCTGCACCAAATAAACCCTGGGCAGGGAGGTGGTCATTTTAGCTATATGGCTCTGTCACAGCCCCTTGCCTTAGAGCCCTAAGGATCTTAATTGGCTAAAACTTCAAAGTCCATTTTCTTTAAAAAGATTTTGTTCAGTCATTTTTTCAGTCATGTCCAACTATTCATGATCTCAATTGAAGTTTTCTTAGCAAAGATACTGGAATGGCTAATCATTTCCTTCTCCAACTCATTTTATAAATAAGGAAACTGAGGCAAATAGGGTTAAGTGACTTGCTCAGGGTCATACAGTTAGTAAGTGTCTAAGAATAGATCTGAACTCAACATAAATGAGTATTACTGACTCCAGGCACCACACTTTATCCACTGTGCCACCCAGCTGGTTCTTTAAAGAGATAACTCAAAAATTAAGAGGTAGGCAACAGGGTACAGTGGGAAAAGCACTGCCTCTAGAGTCAAAAGCAGTTTGGTTTAAATCCTGCCTCTGATGCTTACTACTGGTGCAACCTTTGGTAAGTCACTTCACTTTCCTGGGCCTTAGTTAATTCATTTGTAAAATGAAGGAGTCACAGCAGATGGCTTCTAAGGCTCCTCCCACCTCTAGATCTATGACCCTAATAATAGCTAGCAGTGATAAAGCACCTGAACATCTGCACCTGCTTCACAAATATTATCTTATTCTATCCTTACAACAACCCTGGGAGGTAGGTGCTATTACTATCCCTATTTTACAGATGAGGAAACTGAGTCAGACAGCTGCCAAGGATAAGTGACTTGTCTAAGGTCATATGGTTAGTAAGCACCTGAGGCCAGACTGGAATTCCTGACCCCAGGCTCAGGGCTCTATCCACTGTACCACCCAGCAGCTGTTTTTCTCTTTAGGGACACAGACAGCCTCCATTGTTGGGAGATGTTTTCACTCTCTCTATAAAGAACCTTAGATTGGCAGCATCCTAGACAATGGAGGGTCAGACACAGGGTTAGATAAGGATTGCAAGGGGTTCAGGGAGCCAGAGCAGTGATAACAGTTTTATGTCAGAAGGATAAGGGAAGGAAAGAGCAGAGACAGGGTTCCAGGCTGGGGAGAAGCTCACAGGAATGTCTCTCAGTGCCTGGTTCTCGACCTTTGGCCGTCCTTTCTTCCTGCCCTCCATCTTGTCACTGGTAGAATTTCCTGTGAACAAAGCAGAGGCAAGGATTGTTGAACTTGGGAAGGGAGGAGATGCTCTCTGCCCTCCCTTCACCACCACCCCCAATGAGAAGTTTCTGCTCAAAACTGAAACAGGGCAATTATGTCCCTAGAAGGGCAGAGTTTATTCTCTTAACAATTCCTATGCATTTTTCTGATAATGAAATTAATGCCTACTTGGATCTTTATCTATGATATATGTATCTTAGATTTATCTATCTATTTATGTTTTCTCCCCCATCAGAATGTAAGCTTCTTGAGGGAAGGGACTGTCTCTGCCCTTTTTGTATCCCTAGCACTTAGCACAGTGACTGACACAAAATAAGTGCTTAATAAATACCAGCTAAAATACTGAAAGGATATGGGAAAACAGATAAACACATACAGTATGGCTGGAGCTGTAAACTGGTCCATACATTCTGGAAAGCAATTTAGAACTGTGAGCCCCCAAAGTCACTAAACTGCATACCCTCTTTGACTCAGCAATACTACTACTAGACTTGTATACCAAAGAGATCAAAGAAAGAGGAAAAAGCCATATAAACAAAACATTTCTAGTAGTTCTCTTTGTAGCAGCAAAGAACTGGAAGCTAAGGAGGTGCCTGCCAAGTGTGTGAATGAAATGTAATACTATTATGCCATAATAAGTTATGAATCATAAGCTATTCCCCAATAGGTAAGTGGTCAAATGATATGAACAAAGTTCTCAAAAGAAAAATTTCAAACTATTAACAATCAAGTAAAAGAATGCTCTGATCACTAAGAATAAAAGAAATGTAAATTTTAAAAAACCCTAAGTTTTACCTCACACTCAAATTGTCAAAGATGAAAAAAAGATGGCAATAGCCAACATTGGAGGCTATGGGAAAACAGACATACTACTGCGTTGTTGTTCGACCTGTGAATCAGTGTGACCGTTTTGCAAACCAATTTGGAATTACACAAATAAAGTGAATAAAATGCCACACTAATAAAAGGCTTATAACCCAAGGAAGTCTTTGACAAGAATTAAAATCCCCATAAACATCAAAATATTTATAGCAGCATCAATTGGGGAATAGCTAAACAAACTGTGGTACAGAGAGTAACTGTGTTTAACAACAGATATGATAAATACAGAGAAGCATAGAAAGACTTACATGAACTGATGCAGAGTGAAGTAAGCAGAGGCAAGAAAACAATATACACAATGACTACAGCAACATAAACGGACAGAACAATAACTGCCAAACAATCAAAAGTGAATGTTGCCAAATTACAAAGAATAAACATAACCCCGAGAAGAGATGAGAAGATACCCCTCCCAGATACTTCTTTGAAGAGGTAGGACAGGTGCAGAACATTTCAGACTTTCTCAATATATTAATCAGTTTTGCTGATTTTTTTTCCCTTCTTCCTCTTTTTTCCTTAAAAAAAAAACAACTTTGCTATATGGGATGGCTCTAAAGATACTAGATGAAATTATAATGAAGTAACAACAAAAGATTAATAAAATATATTTTAATAAAAGAAATAATTAAAGGTACAAAAGCAGTGAAATTTGGGAAGACTCATATAAACTGATGGAGTAAAGCAAACAGCACCAGGAGAATAATTTATACAATAATAATATTTTAAAAACAAACAATTTTGAAACACTTGAGACCTAAGATCAACAAAACAACCAACAATGATTCCAGAGGATGGATGATGAAGCATGCTACCCTCCTCTTGACAGAGAGGTGGTAGACTCAGTATGCAGAGTGAGATATTTTTTGGACATGGCCAATACAGGAATTTGTTTTGCTTGACTACACATATTTGTTATAAGAGTTCTTTTTTTTCTTATTACTGTGGAAGAGGATTAGAAAGGAGAAAAATAGATTTTTGTTAATTGTATAGCATCAAATTTTTAAGAAATGCTTTTTGGTATATTAGAAATAGGGAAAACAGTCAGGACAGATTCACATCATCTCATGGTGCACCTAGTTACTAACATTTCTCAATTATCCATGCTCCTGGGAGAGAACGGGTCATGGGTATTTTATATGTGTGTGTGTGTGTGTGTGTGTGTGTGTGTGTGTGTACATATATATATATAAAACATATATATGTATACACACATATATATAACATATATGTGTGTGCACACATTTATATGTATATGATAGCTTTATACATACAGCTAATTTGTACTTGGATCCAAAAGAGCTGGTTTGTCCTTTTTTATTTTTGGCCGATTTTCATTTCTGATTAGGTTTTACTTATTCTCTGATCTCACTCACAGACTGCAATCTCAAGGGGTCAGTCTCAAAAGTCAGAATTTGCCAATGGACAGTACAGATAGAGGTAAATCTACATCCCAATTGTCTGAACATTAAGCAAAACCTCTTTGAGTCAGACTCCCGGGTCTTGAATGGAAGTTACTGGACACTGCAGAAGCCTTGCTTGCCTCCAGAAAACCGCAGTCCTAGCTCTTCCTGAGGAATGGGTACAGAAGTCTGTCAATGATCAAAGCATTCTTACCAAGTTTAGGAGGCTCGTGGGGGGCAGGGAGCTGGCTTTCTATCCTTTCTCCATCCTTCCCCAAACCACCCTTACTTGGTCCTGCAAGCCTTCGGCTTCCTCCGTATGGGTCACCCATCTCTGCAAGCCAAGTACAGATGGGTAAGAAAATGCACCAAGCCTACAAAGAAAGACGTGGGGGGGTGGGGCAGGGGAAGACAGGGGAATGGGGAGTAGGAACACTGGTGGGTGGGGAAGGACAGAGCTGGGGCTGGAAAGACCTTAAGTACCAGGGAGAGGAGATGGGAAAAGCAGGTTCAGCAGAATTTACTACAGTAGTCACCCTACCTTAAACAAACTTTGTATATATTGTACAAATGTAGCTTTTAAATACTTTATCAAGTCATCATTTGCTTTATAAGTCTGTTTTGCCATGGGATTTCTTTGATTAGTGAATTCTTTTACACACAGGCTTATATATCCTATGTAAAGCAAGGCTCACATGCTACATCCCACCCCCTCCATCTTCCTCCAAGTTAGCTTTATTTCTAAGCATGACCAAGAATTCTTTATTTTCTATCTACAACAAATGGTTCTAAAGAAAAAGCTTTCCCTTGGGACTCCCCAGTCACATTTGGGGTGGAGGCAATGACAAGATGCACCTCTGAGTCTGTATCTTACACCCTCCCACCCCCAACCCATCAATTCCAATCTTAATAACTGGAAGTGTCTATTGACTAGTGTCAACATGGGCAAAAAGATATCAAATACTGGGGCAAAGGAAATCATCTGCTGAATTTCCCACTTTGGAATGGAACAAGAGGAGGAGAACCCAGTTGAAAACTCCTGACATGAACAGTGACAACTTATGATCAGGTGATCCTTTTTTATCTGTTTATCTGGATGCAGAGGTGGGGAACCTTTGGCTTTGAGGTCACATGTGGCCCTCAAAGTCCTCAAGTGTGGCCTTTTGACTGAATCCAAACTTCACAGAATAAATCCCCTTAATAAAAGTATTTGTTCTGTAAAGTTTGGACTCAGTCAAAAGGTCTAACCCAAGGGCCTAGAGGGCCACATGTAGCCTCAAGGATGCAGGTCCCCCACCCCTGAAGAATAAAACCTAGCATCCTCGAAAATGCTGAGCCCTCAAGAATGCCCTCCAGGTTTCATCACACACTTTAGTGCTCAGGCCAATGGTTAATGCTGAAACAAACTTCCTAAGCAGGCAGATAAAGCCAGGGTAAGGAGACCATGAGAACAGCCTTCTCTCCCCAGGCAAATTAAGAAACCTTAATAAGGGGCTCCATGGAAAATACTCTCTGAGCCCTAGGTAACAGGAATAGGAGACAAGAAAGAAACATATTACATATGCCAACCCAAAGACTTCTATTTGTCAGGATCCCTATGGAAACTCTTCTATAAGTTGATCAGTTTAGATTTCCCCTATATATTCCTTCCTGCCCCAGATGCTGAGGTACGACTCCTCACAGAATCCCAAATGTTGCAAAGATCTCAAAAACCATCTAGTACAGCCCATACCTGAATAAGAACTCCTTCCACACCATGCCCAAATCATGAACCATTCACCTCCCAAGGCAGTCTATTCTATTTCTGGACAGCCATAATTTTTTTAGGAAGTAATCTCTTATATCAAACCTAAACTTACAAGCTCTTTGAAAATACCTGACATTGTTCCTAGTTCTGTCCTAGTGTTTTGTGTCTCTCCATTAAAAATTAAAATCATACATTAGAATGATGAGAAAGAAAGATGATCAAGGAATTTCATTGTCTGGCCATGGACCAGAGTCAAACCAAGGTGGGGTTTAAGGACCAAATATGTAATTGTCAGATCTAGGACAGCAGGAGAAACCAAAGGCAAAGGCAAGAGTTGAGGTCTCCTATAAACTGGCTCAGTGAAGCATCAAAAAATGTGCTCAATAAATATGTAACTAGAATGTAAGTGGATACAGTGTTCTAAGCACTGTGCTGGGAGCTGGAGATAAAAAGGCAAAAATAAAATGGTCTTTAACCTCAAGGGCTTATATTCTGTCAGGAAAGAAGGGTATACATCTAAGTACATACAAAAGAAATACAGGTAATTGATAGGGGAAGGGAGAATAGCAAGGGGGAAAAGGAAAGACTTCCTATAGGAGGTGAACTGAACTTTAAAGGAAACTAGGGATTCTAAGATTTGGAGGGAGGAGGGAATGAATTCCAGGCACAAAAATCAACCAGGGCATGGAGGCAGGAGATGAAGATCATGTATGAGGAAAAGTAAGAGGTCACTCTGACGGAGAATATATGAGGGTTAAATTGTGTTTTCTCTATTCCTCTCTCACAAAAATGCTATTTATTCATTTATTAACAAATATTTATAAAGTGCCTACCATGACACTATGGTGGATGCGGCGGATGGGGACTGGACCTGTCATTTCATTCATACAGAATGAAACACACACACAGAGTTCTAGGTAAAGAAACTCCTAATCATGCAGATTAACATGGTCTCTAAAACTTTAAACTCAGAGAAGCACCCAGGGCCCTGAGCAATTAAGTACCCTGCCCAGGGTCACATATACAATATTTGTCACAGATAGGATTTAAATCATCTTCCTGGCTTTTAGGCCAACTCCAGCCACCATGACATACTGTCAGCTGCTGAGAATTAAAAAAAGAGTCCCTGCCCTCAAGGAGCTTATATTCTATTAGGGGAAACAATATAAATATAGGTAAAATGCTATCGTTCTTTTCCATGTTTGGTTTTGTATCTTCTTTCCCATTGTTCACTCCATTGGTTACAACCCTTCTATACAACCAGACTAATGTCCAATGTGAAAGTATTTGCAGATCCTATACTTGACTGCATGCCGCCATGGGGGGAAGAAGGGTGAGGGAGGGGACAAAATTTGAAACTCAAGAGATTGTGGAACTCAATCTTGTAAACTAAAAGTAAATAAACAAATCAATTTAATTTTAAAAAATAAATAAATATAGGTAAATACTACACACACACACACACACACATACCTCTTACTTGACATAAATGGACAATCCCACAGACTTCTACAGAAAACAAATTTGCCTGAAGATATGGGAAAGGAGGCAGGCACATGGTTCATGGACACATGGGGGGGCCAGAAACAGAGAATCAAGAGCAGGAGAAGGAGCAGAGATGAAAGCCTGGCCAGAATGAGACACAGAACAGATTAACAAGGAGCCTGACACATGAGGGAGGTACGCCCCCAGCAGATCAGGGCAAAGTTCTCTTCTTTTCTACCACACTGGAGGTTTCAAGCATCCTGTCAGTTCACCAGTCTCTCCACACATCCTTTCTTCTGCTTGCACTTGGGGGGGTCTTTGTTCTGTTTTAGGATTTGTGGTGGTTTTTAGGTTTTGGGGGTTTCTTTGGTGGGGGAGTGGGAGGCTACTGAGTGCCAGGAGGAGAGAGAGAGAGAGTTACTACCAAGTAATTTCAGGGGAGAGGGAAGCCACTAACAATTGAGAAACTCCAGAAAGGCCTCAGATAGGAGGTGGTGCTCAAGTGCAGCGGAAAAGGGAATCAAGGATTCTATGAGGAAGGACTGAGAAGGCAGTGCATTCCATGCCTATGGATAGGAGATCAAATGTTAAGTGTGAGGAACAGCAAGAAAGACAGTTTGGCTGGACCACAGAGTGCCTAAAGGGAAGTGATATAGGACTAGCCTAAAAGGTAGATGGGAGTCATGTGAAGTCATGCCAAACTAAAGAGTCTGTATTGCTCAGAAAAGCCCTGTGGCCACTTGGTGAGTTCATACACCTGGGTTTGAAATACCCTGAGAAGGCATCCTCCTTCTCCTCCTGTCTTGGGGAGGTATTTCACGCACTTTAAACTGAGGAAGAATATTCCGAGACTACAGATAACTGTTTTTTGACAAGTTCCTCCCTCTCCCTTATCTACTATCTGACTCTTTTCTGGCTCCCTAGAAACATTTCCAGATAGATAGATAGACAGATAGACATAGACATACACACACACACACACACACACATTTCTATATCTAGATATCTTCTCTTCACCCTACCATCCCCTCCAGCTATCTTTTTATATCCTTCTTTCCTTTCACAGTCAAACTCCTGGGGAAAAAAAGCTGTCTAAATTACCTCCATTTTTTCACCTTTTACTCACTATTTTCAACCCCTGACAATACAGCTTCTGATGCCAACACTTGGCTGAAACTTTTCTCTCCAATGTCCCCAATGGTCTCTTTATTGTTAAACCTAATGGCATCTTCTCGGTTTTCATTCTCCTTGACCTCCCTTCAACATTCAACACTGCAGGCCAACCCTTCCTCCTATATACACTCTTCCCCCTCAATTTTCAGGACACTGCTTTCTCCTATTTATTTTCTTCCCTATCTGGATATTGCTACATAGTTTCTTTGGCAAAATCTCCATGTCTCATCCCCTTTGTAGGGGTGCATCCCAAGGCTCTAAACAAGGCCTTCTTTTCTTATATGTATATTCTTTCTCTTAGTGAACTCATCAGCTCCCAAGGGTTTAATTATCATCTCTATGTAGATGACTTCCAAATGTACACATTCAGCCGTCATCTTTCTTTAAGCTCCAGTCTCATATCTCCAACTGTCTGCTGGACATAAGCATCTCAAAATCAAAATGTTGAAAAAAGAACCAATTTTCTTTCCCCTTAAACTCACCTTTCTTCCTAACAGATATTTCTGTCAAAGGGTTTCTATTCACCCAGGTTTGGAACCTCAGAGTCATCTCAATTTTTAATTCTCTCTCATTCCCCATCCGTATTCTGTTGACAATCCCTTCGAATATATGTCTAGAACATTTTTAACACCTTATTCTTTCTCCCCACTCACACAACTACTACCCTATTTCGGGCCCTCTTTGCTTCTGGTCTAGACTACTTCAAAACCTTCCTTATTGGTCCCCTCTCCTCCCCATGAAGCCTCTCCCTGATCCAGTCTACTCTCCAGCTGCCAAACTGATATTCTAAAGCCAACTTTTTGGTCTCCGTCTCTTTATGCTCTTAAAAATTATTGAGGGTCCTCCCCCACCAAAGGGCTTTTATGTGTTATATCTATTAATATCCACCCTATTATAAATTTTAAAATCTTAGTATTTTTATGAAAATAGTTTTGACCACAAAGATCTCCCTCTACAAAGGGTCTTGGAGATCCCCAAGGGGCCCCCAGACCACACTTTGATAACTGCTGTTCAAAGCACTGGTCTGATCACATCACTCCTCTGTTGAAGAATCTTCAGTTGCTCTCAGCTGCCTTTAAAATAAAATATACACTTATATGTTTGGCATTTAAAGCCCTTCACAGTTTGGTTCTAACCAATCTTCCCAGGCTGATCACATATGATTCTTCATCGCACCTTCTTTGTTGCAGCCAACCTGTTCCCCATACATGACATCCCATCTCCTGCCTCTTAGAAGACTCCCCAACCTAAGAACATTCTCCTTCTTTGTTCATCCTTGGTATCCCAACGTTCTTGGAATTTCTTGTTTCCTCCAGTTATTACTGTGCCCCAAAGTAACCTGTATTGATTTATGTATATGTTAAATATACATAGAGTGTAGACTTCTCAAGGGCAAGAGACATTTATTTTTGTCATTCTATTCCTCTGTTCCCAGCAACATATCTGACAAACGACAGGTATTTGTTATACGTTGAACTGAAGCTAATCTAAACTCTGAATGCTGAATCAGTTATTATTTGCTATACTAAGCACCTAAATTTCTGAGTACATATGTCTCTCTCCCTAACCCTGGGAAGCAACTTTCCTTTCAGCTGGGCCAGATTTACTCAATTCTCCCAAAATATTATGGGATAGGTATGTCAGGAGTTCTTAACTTTTTTTTCTGCACCACAGGAGCCTAGAAAAGCCTATGGACTCCTTCACAGAATAATATTTTTTTTTATTTTTATTTTGGCAGGGGAGAAGGCAGGGAAATGGGAATTAAGTGACTTGTCCAAGGTCACACAGCTAGTAAATGTTAAGTGTCTGAGGTCGAACTTGAACTTAGGTCCTCCTGACTCCAGGGCAGGTGCTCTATTTACTTTACCACCTAGCCACCCAGCACAGAATAATATTTTTAAGCATCGAATTAAATACATTGAATTGCAAAGGAAACCAATTCTACTGAAACAGTTATCAATATATGTGCATATATAAAAAATTTTTTAGATGAATTATTTATTTAAACTAATAGACTCCAGGATAAGAACTCCTGAACTAGATGATCTCCAAGGTCTCTTTCAACTCTGACATCTATAACTTAATCCAATTTATACCTGAACCTCTCTTTTCTCAAATTTTATCTACTTTATGCTTTGGCAGTCTAATTTTCACTCTGAAAAACACTTCTCACCATACATTCCTCAAAGCTATTAGACCTGTTCCCTTCTCTCAGCTCAGCCTCTTTCCTCCCTCCCCCAAAGGACCCAGCCCAAGTAAGAATATAACAAAGGAATAAAGAAAGAAAGTAATTACCAGGACAAACCCAGGAAAAAGCTTTTGTCTTTGGAGAACCAACCTCTTTCACTCTGCAAATTTACAGGTACAGACAGTACTACATGAAGATTGGAGCACCAGGTTAGTTATTACACTTATTCATTTACAAATCACCTTGTTCAAGGCCCAAATTTTTAGTGAGTCTCTATTCCCTCTAAATGACTTCTCACAAGGTAGGGACAAATTTGCTGGGTTTCCCTCTGGCCTGCTGACCTCTCTGAAGATAACTACTTCAAGTCAGGTTACTATTGAATTACCTTCTAGAAAGAGGTTCAGGCCAAAGCCAAGTATGGTTGATTATAATTTTTACTGCAAACTTCAAAGACAGAAGTTTAAAGGGAAATGTGTGTGTGTTTGTGTGTGCTGAAAGGGAGATGACCCCATCTGGTCAAGAAGCCAAGCTTCAGATCTGTATATATGTACTCCATGCCCTGTCAAAGAGACAGCAAAGGAACAGAAACCTACTAAGGAAAATTGCCATTGGTGGGTTAATTCAATAATCCCTCCCTTTTTTCCTTCTCTATTTCTCACACCCCACCCCATCCTTCACCATATGATACCAATATGAATCAACTCAGAAGGCACTGATGGTACCACAGAAAGTGCATCGGATTTGAAGGGATCTGGATTCAAATCCTGCCTCTGACACATACTACCCAAATGACCCCGGAGTAAAACTCTCAAGATCTCAGTTTCTTTAACTGTAAAATGGGAATAACTGGAGTACCTCACAGGGTGAGGATCAAATGAGATTAATATACATAAAGTATTTTGCAAACTATAAAACTATATAAACATAAGCTATCATTATTATAAACTGAGTAGGAGCTCTGTTTTGGATTGGCTTAGGAAGGCCAACGACCTGACAGCTCCGGACTAGGGAAGGCCAAGGGATTCACGATTAGACACAGGAAGACTGAAGGACTCACACAGTAACATCATAGAGGTAGGAGAGATTTTCTACATTCATCCACTTCATTAGGGTAGAGAAAGACCTCTGCCCCTTTGCATCTCCCCTCCAAAAGCCCATTTCCCAAGGAACTGGGGAAAGAGGGACATTTGCACCCAAAGAAAAAAATCCCATCAAAAGTCATAACAAATATATCCTCTTAATAAAAAAAATTCACAACCTAGGAAACTCACAAAACCAAACAAAGGCAGAGCAACCCAGAACACCATTTCATGGAAACAAACCAAGAGCAGGAAGTTTTACTTCAGTCCTAGGGTCACAGCAAAGAGAAATGGCTCAAGAAAGCATGGGGGGGAGAGGGGAGGGAAGAAGACAGCCAGCCACGGATGGATTGTGGAGAATCTGGAGACACCTACATCTGAGGGGGCAGAGCTGAGGGCGGGCGGGGGGGGGGGTAAGGAATGGAGGGAGATGGGCCATCGGGAATAGGCAAAGTTGGGGCTGGGGGTGGGGTGGGAGGGAGAAGCAGGACTAGGGTAGTGTGTAGGGAAGCCACTGGCCAACTCCAGCAAAGAGGGTCAATGTCTTCAGACATCCACGGCCGTCACAACCCCCAAGAAGGTACCTGCAAGACCTCCAGATTTTCCCCTTCTCCTATCTAGCCCTGGTCGGATTTCAATTTTCTAACCGAAAGCACAGCGGCCTCCCAACCCCAACCCTGCTGGGGGCCACAGTGAACAGGTCCCACACCCACCTGTCACCTGCCTGACCCTCCCCCTCCGCCCAGTGAGTGGCCCTGCTAGGATTGGGGGAGAAGCGGCCAGGAAGGTGGAGGAAGTGGGGGTGCACAGGGGAGCTGGATCGTCTTCCCCAATAAGCCCCCCACCCATGCCCCGCGCCCCTCACCCCGCCCCGGCCCGGCCTGTCCCGTCTAGTCCTGTCCTGTCCCGCGCGGGCGGGCGGTGAGCCGGAAGGGGCCGGATTACAGGGAGGCCGGGCCGGGCAGACCGGGCCGAGCCGGAGGGGGAGGGGGGACAGCTCCAAACTCGGGGAGGGGGGGGGCGCAAAGCAAGCCGAAGGCAGCGAAGCAAAATGGCGACTTTTTCTGTAGGAGGAGAAGGAAGGAAAACAGCGCGAAGGAGCGGGAGGCCGAGCGAGCGGCCGCACCCGCGGCCCGGGGGGTCTGCAGCGCCCCCGGACCCCCCTGGCCCCAGGCGGCCCCGCCCCCCGGCCTCTGCTGGCTCCCGGGCCTGGGGGCAAGGGGGCGCGGGGCCCGGGCGGGGCGCGGAGGGCTGCCCGGAGGGGGAGGCCCCGGGGGGCTGGGGCCACGGCCAAGGCCGGGGGCGGGCGGGCAGGCAGGCGGGCGCGCTTACCTCCGGCCCGGCTCGGCTGGGCTCGGCGCGGCGCGGCGCGGCTCGGCACGGCTCCCCCGGGCCGGCGCAGGCTGCGCGCCGCGCTGGGCTCATGCGCGCTCCCTCCCCCTCCTACCTTTGACAGTTTTACAGTCCGGGGGGGGGGGTGGGGCGGGGGGACGGGGAAAGCAACTTGCAACTCTCGCGTTATTCTTGCAGCCCCGCACAGTCTCCCAGGGAAATGGGGATCGACTACGGGGCTGGGGGAGGCCTCAGCCCGAGGCTACTGTTTCCCCCCCATCGGCGGAGCGCACGCGGAGTCCCCAGTCTGGGCTCCGGGAATTCCAGGGTCCATCCCTCCTGGCCTGGCAGGGGAGGCCAGCTTGTGCCCCCATCCTCCCATCAGTCAAGCGGAGATCGATACCGCCCTGGGTGAAGGGAGGGAATCCAATTGCTCCCCTTAAACCTTACGGAAGGGTGGGGATGAGGTGACCTAGTGTTAGACAGAGGGTGATCAGGCGAGCAACAGCGGGAGCCCCCTCCTTGTGGTCCGAGCTGGTTGTCTGACAAAACCTCCGAAACTCCGAGCCTCGGGCTAAGGGCAGATCTCTGTCCAGGTTGGGGGCAGTTTGAGGTCACTGGGGAAACTGAGCAATGCTAGGGCTCTGGGGTCAATTGCTCCAGGCCCCGCTGGGTTCAGGATTGTGAAAGCCATGGCAGGAGCTGACAGAAAAGGACTCAGGAATTTGGGCTTCCAGTCCAATGGTGTTGATTCCCCGCAAAAAATTCTGCAGAGGAAAGGGGAAAATCTCATTTGGGGGAAGAGTGTCTACTACAAGGGAGCGTCTCCCGTTGGACACTCAGTTTCCTCCTTGACTGGCCATCTCAGCCTTTTTATCGTGGGATCATAGATCTAGAGCAAGAAGGTATCTCCAAAGTCATCTAGTCCAACTCTTTCACTTCAGAGAGAAGGAAACAGGTCCAGGGAATTTAAGGGACTTTTTCCAGGTCACACAAAGTCACGTGTAGCTTTAAAAAACAGAGACATAGTTGAGAGATGGTATAGAGAAAGAAAAGGTTTGGCAACAATGGATGTATCTGGTGAGTGACAGGGAGAAATCAAGGATAACATTGAGGTTGTAAATCTGGGTAACTGTGAGGATGGTGGTACCTTCAACAGAGTTAAATTCAGTTTGGAAAAGGGGTAATTGGTGTGAAGGGTCAAGAAGAGTTCTATTTTGGACATTGCTGGTTGCAGTTAAGATATTTATGGAGCATCCAATTGGAAATATCTTTGAGGCATTTGGTGATTTGTGAATAGAGCTCCCTAGAGAGAGCATGCTGGATATATAGATTTGAGAGTTGTCAGCATAGAGATAATCATTAAACCCATGTAAGGTGATAAGATCAGCAAGAGTGTAAAAAGAGAAAAGGAGAGGGTCCAGGACAGTCTTGGGATACACCCAATGTTAGTGGGTGGGATATGGATGATGATCCAGCAAAGGAGACTGAGAGAGGTGAAAGAATTTGGAGGAGACCGATCACCTATGTCAAATGCTGCAAAAAGATTATGGAGGATGAAGAGTGAAAAAAGATCATCAGAGTGAGCAATAAGGGATCATTGGTAACTTTGGACAGCTCAGTTTCAGTTGAATAATGAAGTAGTGTGCCAGATTGTAAAGCGTTGAAATGAGAATAGAAGGAGAAGAAATGGAGGCAAATATAGATGGCTTTTTCTTGGGAATTTGGCTTAGAAAGGGAGAAATATATGATGATTTCATCAGATCCTCATAAACTCCCCTGTGAAGTCAACAGGGCAGGCAGGAATAATTATCCCCATTTTATATATCAGAAAAATGAAGTCCAGAGATGATGAGTGATTTGCTCATAGCCATAAAACCAATTAATTTCAAAAGCAGGACTATATTTGTGGTCTCCTTACTCCCAATTTGGTGCTTTTTCTATTATACTACTGTAACACAAGGCTACCTTCTCTGGTAGTTAACACTTTCTACCCACACCACTGACTACAGATATAACTAAAGTTAGCCTCCTGGAGCTTTGCCCCAGACTTGAACGATGGAGGGACTGGAGTACAGCAAGGCAGGCTTCCTCCAGGTGTTGCTTCGCCATCCCAACTGACACACCCAGAGTAATGTTGTCTCTGTCCTGGGGAGTTGGCTCCCTTTGGGGCTACTGTACTCATCTCCCGCTGCCTCCTACTTTCTACTGTCTTCCTTTCCCATACTCTCTCTTGGAGGGCAGGGTGGGGAGGATGGCGTCAGGTCTCTGGTCTGACCGTTAAAGAGACAGCCATCTCTTCTCAGCTCAACTGTATTCTATAGAGTCAACAACCTTAGTTATCCATCTCACATGCTTCATGAACTGGAATATTGGCATTCCCCTAATTTCTTATAAAAAATAAAAGGGAGTGTCTATGTCTCTACCACCTGTTCCCTTGGGCCTTGTGTCCCTAGATCTCTTCTTCTCAAATGAATTTGCCTTAGGATTTTGTGTTTGGGGAAGGAAAGTAGGTCTCAGAATATCTCCCAGGAAATAAATACCCCATGCAGTCAGTCAGTCAGTCAACAAGCATTTATCGAGTGCTTACTATGTGCCAGGCATCATGGAGATACTAAGAAAATAATAATAGTCCCTACCCTCAAGAAGCTTACATTCCAACGGGGGAGACAATGTAAATAAGTGGTTTCATGCAAGATATATAGAGAGTACCTGAAAGATTATCTCAGAAAGAGCGAGAGAGAGAGAGAGAGAGAGAGAGAGAGAGAGAGAGAGAGAGAGAGAGAGAGAGAGCTGGTGGGGAAGGGAGGGAGGGGGAGAGACTCAAGAAAGGCCAGCTACAGAAGATATGACTTGATCTGAGTCTTGAAGGAAGCCAGGGAAACTAAAAGGTGGAAGTGACAGGGCAGAGCATTCTAACAATGGAGAACAACCAGTGCAAACACATTAAGATGGAAGATAGAATGTTATGCATGATGGAGAAACAAGTAGGCCAATGTGACTAGATCATAGAATTTGTGGGGTGGGGTGAAGTATAATGTAGCACGAGCCCCAAAGACCACCAGTATAGGATTCTTTCCCCACTGGTGGAGATTAATGCTTTGCACCTGTTTGAGGGGTGAGGAAGAGCTGTTGAGAGTAGGAGAAAAGAGAGATAAGATCTCTTTAATCTTTTCAAGGATTCTGGTTTCCAGCTTTGAGAGAGATGATCCTCAGTGGCAACCATTTTTCAGATTGCTGGAGGGAGAGAAAGACTCTGGAAAAAAGCTGACATGAGAGGAGCTGGTGGTCTTATCTTTGGCTTACTTCACTAGAGATTTCAGGGGAATTTGCCTTTGGGTGAGATCTGTGACTCTCTCTGCAGTTGGTTAAGCTGATTTACCTTACTCCTAGTGGGAAGGCTTCCTTGTTCTATATTGTCTTGTATATATACTTTCTTTCATTTCTTTTTTCCTGTCTACTTAAATAAATAGGTTTCTCTACTATTTGCTATGTTTGTACTTATTTTAGAACTGGTATTTGGTGGGAAAGGGGTCAAGCCTTGTATATAAAACTTGGAGGCTCCTTTCCTCATTAACGAATAGCAATTAGGAGTTTAACTTAAAGTTACTTCCCTTAGACTAACAATATTTAAGGGAGCAGATTTTATATAGAGATATAAATTACATATATAGCTATCTATCCACCTATCTATCTATCTATCTATCTATCTATCTATCCATCTGTCCATCCATCCATCCATCCATCTATCCATCTATCTATCCATCTATCTATCTATCTATCTGTCTGTCTGTCTATCTATCATTTTAGACCAGTATCTTTTCTCTCTGACAGCAAAATGGCCAGCCTCTGATCCCAACCTCTAGCTTCCCCTCCTGCCAGGAATTAAAGTCTCTTTTGGAGAAGGGTGGGACAGGAGATGATAGAAACGTCTATTCTTGCCCCCTTGTAAGCCAGCTTGAGACTCACACATTGCAATGATAAAAGGTAGGAATGAATGAAAAGGTAGGAAGGTGCCATGAAATAAAGAGCTTTAAGAGCAAAAAGTAATTTCTATATAATAGGAATTGGACCTGTGATCTCATTAGTATAGGGAATTCCCAGGTGAAAAAATTCCCTCTATCAGTACAGATACCTTTTATAGTCTTTGAGAGTTGCCCAGAGCACTAAAAGGATAAGTGATTACTTGCCCAGGATCACACAAGCCAGTGTCAGACCCAAGATTTGAAACCAGGTTTCACTAATTTCGAGGCCAGCTTTTCATGCATTACAGTACTCTGCCTCTTTATGTTCTAGTTAATGTTGACATATATTCTGTGAATTTCCTCCAGCTGGCTCACAGTGCCTAGCTAGGCTTGATGGGAACAAAAGTTGCTTTCAATGAGCCCACATGGACTGTGTAAGGAAAAGAAATCATGCGGGGATTTAAAATGGGCACTCATAAACCACATCCAGATAATTGAGAATTGACCATAATGTGACCTTTAGGTGACCTCTAAAGACCTTTCCAGTTCTGACTTCTTGGTGTCCAAGCTAGATTACAACATTAAATTCAATTCTGGATTGTTCATGAGTATCCATTTTAAAATCCTAGCATGATTTTGAAAGAAAGATGTCAATAACTGTATTTTGCATTTTAGGTACATCTTCCAGAAACATTTTAAAAATTCAAAACATTATTATTTAACAATTCAGCATAATTATAATTTTTATTATCTTTAACATTATTCTTCACAATGTCTCTCATATATACATATATGTATATATATGTGTGTGTGTATGTGGGTGTGTGTAAATATATATTATGTATAGGAAACCAGGGAAATGAAAAACTATATGTATGTATGTATGTATGTATGTATGTATGTATGTATGTATGTATTTATACACACACATCCCCTTCTGTCCTCTGACACAGCCATCATCTTAGGGCAGCTCCACTTCACTCAGGCCTGGACTATTGCATTGGCATTCTGGTTGGTCTCCCTGCACCAAATTTCTCCCCACTCATCCTCCTCTTAGCTGCTAAAATGATCTTACTGAAGTGTAGGTTACTTCCCTGCTCAATAAACTATAGTGACTCCCTATTTCTTCCAAGATTAAATGTCAAATCCTCTGTTTGGCTTTTAAAGATCTTCGTTAACTGACCCCTTCCTGCCTTTCTAGTCTTCTTATGCTTTACTCCCCATCACATACTCTACTATTCAATTCAACATTTAAACATGTGATCCAAACATGACACTCCATTTCCCACACAGTACCTTTTCACTGGCTGTCTTCCTTGCCTAGAATTCTTCCCCTCCTGGATTCTTTGACTTCCTTCAAGACAAAACTTCTGTTTTCTGCAAGAAGACTTTCCTGGTAGCCCCTACTGCTAAGACCTTCCCTCTGAGATTACCTGAAATTTACCCAGTATATAGCTTATGGATACACAGTTGTGTGTATGTTACCTCTCCTATGAGAATGTGAACTTCTTGAGTAGGAAAGATTTGGGTGCTTTGGGGATACATTTTAACTTGGAGTTCAGGAATGAGTAAAAGAATTGCTGAACTAAAGTACCAGCTAAAGTTTTAAAAAGTTGTGGACTTATGAACTTAATCAGTTCTCAGTAGCATTGTAAAGGGGTTAGGAAGGAAAGGAGGGAAAGAATGACCTTTACAGAAGACATCTTCATCACCTCCACAGTCCTAAGCTGATCTTCTCTCCACCTCTGTGAGATGGGCTTTCTGTTTCCTTGTGTCTCTGTATTTCCTTATGTATAGCTCTGTGTGTACAAGGTCTGTATGTGCTATATATACTGCAGTCAGATTCAAGAATGAACGAATATGATTAGATTAAAATGTTGTATATATTTCATATGTGTTAGACCTAGAAAATCTGAATTGAAAATGATTACAATAGTACTATACTGATTATTTTAAAATTTTACTTTATATAACCATTCTTAATAAATATTGTATATATATATACATATATCTATCTATATATACGTATCTATCTATGAAGGAATGTGAGCTTCTTGAGGGCAGAGTTTGTCAGTTTGTTTTTTGTTTTTGTTTTTTGCATTTGTATCTATATCTAATGCTTAGCACAGTGCCTGGAACATAGTACGCATTTAGTAAATGATTGCTGACTTGATTTGTTTACTTAATTCAATCATTTCTAACTTAGAAAGAGAAATATCCAAAACTGACACAGTGTCCTCATGCCCTTGGATTTCTCTCTACCCCAGACAATTTGATGTAACATTTATAGAAACCCTAAAGGAACAATTTATAAAGTGTTAAAATATAGTTTAAGGTTATCATTCCAGAACAAGTTACTTAATCTTCAACCAGAATTATTTAATTTCTTTCTTTACAACTCTTTTACCACTAAAAGGGTTACCTCCCTAAGAGCAGCATCTTAATTCTTTCTGAATTAAGAAGTTTGTCTGAGTGTCTCCTCTTCAGGGGATAGGAAAGTCAATGATTTTTCACTAGAGAGATATTTCTCCTACATTAGCCTTTTTCTTGACCTCTTACACATTTTCCTAAAGGTAAAAAGTCTGGCAAGGGTTTTAGGCTGGAAAAATGTTATTTATTAATATTTTCAGTTGAACTAAAAAAAGACGTTTTAAATGTGCTTCCACAAGGCCCATTCTGTGTGGGAAGGGTTTAGTTACTTGAGGATGTGAGAGACCAACAGGCACAGGTAGGTCCTAGGTTTGGAGGCTTTCTCTTTCCAGTAGAATGAAAGAGCCCTCTTCTACTCACCCCCTACCCTCTGCAGCTTTAGAGGAGGGGAAAAAGAGGGAAGGAGAGGAGGACACTAGAGAATCTAACAGGCAGCATTTATTAAGCACCTATTGTATGCCAGGAAGTGCCAGAACTGTCCAAGGTCCTGCCAGATCTAAAGACAAAAACTAAACAGTCCCAGCACTCAAGGAGCTTACATCCTATCAAAGAAGAAAACAAGTATGTATATAGGTAGATACAAAATATATACAAGTAAATACAAGGTAATTTGAGTAATGGGGGGAGTAAGGAAAGGAAGGGGATAGGAGCAAACATTTATTAAGCATCTACTATGTTCAGGTGCTATACTAACCATTTTACAAATATTATCTCATTTGGGAAAGGTATGAATTGTAGTATCAGGAGAAATCTCTGGTAGGCGGTGCCTTGTGAACTGAACTTTGAAGGAAGCTTGGGATTCTAAGAGGCAGAGGCAAGAAGGATGTGCATGAATCTGGGGGATGGAGGATAGCCTGTGCAAAGACTTCAGGAGATGGAGTGTCTTGTATGAGGAATGGTAAGAAGGACAAGTGTGCTTGAAGAGAAGGAAAGGGTAATCAATTTTGAAACATAGGCTGGAGCTAAAGGAATTTGAAGGACAAAGGAGGAGCCTATATTTGATTCTAGAGGTAATAGAAAGGAGTTCAGAGAGAAAGGAGTCAGCAGTTGATTAGGAGACCCTTAGATCTCTGCTCTGTTGGGAAGAGGGGCAGAGCAGAAGACATGAAATCTGTGAGGCAAGACTTTGCAGTTTCCATAGCTTGGACATTCAGAGGACCCAGCCCCAGAGAAATGGCCCTCCATTTGGGAGGAAGTTGAGTAAGGAGATCTAGGTATCTTCAGTTTAGGAACCAGATCTTCAATAACATATTTCTTTTCTTCCAGTGTGAATAAAATATGAGCAACACATTCCTTCACCCCAATACCTTGAAAATAATTCACATTGAAACAACTCTGAAGTACTATCTCACACCTATCATATTGGATAATATGACAAAAAAGGGAAGTGATAAAAGTTGGGGGATATGGAAAAATTGGGACATTAATGCACTATTGGTGGAGTTGTGAATGGATCCAACCATTCTGGAGAGTAATTTGGAACTATGCCCAAAGAGTTAAAAAAAAAAACCGTGTAAACTCTTTGACCACTACTAGGTCTGTAGTCCAAAGAGGAATAAAAAGGGGTGAGGGTAGAGGTGGGGGAAGGCAGTTAGGTGGCACAGTGAATAGAACACTGGCCTTGGAGTCAGGAGGACCTGAGTTCAAATCCCGATTAACACTTACTAGCTATGTGACCTTGGGCAAGTCACTTAATCCCAATCGCTCCTCCAAACAGCAAAAAAAAAAGGGGGGGGGTCATGGGTAGGACTTATATGTACAAAAATATTTTATAGCACCTTTTTTGTGTATGTGGTGGCACAGAATTGGAAATGGAGGGAATGCCCCTCAATTGAGGAATGGCTGAACAAGTTGTGGTATATGATTGTGATGGAATATTATTGTACTATAAGAAATGATGAGCAGGATGATTTCAGAAAAACCTGGAAAACTTACACAAACTAATGCAAAATGAAGTGAGCAGAACCAGTAGAACATTGTGTATACTAACAGCAATATTGTATGATGAAAAACTGAGAATGACTTAGCTATTCTCAGCAATATGGTGATCCAAAACAATTCTGAAGGACTTAGGATGAAAAATGCATCCACCTCCAGAGAAAGAACTGATGGAATCTGAATGCAGATCAAAGCATACTTTAAAAAAAAACAACTTTATTTTTCTTGTTTTTTTTTTGTTTGGTCAGTGTTTTCTTTCACAACATGACTAATATGAAAATAGGTTTTGCATGACTGCACATATCAAATTACTTGCCTTCTCAAGGAAGGGGTAGGGGAGGAGAGAGGAAGAGAATTTTGAACTCAAAATTTAAAAAAAATTAATCTTAAAAATTGTTTTCACGTGTAATTGGAAAAAACTAAATTTAAAAATTCTTAAAGAGAAAATAATTAAAGTTCAGAAATGAAGATTTTATATTAGTAACTTCTGTCTTTTCATTACTTTAGGGCAGGGGTTCTTAACATTTTTTTTTAATATGTCATAGACACCTTTGGCAGTCTGCTGAAATCTTATAGACTCTAATGTTTTTAAATGTGTAAGGTAAAATACATAGAATTATAAAAGAAAGAAATTATACTGAAATACAATTATCAATTTTTTTTCTTTAAATTGAGTTCATGGACTGTAGGCTAAGAACTGCTCTGGTCCTTTTGTATTTACCAGACAACCTATCCATTCTATATCACTTCCTCTCTCCAGCTTTAAAAGTTGATCCTGAATATTCTCTGAATCTGTCCCACACTTTACCACAATGACTTTATCTACTTCAATCCCCAACCTTCCTAACCCCCTACCTCTAACACCTATCCAGGGACCTCCCCAGGGACATAGTCGTACCCCTAGTCCCTGGTTTCTACCATCCATCCCTTTCCAGGATAGTAGTACAAACCACTCAAGCTCCATTAGCCACTGCAAAAAAAAAGTATACAATTCAACCAATACTTATTAAGCACCTACTATGTGCATTTATTAAGTGCACTTAGTTGTTCTCTGGATAGAAGATACAAAGTTGAAAGAGCAATTGTCATCCTTCAGCAGCATAGAAACAACAGAGCTTACCACTTAGCAAAAATTATTTAAAATAGGAAGCTAAGGATCTCACAACCTTAGATTTAGAGAGAATAGACAAATCAATTAGATTATGAGCTGGGCTGTCAATTGCTTCTCCCTTCCCTACCCCCCCCCCCCAGTAGCCCAGGTTCTGTCTCCCCTCTTCACCTGAGGCTAGTTTGTTCTGGTTACTGGTGCTCTCTGTGATACTTGCCTAGCACAAAAATTTCTAACTTCATTTCTACATGTAGGGTGGGGCACATGTAAAGGAACAAAGATAAAAGCAAACAAAAGAGGGACAAGAGCTCAGAACAGTAATAGTCTGGTTTATCTGTAATTTAAGACAATGTGAAGGGAAGCAGTAGATAATGGTAAAATTGGAAGGGCAGAGTGGGGCTAGATTATGAAAGGCCTTGAATGCCAGGCAAAGGAGTTTGTATTTTATCCTACAGATGATAGTGAGTTGTAGCTATCCAGAATATATCATCATAAATTTTTGAACTGGAAAGGACAACTCATTGGCCCCCCTCATTTTACAGAGGAAGAAACTAAGGCCTAAATATTAAATGACTTGTCTAAGCTCTCACACAGAGCTGAGAGGTTCAATTCAACTCAAATCCAATGCTGTTTCCATCATCCCCCTGTCTATCCGACCTTCCTTCCAAAGCAATCTTGAGTTTGAGAAGATATTCTCCCGGTTCAGAGCTTGGGTAACTGCATGGAAGAGCATGGGGCTGGGGAGGGTAAGAGGCCAGAAAGGGAAGGTGAGTGGTTGAACCACTCTGAAGAGATTCAGGGGTTGGGGTTGATGAATCCATTCTGACTGTAGGCTGAAGAATCCACTCTGACTTGGGAAGGGAGTGGGGATGTGTAGAGGGATGTAAAAATGAAGGCTAGGGTCCTAAGAGTAGAAGGGATGAGGTGCTATCGCCACCTAGTGGCCTGAATAGCCCACTGGCCTGACCAGGTGGCTGGTCACTTGAAACCAAATGCTGCTGCATTCAGGTTATAATTCTGATTATTCCTGGGGCAACCAGAGTCTAGGGATTCATGAACACCCTTTCCATATCTTTCTGAGCTTTTGGTCGCTGTAAATTACTGGAAGCAAATTTTCCTACCTTTTATTGGGAAAACCCCAGCCTTCAATGGATGCACCAGCCAAACCTTTTACAAACCCTGGGACCTTAGGCAAGTCATGCCACTTTTCTTGGTGTCAGTTTCCTCAACTGCAAAATGAGAGGGTTGGACAGAATGACCTTTAAGATCCCTTCTAGCTCTGAACCTCTAATCCTATGGGTTGTTTTTTTTTTGTTTCTTTTGTACTTCCTCCATTTTCCGGCACTAAATGAACCATGGCTTTATCCTGGAAATACCCAGTCCCTTTCCTGTGCTAAGTACTCCTCTCACACTCCTGGATTCACAGAGCCAGAAGAGATCAGCAGAAAGTATATAACTCCCCACTGCCACTTTCAGGGCCTTGTACTACCAGCATCAGTCAACATCCTTCCTTTCATCTAATATCCCCCTCTCCTCTTCCTTGCTGCTGTCATCTGCTTACCTTCAGGTTACTCATATGCCTTCTCTAATAACTTAAGCATTTGAATAATAGTCTTGTGCTCTGTTCCAACACCTGCTATCATCTTCTGTCATTTCACTGTTCATACTGACAACTTTTCTAATTCCTTGACTTCTTAGTTCCTGAACTCAATCAATTCCAGAGATCTCAATCTCCACGTGGTTACCCATCATCACCTGAAATTGCTTCACCTCCAAGATACTGAACTCTGAAATTCCTTTATTTGATCTCAGGCTTAAGTTCTTTCACCTCTCCCTCCCAAACTTGCTCTTTGTCTTAATCAGGATGCTCTGGTCCTTTTATCTCAACCTTGCCTCCTACTCTACATCTCCTGTAATGGTTTCATTTTCTTCTCTTCACAGTCTTAACCAGGGATGGGGAACCTGCGGCCTCAAGACCACATGTGGGCTTCTAGGTCCTTGTGTGTAGCCTTTTGACTGAATCCAAGTTTTACAAGATAAATCCCTTTTATTAAGGGGATTTATTCTGTGAGGTTTGGATTCAGTCAAAGGGCTTCACTTGAGGACCTAGAGGGCCAGACGTGGCCTCGAGGTCACAGGTTCCCCACCCTTGGAACTCTATAGTTGGCAATTTTGATAAAGACATTGGCTTGCTCCCTTAAACTCCTTGCTTTCCTTTTTCCTCCCCAACCTGGCACACAGAGGCACAACCCTGGGTTCTCTCTCACCCTTTTTGATATCTCTTCTTTATTCTGAGCAGTCTAGCACTTCAGGAGGAAGTCACTGTGCTGATCAGATCCACCAAAAATTATGTTCTCTGACATCCCTTGAGCCCTCCTTATTGACTACAATCCTTCTATTTATCTATGATTGCCTTCATATTACATAGTCACAGCATCTCTTCCAAAACTTCTACTCTCTACTCAAGCACCCAGTTGTACCCTACCTGTGCCCTTCTCTCCCGGTATATAAACTTTTTACTTTATTGAGAATATTTAGGCCTCCTGTACTGGGCTGCCTCATCTCTCTTCTCTAGTTCAAAACTATCTGTCCAGCCTTTCTTCATTCTTTCAGTTCAGAGGCTTTTCAACAAGGTTTCCACTGACACTTGCCTCTTCTTCCTATGTCAGATAGTATGGCACAGTCTAAGGAGTGCTGGATTTGCAGTCAAAAGACCTAGATTCAAAAATTGGATCTTCCACTTAATATCTATGTGACATTGGATAAGTCACATAGTTCTCTGAGCCTCAGTTCATCTGTAAGATGAAGGCACTGGACAAGATTATTTTGGGGGGCCCTTCTGGCTCTAAATCTATGATCCTAGTATTCCATTCTCAGAGAGGCAGTGGACTAGGAAAGAAAGAGTCTGAGTTAGAGTACTGCTGCTGCTGCCACTTACTAACTCTGTGACGTTGGTCAAGTCACTTAACTTCTCTTTTTTCTTATCTATAAATTATAAGGGTAACAATATGAGTTATGTAGCTGTGAGCCATTATTATCCCTTTCCATTTCCTTGGAGACCTTGTCCTATTAATCACTCCCTGTTTTTTATTCATCTTCCATCTCTCCCTCTCCACTGTCTCCTCTGTTGCCTATAAACATTCTGAGGTCTCTCCTAATGTACGAAATGACTTCTAGAAAAGCATAATCTATACCCACTACTTGTTCTTCCTCACCACCCACTCATTCCTTAACACTCTGCCATCTGGCTTCTGCCCGCACCACTCTACTGAAAACGATTTCCCCAAGGTCCTTAGTAGCCTCTTAATTGCAGCCTCCAGCGGTCCTGGCCATCCTCCATCCTCCTCGACCTCACCTGTTCTCAGCATTGAAGATGATTGATTCTTCCTTGATTTGTTCTGTGTGAGGGGCTTTGGAGACATTGTTCTTTTTTGATTCTCTTCCTGTTTGCCCGCTTTTTTTTCTCAGTCCCTTTCAGTGGTTCATATTCCTCTCTGGCCTCCCCTCCCCCTTCCCAGGTTCTGTTTTCAGCCTGATTCTCTTCTTGATTTATATCTCCTCTCTCATGAGGCTTATCTACTACAATGGCTTCAGTTGTCACCTCTATGCAGATGCCTGCTAGATTCAACCCTAAAATCTCTCCTGATCGCTGTTCCCCCAACTGCCTGGGAGACATCTCTCTTCAGGGGTGTCTTGACAACTTAAACTCAACATGTCCAAAAGCAAACTCATCCTCCTCTTTCCTAAACCTTCCTGTTTTCTGAATCACTATTTTTCTTTATCCATTCTTTATTATTCTTTATCCACCTAATCTTTACCCAGATTTATAATGTTGGGGTCATCTTTGACAGTCCCCACTCCTTTATTCTCAAAATCCAATTACGTAAGTCCTAACAACTTTACTTCCACAATATTTCTTCAATCTTCCCTTATCTCCATTCACATTTCCACCACCCAAACTCAAATCTTCATTATCTTTTACTTAGACTACTGGAAAAGCTTGATTATTGGAATAACCTGTTTACTGGCTTGTGTGCCCTCAGCCTCTTCCTTCTCCAATTCATCCTTTACATGGCTGCTAAATGCACAAACTTGACAACTCGGCCCTTGCTCAAGAAGCATTGCTATGTAACAAAATATAGATTCCCTGAATAGGCATTCAAAGGCCTTCCAGAATCTGAATGCTGCCCAGTTTCACTCTGCCATGTTAGCCAAACTAGAGCTCTCAATAATTTTCAATCTCACCCTGCACGCTCCAACAACCTTGCATTCCTGAAAGCTGTTTTTCATTCCAAGAATGGGCCCATCTTCACTCCCACCACATCTCTGCCTGGTGCGATCCTCTTCATTCCAGATCTGATGCCACCTCTTCTGAGAAGTCCTCCCTGAGTTCTCTAGCGGAAAGTAAAGTACCCCCGCTCACTCCCTTAAGATGTCCTGTATCTTATTTGTCTGCATGTCTCCTTGACTCATAACCACCTCTCTTGTACCATAATTTGCTGTACATTTGTCATTTTCTTCAAGTAGAGTGTAAGGTCCTTCAGGACAAGACCTAGGTTTTATTTCATGTCTGTATTTTCATTGTCTCACACAGTTCCTTGCACATAGTAAATGCTTAATATATAATGTGCTGAATTACACTGGATCGCAGTCTTCCTTTGGCACCTATGTCACCAACTGAACAGTCACTTAAGAACCAGGTTTTATTTCATAATTTTACATCAAGTGTATAAAAAAATGAGACAGAGACAGAAACAGACACAAAAACAGAGACAGAGAGAACCAACAAGTGTACATGGCACAGTGGTTGGGCAGGGGAAGAGGGAGATGCTTGGGTTCATATATTGCTCCAGGGACAACAGGAACCAGCATCGTGCAGTGGATGGGAAGAGTGCTGGATTTAGAGTCAGAGGGTCTGGGTTCTAATCCTGGCTCTGCCACTTACTAATGATGTGGCCATGGGCAAGTCGCTTAACATCTCTGGGCTTCCATTTTCTGAACTGTAAAATGAGGGGGGTAAATTAAATTCTTTGACAATGTTATTGCATTTTTAAGGGTGCATTTACCAGTGATAAGTCAGAGTTGGAGTTTGAGTCTGAGGAAATATTTCAGGGTAAGTGGGGGAGGGAACAGTTCCCCTTATACTTCTAGGGATCTTTAATTCCTTCTTAATTTACTCTCTGGGGCCTGGAGGCGATCACCTCTGACACCTTGAAGGGGCAACAGTAGTTTTCACTGCCTAGCACAGAATTGGACATATTGTTGGGAGAAAGGGCAGGAGCTGCCTAGGTAGAGACTGCCAAAGCTGGGTTTCTCCCCATACCTACTACACCATCATCTAGGGTAGGGCTGTAGAATAGATATGGTGGGGAAGGGGCTAGATGGACTGTTCCTGAGATATTTCTAAAGGGGTTTAGAATAGGAAGACTAGAGTGGAATGAGCAGGACTTAGACTGGGGAGGCTAGCTAATCAGCTCTTTCTCTTCTCCTCACTGAATTTCCCAACTGAGCAGACCCAGCTCCAGCTCTGTGATCTGCTATAACCCAACTTTATATTGCCCAGCCCAGGTCTCAGATGGCACCATCATGCTTTAGGGTCATAGTCAGTGAATGAAGGGGTCCCACTGTTCTACCAGCTCCCAAAGGCATCAGCAGCTCTGCCCAAGGCATTGATCAAATTCTAAACAAATAGCCACCCAACAGCATATGTACTGTAGTGCAGGGACATCTGCAACTACCCCAAAATGGGTCTTTTACACCCGGTCAGATGCTACACACAGCAGAGCTGATCTCAGCAAAGCTCTGTGTAAACTGAATTTATTTGATTCCCCAGGGGAGCTCAGGGAGTCCCACTGGAAAAGTAAATATCTCCATTGGTGGATCACACCTCTTCAGAGACTGATCAGGAAGGTCTCTGGGAGGAGAAACTTGGGAGTAGAGAGGAAGAAGCTGAGAGGAACAAAGAATCCCTAGGATTAATGAGACAAACAGGGAGGATGTGGCCTGAGGAGAGGGAAATAAATAAATGGATGGGGGGTGGGGTAGAAACTGGTTGCTGAGCAGCCAGTCTCTCTAGTAAGCCTCCCTGTGGCTCAAGTTGGGGTATGAGAGAGACATAGTCATGGGGGGAAGGAGTAGTAGAATCAACCTCCATGCCTGAGCATTTTCCAGGATGTTACAGATGGGAGAGGGTCACCAATATTGGGGAGAAAGGCTATAAATAGACATTTTGTCTAGGGAAATCACAGACAGGAACTAGTGCATCAAATACTCCTGGAACTGTGCCCCCCCCCTCCCCCCCGCAAACAGATGTCAGTGTGTGCTATAGATGGCACAAGGGTCTAGGAGGGGTAAAACTCCAGAATCTTTGTTGCAGGAGGAGCCAGTGCTAGATGTATGTCTTCTTTCCCTTCTCTGCCCTCTCCCCAACTTTGGGTGTGGGATTCCAACCCTACTGGGGCTGGATTCCCTAGATTCTGTCAGGATATAAGAAGAAGACTGAGTCTCTTGTTGCCAGTAGATGTCCTGGAGGTCCCGCAACCTATGGCCAGCTGGACAAAGGCAGACCTCTAACCTCAGGGTAAAGTTGTGTGTATTCTGGCCAGGAGTGGCCACACAAGCTTCAGCCTCTGGTCCATCACTGTCTGCTGGTCTGGAAACTGCTGTTTGATGCCTCATCTGACCCAGCAATCTGTCATTCTTTCTAGGCCAGGTCAGCCATCACAGTGCTGGGGTCTCACCCACACTCCTTGAAGGAGTAGAGCTAGGAGATGTTTCCAAAGGACGCTGTAAAGGACAATAAGAAAGAAGAGCTTCGGAGGTGGGGCAGGAAGCTTGGTTGTGAACAGATAGAGATTTGCGCCTCTCAGTTGCCTCTGAAAGCCTCATCTGAACATCTGAAACTTTCGGGCCAGCAGCTTCAGGAAATTCTGCCTGATGTCTACATTCAATCTTTTCTTTCCATGAGAACCCAGCTCAAGGTAGATGCTACCTGGCTCTGGTCCTGACTGTGCTAAGCCTCATCTTTTCTTCCCAATCAGAGATTTCAGCCCCTCAAAAGAAACCATCTCTCAGAACCATAGAACATCAGAACTGGAAAAGATTTTAGAAATCATCTAGTTCAACTATCTCATTTTATAGACGAGGAAACTGTAGCTCTGAGATGGGAAGACATTTGTCAAAGAAAATAAGGGAGTCAATCTCACTCTGAATCTCCTAAGCACCCTCTCTCTTTAGGTTTCTTATCTTGACCCTCATCCCAAACCAGCCTGACTTATAACCCCTACCCCACCAAGTTCCTCCTGCCAGGCCAGATTTTTTTGGAGGGTGTAATATCCTGAGGCTCAGGTCTTGTGCCTTCATAGCGTCCCTACTTAAAAACCCATGAGATCTTTTTCCCCACCTCCTTTCCCCCATCCTCTAGCTGTTGAAGGTTTAAAAGAGTCCTCACCTTGGCTCAACAGGTGCAAGTTCCGGACTTCTTCCCGTACCTGCAGCTGTAGGACCTGCTGCAGAACCTCCTGCCTCTGGGCCTCCTGTAGCAGCCCCATGCGCTGAAGCTTTTCTGCATTTAGCCGAAGCAATGCCCGACCTAGGTATACCCAGACAGGCCATGGCTGGGGTGAAGACAGACACAGAAACACAGAAACGCACTGGGAGACATGGGGAGAGGCCAAAGCTAGAGTGAGGGACATTCACACAGACACACATTGTGGTGACCCAGTTAGAATGAGGGATAAACATGCACAACATCAAGCCTGGGGAACGTGGAGAGATGTCACCCTCTAATTTAGGCTAGAATAAGGGATATACATCCAGGCACAAAGGCACATATAGACCTTTACTCTCAAACACATAACACTCACGGATGTAGCTAACACACATACACATAAACAAAGACAAACAGAGCCAAACACATAAACACAGGCACACACGCTTGTGCATAGACACGCCCCACAAACCCACACTAAACACTTCAATTCCCCAATCTCCCAGCGCACCAGTGATAGCATGGTGGGAGAAGGCTTCCACGTAGATGAGGTAGTTGTGGGGACAGTGCTTCTTCAACCACTTGCAGACGTCCTGCTGGCTCCATAGGACCACTGGCCGCATCAGGCCACCCAGTGTGGGGCTGGTGTGGTAGAACCCATAGTGGTCATAGTGCCGGCCCTGTAGCAGGAAGGGTGCTGGATAGACCCAAGGAAGGACTTCCTAGCCATAAAAGTAGGGAAACAGTGGGACAGGTAACTGGGAAGGTGGATGGATAGACAGAGAAAATGGGCCAATCATGTAGTGGGAGAGACTGAAGTTACACATAAGAATGAATTGGGAGATTTTAGGAGAGGGGAGGATATTGGAGGGATCTGGGTGAGGGTCTGGGAAGGGCATTACCTGCTGTGTTTCAGTGCCTGGCTGCTGCAGGAGCTTGACTGTCCTGCCCCCTGCAGCTCGTTGGCTCCGACTATCATGCCAAGTGAGGCTGGAGCCAGGTGCCCGTTGGAGCCGGCAGGGAAGGTTCTCAGCAGACACGGTGTGCTCCAAAAGACTCCGGCAGAAGCTGAAATGTGCAGCAGCTATAGAGGCACAAGGAGGAATGGGACATAGAGGTGGTGAGGTTTGAGGATAATCAGCATGACAAACACAGATCCTAAACCTATTACCCTCTCCTGCCTTACCAAACCCAGAAAGAGCTAAGATTCTTGGTTTTATAACTTACTATCTGGGGAAAAAAAATTATACTCACAAAACAATTTTAAGTTTAATCCACGTTTTTAACATTTTCTCAATCACTTTCTTAAGTCTAGACAATTAACAAAACAATAAATCAAGCCCTGACTTTTTTTTAGCATTTGATGATTTCTGAGACATAAATACACTGAAAAATGAAGAGTTTGCCATGCTGGTAAGAGCTGACTCCAGAATGCCTTTGGTCCCATACCTACCCCTTCTTCATAATATGTCTCAGTTTTTTCTACAACTTAAATAAATGGGTGGGTTTTTTTCCATTCTACTTCTTTTTCTTTCTCTCTCCATCTCTTCCTTCCTTCCTTCCCTCCTTTGTTCCTTCCTTCTTTCCCTCCTTCCTTAATTCAAGAGACATTTACTGGGTGCTAAGTAATGGAGAATAAGTCCAACATTTCTCATTCCTGAAAGAGTAGGCAGTTCCAGAACACCCATTACATAGATAACAACTCTGAGTCATACAAAGATGAACTGAAAATACTGGGATACTTAGCCTGAAGAAGAAAACAGTCTGGGGGTGGGGAGAGGGAGAATACAAAGCATGATATCTGTCTTCAGATATGTGAAGGGCAATAAGTGTTGAAGAAGAATTAGATTTATTTTCATGGAATTATAAAAGTAATTGAGTTCAACCCATACCTGAAGAGGAATCCTCTCCACATTCTAAAGTATGCTAAAAATACAGAATGGTCATCCAGACCTAACTTAAAGACCTCTGGTGATAGAGAGCTCACTATCTACTGAGGAAGTCCATTGCATTTTGGGACAGATCTGATCATCAGGAAGTTTTCACTTACATCAACCCAAGATCTGTCTCCTTATAACATCCACACATTGCTTTTAGTTTTACCCTCTAGGGCCAAGCAAAACAAATCCAATTTTGTTTCCTTACTTGAGTCCTTTGAAGACAGCTTTCAAGAATCCCTGAGCACCCTCCTCTGGACACATTCCAGTTTGCCTGCGTCCTTGCTAAACTGTAGGGTTTGGCACTGAACATAGTACTGTGGATATAGTCTGACCAGGGTAGAGGACAATGGAACTGTCACCTTACTCATTCTTGGTCAACTCTTATTAATGTAGCCTAATATTGCAGCTGGTGTGTGTGTGTGTGTGTGTGTGTGTGTGGTGTCTTCCTTGTAACAATATTAACTTTTGCTGAATTTGTACTCTAAATAGACTCCAAGCCCAGATATTTTTCACATGACTGTTGCCTAGTCATACCTCTCCCATTCTACATTTATCTAGTAAATATTTTTGGAACTGAAGTGAAGGACTTATATTTATTCCTATTAAATTTCACCTTATTAAAATCAGAGCATTGTTACATCTTGCTGATGTTTTGAAATCCCCATTCTATTGCCTAGCATTTTACCAATCTCTCTGGCTTTGTGTCATTCACAAATCTGAAAACAGACATTCATGTCTTTATCTAAGTTACTGATCAAAATGTTGAACAGAAAAGATTTAAAGACAGATTTCTGGATCACCCTACTAAAAATCTCCCTCCAGGTTCACATCAATGCATTGACTGATTGTTGGGTCCAGTCATTCAATTAGCTTGAGATCCACCTAACTGTTCTGCAATCTAGTCTCTATCTCCATTTTGACCACAAAAATAGTGGGAGAAATTTTGTCAAATGCTTTGCTGAAATTCAGAGTTAATGTATAGAATTAATATAGAATTCCTCTAATTAGTCTACCATGTTGAGTAGCTCTGTCAAAAGAAGAGATGAGGTTATTCTAGCATGACTTTTTCTTAGTGAATTCATGTGGACTGCTTCATCAAATCAAGTAAGTAGGGGGTGTTATTGCCATGTTCAGAAAAGGCAGCAAGGGCAATCTGGGATGAGTAAGGCCAAATGTCCAAAGCTGCCAAATAGTAAATATTGCCTTTTTATAATATCAGCTAAGAGTAATGGAAAGAACACCATACTTGGAACAAAGGTGGAGGTTCAATTTTTAGCTACAATATCTACTAGCTTCGTAACTTTGAGTAAGTGATTCTGAACCTCAGCTTCCTCATCTGTAAAATGGGGATAATTGCTTTTATTACAACTCTAGGATTAATGTGAATAAGACACTTTTAAAATGTTAAAATGCTGTAGAAATTTGAGCAATTTATTTCTTTTAAATTATCAATAAATGACTTTGTAGGAGGTGTTGGACTGAATTTAATCCCTTCCATGAATTCCCCACTGAACAAACTGTTAGTCAAATAGGCACACTTAAAAAAACACCCACAAACTAAAAAAAAATCCACAAACTTTTAGGATAATGTGATACAGAGAGAAGAATTGAAGTCAGAAGATTTGAGACTAAATCCTCTCTCTACTCCTTGCTACTACCTCTGGGACCTTTGGTAAGTCACTTAACCTTTTGTGACTTGTTTCCTTGTCTATAAAATAAGAGGGGCATGAGGGAAGAGATTATCTCTAAATTCTCTGCCAGTTCTAAATCCTTTGATCTCCTAGGACATTAGTCATAAGTCAGTTTTGATCAGTGACTTCCTAATGACAAGTCTGTGCCCTGTTACTGTTTGTCAAGCTACTGGCCCTTTTGCTACAAACTGTGGTTTACCTCCCCTTGGACAGGTTTTAGTGGAACAGGACCTCTCCCTCTCAGTGCTCAGGAAGCATCCCTTTAATAATACATTCTATTATTTTTCCAGGAATAAAAGTCAAGTTCACTGGTCTGCTGTTGGAAGAATCCATTTTCTTCTCATTTTCAAAAATGATTAGCACATTTGCCCATCTCCAGTTTGATAGCACCTACCCCATTCTTCATGAATTTTTCAAAGATTACTGATAGCAGCTTAGTAATAATGTTTATTAGTTCCTTCCAGACCCTGAGATATAGTTTGTTTAGGCCAGGTGCCTTGAACTCACTAAAGGCAACTACATAGTGGCTTTCTTAATATGACCTCATTTATCTTTCATTTCATTTCCCCCAATAAATGTTTTTAGTCTGTCCTTGCCAGCCCATTTTTGGTCATCTTATTAGAGAAAATAGAAGCAAAATAGGAATTGGGTATTTCTGCCTGTTGTGCGTTTACTGTAATTCTTTTCCTGTTTTTGTTCTTGCCCCCAAGAGGGGCAAGATGAGGCAGATGGTGATTTGCAGAGAACTGGTCCTAGAGGAAAGTGGGAGTTCAAATCTGACTTCAGACACTTACTAGCTATATGATCCTGAACAAGTAATTTAACCCCGGAGTGACTTAGTTTCCTCAATTGTAAAATGGGGATAATAATAGCACCTACCTTGTAGGGTTGTAGTGAGGATCGAATGAAATAATATTTGTAGAAAGCACTTAGTGAAGTGCATGGCACCTAGGAGGAGTTATATAAATGTCTATTCCCTTCACCAACCAAGTTTTTTTAAAAGTACTCCCACCTTCAATTTCATTTAGCATTTATTTAAGCCTTACCTTTAGTGTTGCTGGTATTGTTCTTAAAGGAATATGCCATTTTCCCCCTTATTTATCCCCAGTTACTTGCCCTTTCTTCTCTTTTTTCTGTCTTATGCACAGGGTGTCCCAAAAGGCTTAGTGTTGTTTAATTTTAATAAGCTCATTAAATATCAATGAATTAATATCAACAATAATTCTATTAATAAGATGGTAAATTAAAATTAATGAAATATAAATAAATTATTCTATAAGCTTATTAAAACTTAAACTGCACTAAGACTTTTGAGATACCCTATATATAGATCTTAAGAAAAACAAACGCTAAGATGGTCAGTACATCCCCTGCGTATCTATACCTGTTTCTTTAGAAAGCTTCCCCTTTTCTTTCTCATTAGAATGATTCCTCTGTGTTTTTAGATTTTTTTTCTCAAGAGATTCCTATACCTCCTGTGCTAACTTCTAAATAAATTTAGGCTATAGGGTCCTTTGTATTCTTTCTCTGAACTCTCTAAAACCTATTCTCCCAAAATCTGGAGGGAGGCGGTGACGTTACCCTATACTTGGTGATCTTGTCCTTATCTACCTCACACTCTAAAATGTCATGGCCTCTGTCTTCCAAGGTTCCTTTCTATTTCACCAAGCAGTTTTTTCCTATGTGGTCAAAATCAGATCCTCAACAATGGAACCATCAGATTGGCAAAGGTGACACAACAAAAAAAAAGAAAATGAGAAATGTTGGAAAGGCTGTCAGAAAACAGGCACACTGATGCACCATTAGCAGAGCTGTAAATTGGTTCCAGTCATTCTGGAATGAAATTTGGAATTCTGCCCCCCAAAAGTGACTAAACTGTACATGCCCTTTGACCCAATGGCATCACTTCGAGCCCCCCCCCCCCCCCCGAGAGATTAAAGAAGGAAGAAATATTTACGGCGGCTCTTTTTGTGATGGCAAAGAACTAGAAACTAAGGGTGTGTCTATCAACTGAGGAATGGGTGAACAAATTATGGTATATTAATGTCATGGGGTACTCTTGTGCTATAAGGAATAATTAAGTGGAGGCAGTTAGATCATGCTGTGGATAGAGCAATGGCCCTGGAGTCAGGAAAGCTTGAGTTCAAATTGACCACAGACACTTACTAGCTGTATGATCCTGGGCAAGTCACCTAACCCCAATTGCTAGAAAGAAAGAAAGAAAGAAAGAAAGAAAGAAAGAAAGAAAGAAACAAAGAAGGAAAGAAACAAAGAAACGAAGAAACAAAGAAACAAAGAAACAAAGGAAGGAAGGAAGGAAGGAAGGAAGGAAAAGAAAAGAAAGAAATAATAAAGTGAACAGTTCAGAGATAACAGAGATGATTTGTTTGAACTGATACAGAGTGAAATAAGCTGAACCATGAGAACAATTTATACTATAACATCAATATTACGGATACAAACAACTTAAGAACTCTAATCAATGCGCTAAACAACCATGATTAAATGCCGCCTGGCTCATGACAGAGAAGTAATGGATTAATATGCAAAACAAGAAACACATTATTTTTTCTGTTTGGTCGGTGTGGGAATTTGCTTTGCTTGACTATGCTTATATAATACAAGGGTTTCGTGGGGGGTTTTGGAAGGAAGAAGAAAAAAATAAATGTTTGATAACTGAAGAAAAAGTCAGTATGTAATGATGCAAAGTGAAAAAGTAAGAGTACTGTTCATATCCTGACTTCATCCTTTTGGGATATATATGCATGTATATGTATATATAATACCTACACATATATATATACACACTGACGTACAATAAAGGAGTAAGGGCAATGGGAGTTAGGTGGCACTGGGGATATAGTGCTGGGCCTGAAGTCAGGAAGAACCTTCTTCCTGAGGTCAAATCTGGTCTCAGACACTTCCTAGCTCTGTAACCCTGGCCAAATCACTCAACCCTTTCTGCCTCAGTTTCCTCATCTGTAAAATGAGTTGAAGATGGAAATAGCAAACTACTCCAGTATCTCTGGATACTGGTAGGCAAACTCCCAAATGGGCTCACAGAATCAGATGCGACTGAATAATAATAAGTGAAAGAGCAACGAGTGCAAGTCATGTTTTACTTGATGTAAGGAAAAAACTCAAAAAGTAGTACTGTCCCAAATTAAAATGGGCTGCCTTCCTTACTAGGCAATGAGTTTCCCATCACTGGAAATGAAAGGACTGGGTGATTACTCGTCAGGGATGCTGTACAAGGACGTTAATGTTCAGGTATGGATTGGGCTAGATGATCTTTAAGGTCTCTTCCAACTCAAAGACTTGAGATTCTGAAAAGGGTTATTACAGGACTCCCTCTTCCTTCAAAAAAATCCAGTCTTGCCCCCACTCTCTTTCTGATCATTATACAGGGACTTGGGGGTTGTGCTTTTTTCCCTGTGTCTGGGCAATGACTCAAAGGGTGCCAAGGCTGAAGAGAAGGAGGTGCTTAAAAAGTTCTTTGACTCATATAGATATAATCAATTCATAAATCTTCCTTATAAGTCCCAGTACCTCCCAAGAGCAGGAGTGCTGTTACTTGGGAGGAACCTAAGGTCTTACTGTGAACATAAAGCCCTAAATTTCGGTTCAGTGGCAGGTCACTAGTACACAAAATACAAGAAGTGTGACTCTCCTTGATTTACAGGTGGGGAACTGAGGCTCAGCTATTTCCCCCTTACCTTGAGAAATACAGCACTTCAATCTCAGAGGACTTCTAGATATAGGACTCTCTATCGATAGTGTCCCTGAGATTCAATCCAGCACTTTGGACCCTCTACCCTTTGGAAAACTAACAAAATCACCCAGAACACTTACCCTTGGAGTAGGTACCATTGGCTAATGGTAGGGGATGGAGGAAAGAGGAAATGGCTGGTGAAGGAACACAGGAAGACAGACTCCATCTGCTGTGCCTCTATCTGACTCTATCTGAACTCCCTTCAGACCTCTTCTGTCTGACACAGGGGACATTCGTTTCTCTCCCATGGTTCCCTGTTTGACGTTATGCCAGAGGCATAATACAGAGAGGCCTGAAAGAGACCAAATCCTGTAATAAACTAATAGGGGACCCTGATGAGGAGGGAATCAGGTCCAGAGCCTTCTTTGAACATCCCCTTCCCCTTAGTTTTGAGGGGCAGAACTTTGCTGATGATTTATTTGGTGTGTATGGTATGGTGTGGTGTGGTGTGGTGGTGGTGGTGGTATGTACGTGTGTGGTGTGTGTGTGTGAGTGAGAGAGAGAGAGAGAGAGAGAGAGAGAGAGAGAGAGAGAGAGAGGTGGGAGGAAGACAAGCAGGCTTCTGATCATTCTAACCCTCCAGTGACAGGATTGAAATTACTTTAAGTATTCCCTTGACTGGGAACTCAATGAGGGGAATTGGGTCTGGGCTATTGGGACTCCCCAAGTCTTAAAAGACGTTTGCAATATAATCACCCTGCCCCAGTACCCTCCCTCCCTCGGGAAACCTGTCTGACACCCTGGCGTCTCTTCCCACCTGGCATCTGTACATACCTGCCTTCTGAGCCTCCCTAGCACCTTATTTCCTGCTTTTCCCTTTTGGAGGCAAAGGGGCAGGGCTACCCTTTCCCACTCACCACCAAACCGGGCTAAAGACTTTCACAAATACAGTCTGAATGGGAGGCACATTTACCCATTTACCAGACCTTTCTGCATCCGGGCTCCCTTGGGAAGGAGGAGAGGAAAAGTGAAGGTGAATCATTGGAGGGCACTTCCTCTAAGGAATGGAAGTGGTCTTAACCCCTGGTCTTTCCTCCCTTCCCCCCAGCTCTGACATTTGCAAAACGCTGCTAAACCAAGCCCTCCTCATCTTGGGTATGTGTGTGGGAAGAGAAGTGTACAATTTTCTCTATAAGAGGAGCTGCATTGGTAAGAGAGGGGGCTGATCCTCGTAAGGGTCAATAGCCCTGAGAGAGACAAGTGTCCCTTAGGGAGGTATTGTCCTTCAGGAAGAAGAGTATTCTTGGGAGGGCCGATGTCCCTAAAGAGGGTCCCCCGGGACAGAGGGTGTGGGCTCTGTCCCCCTCTCTAGTTCCTTCCTTCCTTCCCGGGGGATCGGACCAGGGCTGGGAACAACAGGAAGATGGGAAATCAAAGACAGCTCCGCCTTCCCTCCCCCTACCCCCACTACAAAGGCGACTGATTTGTCGTTGGTTCTTTTCTCCGTCCCTCCTCCCCACCTTTGCTGGGGGAATGGGGGGAGCTGTCACGGAGGAGCCGCTCCAATCCTTCAGGCGAGAGGGAGCTTCTCTCCTTAGCATTGACTTTAGAATTGAGAAGGGCTGGAAATCCCCGGCTCAGACGTCCCCCGACCATTTCCCTTCTTGGTCCCCATGAGACCTTGGTGCAGAACCCAGTCCGGCCAGGTTTGGAACCGACCTCAGGCTAGGGTTCTCCTCTCCAGGTCCCCTCCCCCGTCTAATCCGGCTGCGCATCGCCAGTGCAAGAAACCATAAATTGGGGCTGAGGCGGAGTCGGGGCAAATCCGGGACCCGGCTTGCTTCTCTACTGTGCCGCAGCTTTATTAGCTGAATGGGAACCTCCCGCCCATCAGCCCTAGACCCTGTCTCCTTCGCCACCTTTGCCCCTTCTTCCTGAACCCTCTCTTCACCTTGGCCCCAGCGCCCTCCCCATTCCTCCCCCTCGCCGGATCCCCGATGCCAGCCCCTGCCAGCTCTCACCGTCCACATCTCTGCGCTCTCCGAAGCTCGTCCTCACCGCCCCAGCGCGGCCTCTCGGAGGGCTCAGCTTGGACCTCAGCTCCGTGAACATGGGGCATCCGCGCCGCTGGGGGAAATCAGAGAGGCTCGGGATGGAGGCGTGGACACGGGCTCGGGGTTCTGCCCCGGCTCCGGTTCTGGCCCGGATCCCGCTCCCAGTCAGCGCCTGGTCGGAGGTTCACACACACACACACACACACACAATTCACACACCCCTCTTCGGGAAGTGCAGAGGGGCGGGGAATGTGTCACGGAGAGGGAGCGCGTGTGCTGGTCTAGCTGTGTCTTTTGGTGTATGTGTGTGCCTGTGTGTGTTAGCGTTTGCCTATGCTTACCGGGTCGAGGTTTCTTTACAGCCGCCCCCGCTCTCTAGCTGCCCAGGTCTCTTTGGGCCCGCCCCCAGATCTGCCAGCCCCGCCCTGCTTCCCCGGCCCCCTGGTGGGTGGGGAAAACTAACTATGAAGGTAAACCCAAGCTCCTTCCCTGGGTGTGACCCCCTTTATCTCTCCCAGCCTTTCGGGTTTCGGGGTGGGGGGGGGAGGAAGACACCCTCCCCCGCTATCCCCCGGGCTCCGCTTAGGACAAATAGTCACCGGAAACAGCGACCTCAGATGGTCGGCGCAGCTCCTCATTCCTTATCCTTACTGGCACATGTGTGTGGGGACCATCTATGTCTTACGCTTCTCGACGTCCGGCTATGAGTCTCATTTGGAATGCCGGGGTGTGTGTGTATGTGTGTGTAGATCTGTATTCTTTCTCATATTTGTATCCCCAGCAATGCCTTATAGATTAATAGGTGTTTGCCAAATGAATGAATGCATATATGAATATTGGTTGTGTTTATGTGTGCATATGCGTGCCTAACCTGTTTTTAAATCTGTTCTGTGGCTGTCTCCAGGTCTCTGATTTTGTGTCTGAACTTCCCCCACCCTTGTCACACGCTGATGTGATTTAATCTGTGTTGGATATGGATGGTGTCCATGCTACCCATGTGGCTGAAGTCCTAGTAAGAATTTTAGCAGCCAAAGAGTGAGAAAAGACACTTTTCCCCTGCCTTTCCTCCCTTCCTCCCTATTGTAAGGCCCTTGACCCCCTATTAAAAATAATATATCCTTTACCATCCCTTTGGGACTGAGGGACAAAGAAACAGACTAGAACTGTTTTCTGCTCTTGCTTCACTGCAGTATTTGTGCAGTATTTTGGGATTCTAGCCCCAGCCTTAAGCATTGAGGGGATCATATGCCCTATGGGTCAGGTACCTATGGATCCTGAAAGCAAATATGTCTTTCTTTGACCAAAGTTGCCCACAAATGCTGTCATCTCTCAATTTTACCAGGGCTAGGGATTGACAACATATATATATATACATAACAGTGGATAATCCACAAATCATTCCTCCTTTTATATGAAAGTCATCACAGAATATATCTTTACCTCAGCATATTTACTTTCTTAATTCAGTTTGCTACAGGCTTGCATCTTAAAGATCTAGGTCAAATTGATGAGGGAGGGAAAGGAAGGTTAACTGAATTAATTGCTTTTTAGAGATCTAGGAAGGATTTGAGTGCACCTAGACAACCACTGAGTCTCTCTGAGTTTTTCAATGATGAATTGAATTTTCCTAGAAAGCAAAAGTCACAGCTTGGATGGGGCGTGGTGGGTGGGGAGTGAGGGTGGGGTAAGGCCATATGGAGTCCCATATGGTAGTTTAGCTGCTTAGCTTTGGGGGGATGGGACCTGGTATCCCAAAAAGGGGTGCATTTTGGGGGGTGGTATTAAGGCAGAGAATCAAAGAATTTTTGGTTGGGGGGGAGTCTATGTGTCCTTCTGGTTCTCTGCCTCAAAGTACTCAGGATGAGTGGGAGTTTCCTAGGTCTCTAACTTTTTCCTTTTTTTTTTTTTTCTGAGGATGATGCCCTAAGAAGGCCTGGTATCCACTAAGGGGATCTCCTTAATATCATAAGTTAGGGATTCTCACCTATTCCAGCTGTCATTTCCTTGGGCAGAAAAGAAGTAGCTGAGAACTATTCCTGCTCTGGTCTGAGAATTAATTTGGATGATTTGAGATCCGGTCAGCCCAAAGCTTAGCCCACTCTTCCCTCATACCCAATGTTATTCCACTGTACAAAGCCTTGGTTGTAGCAACATCAGCCATGATTAGTGTGGACACTGTACTTTGGATAGAAAAATTATAATTTTCATATTTGTAAAATGAGGGGTGGGATCAAATGACCTCTAAGATTCCCTCTAGCTCTAAATCCTATGGCCTTAGGATGAGCATGGAACCTGTCCAGCAATAACAACTTAAACATAATTAAGGTCCAGAGAGAAATAACATACCCCAGATCCCAGCTTCAAACTCAGATCCTCTGTTTCCAAATTCCATGGTTTTTTTCCCCCACTGTCTACACAGCACTACCTTTAGTTCAGTTAATGGCATCTGCTGTGACCTGAGTCTTGCTCTTACTTTAAGATGGGGCCTGTCTTGTGGAGCTGTGCCTAGGAGCCTATCATAGGATCATTCAAGAGAAAACCTGGGAAGGAGGCTGTGGGAGACAGTTTGGATGCCTCAAAAGGGCAAGATGAATATAGCATATATGGGCACATTTAGACATAGATCCATATGGATACCCCCTTACACATACACACTCACTCACATACATGCATTCACATTATCCACAATGTATATACACAGTATATAGAAAATACATGCATTGATAGTCACACATATAGACACAAATTCACAAATTTACAAGTGCACATTTACCCAGACATACAGGCATACACAGATGTTCCTTTCTCTGCACTCCACCTCCCCAGAACATATTACTGGTGACAGGCTGAGAGGTATTATTCACTCCCCTTTGTATCCTCATGGGCCATGGGCCAAAGCAGGATTTAAAGATTATGTCAGGTCATAGGTTCCAGCCCACTCTGTGCTGTTAGATACAAGGAAATCTGGGTGACTTCTGGCTTCAGGCACTCCTCCCTGCCCCCAAAGGACTCAAGACAAACACATAAAGAGCATTTGGCTTCCCCAAGGGGGAAGAGAAATGGTGATAGAGACTGTAGCACCCAAGGACAAAGACTTATTGATTGAGCATCAAGTGCCCAGAGTGATAATGGTCATTTTGGGGTTGCTTCTAGTCTGAGCAGGCCCAGACATAGACAAAAGCACAGAGATTGGTGTGGGCTAAGGTATGCTTTGTAACAAGCTGACTATCCCTCAGCCCTCCAAATTCCTCTCCCTTCCCTGGGAAGGGAAAAGTTTGTAGGTTCAAGGAGAATTAGTGGTATTTGTCAACACTGAGGCAGGAGAAATGGGGGAGGGGAAGGGAGTCTGTTGGACAAAGTCCTCCAAGAGAACAAGGCAGCTGTGTGATTGGGGTGGAGGAAGGGAAGGGATGTGGGGTGGGAATAGGGGTGAGAAGTGGAGGGGGTCAAAAGAGGGAAGGGATGTGGGAGAAGAAAAGTGTTATTTATGAAGGAGGTTTTTGTTACACAGTCCAATTACTCAGTGGCCAGAGCAGCAGAGTTGAACTCCTAAAGCCTGCTACCTCTGCTTGGAGAAGAAACCCCTACAAAAATGTTGTCCCCTCCCCCCACCCCCATCCCCACGAAATTTTCAAAGCCATCACTATATGGCTAGGTATGGAATTTAGAGTCAGAATTTGAACCTTTGGTCACGTTGGGTGGTGGGGCTTGAATGAGAGACCATATTGGATGATGCCCCCCAGCCCTACAGTACCCATTTAACTGCCAAGCTAGCTGTCAAGTAGTGTCAATTGAAGAATATATGTTAAAAATATTTTTACTGTGGTATAAGGGTTGAAACCTTGGGCACACCGTACTGAAATGTAATTCAGTACTTGGCCTATTCATTCATTCTTTTTAATTTTAGGTGAATAGATTGAAGACTCTGACTTTTTATGTTTTGAAAGGTTAAGAGACTAAGCCCATGCCAGATTTTCTTTCCTCTGCCCAGGATCATTAGGTCTATAATCTTTTAACACCTTTCTTTTTGTAGGTGGGTTGTAGAAAGCTTTCTCATGTAATCTATGTATCTATCTATCTTTCTTTCTGTTTTATTGATGCTTTTTTTGTATCAATATAACTTTTCAATGATTCTTCACCTCACCCCGAACTCTCTGATATAACAAAAAAGTTGAATGAAAACAAAATCAACACATTTGCCAAGTCTGACAGCATTCTGCATTTCCTTACTGCATTGATTAGCATTCTTAAGGTTTTCAGTGTTGTTTTCCTTTCCATATTGCAATCACAGCCTTACTTTCATAAACAAATTTGCAAAGACAATTGCAAAGCTTCCTTCCCCAGTGAGAGATGCCTCCATACATAATGTTAATGGAATTTAAGATCTTCCCTGTCCATTAACAGGCCTCAGATGGAGCCCAATAAGGGAAGCTAGCTTAGGGGAGGCTTGCTTGTAGGAAGGCTTTCACACCTTTTGCTAATTTATAATTTGGCATTGAATCAAGAGGATTGTGATTCCTTCTGGCTCTGAGAAGCATATATATATACTCTGAGTTGGTATTTTGCTTTGGGGGTTCGCTTGTGAGAAGGATCTTTTGATTCCCTGGTCAAGAGAGATTCTGAGTGGCCATATGTTCAAAGTTCCCCGCCTGCTCAAATGTAAAGGCTCTCTCAATCCAGGAATGTATGTAAAGTATATAGTTGATTCAGACAGTAAGAGCCCTGTCTTTTGATCTTTATTTCTCTGCTTGTATTTTCTCTGAAGTTCAGGGTGTTGACTTTCACCCTTAACTAGTGAATGTAATTAAAAAAGATTATTGACCATTTGAACAGCTATCTTTCCTAGTAAAGCAGATCTAAGAACCTGTGCTAGCAGTCATCCTAGGTATTTCAGTATGGTTGCCGCTACAACACCCTGCACTGAAAAGCAAAGAAAGGAGAGAGACTAATGGGTCCCTATCCCTTGTTCAGTTAGTGGTACTAAGATGCAAAGGGTATCTTGAGGACTGACACACTAATATGAATTCTCCTGGAGGAGGGAACAGAAGATTTGGTTATAATGTTAAACAAATAGACAAGTATTTGAATTTATTTATACTGTATCCTACTATGGTGAGACAGCCTTAGGGTAAATGTTTCCTTCACCCAGATCTTAGCCTCTCTTATTCTATGGTATTCTTGTCCTTGCTGTCTCATAAACATCCTACAGAGGAACTACCTAATGGGCCTACGTGTTCCTTTTTTTCTTGTTCTTTAGTTATTTCCAGGGTACCAAAGTCTACTTGTCCACTGGTACCAGGATGTCTATTGATTTTCTCTCATTCTCACTGCATGACCTCTTTTTCCACTAGTACAAATCTCTGATAATGCTGTGTAGGCAAGTTATCATTGTAACCGTGTTACAATGTACTTAGGTCCACCCTAATCCTCCCATTGCCCTGTGGGTCATCAGTAATTTTCATACTTCTCAGATCATGGCATGCCAGAATTAGCTGTCAAGTAGTATCACTTGAGAATATTAGTGTTAAAGATTTTTTACAATGATACAAATGTTGAGACCTTGGGCATTCCCTACTGAGACTGAAATATGATCATGCAAAAAGGAGATTCAGTACTTGGCCCCTGTATTTATTCTTTTCAATTTTAGGTAAAAGGATTGCCTGATTTTGCAACCAAGAAAGCAACAATGCCCCAGTGAGCAAGAAGTGATCTTGCCACCAGACCAGTGGTAGTTGAGACATGAACTGGTTGGGACTAATGTTAAGTAGAAACTGTGCTGATGTTGAGTCCACTCTTCCCAGAGACCAAGAAGTTAGATGGGAAAGTATGTCCAGGAGATACTGGGGGGGAGGGGGAGGGAATGTTTGTATTTTAATTATTGCTATATCTTTGAAATAAGTATTCCTTTAAAAATGCTAATTGATGTTAAGTAGCTAAGTGGAACTGAGGTGCTTGTACTGATTCCTAACAGTGGGACGGATGGGACTGATGGGAACTTGAGCTAACAGCATTAGATGAGATACCTTTATACAACTCAGGGAACCTTAATGAGAGATCTCTCTGCCCTGGCTCTGAGAGAGCTATTTGACAACTGAAAAACAAATAAATCAAATAACCCTATAGAATGTAACTGATAGCATATACCACTTTCCCCTTTAAGAGGTTATTGTGCTATGTGGTACAGCAGATAAAGTACTGGGCCGGGAGTCAGAGGAAGACTCAACTTCCTGAATTGAAATCTGGCCTCAGACAACTTTAAAATGACTCAACCACCACAACAAAAACAAAAAAACCTCCCAGGGTTATCATGAGGATCAAATGAGATAATAATTGTAAAGCACATAACACAGAGGCCTCACACATAGTAAGTGCTATATAACTGTTAGCTATTGTAATTTTAAAAAATTCACTTTGTTTTCTGAGGCAGATAATTAAACTGATCTCTTATATTACTATATTTTACTAAGGATTTTACTAAGGAGGAAGAATTTGTAGCATACTGTGGTTTGGTTTTTTTAATGGGACAAGAAGTTTATTCCTAGGGAAAGCAATGATAACCATAAAAAATGACAGCACATATCAACAGAACAATTAGAACGGAATTGGTAACAATTTACAGGTGCACTACAGGTGAAATCTGCTAGTAGTTAAGCTTCATAGCAGGAAGAAGCAGTTTTTGCAAGGTTGCTAATTATTTTCCTTTATGACTGGCATTGTTCGATCAACTAGACAAGTTTGGGCTTTCTGTCAACTACAGAAGCTTCTCCTGCTGTTAGGTCACTTCTGCTGCTGCCATAACTACAACCATTCATGTTGTTATTGTTCAGTAGTTTTTCAGTCATGTCTGACTCTTCATGACCCCATTTGGGATTTTCCTGGCAGAGATACTGGACTGGTTTGCCATTTCCTTCTCCAGCTCATTTGAGAGATAAGTAAACTGAGGCAAACAAGGTTAAGTGACTTGCTCAGGGTCACATAGCTAGTAAGTGTCTAAAACCAGATTTGAACTCAAGAAGATGAGTCTTCCTGACTGCAGACCTGGCACTCTATCTATTGTTCCATCTAGTTGCCCACAACCATTCATACCAAGTGTTTTTCAAATGTTCCTCTTGTAACGCCATGCACCAGCAGATTCCCAAAGGAATGCCACTGTGAACAGCTTTTAGAGTTCAGATTACAAAATATAGTGAACACTCTGTTTATTCCATTACAAATGAAGACAAACATAAAAAACATTATAATATTCGCAACATTACATCTTATCACAGAAGATGGCCACACAGTTTTCACTACAGTGGCCACAATATTTAGAACAAGGCTTATCACAGAAAATGGCCACACAGTTTTCACTACAGTGGCCACAATATTCAGAACAAGGAACAATAGAATACTCAAACTTCCACTCATGGGGCAACTCAATCATTAACAAGAAACAATAGAATACTCAAA
>CM053581.1:213013265-213063867 GCA_028627135.1 Pseudochirops cupreus
AACAGGGGCTCAGCCAATCCCCTTCTTCCACATCAACAGGGGAGTTCATGCCTTCTCAACAGTGGGGCAGAGTTTGTACCTTCCACACTTAGCACTTAATACTAAGTGCTAAGTATCCTGCTAAACTGATTACTATTACACCTCTTTGCAAATGTCATTGTAGTCATTGAATTGAGGCCTGAAACACTACATTGTATCCACGTTAGGAAAAATGTATTACAGAGATGGAATGTGATGGGAGTAGACACAAGTTTCATCCTGATCATAGGAGCATAGATTTTGAGCCAGAAGAAATTTTAGAGGCTATCACGTTCAACTCCCTCATTTTACAGATAAGGAAATAGACTGAGAGATAGGTTAAGTGACTTGTCCATGGGCACATAGCTAGTAAGAGTCAAAGGCAGAATTTCAACTCTGGTCTTTCTGACTCCAGGGTCAGCACTCTATCTACTCTACTACTTTACTGTCTCAAATGTATGAAGAATGAGAGAAACCTGGAATTCTATCAAAGTTGATCCACAAGGATTTCCTAGAAGAGGTGGGATGACAGTGCTAGGGGTCTGAAAGACATGGAGGCAGGACAGTGGGTCTCATTTCCCACCGGGCTGCACTACTGTGCTTCTTGGGAATTGCATCATTCTGCAAACATGGAATCAACCTTGAAACCTCCTCTGTATTCTCAGGCTCTAGGGCTCCTCTTTCTCTCTGACTGGAGAGGGTAGAGGGTAGACAGTGGAGTCCTCCTCCTCTTCCTCCCTCTATTTAAAAAGGGCACCCAGAACAGTCATCTCATTATTTCCTGCTCTTGGTCTCTTCTCCTTTTCAGCTTCTTTTTATGTGTTATCCTCACCCATTAGACTGTGAGCTCTTTGAGGACAAGAACTATGTTTTATCTGTCTTTGTGCCTCTAGCCCTTAGCACAGTGCCTCACACATAGCAGGCTCTTAAGAAATGTTTGGGCGGCTAGGTAGCACAGTGGATAGAGTGCCAGGCCTGGAGTCAGGAAGACTCATCTTCCTGGGCTCAAATCTGGCCTCAGACACTTACTAGCTGTGTGACTCTGGGCAAGTCACTTAATCCTATTTGCCTCAGTTTACTCATCTCTAAAATGAGCTGGAGAAGGAAATGGCAAACCACTCCATTTATCTTTGCCGAAAAAGCCCCGAATGGGGTCAGACATGACTGAATAACAACAACAAAGAAATGTTTGACTATTGATTCCTTCAAACTGTGTGAACAGTCTAAGACAGCGGTTCTCAACCTGTGGGTTATGTTCAATTTGTAACAATGAAAATACATCCTGCATATCAGATATTTACATTACAATTCATAACAGTAGCAAAATTACAGTTATGAAGTAGCAACAAAAATAATTTTATGGTTGGGAGTCACTGCAACATGAAGAACTGTATTAAAGGGTCACGGCATTAGGAAGGTTGAGAACCACTGGTCTAAGATAAGTGACTAGCTCTGGGTTGCATAGCTAGTGTCTAAGACATCATTGACCCAGGCCTATTATAATTTCAAGTATAATGAGGATCAGGACATATACAAAGTGCCATTGATATAGGCCAACTCTCACACCCCCTATCCCCCAATTCTGGGAGAGTTGGAATGATGTTTAATAATAGTGCCTTGGAGAGCCTTTGGAGCATATATAGACATCTTGTAATTGTTAGTGTTTAGTAAAAACAAAGTGGTTAACAGAAACCTTTCCATTTAGCTGCATAGCTGGAACTGGGGGGTAGAGAGGGGAGTGAGGGAGCACTAGCCAAACAGAGTCAAAGCTTTTCTTTATGGGTGCTCTTCCTTGGTGGATCTCAGTGCCTGGTTTGGTTTTCAGTGATGGAACCCACTAAGCTGTGAGCTTCTTGAGAGTAGGGACTGTCTTTTTTCTTTGTATCCCTGTTGCTTAAGAGTATCTGGCACTTAGTAGGTATCTCATAAATACTTGTTGACTGACTTACTAATAGTGTCTAACACGGGAAACAAGGGGAAGGCCTTGCGCTCTTTCCCTTTAAGGCTAACACGTAGCCCTATAAAAATGGGCTTTATAGCTTTGCCTCAATGTTTGTTATTTCATTTTAGGTGGAGAAATTGGAGGGTCTAACCTTGTGAGTTTTGAAAGGTTAGAAGAATGAGCCATCCAGGTGTTTAAGCATCCAGGTATTTGGGATACTGGGGAGTCTGGAGAATCCAGGGAGCCCATAGTTCATTCCATGCCAGGTTTGGAAGGCAGCCCAACATTAAGGAATGTCCTTCAGGACCCAGCCCAGCTACAGCTGAGACAAAGAATTATCTGAAAGTCATACCATATCTAGAGAAGAGAACACCTCTAACCCCTCAGGGTATCCCTAGAACCCAGAGGGGCAGATATAGGTTCTGAGATGATAAGTCTGATTCAAGTTATCCCCAAAGAGGTAGTTTCTTTTTACAGCTCTGATAGCCTACACTGAGAGAGGTTCCTCTTGACTCTAAAACCAGTCATCTTTTATGCCACTCACTTCAGTTCAGGGGAACAGTGGATCTATCTAGAGGTGCTGGGTCACCCACATCCTTTGGCAAAATTCCAGAGTACATATCTCCACAGAAAGGAGTCAGAGTATATTCCCAGCTCTATGGAAAGCTACATCCCATTTCCTCACTTCAACTATTTGATACATCACCTGTAGTGAAGGACTCGTAGTGACTCCTAGAGTTTTGGAGATCTTGGACTGAAGTCTAGGTAAGGTGCTTCTGTCTCCTATGATCACCGTTTAGTAATAAAAATAACTCACCTTTAGGGAATTATTCAGGAGCTACCACTTTTGCTTATACAGGAAGAAGATACAGAGAGAACTTCACTCTGAAACACAGCAGGAATCAGGGACAATGAAGGATTTGGGGAAGGGGTGTTGGGTAGAGGTGGAATTTGGCAACAAAAGAATGTATATTTGGGCTAAGAGGACATTTTCTTTCCTGGCCTGAAAAGTCCCAAATGGTAAGGGGAATATCACTCACAGTTCATTCTCTGTGAAGATTTTCTGACTTCCCAAATCTCCTGGTTTGGATACCACCATTCTAAAATTCCACTGTCCTCCTGGCCTATGTAAGGATAACACTTTTTCTTTCATTAATTCCATAAAATCTCTCATATCTTTCCCCTTCCTCTCTACTCCCACTGCTATCATGCCAGGCCAAAGCTTCACTACCACTTTCCTGGACTAACTATGAAATCAACTGCCTTCACTCTCTTGTGTCCAATGTTTCCTGATATGGATACTAGATTAATCTTGTCTATGTGTAGATCTGTTCACACCTGCTAATAACAACAACAACAACAACAACAACACCTGTAGTCCCTTATTACCTACGGAGTAAAGTCAAAATGTCTTTGCCAAGCATTCAAGGACCTCCACAGCCTTGTGGCATCCTACCTTTCCAATTTTCTCTCTTGCTGTTTTCTTCTACATACTTTGGGCTCTGATTAAATTGAACTGTTTCTGGTACACAACTTACATCTCTGTGATTTGCTCATACTATTCTATATATCTTTAATACCCTCCTCAATTTTTACCTATTGGATTCCTTATTGTTGTTGTTCAATTGTGTCCAACTCTTTGTGACCCCATTTTGGGTTTCCTTGGCAGAGGTACCGGAGTGGTTTGTCATTTTCATCTCCAGTTCATTTTACAGATGGGGAAACTGAGGCAAACAGGGCTAAGTGATTTTCCCAGGGTCACACAGCTAGTAAGTACCTGAGACCAGTTTTGAACTCATGAAGATAAGGTCTGGCACTCTATCCACTGTGATACCTAGCTGTCCCTTTCTTTAAAATCCAAATAAAATGTTACCTCCTCCACAACAGCCTTTCTCCCCTCTGACCTCAGCATGACACTTTGTGATAGATCATAAGAATATAGATCATTGGATCAAACAGTCATTGGATTACTGATACAGATCTCGAAAGGGCCTTAGAGGACATCAGGTCGCTAAGGTTTTCTCAAAATACACTTGATTTTTGGATTGGTGGTATCCAAACCAGGAGATCAGGGCAAGTCAGAAAACCATCACAGATAATGAATTAGGACTTAACTGTGAGTGATATTCCCCTTTTCATCTGGGACTTTTCTGGCCAGGAAAAAAGGTCCAACCCTTTCATTTTACAGATGAGGAAAATGAGGCAAACAGGTTAAGTGACTTGCCAGGATCACACGGTTAGTATATGAGGTAGGGTTTTTACCCAGGTCTTTCTGATTTCAAGCCTAGTACCCTATCTACTACATCGTGCTGGCTCTCAATATATACTTAATGTGCATCATAGTTATCTTTGCAAGACCCTAAGCTCCTTTAGGGTTTTAACTTGTAGCTAAAGTGTGTATCTCATTCAGTACCTGATATAATGGGGGGTTAAGCCAATGAGGGCCCAGTGTGTATGGATTAGCTAATCTTGGTAGGTTATTCTGAGCAATTTTAGCGTTTTTGCTTGCTGCTAATCCATCATATGAAGGTTTAATGATCTTTCTTTGGGCCATGAGTGATTGAGAAGCTGGTGCTTTGATCCTGAAGGAGCCTTCTGATTGACTGAGGAGCTGGAAGAACTTTGGTTAGAGGAGAGGCTGAGGCAGAACCCAGTGTGCCTTGACTAAGCAGACAATCTCTCTTTCCTGGAGGCTTTCAAGTGAGAAGGATTGGTATGAGCCATCAGGTGAGGACGGGGGTTACCTAATCTCCCAACCTGTCTGCCATGTGTCCCTAAGGACATTGTACCTATTTCTTTTGTGCTGTTTCTCTTCTGATCTCAGATGAATGAGTATTCTGAGATGGGAGTGCCCGTGTGCCCATGGAGACGTGGAAATCTATCAAAGCCACCTGAGGCCCCACTAACTGGTGCTGCAAAGTTAGCAGCAGCAGCCAAATAACCTTTACCCAGACCATCAATGGATTGACCTGTCACCTGAGACACCGAGTCTTGCAAGCAAGTAACCTAGTTTAACAAGGAAGATACTTACCCTTTGAGGACACCATCCCTAGAAGCAAACTTGGAGGGTTTCTGTGAAGGAAAAAAAAGGACTCTTGGGCCCAGGAATATTGAAATACTTTTACTTCCCACATGTTCTCTACACATATATCTTACTGCATTTGTACATTAAATTACAAATCACTCTCCCCAGGGACTGTGTGTGTGTGTGTGTGTGTGTGTGTGTGTGTGTGTTCCTCCTGGTTTGAGAAAGAGGGTTTTATAATTACTGTTCTTGCTATAACTTACTATGCTTACTAGTCATGTGACCCTGGACAAGTCATTTAATCTATTTTTGCTTCAGTTTCCTCATCTACAAAATGAGCCTAATAATAGCATCTACCTCTCAGGGTTTGTTGTAAGGATCAAATGAGATAATAACTGTAAAGTGCTTAGCACAGTGTCTGACACATATATAAGCACTCCATAAATGTCAGCTGAATATTTTTACCTTCTCAATAAATTCCTTTTGTTGGAAAAACTGATGTCAGGTGATTAATATGGGAGAGACGTCAACTGGTTAATTGCTATTTGAAAATACACCAGATGGAAGCTTGACAATGATAGCATTGAAAATCACAACGCTTACTAGAGATGCCACCTTCTGGGGACCAAGTCTAATAGGGTTTGGGAGAGTGAGTCTAGAGAAAACGTTGCACTAACAAAGTGCTCTGTACAACTTGATGGTTAATAACTGTCAGCTGGGTGGTACAGTGGATAGATAGAACCCTGGATCTGGAGTAGAGAAGACCTGAGTTTAAATTCCACTTCAGACACTTGCTAGCTATGTGACCGTGGGGAAGTCACTTAACCTCTATCTGCCTCAGTTTCCAAATCAGAAAATAGGGATAATAATAGCACCTACGTCTGAAGGTTGCTATGCGGGTCAAATGACATAATACTTATAAAGTACTTTGAAAACCTTAAAGTGCTATGTAAACACTATTATTAGTAAAGATTTATTGAATTGAATCCTACTGAAAATAAGGTTTTTTAAAAATGTTACCAGTAAATTAAAGGAAAAATAAAGCACAACAAAATATGATGTGAAACATAGTCAAATCCTCATAGGCATAAAATAATTCTTCCACTTAACTGCTTGGGGCACCAAAGTCTAGTATCCTCGTTGCCAGTCCTGAGTGCATTGTTCAGTATCATCCAGAGCACTGGCTTTGGAGTTAGAGGGCCTGTGTTCAAATTCTGGATACCTGTGTGATCTTGGGCATATCTGGGCCTCAGTTCCTTCATGTACAAAATGTATAAATGAATGAGCATTTATTAAGTCCTCATTATGTGCCAAGGTATGTGCTGAGTGCTAGTGACACAAAATAAAACAAAAAGGGTTGGATTAGATCACAGGTAACAAGTGTGTGACCTATGGCCCACATGTGGCCCAACATTTCCCAGTGTGGTTAGAAGCAGAGATTAAAATGTATTGGGAAATATTTAACAAAATAAATAAAAACATGAAAGGACACAGATACCATTACATTTTAAAACTAAGTCAATGTGCAGGCCCACTGGAATCTCCCATTTCTATCTGAGTTTGACATCTCTGGGCTGCTAATCTCTAAATTCTCTTTGTGCTTTAAATTAATGATCCTCCTATGCCCCCTTTCTGTCTGAGTTCAGAGAAGAAATTGTCAGTTGGGACAATGATCATGAGATCATATATTTAGACCTGGAAGAGAATTTAAAGATCTTCTGGTCCAACCCCTTCTGAGAACGAGGAAACAGAAGTCAGGAGAGTGGAAATATCGTACCCCAAGTCACATCGATCTTAAGTGGCAAATGCAGGATTTCAACCCCTATCCCCTAACTCCAAATCCAGTGCTCTTTCTATTACATGAAGGTGTTGGGAGATGTTCATCTGTTAAACTGAGTTTTATTCTTCTCTAGGGCTATGCTTTATATCACCATGAATGTGAGAGTCATTCAGATATCACTTCTTCTCCTCTTTTGAAGTAAAGGCCATCAAAGAGTAAGCATGAAAAAAAAAGCCAGGAGAAAAGTAATTTCTTCATGTCACATGGTGGGAAAGGATGTTAGAATTAGGAAACATGGATCCAAATCCTAATTGTTTGACTTTGGGCAATCCAATTTACCATGCAAGTTTGTACAAGTCACTCAACCTCTCTGATCCTCACTTCTCTCATAGTCAATTCAATAAACATTTATTAAGTTCCTGCCATGTGCCAAGCACTGGGCTAAGTGCTGAGGATACAAAAAGAGGCAAAAGACAATCCCTGTCCTCAAGGAGTTTACAAGCTAGTGGGGAGACAACATGCGAACAAATATATACAGACTAAGCTATGCACAGGTAAATAAGAAATAATTTTTTAAAAGGAAAGCACTGGAATTAAGAGGGGTTGGGAAGGGCTTCTTGTGGAAGGTGGGACTTTAGTTGGGACTTAAAGGAAGCCAGAGAAGTCAGCAGTTGGAGTGGAGGAAGAAGAAGAGCATTCCAGGAATGGAGGACAACCAGAGAGAATACCCAGAGCTGAGGGATGGAGTGTCTTGTTCATGGAGCAGCCAAGAGATCAATGTCACTGGATCAAAGAGTATGTGTTGGGGAGTAAAGTGTAAGAAGACTGGAAAGGCAGGAGGGGGCTAAGTTATAAAGGGCTTCGAATACCAAATGGCATTTTGTATTTGTTCTTGGAGGCAATAGGAAGCCACTGGAGTTTATTGAGGATCAGATAATGCATGCTTGAACTAACTCCTCTACAGGTCAGTGTGAAGGAAGCATTCTGTAAACTCTTAATGTGCTATAGAAATATGAGCTCCTTTTCCCTCTCTATCCCATGCAACTCTGATAACTCAGCTAGGTCTCTAGAAAAGAAGAAAGTGATGTATATGCATAGTGAAATGAATAGTAGATGCAGTCAAAAGGCCTCCTTTCAATTGCGTCCTCATTGTTGATGCTTAGTTGTATGGTTTGGGGCAAATAAATTAAGGCCCTGTCCTTTAACCTAGTCCCCTAGTTATTCCTGGTTCTTCCAAATCCAAGGGTAAGAATTCTGCCTTGGGAGTTACTTGGGGAGGGGAGGTGTAGGTGATCAGATTCTCAAGTTGGGGCAGCTCCCTCCCATACAAGATGTAAGGACAACACTATGGCTGAGGGAAATGGGGAGGTAGAGGCTGACTTCAAGTAGTTTTGGTCAAAAGAAAGTTAGTTTCCAGGTGCTCAGGACAACTGAGATATCTTAAGGGGGATAGGAGCTGGGCATCAAGCCACCATTCCCCGTGGGGTATCTTAGACTCCCTGAATTTGGAGATCTACAATCTTAAAAGGAGATGTAAAATCTTTAAAGGTATGGACTGTCTCACTGCTTCAGGCAGAACTAAGAGGCAACTCATCAATCAGTCAATTAATGGGCGTTTATCATACGCCTATATGCCAAACAGTGTAAGCACAGGGGATATAAATATAAAAATGATGTAGTCCTTGCTATTCCTTTGAGTCTGTGAATTCATTGAGGCTGAGAATTTCCTCATGGACTCTGGAGATTCATGGTACTTCCTCCTCCTCAAGATATCTCAGGTGTCCTGGGCACCAGGGAACTAATCTCCCTTGGGATAAAACCCCAAAAGATTGAAGAGTAGTCTAGTCAACCCTAGATATGGTCCAGCTCTGAGTGAACTCTGTGATTGATCTTTTTTCCGCTTAGCATTTTTTTTCAAATTATATGTCAAGATAGTTTTCAACATTCACTTTTATAAAATTTGGAGTTCCAAATTTTTTTTCTCTCTCCCTCCCCAAGATGGCAAGCAAACTAATATAGGCTATACATGTACAATATTATTGGAGATATTTCCACATTAGTCATGTTGTAAAGGAGGAATCAGAACAAAAGGGAAAAATCACAACAAAGGAAAAAGAGAAATTGTATGCTTTGATCTGCATTCAGACTTCATAGTTGTTTCTCTGGATGTGGATGGCATTTTCCATCACGAGTCTTACAGAAATGTCTTAGATCCTTGTATTGCTGAGAAGAGCTAAATCTAACAAAGTTGGTCATCTCACAATGTTGCTGTTACTGTGTGCAGTGTTCTCCTGGTTCTGTTCACTTCACTCAGGATTATTAACTCTGGGATTGTTTTGGGGAGAATAAGGTTGTTTGCATCTCACTTGTGCATGGGGTTCCCCTAATTCTGATTTAGGTAAATTAGAAGTTCACAGTCAGATACCCTGGGGAAGTCCTGAGAGAAGGCCCAAGGCAAGAAGGAGAACTAGCCATGATATAAACCTCCAGGGGGTGCAGATCCTTCAAGTTCCTTCAATTTAAGCATGGATATACCATGTATACCATCCTTTCTCAGACTTCTGGGTATCTTTAACTCCTAAAAATTACTGAGATTGTCCCAAAGAACTTTGGTTCATGTGGAGTTGTGCAATGATATTGATTGTATTAGAAATTAAAATGTCTTCATATAATTATAAATATAATTTTGACCTCATCGACTCTCCTGAGAATTGCTGCCCAAAACCCTATGTTGCAGAAGAGAAGGCCTGAATTTTTCAAATAAGGCTTTGTTAAGTCAATGATGGAGATATAAAACAAAAATAAAATGTGATAGTCCAGGATCTTCAGAATATGCAGAGTCTGAATCTCTCGATACAGAATGGCTTGGCTGGCGTATTTTAGGAGCTCTGGTTCTATTCCCATCCTTGACTTTTGCCTCAGTTCTGTTTTAGGAGCCTTGGGTGAGAACAGCCCTCCCTTATCTGACCCCAGAGCCTCTTCCCAGGATCATTTTGGTTGCACTGATGTGGAGTAGACTGGTTCCTCTTGGAGGACCCTCTCTCTTTCTAGGGCTCGGGCTCCATACATTTTAGTCTTATTAATTTTTTTACCCTAGTTTCATTCCTATTCTATGTCTTTATCCTGGGGACTGCTGCCACACCCATATGCTCCCACAGTCAGGAAGAGACAGTCTCCCCTTCCTGTTGCTTAAACACGCCCACCAATTTCTGAGGCCAGTTCTTTGCCAGGGAAAGCAGGGAAGAGCTGATGACTGACAAGTCCTAAAATTAATGACAGCTCAGCCTTGCCCACTTCCACAAGTTGGCCATATGGAAGGGACTCCTGTAGATTTGAGGAGTAAGTGGGAGGAGTATACTGGAGCCAGCTCAAACCTGCTTGGGAGAGCTGAATGTCAAATTTCCTGTGTGAATATTTCACCTCAGAAATTGGCCAGTGATACAAATCAGGGTTTGAGTTATTGCTTTGTTGATCGTCTAGTCTAGACTTAAGAAAGTTGAGAAATTGTTAGATGCAAATGAAGAGGTTTAAGTAGGGGGGATTTCTATTGAAATCCTTTCTAGGTTCGTAGTCCAAAAAGAATTACTGGACTCGGCTGTCTTTTGGCAGAGTTATAAAAGTTTATTGTTACATAGGGCAAAAGGGGTGGGGTAAGGAGACCTGCTAGCTGATAGATATTAAAGGCAGTTACCAAGTTAGTATGATGCTCTTCAGCGGTGGGGGGGGGCAGGGAGGAGTCAGAGAGAAAACCTGAAAAAACTTGCAAAGTGTAGGAATTAGGGTTAAGTGTGACGCTCTTCAGTGGGCAAGTAGCCTGCAAAATGTGATAGAAAAAAGCCTGCAAAGAGCAGGAGATAGAGATACAGAATTTAAAGGCACAAAACTGTCAGTCATAGGTTTATTAGGCTAATTAGGTGTACAAAGGTGGAGTTAGGGAGGAGCCTGGGAGGAGCCAGGGAGTGACTAATACTTAAAGAAACATGCCCCCTTCACATCAATTGCACATGCATTTTGCCCATAATTCACTGGGAGAAACTGCAGGGTGCAAGGGGCAGAAGGTGTGGTTTTTGCCTTGAAACGTCATAAAGTCAACCAGCGGTCAGATTTGAGGTCAAATTTAAATGAGGAGTACCCATCCAGTTTGCAAATGGATGAGTCTTGTTTACTAGAACAAAAAGAGGTAACGCTTTTAAAAGATTGTTATCATAGCTATATAGAGTTAATGGTTTCAGAGGAAATACCTCTAGGCTGAGGGCAGGGAGAGACAGAGTTAATGCTTTACAGCTGTGGGGGGAGGGAAGGGACAGAGTTAAACTGATTTCATACACAAGACTGAAGTTACAACAATGTTTCAAAATTATGAAATCATCCAAAAAATATTACAAAGGCCACTCAGCACTGCTTCACAGAGTAAACTTAGAAGTCTGCCATATGTCCATTTTTCCAGAGAGCTGGTTTTTAAGCATTTACTAGTATATCCCTGGGTGAGTGTATATGGAGTGGTGATGGTGGTATTAGTGGAAGAGTTCATAGCCTCAGACCCTCCAGCTTTCTCCCTCAGAACAGGCAATCAGAGCAGGACACCTAACAAGGTACCTGAGACACATCCTGTGTAATCTTGGGCAAATCTCTTCCAGATGGGTGGCGCCATAGTCATGTAGGTCATATGCATGTCACAAGTCTGGGCCAAGGGGTTATAAAGAGAAAATGGTTGGTCCCCATGCCTTCTAGGATCAAATACAAAGTGCTCTGTTCAGCATTAAAAGCCCTTCATAATCTAGTCCCTTTCTACCTTTCCAGTATTCTTAAACTTTATCCTCCAGTATATATTCTTCAATCCAGTGGCCTCCTGGGTGTTCAATGAAGATGATACTCCATCTCTTAGGTCTGGGCATTTTCTCTGGTTATCTTCCATGCCTGGAATGCTCTTCCTTCACTCCAACTACTGACTTCCCTGGCTTTCTTTAAGTCTCAATTAAAATTGCACCTTCTGTAGGAAAGTCCTAACCCCTCTTAATTCCAGTCTCTCCCCTCTGTTAGCCATTTCCTATTTTTCCTGTAACATAGCTTGCTTTGTATGTATTTGTTTGCATGTTGTCTCCCCCTTAGATTATAAGCTCCTTGAGGTCAGGGACGCATCTCGAAATTATACAAGATTCCTCATATATGACAACAGAGGTATAATTATGTGCCTCAGTGAGACTTTTGCAAAGCTGAAAGGTAAGGAGGGGTGAAAAGACAGAGAAATGTATGGTAAAGGCCTTAAATGCAAAATTAACATTCCACATCTTAGAAAAGTTCAGAGGCTTGAATAGCATAGCTGCATATGAAAAGCAGGGCAGCTAGGTGGCACCATAGTGCACAGAGTGCCAGGCCTTCAGTCAGGAAGACTCATCTTCATGAGTTCCAATCGGGCCTCAGACACTAGCTGGGTGACCCTGGACAAGTTGCCCTGTTTGCCTCATTTTCCTCACATGTAAAATGAACTAGAGAAGGAAATGGCAAACCACTCCATTGTCTTTGCCAAGAAAATCCCAAATGGGGTCTTGAAGAGTTGGACACGACTATAATGACAAAACAACAAAATTCTTCCCCTTCTCTTCATTCCCTCTGCCAGCAGCTCAAGGTTGTTGTGAGGATCAGATAAGATAATTGTAACACAATAGTGCCTGATCCATAATAAGTGCTACACAAATGTTAGCTATTATTATGTACTCTCTTCTTTTCCAACTTGTGTGACAGATCCTTCTCAATCTCCTTTGCTGGATCACCATCCATGTATTCTCCCCAACCCTACCCCAAGGTGCCATGTACCGTCTTCATTTCTGTGCCCAAGTCAAATGTTCTAAACTTTTTTTAGGGGGGAGGGGCACCTTTTGGCAGTCTGATGAAGCTACAGACCTAATCTCAGAATAATATTTTTGAATGTATAAAATAAAATACATATGCCTGCAAAATAAAACAATTATAGTGAAGTTATTTTAAAAAAAACCTGTCAAAATCAAGTTCTTAGTTCCCAGGTGAAAAGCTCCCTTGTAGGTGATCTCATCAGCTTTTCATGGCTTCAAATATCATCTCTGAATGTTTGCCCAATCTGCATATCTAACCTACATCTCTTTCTTCAGTTTTAATCTTACATCACCAACTTCCTCCTGGACATGTTTGCCTGGATGCCCTGTAGGCATCTCATACTCAACATGTTCACAACAGAATTTCATAATCCTCCTTAAGCCCACCTTTCTTCTTAACTTCCAAGAAGTTCCTTTCAATCAGGTTCACAAACTATGTTGGGTGTCATCCTTGACTTTTAGTTCTTCCTTATCTCCTACATCCAAGGAATTGCTAAATTTTATTGATCTAAACTTAATCTCTCACATTTGTCCCTTTCACTCATAGTCAGTCACATCTCTGGTAAAATACGAACTCCTCTCTTTAGCCTCAAGCCCTTTAAAATCTGGCCTCAAACTCTTTCCAAACATTGGTCCCACTTACAAATTCTGCCTTTCAGCCAAACTGACCATCTTGCTATTCCTCTCACATCCATATCCTATCTTCTTGCCTTTATGCAGGCTGTTCCATACTCTTAAGAGTTTTTTTTCTGCACCTTTCTTTTTGGACTCCTTAGCTACTTTCATACCTTAGATATAGTGTAATCCCCCAACCACTGACTTTTCTGGTTCCTTACTGCTACACCTTAAATTATTTTATTCGTATTTATTCGTCTATGAGCCTGTTTTTCCCCCAGAGTAGAATGTAAGCTACTTGACCATAGGCATTGTTTCATTTTTGTCATTTTATCTCCAAGTCCTAGCAGAATACCTGGCAAACTTAGCAAGTGCTAAATAAAAGCTTGTTGAATAACTGATTTGTGTTTGCGTGTGTCTGTATTCACGAGCCAGGAGCTTTTGAGTGTTTTTGCTACGTGTATTGCACCTGGGGGTTGAGCTAGGTAGAACTAAGCGTGTATAGCTTCATGCTGGTAGTGGGTGAAGTTGTGTGGCTGTGCGCATGTGTACAAAGGATGCTCTCGCATTCACACGCCCACGGCGAGATTCCCGAGCGCAGAACTACTACGCGTGCGTAGACTCCTACCACTTAGGGACCTCGCCATTTTGACACCGTCGGGCCGGAAGGCTAGTGGAAAAGCGCTTCCTGTCCAGAGAGGAAGGGACGGGGCGAGGCGTCGCAACGGAGACGGTCTACACTTCCGGGTTTCGGGTGACGCACTTCCGCCTGCTAGGGTACACGGTTCTGCGACACCTCAGTCTCGGAGGAGTAATCGAGGGGGTCTCTCCCGCTTCCCTGGCGACCTCCGGTCTTCACGCTTCTAGCCGCCACTATGAACAAGAAGAAGAAGCCGTTCCTGGGAATGCCCGCGCCCCTTGGCTATGTGCCGGGGCTGGGCCGCGGGTGAGCAGGGGCTGCATCGGAGCCGAGGCCGGGGCCAGAACGGGAGGGAGGCGGCCCTGGGCCAGTGGAAGCTGCGTCCCTCGTCCCTCTTCCGCCCTCTTGTTGTCGTCCGCCTGTGTCCTCGGGGGAGGGGTGGGGAGCTCTTGAGGCTGTTGTGGGGAGGGCTGGTCGTTAAAAATTGACACCCCCCCCCCACATACACACCCACTCACACCCACTTACTCCCACTCACTCTCTTCCACCAACCCATCCTCTCCTCTCTCTTTTCTCTCTCCTCGCTGTAGTCCTCTCCTGTCTCCCTCTCTCATGATTTCCTCCGATTTCCTGGCAGGACTTAAGCTTCTATTCATTCTTCTTCCCCATCTTTCTCCAAATAATGCTTCATAACATTACTATCTCATAATCACAATTCAGTAATAACTAAGCCATATTTCTGTTATGCTTCAGGGTTTGCAAAGGACTATTCTTGCAACTCTGATGTGACTGATGCAAGAATACATCACTACGTTTTGCAAGTCGCATAAACTGGAGTTGAGGGAGGTTAGATGACTCGACATCTTAGCCAGCAAATGTCAGTGCAGGGATTTTGAGCTTCAGGGTTCCTGATTTGGCCCAGGGCTCTTTCTAGGAAACCCTAGTGCCTTGTATGCAAGCTCAGTTTCTTGATCCTGGGATGGGCAGATTGTAATACCTCATTCTATCTGTTTCCCCACCTTACCCTCACATTCCCTTTTTCATCCCATTCTTTCCTCGGCCTTAACATACATTATCTAGTGTGGGGGGGGGGGCGGGGGGAGGAGGGGACCAAACACAGTGTCCTTTCAACAGTAGACCAGAGATTTCATCTTCCTATACAGTTCATAGCATTTAAGTTTTGTTTTGAGATAGCAACGATTACTTAATCTTGTTTGAAATAGCTCTATTTTTTCTCTCTTAAATTTCCATTTACTTAGAGAAATGAAAGTGTTTAGGTAGATGCTAGAAAAAAAGAGGGAAATGGGTATAAGGGCAAAGTAGATGAAATTGAATTTCTTTCCCTCCTCACCTTACCTGGCTTATTTCGTGTCTGTTCAACCCCATCTTCTGCAAGATACCTTTCTTTCCTAGTCCTCTTGATGATTAGTGCTTTCGCTCTCAGATTTTCTCCATTTTGTTCTGTATGTGTATAGTTGTTTGCCTGTTATCTTCTCTCATTAGAGTCCTTGCTCCTTGAGGGCAGGGACTGTTTTTGCTGCTCTTTGTCTCCCTAATGCTCAGCATCCGGCAGCAATATGGGTGCTTAATAAATACTTTTTGACTTGATAGAAATCTCTTTAGAAGCAATGTGGCTTTGTGGATAGAGGCTTCACTTGGATTAAAATGCGGTCTCTTATACTTATTAGATGTGTGACCATGCAAATCATTTAACCTTTCTGAACCATAGCTTCTTCACATATAAAATGGAAAAAGTAATAGATGTACAAAACTCAGCAGGATTATTTTGGGTCTGAAATGAGACAACATGTAAATCACTTTGCAAATCTTAAATCTCTATATAAGTGTTATATATTGATATTAAACAAATGTCTTAAGCATTTGTTAAGAGTGATCATATATCAGTAACTGAATCCATGCCATTTCCTACAGAGCCACTGGTTTTACCACCCGGTCAGATATTGGGCCTGCTCGAGATGCTAATGACCCAGTGGATGATCGACATGCTCCACCAGGCAAGAGGACAGTAGGGGACCAGATGAAGAAAAACCAGGCTGCAGATGATGATGATGAAGATCTGAATGACACTAACTATGATGAGGTGATAACATATATTGTACCTTTTATGGACTTTTTTGATAACCCCTACCTAGGAAGAGAGACTCTCTTAAGTCCATCTACTATTATGCCCCTGCATCTGTGCTAGAGAATAATCTGGCTGATTTGTTTTTTATATTTTAGCTATTTATGAGACTACTAATAAAGTGAGAATGGGCAAGAATAAAATGAAATGTTTATATAACTTTTGTATCTCTACAGAAGAGATCATTTAGGTTCAACTATACCAAATAACAAGTGAAAGGCAAGAAAATTGTTTGCGTGAATGTAGCATCTTGACTTTAAAAAATTGTTATATTTTGTTTTATATTAGCTACATTTCCCAATGTATTCCTCCATCCTGCCCTGAGGTGTCCCATATAATAAATACTAAAAAAGAAGAGGAGAAAGTTGAGTAAAACTCAGGAACATATCACTGTTTTGCTAGTCCCCTGTGCAAAGAAGGGAGATGAATTCTCCTGTCTTTATCTGTTCTTTGAGGCCAAGGGCATTTTGTCTTCAATGTGAGTGATAACAAATACTCACAAGTTTGATTGCTGCTATTTTTTTTTTGTTATACTTTTGCATTGATATTCCTTCTGATTAGTAAAGAGAAGTAATTTAGATCCATGATCTCTTCTAGACAGATCCTTCCTTCATCTGATTAGACTGCATTCTATCCATACCTTGTCATCTTATACTCAGCTTTCTAAGATACCAGTTTACCACTTAAGGAGTCCATCTGTTATTCTTTGTTCTTACAATTTAACCATTACACATGTTTTTTCTAATTGTGTGTACTTGACAACATCTTCTACACTACTATTTGAACATAAGTCATCATTAATAGTATGCATGTGACCTATTTACACTCTCCATATGTTTTTTTACTTACTCTTTGGGTTCCCTGCATTTTTGACTTTGAGATTGTGGTATTCTGTGATTCATAACTATATAACAACACTTTCTAAATTAAGGTTTTATTCTTTAAAATACTCTATAGTGCACATCTTTTCTGACAGTATGGAGGAGACATTTTTACCTAGGCTTATGTTGACAAGAGGTAGTTATCCTTTTTTCTGTTGATGTTATTCATATTAAAGGAATAAATTAATGTAGAGATTATTTCTTTGGTTCTTAGTTTAATGGTTATGCTGGAAGTCTTTTCTCAAGTGGTCCTTATGAAAAAGATGATGAGGAAGCAGATGCTATTTATGCGGCACTAGACAAAAGGATGGATGAAAGAAGAAAAGAAAGGAGGTAAGGGCAACTTTTGCTCCATACTTTTCAGTTTATTTAATTTCTGGAAACAGCTGGATCTTTAGACTGTGGTACTATCTGCTTAGATCACAAATCTAGACCTGGAAGGGACCTCAGGGGCCATCTAGTCCTACCTCTTTCCTTTTGACAGATGGAGAAACTGAGACTGAGGGAGTTGAGTGACATGTCCAACGTCACACAGGAAGGATCAGAGGTGGTATTTGAACCTAGGCCCTCTGAATCCATTGCTCATTTCATTGTTTTATAAATGCTTGCAGAAGACCTATCAGAAAACCATTATGATCTTGGAACTTGAGTAGGAGTCAGAAAGGCTTGCGTTCTGTACCTGCCTGTGCCAAAAATGTGCATTGATATTTTGAACAAGTTACTGTGCCTCAAATTTCACACCACAAAAGTAAACACAGCATTTGAGATGTGATCTGACTAGGAAAAGTACAATGAGACCATCACCTTTCTAATCTTAACACGATGACCTCTCTTGTAAGATGGCATTAGTTATTTTGACTGCCCTTCCACAGTGTTGACCTATTGAACTTGTGGTCTAGTAAAACCCCCAGATGTTTTTCAGACCAACTTTTAAACCAAACCATTTACATCTTGTACTGGTAAAGATTTTTTTTTAAAGTTCTTTGAAGTTGATTAGACTTCTGATTTATTAAATTAAGGCCAGCATTCCTTTTAAAGACAATTTTGGATTCTGACTTTGTTGTCCACTATTAGCTCTACCTTCTAGCTTTGATTCATTTGCAAATCTAATAAGCTTGCCATCTTTGCTTTTATACAAGTCATTGATAAAAATGTTAAAGCCAGGGTTAAAGACAAGAGACCTCCTTCCACATTGGCAGTGAATGGTTAATGGCTATTCTTTTGTTTCTGACTGTTGATTCATTTCTGAATGCATCTAACTTTTATGATTAGTGCGGGGCTTCTTAAACTGTGGGTTGTGACTTCATATGAGGTTGAGAAAAATTTGGCAACAGTAAAAGGCTTCTGAAGGCACAATAACCAAAAATTAATTTGTTCCCATTGCTTCTAATTATTTCTCTTGAAATTCTTGATTTTTGAAAAGAATTTCAGTATTATGTTTCAGAGTTCTATAAAGTAATCTGTTGGTAGTTTGGCTGGTATGGTATTGAATAAATAAATTAATTTAGGTAGTATTGCATTTTTATATGTTTGTTCACCTTACCTATGAGCAATAAAAATTAATATTTTTATTAACAAAAAATTAATATTTTCCCAATTATTTAGAGTTGTCTTTATTTCTGTTAACAGTTGTTTGTGGTTGTAGTTATATGATTCTTTTTGTGTGTATCCTAAAAAGTAGACTCCCAAGTATTTTGTACATTCAGTGGTAATTTTATGGAATTTCTCTTTCTGTTCCTTCCTACTGGTTTTTTTTTGGTATTTTAAAGAAATACTGATGATTTATATAGGTTTATTTTATGTCCTGCAAGTTTGCTTAAGTTATTGTTTTCTCTTTCTATAAAAATAGAAAAGAATAGACATATCTCTCAGCTGTGCATGGCACCTTTACAAAAATTGGTTATGTTTTAGAACATGAGGATAAAAACTTCATAAAAGATGCAGAAAAATTATATCTTATCCTTTACTGATCACAATAAAATAAAAATTCTATTAAATAAAGGGCCATAGGAAAAAAGTATTAAAAATCAGCTGAATACTAAATAACTTAATCTTAAAGAATTGTTGGGTGGAAGAACAAATCACACTTCATTAAAAATAATGATAACAGGGAGATAACATTCCATATTTTCTGGAATGCAGAAAAAGCAGTCCTTGGGAAAATTTATGTTTCTAAATATTTTTATTAACAAAAAAGAGAAAGAACAGATGAATTTCAAACACAACTAAAAATACTAGAAAGCCAACAAATTAAAAAATCCCCAGTTAAATACCAAACTTAGAAAGCTTGAAAATTAAGGAAGAAATTAACAAAATTGAAAATAAAAAACCCCTTTTTATTAATAAATAAAATAGGAGCTGTTTTTTTAAACCTAATAAATTAGACAAATAACTAAAAAAGAGAACCCGATTAACAGTATCAAAAATGAAAAATGAGAATTCACAGCAAATATTGAAGAAATAAAAGACATTAGAAACTATTTTACCCAAATACATGCCAACAAAACTAACAACTTAAAAAAAAATCCCAATATTTACAAAAGTATAACATATCCAAATTAATAGAACAAGAAATAGAGTATTTAATTCTCTTTCAGAGGAACACATTGAAAAAGCCATAAGTGAACTTTCAAAGGGAAAAAATCGCTAGGACCAGATAGATTCACAAATGAATTCTATTAAATATTCAAAGAACAATTAATTCTAATATTACATAATTGTGGGATAAAAATAGCAAAAGAAGGGATCCCACCAGATTCCTAGTATGACACAGATAGGGTCTTGATAAATAAACGAGGGAGAATCAAAAAAGAAAGAAAATTATAGACTAATATCCCTACTGAATGTAGATGTAAAAAATTTAATATAAAACATTAACAAAGAAGCTAAAACAATACAAAGATTATATACTGTCTCGGGTTGGGTTAATATTATGAAAACTAAACTTCACCGTACTTAGAACAAAATCAACATAAATAATATGATTTTTCATATCAGTATATCAGTAGATGTAGAAAAAGCTTTTGACAATACAACACTGATTTTTAAAAAAAAATTAGAAAACACTAGAATAAAGGGACCTTTCCTTCAAATGATAAATAGCATATATGTGAAAGTAAGAGCTGCAATTTTTTGCAACAGAGATAAACTGGAATCCTTTCCAGTAAATTCAGAGGTGAAGAAAGAATGCCCATTGTCACCATTTTGACATAGTACTAGAACAGTAAAAGAGAAAGAAATTGAAGGCTTAATTATAGATAAAGAAGTAACAGAATTATCACTTCTTGCAGATGATATGATTAACCCCAAGGAGTCAACTAAAAATTAAACAATCAGTAACTTTAGCAGACATAAATAGCAAAATCAATCTTGTACTCCTTCAATGAAGGGAAGGACATGCATTTTCTCAACTCTTTTCAGTGGCCAGGTTTAGTCATAATTATAGAGTGATCAGTTTATTATTTTGTTCTGTGACTTATTTTCATGATGCCACACTGTCTCTTTGTGATCACCTCTTCCTTTTTTAGATATTTGTTAACCATATCTATAATAATTTATAATTTTTCCAGGAATCAAAGTCAGAGTCATTATCCTGCTCTCCTGTTTTTTGAAAACTGGAATGCCATTTTTCTTCCTTTGATTCAGTAGCCCAGTGTTTTGAGATATCATTTACAATGGCTCAGTAATCTTGACTATCAATTTTTTAAAGTACTTTTTGATGTAGTTCATCTCATCCTGGTGACTTTAACTCACTTAAAGCTTCTCATTGCTCTCTTTCTAGCTCTCTACCTTATGGGTTTGAACTTCCTATTAGCCATTTTTGATCTATCCTTTCAGTCCCAAGATCATTCTCAATGGGAGAGAAAATAAGCAAAATAAAAATTGAGCAAAATAATTTTTTATTTTCCCACCCTTCCTAAGTAATGGTCCTTTTATCTTCATCTTTTCCCCAGTACTTAAAAAAACTCCTTCATTTTTATTGGCTTTAACTTTTCTCACCAGCCTTAATTCATTCTGAATTTTGATTGCCCTGCCACTATTTTTAAAGGACTGCCTCATGCCTTTGTATTTATACTTTATTATTAGCCCACTTGTCCATCTTCTGTATATGTCTTTAAACAAAATCTAAGTCAAAGAATTTCTCATGTATCCAGATTGGTCTTTTTAGACAATCCTGGCTTTTCTTCTTAATGGACTTATCTTTATGTTTTTAGGATTTTATTCTTGAGCTTTTTTCATTCCTCCTGGTCTCATTTGTCTTGTAAATTTTCAGTCCATAAGATCCTGCCTTCCCTTTTCTCTGAACTTGTTAAAAGTTGTTTTTCCAAAATCTAGAGTGCATGTCAAGCTATGCTCAGTTTGCATCATTACCACAAATTCAGAGATGGAGTGGCTATTTCTCCTCAAGTTTCTGTCAGTTTTGTTCCAGCTGCCAATTCCTTTCTCTTGGTGAGAATCAGGTCCAAAAAAGACATTCCCTTCATTATTCTTCCACCTTCTGAAGCATGAATTTACTAAGGTAAATCTTGAAAATATTAATTGTTACACTTTAGCCAAGAGAGAGCTTCATCAGATTTCCATTTAATTGGAGTTCTCCATCTCTTCCTTAACATGCATGTGTGTCAGTCTTGTGTTCTTTTTCCCAGATTCCCTGTTTTCTATTTTTGACCAGGTGATATGTACTATAGTCTGTTGACAATATTAACTTTGTTTCTGCTGATGTTTATCTTCACTCAGTACTCTCCACTGTGCTTCCCTTCTTTGGTTCCTGATTTCCTTGAATTGAATCTTAATATGTAATGCTACTTTACCTTTACCTCTCCTTTTACCTATTTTATTTCTTTTGATAAATGTAAACTCTTCTTGATTTATATTGTCATGGGTCTCATCCCGTTGAGGGTCAGTAATAATACTATGATGTCAGATTTTCCTCCTGGAATTAAGATTCCTTGTTATTATACTTATTATATATATTTATGTTTAGATGGGGTAGTTAGGTGGCACAGTAGAGAGAATGCTGAGCCTGGAGTCAGGAAGGCTCATCTTCCTGAGTTCAAATATGGTGTCAGCTGTTAGCTTTTTGACTTTAGGTAGGTCACTGAACCCTGTTTGCCTCAGTTTCCTCATCTATAAAATGAGCTGGAGAAGGAAATGGCAAACTACTCTAGCCTTTTTGCCAAGAAAACCCCAAGTGGGGTCACAAAGAGTCAGGTACCTCTGAAATGACTGAACGACCAAAAATTATATGTATTTGTGTTTAAATGATAACTCATATTTTTTAAATGGTTCCTTAAGGATTGCAAAGCACTTTATAGGCATTTTTTGTTCAATCCTCTTAACCCATTGAAGTTGGCACTATTATCCCCATTTGACAAATAGGAAACTGAGATTTTGCCCCAGGGTCCTGTAATTAGGACATATCTCAGATGGAATTCAAATTCAGGTCTTTCTGATTGCAGTTCAGTGCTCTGTTTACCATACCATAATGTCTCTCTAGAGGCCTTGAGGTTTATAGGTATCTGAGGGCTGTGGGTTTTATTGTTGACTCCTTGCTTGGATTTTTTTTTTTCTTCTCAGTTTTTGGATGTGCTGCTTCTATGTTGTAGCTTATCTCTGGCATCTGTTTTGGTGGATATAAATTGGCAAATTTCTCCCTTCCTTTTTCAAAGTCTTTTTAAAAAATTTTATTTGTAGGACTTTGGGCAAATTCATTCTTATCAACTTTTTTTTTATGTCCTCCATCTCTGGCCAAGAGCCTGTCATTCTTATGTTGTATGCTGTTGTTGAGAAATCCAAATCTCATTTTCTAATCTAAACCTGCCTTTCTTTTCTGAAGCCTTTATCATCTTCAAGTTTCTTGCTCAAGTTTATAATTCTAGTCCTCTGAAGCCAAACAGAATGATTCTAATTAAAACCCTTCAAATATTTGAAGACTACAGTTATTCACTGTTTTACTCTCCCCCTACCTCCAGGTAAGTATTAATTTTTTTCTCTTGGTTCATCTTCCATTAACTCTTAAGAGTTCTGGCTAAATAATTTTTTTTGGAAGCTCTCTTTGTTTTCATTGTGAAGTTATTTTCTTCTTCCATATCTGCCTCTTGGGTTTCTCTTAATCCATAGTAATTCTTTTTTTTTTTTTTGCCTTTTTTTTGGAAGGCAATTGGGGTTAAGTGACTTGCCCAAGGTCACAAGGCTAGTTTTTTGTGTTAAGTGTTTGAAGCTGGATTTGAACTAGGGTCCTCCTGACTCCAGCGCCAGTGCTCTATTCACTGCGCCACTTAGCCACCCCCCACAGTAATTCTTCAGTGGATTCATAAATCTCCCACCAGGATCCTCCCCCTTCTCTAATGCCACAGTGCCCACCTTTGTTCCAGGCAAGATTGTGCCAACAAAACCCAAAAGGAAACAGGAGAGAAAGGGTTTCTTTCCCTTCTTAAACACAGGCTGTGGAAATGCAGCAGCTTCCAGGATCCATCCCAACATTGTTTCCCAATGTAAGGTCCCCCCCTCCCAAGTGGGAATGAAGGAATGTGATGGATAGGAAGAAGGCCAAGGAGAGACCCACTCAGTGCAGCCCACAAGTCAGGAAAGCATCCTAAAGTTTCAGTCTTTAGCATCATCAAACTGCCCCATCTCAAAACACCATTTTGGAATAGTGGGAAGTCAGGTGGTGTCAGCTTGGGTCATAGATCATGTCTCCTTGTTGGGCCTGAGGCCCAGAGACAGATTTCTTGAATTCCGGCACAGTGGATGTCTTCAGCACTGTACAGATTCCCTTTGTCAGTAATTGGCTTATTGTCTCAATCCTCTTTAACAAGAGGCTTGATCTTCTGCTCTGTAGAGATGCTGTTCTCTGTTCCATCTTCTAGCTCCCAGTTCAAGTCTGCCTCAGAGTCCCCACAATCCAGCATCTCATCCTCTTCAGGATGGTCACTTTCCCCTTGGGTAGGTCGTAGGCTGGTCATTTTGGGCTGCACAGGCTAGTATAGGTCTCCATCTCATGACTCGTCCTCGTGTCCCTCCTTTTGGTAGAAGTGGTCAGACGTAGCCAAGCTGACTACCTCTGGGCTGGGTGAGTCCTCCCGCAGCTCCAGCTCCTGCCAGAGCAGCTCCAGTGAATTCTCCTCTTCCCCAGCCCATTCTCTCCCCAAGTGGCTCTCCCTCTAGGGCTGCTGGCCCCTCAAAATCCCTGGCCCCTGCAGCCCACGCCTCCATGCCCACCAGTCTCTGAGGTGCTGTGGCCACAGCTCCCACGTAATGACCTCCCCATGTTCTGTTTTCTCATATTTTTAACCTCAGTTTTTGGATTGGGACTTTATGCTAGGTCCTGGCCACTTTGGTCTGAGATGCTACTGCTGACTATTTCCAGCTCCCATTCACTGCTTTCTTCAGTACTGGCCTGGGATAGATTGGTTAGTTTGGGGCTGAGATAAGGTCCTCCCCTCTGCTTAGCCTCCTCATGGCTCAGCTTGTATAGTAGTCTTGACTCTCACTTCCTTATCCTTGCACAGTGTTTCTGGATGTTGGCCCTGTCTTCTGCTGAGGCCCTGATAGATCCCTACCAGTTGACCTCAAGGGGTCTCTGCCTCATTTCTATCTCCTTAATTCCCCCAGTGTAACCACCAAATAAGGGGGATAGTGCCAGTTCCCTGGATGTTCTTTTCTCTCCTCTAGTTCATCCACCCTTCCAGTTCAGTTCACTGAATCCACGTGCTGCTACTTCCCTGTTTCCCTAGGCAATTGTTACTTTTCTTGTTTCCCTGCATGGTTGCTGCTTGGGAGCTGGCTGGCTTTTAGGTCATTTGGATGACTTTTAAGTTTTTTCAGTCTTTTTATACAGTGACTTACTCAGAACCGGCTTTTCCCCATGTATTATTCCAACAGGCCAGGGCTGAGATTTTGACAACTTCAGACCCTCTTCACTGGAGATTAGGTTGGATATAGGATCCTTTGGCCTATGCCTACGGAGAGTACTCAGAGGCTGCTGGCTGCCTTTTGATGCAGTCCTGGTTTGGATGGAGGAACTTGCTGGTTGATGTTTGTCTTTTGTTTTACTGATTACTGCTTCATCTGATTCTCCTTTACGTTTTTGCTGGATATTTTTTTAGGGGAGTTAGGCTTTTCACCTTATCATCTTTTTTTACTTCTTTTTTCTACTTGCTTCTTTTCTCTAAGTTAAACATTCACATTTCCATCAGCCAGTCCTTTTGTGATGCATTTTGATACCCCTTAGTCAACAAGTATTAGATGTCTGCTATGTGCTATGTATGTACTGCCCCAGGTGCTGAGGATATCAATATGTAGAAAGAATGAAACAATCCTGATTCACAAAGAGATCGTGGTCTAATGGGGGAATCAAGCACATTTAAAACATATATAGCTAAAATGCAAAGTGAATGCATATATGCATATATCTGTATACACACAGAGTATTTAAATACAAAGTAGTTTGGGAATGAAGGCATTAGCAGTTGGGAGGATCAGGAAATGCTTCATGCAAAAGATTGCGTTTCATTTCTATCTTGGAAGAGAGGGCCTCTGTACAGTGAAGGTAAGGAGGGAGTGCAGCACTGTCAGGTCGTTTGTTCCCTGGATTCCTTTTAGCTCGTCAGTTTCCTTTTTGAGAATGTTGTGTCCAAAATTGTGTCCATAATATTCTAGATATCATCTGAAATGAAGAGATAGGTGATACTGCCACCTCCCTCATTCTTGGTGATATAGTTCTGTTAATGTAGTCTTAAGATTGGATAAGGGTATTTTTTGGCTGCTGTGTCACTCTGAGCCTGCTGTCCACTAAAACTGTCAGGTCTTTTCTCATGTGAATTGCATTTTAGTCATGAACTACTTTGGAGTATTCTATCCTGTATTTTATACAGTTGATTTTTTTTGAGCTGAAATGTTGGTTTTTGCATTTGTCATTAAATTTCATCTCATCAGAAATTGCCCATCCTTAGGACTTTTTGTCAAGATAATTCTGTTATCTAGTGTGTCAGCTATTCCTCCTCTCTGTGTGATCTGAAGATTTGAAAAGCATGCCATGTATTGCTTCCTTGAAGACATTGATAAAAATGTTGAATAATTCAGGGCTTTGGATAGCGTCTCGGAGAAAAAAGGCAAAGTTATTGAGAAAAAAATTGACTTGGAAAAAAGTAAGAATTTTTCTTGTACAATTTTTTAGAATAAAAATTAACTCTTGTAGTTGCTTTTTAGCTTAGTCAGATCCCCTTCCCCTGGTACCAGAACTTTGATTTCACTGGTATTTAATTTAGTAAATGAAGAAACTCTACTAATTATGATCTTAGTGACCTTTTTACTGAGAAGTAAGTCACTTTCTTAAGGTCACATAGCTGTCTTTAAGCTTTTTTAAAGCTTTGTTCATATTAGGGTCTGCTGTTTGACTTCTTGGGTTACTGTAATTTATTTTTTTGGTTTTCTCTTATTCTTAAAGGCCGTGTGTAAGTTTCCACTGTGTACTGAGTGAGGTTCTGCTGCTGGGAAAAAGCTTGTTAACAAGAACACTTAGTTACTTAGGAGGAGTAGATAGATCATAATTTTTGAGAAATGTGTCAGTGCAACTGTGATGCATATTTAGCATGATTTGAGAGGCCATGTAGTTTACCACCTTGCAGAGGAGAAGATGGTGAGTAGAAAAGGTTGGAGAGGGTGGACAGCATTTAGTTCTTTCTGAATTCCATCTTCATAGTATCATTTGTTTGAAGTATTATGAATATTCCTAGAACATCTGCTACATCTTTCTTTAGTTGTCAGTATGAAGGCATGTTCCAAAAATTTATGCTTGTTGCCGATAGTTTCTTTGCTAAACATAATGTAAACACGTATAACAAACATCATTTACGGATACAATAAACTTTTGATTTTCTTTGCTAATGGAAAAATGCAGGAGTATGAAATTAAAAATTAATGGACTAGTATCCTAGGATTCTAGTAAGCAAGTTTATGAGATTCTGGTATGTTAATTTTTGCATTATTTGTAATATAACATTACTTCATTAGCAAAGATAATGAAATAATTGCATCTGTGAATGCATAATATTTATTACCATTCATTATTTGGATTAGATGCAGAGCCTAAGAAATTGTTCCTGTGTGGACAGATGTTTGAAAGGTATTGTTAAATTCAGGTATTCTTGCAGAATGGACACTTAATATTTTTGTAAATGCCTTGCTGAATGGAGACCTAATATTTTTGTAAATGTTTCTTTTTCTAGAGAACAGAGAGAGAAAGAAGAAATTGAAAAATACCGTATGGAACGTCCTAAAATTCAGCAGCAGTTCTCAGATCTGAAAGTAAGCAAACTAGCAAGCCAATTCTAGTGCTTTTAAGACAACATTCAAGAGAACCATTCTGTTTTATATTAATTTTGGCACAGAACTAGTGTGACTGTCATTTATTGTTTAATTTATTCAGAATAATGAGTAGGTGGGGGTTTCCTGCTTTAAAAAAAGAAATCTGTGTGAATTCAGAATCCAGATTAAGCCATACTTTTTTCACTTTATTTTGCTTACTTTTTTTTTTGCAACATGGCTAATACAGAAATATGTTTTGCATGACTTCATATCTATAGTTGATATTGTTTGCCTTCTCAGTGTGTAAGGGAGGGCTTGGAGGGAGGGAGAAAATTTGGAACTCAAAATTTAAAACAATGTTAAAGCAAAACCACAAAAATAAATCAGTGAATGCTTGCTGATGATCTGTAGCCACATACAACGAAAAAAAACAACAACAACATTTCAAACCCTTGCCTAAACTCTTTCTGTAAGTTTTTCCAGTTTAATGCAAATCACTTTGCCTCCTAAGATACACTATTTGGGCTCCTACAGAAGGTTTTTTCAGTCTTGTGGAATGGTGAGTTGCTATTGAAGTAGAAACGGTACCTTCACAAAACGATTCTAATATTGAAGTCTTTTTCAGTTAACAGCATAAATTTTTATGCTTTAGATTCTAGTTTATGAATATGGACTTTTATGACTAAGTGTTACTTAACTCCACTAAATTCCTCCATCACTGTGTGGATATTACATTGGTTCTTAGATGCTGTGTTAGTGAAGTACAGGCTGGGGAAGTCCTGCCAAGACTTCTAATATAGACCTGTAATGGATAATATATATCTGTTGCAGACTAGCTAAATTATATCACCAGATTGGCCACAGGACTGATGGATTTGTTTTTCAATTTTTGTAGATTGTATGGGAGAAATTGTAATCTGCATTGGTAGGGAGAGAGCATCTGCCCTAATAAAACCAGAAATTCTTGAAAAATTGAAGTATTAACTTAAGTGGTTGATTCTTTTTTTCCCCAGAGAAAGTTGGCAGAAGTTACAGAAGAAGAGTGGCTGAGTATTCCTGAAGTTGGTGACGCTAGAAACAAACGCCAGCGAAATCCACGATATGAGAAACTTACCCCTGTTCCTGACAGTTTCTTTGCTAAACATTTACAGACTGGTGAGAACCACACTTCAGTGGATCCCCGACAAACAGTAAGACTCCATATGAATAAGAAACTGTTCTTTTTTTCAGGGGTGGCTAGGTGGTGCAGTGAATAGAGCACCGCTCTGGAGTCAGGAAGACCCGAGTTCAAATCTGGGTTCAGACACTTAACATTCACTAGCTGTGTGACCTTGGGCAAGTCACTTAACCCCAATTGCCCTACCTTCCCCCCTCCAAAAAGCAAAAAAACAAAAAAAAAGAAACTTTTCTTTTTTCAGATCTAACACAGCAATGTGGGATGTTTATGATGAAGTCTTGGGAAAATCACAAGTTAATAATTCTGGGGATAAGCAAATACAGTGGTTACATAAATTACATGACTGCTCATGACTTAACATGAAAGACTTCACAAAGTAAGTAAACTTCCTTCAACTCATAAATTTGCTTTTCACTTTTTTTCTTTTAGCAATTTGGAGGTCTTAATACACCCTACCCAGGGGGATTAAATACTCCGTATCCGGGTGGAATGACACCTGGACTAATGACACCTGGAACAGGTGAATTGGACATGAGGAAGATTGGCCAAGCTAGGAACACCTTGATGGATATGCGATTGAGCCAGGTATAATATGAGAATATAGTGCATTCCAGGGATCATGGGTTTTTATGTCAATGCAACACCCCTCCCCCCCACCTCATATTGATGACAATTTTTATTATTAGTTGTTTTTTGAGCTGAAGTTGTATACTCTCTCTCTTCAGATTTTCACAACAAATCACCAGGATTTGAGATTTTTTTCCCTCAGGAATCCATTAGGTAGAGCTTTTGGTTGTGGACCAAAATGACTTTCAGTTTTATTTATCTCAAATTTACATTTGCAGGTGTCTGATTCTGTGAGTGGGCAGACTGTGGTGGATCCCAAGGGTTATCTCACAGATTTGAATTCTATGATTCCTACACATGGAGGAGATATCAAGTAGGTATTTTAGGTGAATACTATGCCTGGGATGATATGTTAAATTACTTTAATTGTAAGTATTTCACTCATTTTATGGTAACGTATCACCATGTGGAACCCTCTGATGCCTTCTAGCTTTTTGTTTTCTTTTAAATATTTACATACAGGCAGTATGAAAGGGAGCTGACTTCAAAGCTAGGAAAACTTGGGTTCAGGTCCTATTTTTGATACATACTGGTGTGTAATTTTGGCAAGTTACTTAACCTCTTAATACTGTAGGCCAAAATCAGATAGAAACATATCCTTGGGTGGAAAGAATACACATATTAACTTAAAAGCCACAAATTAACATTATGTTGTATTGTATTTTTGTTTTTATTTTTTTTAAAGAATCATCGACTTGTTTACTTACTTTTAGTTTACAAGATTCAGTTCCACAATCTCATGAGTTTAAATTTTTCTCCCCTCCCTTCCCCCCCTCCATGGCGGCATGCAATCTAGTATAGGATCTGCAAATACTTTTACATTGTACAATAGTCTGGTTGTGTAGAAGGGAGGTAACCAGTGGAGTGAACAGTGGGAAAAAGAAAGGGAACCAAACATGAAAAAGAACCATAGCATGTAGATTGCTTCAGTCTCCATTTAAACTCTGATCTTTCTAGATCTTTCTCTGAATGTAGGTATCGCCTTCCATTCTGAGACTTGTAGAGTTGTCTTATAGCTGTGTTGCTGAGAAGAGTCCAGTTTATCAAAGTTGGTCGTCACACATACGATGTGTCTGTGATTGCGTACGAATTTTTCCTGGTTCTGCTCTTCTCACTTAGCATCAGTTTGTATAAGCCTTTCCAGGTGAATATGAAGACCATCTCCTCCCCATTTCTTATAGCACAATAGTATTCCATTACATTCATATATCACAACTTGTTTAGCCATCCCCCAATTGATGGGCATCCCCTTAATTTCCAGTTTTTTGCCACCACAAAGAGAGCTGCAATAAATATTTTTGTACATATGGGTCTTCTTCCCACTTCTATGATCTCTTTGGGATACAACCCCAGAAGTGGTGTTACTGGGTCAAAGGGTATGCAATTATTTTTATTTTTATTTTTTTAACATTTTTCAATTACATTTTAATCTGACTTGGGCTTGAGTTTGCCACATTTGCTTTAGGCAATCCTCTTAAGACTGTGAATTGCTGAGAAGGTCCCAAACTGCATCGATAAAGGGGAGTTTTCTCACTTGGGAATTACTTGTAATCACTGAAATCACAGATGTATTTCCCATCCCTAAATATTTGCATCCCCATGTATATCCTAGACTTATTTGGTTGTATTATGTTATTGCATTCACAGCCGTTTTTTGAAGAGCCAGCGAATAATTTAGATTCTTTGATATGCTAGACTGTATGTCATATATCTTAATGCTTTTTATTGAGGTGCAAGAATCCTTTGTAATTGTATGAACCTGGATTGCTACTTTTCCCATTTATGATATTGATTATGACAGCATGAAAAGTTTAGCAGTGTGAATTTTCCTGTCTTCCTAGTGACATTAAAAAGGCTCGTTTACTTCTAAAATCTGTGAGAGAGACAAATCCCCATCATCCTCCAGCATGGATTGCTTCAGCCCGCTTGGAAGAAGTCACTGGAAAGCTACAAGTAGCTAGAAACCTCATTATGAAAGGGACAGAAATGTGTCCGAAGGTAAGACATTTGGGGGCACTTTTTTTCCCCTCTTATTTGATAATTGTAAATTTAAAAAAAATTTATTTACTTTTAGCTTATAACATTCAGTACCACAATTCTTTGAGTTCTAAATTTTCTTCCCTTCCCTCTCTTCCCCCACCCCAATAATTGTAAATTTGTTGAAAACAGTGACTTGTCTTCAGTGGAATTTGTGATCGTGAGAATCTGTGTTATGTTCTAGCATCTAAGGAGAGAGAGATACACAAATTAGGACAATGACCTTTAGATATTAAAATTCATTTCAAATAGGTGAGAGCAAAAAAGGTTTTTCCGTCTGGACTGAAGATTGAATCACCATTGTGGCTTTTATTTCCTTTTCATCTTAGTAGATAGTAAAATATTTACTGTAGGATCTAGGGAACTTAAAAATAATTTAGCACTAGTAACTAGGAAAAAAGTAGCCCCACTGCTCCAGCCCTCCCCTAATGCCTTATATAAAAATAATTATAAGCAGTAGACCAGCATCTTAAGAAAATGTTGCTTGCACATTTTCTGGAAGGGATTAAGGGACAGAAATAGAATGCTGAAAACCTTTATTGTGATTTTTGTTTTTTAAGCAATGAAATCCCATTATGATGGCATGTTCTTATTCAGTGGATTCAGTGAAGATCAAATTCAGAATTATATAGACCAATGATTTTTAAAGTTTTTTGTTTGCATTGCCCATCCATATGTGTCCATAGACTTATAATTATATACATATGCTAATATACAAGTAATTATGTGTATTGTAAAATTTATACACAAATAGAAATTTAAGGATGAGATACAGATAGGTAAGCATTTAAGGGGCTTCTGTGTGCCAGGCATTGTGCTAAGTGCTGGGGATACAAGTAAGTAAGCAAGTAAAAAGTCTCTACCCTGAAGGAGCTTACATTTTAATGGGGAAAGAAAACACATAAAATGGTGCTGGGATGCTGGCTAGGTTGGGGGGTGGTGGGTGGGGAATGTTAGAGGAAGGATAAGGAGAGAGGAGGGTACTCATAGCATAGTGAGAGATTGCTAAGAAATGACCTGGAGGCTTGGACCCTTGCAAGCTACAGTGAAATTTTATTTAATTCTAAAGGTTATGAAATATCACACGTTTATTAAGTAAGTAGGGTAGTGATAGAGTTAGACCAGTGTTTTAGGAAAATAACTGGCAGCTGTGTGGAGGATGGATTGGCATGGATAGAGATTTGAGGCAGGGAGACCAAATAGAAGACTGTCACAGGAGTCTATGTAAGAGGTGAACTAGGATGATGTCTTTGTGAGTGGAGGAAAAAGGAACGTGGGAAAGATGGAGTCAGAACCAGCAAGATTGGCATCTGATTGATTGGATACATGGATGTGCAATGAGACTGAAGTGGCTAATGACAATAAGGTTGTAAAAACCTGGGTGTTTGGAAGAATGGTACTGCCCTTGGTGGGGAAGTTTGGAAGAGGGTTAGTTTGGAGGGTAAAGATAATGTAATGAGGGCTATGACTCAGATCTATCTATGCTTGTTCAACAACATGACTCTCACTTTCTGTTCCAGAATGAAAAGGGAGAAGGCCAAACTCTTTCCATATATTACTCCAAAGTACTAAGCTCATCCTCTTGGGGGCCCCTGCTGCAGCCACAGGATGATCTGGGGGACAGAAATAGGGATGGAATTTTCCCCATGGCACCTGTGCAGTTGCACTGGGTTGCAGTTAATTTAGACTTTAACTGTCCTTAAGATTTAACACCAGGCTCAGAAATGGGAGAGGTTGCAAACTTGCATGGAATTGGGGCGAGGTGTGTGTGTTGGAGAACAATGATCATTATGGTTGTGTTGGAGACAGTATTGCATCAAGGGTGGAATTTGACCTGTCTTCTCAACCCATGATTGTTTGCTCACACACCCTAGTGGTCAAGTCATGGTCCCTTAGGGGACTCTTGCCCTTATTTTGGAGACCATTAATAGAGGGTACCTTCATCACTGTAACACAAAAAGGCAACATGATTAGCCATATTTCAAAATACTAGCAAAGATCTTTTGTATGTAAACGACATAAAATTTGTACAATTGAATTTCTCTTAGAAGACTGATCTTAAGAACTCAGAACTTTCCTGTTTTAACAGTCATTACTGTTGAGAAGCCTCTTGGACTTTCTTACTGTTTTCAGGTACTGTAGATACTATTTACTCCTGTTATCTGCTCCACAGAGTGAAGATGTATGGCTGGAAGCAGCCCGTCTACAGCCTGGTGATACGGCCAAGGCTGTGGTTGCTCAGGCCGTTCGTCACCTCCCACAGTCTGTCCGGATTTATATCAGAGCAGCAGAGCTAGAAACAGACATCCGAGCAAAGAAGCGTGTTCTTAGGAAAGGTGAGACATTCTTTGTACAGAGTTTCTTGTTCTTAAAGGACAGTTACCATCCTTTAAAGGGTAAACTTTGGAGTCTTTAAAGATAATTGTATTATTTGGATCTTGGCATTTTTCTTCTTTTTTTTTATAATTAAAAAAAATTATTTTATTTTTTGCTTTTTGGAGGGCAGGGCAATTGGGGTTAAGTGACTTGCCCAAGATCACATGGCTAGTAAGTGTTAAGTGTATGAGGCTGGATTTCATTTTTCTTCTTTCTGATTATTTTAGTCCTTACTCAGTAAATAGCTCATCACTGTTAGGTTTTCCATTTAATGAGGAACTATTTGGCCTTGGCAATCTGTGAAACAAAGAAAAATACAAAATACCCCTTAGTCTTGTACTAACCCCCTTCTCCTTTGACAAGTGTCAAAGTGGATGAAAAGGGGGCAGAAGGTATTGATACTTTGAATATCAGATTTGAGTGGCTAATCAGTGAGCGCATATCAACAGGAATAATTGAGTCATATCTTGATGTGATGTCACAAGACAAAAGGAAGTTGCAGTTCAATGGAAAGGGGATAGACTGGATCTTCTTTGGAGAAACAGAAGAATTGACAGTTTATCTTATTGAGTATCTGAAGACAAGTGTCATAAGATACTTGGTTATCTTCTGTTTAATAATGATTATGATAAGTATTTGCAGAGATATGATTTTCAGCTTATGTGCAATAGCTGCTTTAGAGGATTATGAAATAGAGAAATTCTTTGAAGAACTTGATAGCCAAAGACATAGAAAAAATATCAGAGATTGTCGGTATCATAAAAAAGCTATTGAGAGAACAATAACTATTGACCCCATTCCCATTTTCCCAGCGGAATAAAAATTTAACAAAAATTATCTTGTATGCCTATACATTGAGAGCGTTAATTGATGAGGATATTAGAAGGGAACAGGCTGACTTATACACAGAAATTTTCCATAGTAGACCATACCTTACTATCATAAGATTGACCAAAGAGGTGGAGAATATAAGAAACCACTGTGCTTACTGTTCGTTCACCGTAAAAAAGCATTTGGTTGAGTAGAGCAAAATTTGTCTTGAGGTCTTTCCTGCAACAAGATATCTCACATGCTTATATGAGAGGTATACAGGATTACTCCAGAGAGGTTAGAAAGGATGAGAATTGAGAAAAGGCTCAGGAGATTTGACAATTGAGAGATCATTGGTAACTTTGGAGAAAGTGGTTTCAGTTTAATAAGGTGAGGTCAGAAGAAAGACTGTTTAGAAGAGCATGAGAGGAGAGGAAGCAGAGGCACTAAGTGTTAGATGCATTTTTCGAGAAGTTCACCTGATAGGAGAGGAGAGGTAGATATAGGACCACAGCTAATGGGAATTATAGGATCTAGTGAGAATTTTTAAAGCATGGGGGAAAGCATTGGCATATTTTGTAGACCAGTGGTGTCAAACTCAAATAGAAATGGATCCTTATAGGCCATGTATTGACTTAAAAAAACCACAAATTAACATTATATTTTATTGTATTTTTACTTGTTTTGTTAAATATTTCTCGATTACTTAATTGGTTTCAGGCCCACTGGCTCATTCCATGCAGCTAAGGGTATTGAGTTTGATACTTCTTGTAGACCACAGGATTGGGAGTAGGCAGGTTTCCTCAGGCTTCCCAGGACACTGCCAATGCTGTGGGATGTCATCAGAGAATGACTTTGAACCTTCTGATCACCTGTCTTTCTCTCCTCTATCCACTGATGTTCTTCTTGGTTATCCTTAATGGTTCCATGTTCCTATCCCCTTATTCTTCCTGTACCACGGATACCCTTATTGCCAAAGAACAACTCCCCCTCCCCAGCCCAACCTGTCTGCTCCATCGTTCCTATTAAACTCAACCCTACACCCACAATGTCCCACTCTAGCTCAGCCTACTCATTTTACTATGCCCTCTGGAATACCCTTTCTATAATCAAACAAGCTTCCTTTCATTTTAAATCTTTTTCTTTCACCTTCCATCTTCAGGCTATCACTGAGACCTGTCTTATAGACTATAGTGTCCCTGCCTACTCTTTTCATTGCTGGCTGTACTTTTTCTTATAAACCCCAACTCTAGTCCTAATGAGCAAGTCAGAATACTTCTTGCTTTACTGATACTCCCTTTGCCACTTATCAGGCTTTCTACCTTTGAGATTCACACTATTGAAATTTATCACCCATTGCTGTTGGTCATTTTCTAGATACTCTCAGGACATTCTCCCTTCTTCCTCAGGGAGTTCAGAGCATGACTCATAGTCTTCCTCTCTATCTCAACTACTGCCCTTATGCTAAGGGTCTTCAGCATAAATGTTAATGTTCCCTCAAATATCCTAACTTCCCTGGTATTCCTCAATTCTGCTCAATTCATATGACCTCTTCCCAGCTAGGCAGAGAGATGATCGTCTTTTATCATTCCATTTTTCCCTTTACAACCCAGCCCTATTATTTGCCCTCCTATAACCTTCAGTCTTTTCACCCGTCAGCACTTTTCGGGCAGTTCCTGCTCTACCTACACTCTGTTCCATCTCCACTCTTCACCTCTGGCAAAACAGTTCAATTCTATACTACCCTTTACTCTCAGATTCCTTGCCCTTTTGTCCTTCATCATGCTTTGCCAAACCCCAACTCTGGATTATTTCTACCATTCTCCTCATTTCTTCCTCCTCCTCCTCTTATTGTTGCTGAATGAAGCTGGAGAAAGTCATGAAACTAGTACAAATTATACTATTTAATCTCACCTGGGCCCTCATTGCAACAGGGTAGTCCTCCTTCTCCCTAATTGCTCTAAACCTTCTTTCTTCAAACTCTGTATGCCATCTCCTCTCCAGTCTTGAGCTGAGAATCTTGCCTTAAATGTTGTTGAAAAAAATTGAGACTCTTTACTGGGAGTTCTCTCCTTCCTTTTTCTTTCACATCCATCTAAAATTGTCTCCCATTGTCTCCTCCTTTACTCCAGTCTTTGTTAAAGAGTGAACCATCTGCTTGCCAAGGCGAGCTCCTTTACATGCACCCTTGATTTTATCTTCTCCCATTTGTTTTTTTTTTTTTTTGGTTAACTCCTTGCTTATTAGAAAAGTTTAACCAATCCCTAACAGTTGCCATAGCAAGCAGACTAAAAGTACTCAGGGATCATGCTGGCCAAGACCCAGTTAACTGTGGAGAAGTGGGTTAACCTCAGTTTAGAGTAAAAACCCTTTTAGGAACGTTGCAAAGATCACAGAAAGCCATAAGCAGTCATTTCACAAAACAGCCCCAAACAGCTGAGTTTTAGCACAACACCTGGGACACAGGAGACGCTTACGTTTGTTGGTTAATTGTTTGCAAATGAACCTATGGTGAGTTTGGCCAAATGAAGCATCCCTAAAACATTTATATTTCATGCAAGAATTATAGCTAGCATTTATGTACAGCTTTAAGGTTTGTAAAACATTTTACATAGATTATTTCATTCATTCTTCACAATGAGCCTTTGAAGTAGGAAGACATAATCCAACTACAGATCTGCTGGTGTTTTTCTAGTAATTTATTTACATCATGAAGCTAGTGGTACCAGCACTGGGCCTAGACTTTCAGTACATAATGGGTTATGTAAGGAAATGGAAATGGATGGCCTCTGCAGAAATGAAATTTGGAACAGCATCTGAATTTGTCCACATATGCTCAGAAGACATCCAAGTTGGTGGCAACATATTCTTAAATCCAGGAACTTGGGGATTAAGCTTTAAGACCTTTTTTTTTTTTGGAGGGGGAAAGGCAAGGCAATTGGGGTGAAGTGACTTGCCCAAGGTCACACAGCTAGTAAGTGTGTCAAGTGTCTGGGGCTGGATTTGAACTCAGGTCCTCCTGACTTCAGGGCTGGTGCTCTATTCACTGTGCCACCTAGCTGCCCCTGCTTTAAGACCTTTTAAAGAGGAAGATCACCTTTCTAGTTTTCTGACACCTTAGTCTTCAGAATGTATTCTTTGATTGAGTGAATTTGGCCTCTTGGCTGTTGCACAAACAAAACATTACATATCTCGGTTCCTGGCATTTTCTCTAGTTGTCTCCTAGAACTGGAATGCTTTTCCCCCTTTTCTCTGGTTCTCTTCCTGTTCATTTTCACAGTGAATTTGGTGAAGGGCATGTAATGTCTAGATGGTTATCCTGCTAGTTCACTGGAGAATTAAAGCAGTAAATTTCCTGAATGCATTTAAAAAATTTCACATGTATAAGGTGGTAGTATCTTTTGAGGCATAATTACTTTTCAAGGTAATCAGAAAACATATCTTGAATTTGTTTGTTAGCAATGCTGTGGACTGTGTAGCAAAAGCAAGGTAGATTTCTCTTCTGTCATCTTCTCTCTCTAATCTTTAATCTCTCCTAATCTACTGATTCTCTTATCTCTTCTTTGGGGCCAAGCATGGTCATTATATTTTCATACCATTCATTTTTCTTGTTTTGATGTTCTTTTCATTTGCATTATTATCATTGTCCTTGGGTCTTGGTTCTGCTTACTGTTATATCAGTTCATATAAATCTTCCCATGCTTCTCTGAGTCCTTTATATTATTTCTTATTGTATAGTAATATTCCATTACATAGGATTATAGCTTTAAAACTTGAAGGGAACTTAGTGTTTATTCAGTCCAACCTAATCATATTATTGATGAGGAAACTGAGGTTAAGTGATTTGCCCAGGGTCACACAGTAAGTATCTGAGGTGCAGGTCTTCCAGACAAGTGTAGTATCCTCTCCACTACATTCATGTACCACAGTTTGTTTAACTGTGCTCCAGTAAAAGGAGAGCCCGTCTTTTTTAATATCAATATGCTCCTGATATTGTTATATGACTATGTGTCATAGAATACTGTGATTTCCGAAAAATTGAAATTGAGTGTCACCCAGAGGGCCATGAAAGAGGTATGTGTCGGATGTGACCCAAGTTTCATTAGATCACAAATTGGCAATTATGATGGAGAAATAGTTTAAAGGATGGCAGCAAAGAAATACATAAGTGAAAAAGAAGGGTAGCTAGTTATAGATAATCTGTAACCTCCATTAGTATCTTCGTTATGTCAAGAGAATTTGAGGAAAGACTTTCTTGATAAGCTTTATTGTAGTACTAGAGTTCTTGTAAAAGTTTTCATATATTTCTTATTTTTTACCACCTGGCTCTCAGCTTCAAATACTGATATTTAGCCATTTCATGCCAAAGTGCAACAAAAAATTGACATCCAGGGGTGTTTTGCTGTGGCTGTTTAAAATCACCTTGTTGTGGTTTCTGATAATTTTATGACCTATTCTGGTTGCCAGAAGAAATCTGTATCTCGTGTGATCTCTGGTCTCCTAAGTTCTTATTGGCATCGTGCTTGTTTTTGTGTGTCTTCCTTTGCTGAAGTCTGGTTTCATTACTGTAATCTCACTTATTCATTGGAGGATTCTGAGCCAGCATCTCTTTATAGTGAGGCCACAAGCAGAAGACTGGCATCTGTCTTGGGTTATAGAAATGGACTGCTTATCTTTGCAACCAGGAAAACAGTTTACTGATGAATAACCCATCATGCTATTAGCAATTAGCATTATTCATTTAGAAAAGCTCTACTGATTCTTCTGCTGCATTGACTGTGATGAAGGGCAATTAATGTATGTGTGGATACTTTACTATTCACTGGAGAACTAAAGCAGCAAATTTCCTGAATACATTTTTGATTGGTTTTACATATGCAGGGTGGCAGAGTCTCTTTGGGGCATTGTTAGCATAATTACATTTCAAGGTCATCAGAAGGCATGTCTTGAACAGTTGTTTGTTACCTTGGGATGCTCCGTACGGTGCAAGAAAAGCAAGTCTGTTGACAGCATGTTTTCTCTGAAGAAGAGAGAATGCTTGGACAACATTAAGCTGAAAACCACTTGGTGAAATTGAAAGAATATTGAGTTACCAAAATGACACTTAGATTTCAGCTGCTTGGATCTTAATGTTAATATTGGCTTAACACATACCTTTTTTTTTTCTTTTTAGTGTTTCTGAAACCAGCATTCTTCTGACTTTTTTTGGGGGGGGGTGACTCAGTGATAAATTGCTTTTGAGAAAGTTAGGTTTTTATCCATTAAGCTGTCTGTTAATATTGCATTTTGGGGATCTGACTTATAGAATTGAAGTAGTGGCTACTTTTTATAAGAATCTGTAACTGCATGCAAATGTTAAACTTTCAAGTCAATATTAATATATCTGTTGTATATATATGACATGACTTCTTTGTAATTCTGATTCAGTTCAACAACACTTAAGCACTTTCCACATGCATGATACCGTTCTAAGTACTTTGAGACAGTGATAAAAATGAAGTATTAACTGTCTTTAAGGAGCTTACATTCTTCTGGGTAGATGCAACGTGTACATAAAAGATTTTCTTTTTTAAGATGAACTCAACGACTGTGAGCATTTTAAAATATGTGATGAAGAATTGAAAAAAGAAATTTAAACTTATGTTTTTTTAGAGATATATTTTAAGTTTTTACAAGGTAATAAAACTGTCCTGCTTGCCTGTGTCCCTTTCTGAATTTATGCTTTCTTTTGTGTTTTTAAATGTTTCATTGATGCTCTTATTATTTTTTGGTATCACTGTTGCTATCTATCCATTGCCCCAACCCTAAGTAGACATTTTTTCCTATAACAAATAAGGGTAAGTCAAGCAAAACATATCAACATGTTGTATGAAAGAAAATGTGTCTTATTCTGTACTTTTAGTCTTATCAACTCTCATGCAATGACTCTTTCAAGAGGGGAGAGCACAAATAATGGGTCGGATCAGGAAAGGCTTTATGTGTGAGGTACCATCTGAGCCTTGCTTTGAAGAAAGCTAGGTAATATATACGAAATGGAGGTGAGGAGGAAGTACATTCTAGTCTTGAAGGACCACTTCTGCAGTGACACCAGGGTGGAAAGTGGAATATTGTGTACAGGATAACAGCTGGGAGGCCACTTTGAAATGGAAAGTTAGCAAAAGGGAATATTACAAAATAGAATTGGAAAGATAGGTGGGAGTCAGATCATGGAGAGATTTAAATGCCAAGCATAGGATTTTGTATTTATCGTCGAGGCAGTAGGGAATGGTTGAAGATTTTTGTGGGAACTGAGATGATGTCAGCTGTATTTTAGGAATTTCAATTTGGCCATTTCATGGAGGGTGGATTGGAAAGGGGAGAGAGACTTGAGAGAGGAAGACCAGTTAGCAACCTATTGCAGTAATTTCAGTGGGAGGTGATGAGGACCTGATCTAGGGCTGTTGGTTGCTCTGAGAGGAGAGAAGACAGATGTGAGAGATGTTGTGGAAGTAGAATTTAAAAGATTTGGCTATTGCTTGGATATGTGGAGGTAAGAGAAAAGAGTCAAGGCTCAGGGTTTGTGATGGCTTATGGTCTCTTCTGGAACAGACCTCTGTTGTCTCAGGCGCCTAGAGGCCAAAACCTGAGCTGGCTTAGAGTTTTTTCAATAAATGCATGTTTTGTGTCATGTGCATAGAAGTAGGAAAGTCACAGAGGTGGATACAAAGAACTTTATCCTTGAGGCCTGAGCCTTACTTGAATCATATTTTCCAGACCATTGTGGTATTATGTTTTGCCTTACTACCTTAATCTTGGTTGCCATGTTATTTTGCATCTTGGATTACAAGTATGGATATATTAATATTCGTAATAGCTTAAATTTACATAGTATTTTAAGGTTTGCAGAGTGCTTTGCATATATTATTTCATTTGATCCCATCCTTTGAGGCAGGCATTATTATATTCATTACCATTTTGTATGTGAGAAAACTGAGGATGAGAGGTTAAATGATTTGCCCAGAGTCGTATAGCTAGTGTTTGAGGTGGGATTTGAACCCAGGTCTTCCTGACTCTAAGGCCAGCACTTTATCCTTTAAGCTATGTTGCCTATAATTGGATAGGGAAGATAAAAAGCTTTAACATTATACACTTGATAAGTGCTTATTGAATTGTTAGGCTGTATTTGGGTTCCAGCCTCCTGACTAGGATTATTTTTCACTAAGTTTACTAGCTGTATTACTTTGGGAACATTACTTCCTTTCTCTGGACCTCTTTTTTTCCCCCCTCTTCTATAAAATGAAGAATTGTGGCTAAATGGTCTCTAAGCTCATTCCTAGCTTTGAGTCTACTAATAAGTTACTTAATCATTTAGTGGACATCCAAGTCCCTTAGATATTCCTTAAGTAGATACTTCTAAGATTGAGGCATTGAGCAGTGGCAATCTCTTTCATTATAAAACAATCTGTCACATACCTTATTTAGAACAAATATGTTCAGTGGAATGATATGCTATAAACATCTTCAGTAGTGAGCAGGCAGTGGTGTTTGATTTATGCCAAATGGTCTTTAGCTTTGCTATTTAAAATATGTATTAAAATTGACTCCGTATGGCTTTGATTGATGTGAGCAAGGTTGGAAACTGATGAGAATGCCTATGAGGTCTTCAACAAATTCAGATGGTGAATTTGTTTCTTTGTTCTCCAAAGTTTGAAACTATTTGAATAAGAATGGGTAACTTATATATGTCCACGCAGCTTTGGCAGGTATAGAATTTCTGATTTTTTTTGTAGTGTATCATTTGGTTTCACTTAAAAAAAATTCCCCACCAAAACAAACCCCAAAAGGAAGAGGACCTCTTTTCTTCCTTTGGGGATGGCTGGTTTCTGATATTTTAAATGGATAAACGTGTAACCTTGTTATTTGACTGTGGTCCTAGGGGAAGTGCTACTTCATCATATTGGCAGTACCATTCATAGTTCACATAAATCTCCTTTCTGTACCCCTTTTTCCATGACTCAGTTTCTCGTTTTATCTCTCCTAGCTCTTGAACATGTCCCAAACTCTGTTCGTTTGTGGAAGGCAGCTGTGGAGCTGGAAGAGCCAGAAGACGCTAGAATAATGCTAAGCCGAGCTGTAGAATGCTGCCCCACTAGTGTGGAGGTAAGTCATTGAAATTATTTTCAGGTAACTACTTCATGTTTGAACACCAGATAGAGTTTGGAATCTTGGAAATAAGTTCTGCACTGAATTTATATTAGGTTTATTGTATTCATTGTACCTGGATAGTGTGCCAATATGGAGTCTTTTGCTTACCTGATGAGCAAAAATGGTCACTTAGTATTTTCTGACCCAAGTGGGCCTTACCTTTAAATTGTGCTTCTGTTTATGTTTGATATTTTGTTCATCCCTCTAGGGCTAGTAGATGGGAGGGGAAAAGCGGCAGGATAGAAATAATAGGATATGTCTGCCTGGTCTAGCACAGAGTCATCTATTTTCTAAAAGCTGTCAAGTCTCTAGGTTTTTAAAACTTTTTTTCCCTTTCATTGGTTAATTCAGTGATTCTTAATCTTGTGGAGGCTGAGGCTGGCATATCTCTTAGCTTGATCATTTTGAGTTATACTGGATTATTGCTGATGGAGTGTCTGCACTAAGTTTAGTATTAATATGGTTAGACCAGGAGAAAATGGGTAATGTGGGGAGGAAAGGAAAAGGGGAGGAACCAGGTTGTCTAAGGAAGGGTAAACCAGCCTAGGTCAGAAATGGAGCAGGTTTAAGCTCTTGTGCCAGTCTGTAGTGGGATCATGTCCATGAGTAGGCATTGCATTTTCAGTTGGTGAGATGTAGAGACCCTGACTTTTTTTTTTTTTTAAGGAATGGATTTAATAATAATATCACAGAATCATTGACTTGATTTAGTCTAGTTATTGAAAAATTGGCCTGGAATTCTATTTGAATTTTTAAAATGCTTACTGAAAAATTCACGAATAAGTTAGTAGTCAACTTAAGAGAAAGTTTTGTTTAATGAGAATTGTTGCTAGAAGAAAAATCAACCATTCATTTTTAAAATCTAGAGGTTGTTTGAGTTTCCATAAATAACTAGTTGTGTTTAAAGAGAAATTTGCTCAAGTGATAGTGGCATTCCCTAGGTTCTTTTTGGTGGCACACGTTCAGATTTATTCATCATCTCAGTTGACACTGCTGCCTTGAGCACTGTCTCCTTTGGCATACTAATCTGTCTCATTATCTGGGGTGTCTTTCTATACAGCTTTGGCTTGCTTTGGCAAGGCTGGAGACCTATGAGAATGCCCGAAAGGTCTTAAACAAAGCACGTGAGAATATTCCCACAGATCGGCACATCTGGATTACTGCAGCGAAACTAGAGGAAGCCAATGGAAATACTCAGATGGTGGAGAAAATCATTGACAGAGCCATCACATCACTCAGAGCAAATGGTGTAGAAATCAACAGAGAGCAATGGATCCAGGTAATGACCTATATCTGCCTTGTCTTAAATGACAGCAATATAGAATAAAATATTTTTAACTTTCAAAAACTATAATAAATATTGGAAATATCAATGTTGGGGGAAAACAACCAGTACATTTAGATGAGAGGAATCTTACATAAGATGAATAATTAGTCTTTGTATACTTTTAGCAGCAGTGAAGCACTGCTGCATAGGTATAAATATACCAGATGTAATTATATATTTGCCCTATGCTGTAACACCTAGCTTTTCATTCTTCCACAATAACCACTTTGCTTACGCTTTTTGAGTACAGATTTTTGAAGAATTTACATTGTATGTTTATGAGACTGGTTACAGTTTGCCAGTGGAAATGAAAAATGGCATCTGTGATTAAGAGGTGGATAATTCTAGAAAAAAATGTGCCATATTGCAGAAACTTGTATATTGGAAAAATTTCTGTCATCCTTAGGAGAATCTTTGACCTAGAGGGAGCACCTTGTTCAATGTTAGACTCTGCAATATTTACACTTGACATTATGTCTCTATTTAGGATGCTGAGGAGTGTGATAAAGCTGGGAGTGTGGCCACCTGCCAGGCTGTTATGCGTGCAGTCATTGGAATTGGGATTGAGGAAGAAGATAGAAAACATACCTGGATGGAGGATGCAGATAGTGTGAGTCTGGTGTATATATATAATTCTCTGTGTGTGGCAATTCAATAAATTTTTACTTATTAAATATTCACTATATCTAGGTATTAGCAAAATGATCAAACATGAAACAAAATGAAACAGTCCCAGTCCTCTGGCTAGTCCAGCCTTCTTACGTTCTAATAGAGGAAAACAATGTGAATACGAATGACTAAGTGCAAAGCAGAGGGGCTATTAAAAATTGGAGGTGTTAGAAAAAGCTTTGGCTGGGAGGTAACACTTGAACAGAGCCTTGCAGGAAGTGAGACAGACTCATCACACAATATCTGAGCAGTTTTTACCCCTTCTCTCCATTATTTCTGAAGCAAACTTAAATCTGCATTGCTACGAATTCGTGGGATAAATTGACTTTGTGGGTGTTGGACTATTGACATGGCTATAATGGCTATAGCTGAGGAAAGAGTAATTACAGTCCCGTTTTATAGTAAGACACCTTGACATTTGATAACATACAAAAATATATCTGTATATGTATGTTATCTCTCCTCTATTTTAAGTTCTTGAGAGGATTCAGGTCTTATTTATCGCTGTATTTCCCTTGTCTGTTGAATGTGAATGCTTAGTAAATGTTTTTGAATTAACAAATAATAATATTTCATAGATTGGCTATCCACAGAGAATAAGAAGACATCCAATTTAGAAGCAACTTTGTAATTGAATCACAAGTAGCTAAGTATTACATGAGCAGCAATTGTCTATTCACTGAAGTAGAGAGCAAGTAATGGTGGCCATAAAGACTTCACCAAATTTGTATTTTCTTCCCTAATTGTTTAGAGCCGTATTTTTTTCCTCTGAACTTAGAGACAGTCCTCTCTGTTTAGCTATTTTTCTTCTTATTTTTACTTACTTGATAGCAATCTGTTTAAATGTGGCAAACATATGATGGGGGTGTTTATGCTATTATAGATTGTTCCTCTAAACAACTTTGTCTTTTACACAAACCTTGTCAGTATACCTATTTCCTCAGCAACTCCTGTCAGAAAGAATAAAATCTAAAGGCTTTTCTGTGCTGAAGGCTAGGATGTTCTTTGTACTACTTTCCATATTACCAAGGACTGATTCTGTTTACCCATTGAACAAAAACATACCAGGCAATGATTGAGAAACTTAATTTTCCACTATTTTCTCTGCATGGAAATAATTATATATTCTTTCTCTGCATTCTTTTCAGTTTATCAGACATTCATTAAGTGTCTCCCCTGTGCAAGGTCCCAGATGAGACTGGCTATACCAACATAAAAGATGATGTCCTCCTCACTCAAGAAATTTACAGCCCCAGTAGGGAGAAAGAGGCACATGCATCTGTAATACAGACTACAGTGCAGACTTAGTGTGCCGGAGGGGTCAGGGAGGGTAGCATGGAGGGGTCAAAGAGGGGCAAGGATCACTTATTGAAACTATCAGGGAGTGTTTTACACAAAATGTGCTACCGGATTTGGACCTTGAAGAAAGAGAAAGATTGCAATGGACAGATTTGAATTAGGAGTTGGGGTTGCATGGTCAGTTCTAAGTATAGGAGACAAGCTTGTGTGAAGGCAGGAGCAGAAAGTTCAAGATTTAGGAACAGCGAATTGTCTAGTTTGTCTAGTATTGTGTTCTTTTTCACCCTGTTATCTCTGCCTGACTGAGTACTAGAAGTTTTGTGGTAGGTGTGACATTGCTGCTTTCTGGGCTGGTCAAAGGTACAGTCCGGTTATCTTACTCTTTGAAGGAACCAGTCTGCAGTAAGAGTCCTTCTCATTTCAATTGCTGTTCTAACATTTTCTTCTGTAATTGATGCCATACTTATTAATTGAGGATTAATGATAATTCATACTCTCCAGGAAGGTGACTAGAAACTTGGAAAGTGGCTTTTAGACTGGTTTCTATAGACTTCAAGTTTAGTCACTCCTGCATCATTTTGTCTGCATTGTACTTCGTAAGTAATATTTCTTTTTCCTCTCTTGTGCCTGACTCTTTCCTTGGTACATAACTATGTTAGCTTTTTGTGACAAGGGCAGTTTATGCCTTTTAGAACCTGGCATTTAGCTTCAACACTGGTCATTTCTGTAACTATAGTACCTTATCATTCTACTTATCTCTTTGCTTTACCTCTAAGTTCCTTCCCAATCTGCTCTGATCTTACTTTCTTCCCTCTTTGACCTCAACCCAGTAGTTAGCTATTTCATCTCTCTCTTGTCCTTGGTTCTTGAATTCCTGACCCCCATAACCTAGTGCTACTTTCCTCTTGCCAAACCTTAACCCTGGATTATGCCCAACTTTCACTTCTGCTCCTATTCAGTATGAGCCACTGAACAGAATTGGAGAAGTTTCACAACTGCTGAATGAGTTCATTACAAATTTGTGTTATCCAACCTCTACTGGGTCCTCTCTGCAGTAAGGCAGTTGTTTTTATTTCTCCCTAAATGGATTCCTTATCTCTCTGCAGAAGCTATTCCAAACCTTCTTCTCTTCTTCGGGAGTGAACCTCCCAAACTTCCCCTCTCTCTCAGCTGAGAATATTGCCTCTTACTTTGCTGAGAAAATTGAGACTGTTTGATATAGTGACCATATGATAGCTTTCTCTTCTCCTTTTCTTTTCATCTCAAAGCCCCTTAATAGCATACCATCTCACTACTATCCTCCATCTCAGTCTCTGACAAAGAAGTACTACCCTTTCTTCTAGCCGATGCACCCTCCCCCCCCACCTTATGTAGTGGATCCTATTCCTTCTGTCTTCTCTGGTACCTTTTATCCTTACTTGTCTTCCCTCACCCTTCCACCTCCATTCCCTTATATCTTCAATTTCTCCCTATTAACTGGTTGCTTTGCTGCTGCCTCAAAAATACCCATCCTTAAAAAAACCTTCACTAGATCCTACCATTCCCTCATCTACCATATATCATCTATATATTTCTCCTCCTTTTCTCACCTGAACATCATGAGAAAAACCTTCTATGCTTGCTGTTTCCACTTCGACCTCTCACTTTCTTCTAAATCCTGTTTGGTATAGTTTCAGACCCCATCACTTATCCGAGATTATTCTCTCCGAAGTTAGTGAGTGGTGCAGTGGATAGAGCACTGGATTTGGAGTTGGGGAGACCTGGCTTCCATTCTTGCTTTAGATACTTACTAGCTGAGTGACTCTAGGCAAATCACTAATGTCTCTAAAACTCAATTTTCTCACTGTAAAATGATAAAATGTAAAATATTAGCACTCATTTAACAGGGTTGTTGTGAGAATCATAAAATTTGGAAAGCACACTGTAAAACTTAAAAGTGCTGAATACATGCTATCTGTTGTTGTTATTCTCAACCTATCCATTCCATTTTATGACTGTTAAACACCCTCTCCTCCTGGATAGTCTCTTTGTTCTGGGGTTTTTGGACACTTTCCTCTCCTGGCCTCACCTCCTACTATTTGAATGCTTTTTCTCAGTCTCTTTTGCTGGTTCATTGTCACTCATATTATGACTCCTAATTGTAGTTGTTCCCCAGGGTTCTATATTATGTCCTTTTCTCTTCTCCCTCTATACTCTTTCTTTGGGTAATTTCTCTTAGTAAATGCCTTCTCAAGGCATTTAACTATTTCTGTGCAAAAGGCTTCAGGATTGATACATCTAGCACCAATTTCTTCCCTGAGTTTCAGTTCCACATCATCAGTTTCCCATTAGATGTTTCAAACCGCATATCCTAGAGGCCTCTTCAGCTCAATATATCCAAAACTCATTTCATCATTTCCCCCCCTAAGTTCTCTCTTCTTTTAAATTTTCTTATTCTGTTTCCAGATCTTCTTTCCACTCATACAATTACCACCAGTTCAGACCATCATCACCTCATGCTTAGTTGCAGTAGCCTCCTAATTGGTCTCTCTGCCTCAGGTCTTTCCCTATATGCTGTTATCTTTCCTTCATACTGCTGTCAAAGTAATTTTCTTGTAAACACAGATCTGATTTTATGACTTTCCTACTCAGTCAGCTCTAATGGCTTCCTGTTATCTATAGGAAAAAATATAAACTCTTCTATTTTACTTTTAAATCCTTACACAATCTAGGCTCAACCTTTCTAGTTTTGTTGAATATTAGCCCCACTCCCACCTTCTGTGGTGTAGCCCAAACTAGCCTTTTTTCTGATTCTCATACATAGTGTTCCATCTCCCAGATCTGTGCATTTGCAATCTCACATACCTGGGATGTATGTGCTCCCTCCTTACCGCCACTTCATAGTGTCTCTCACTTCAAACATTGTCTTTTACATAAGGCCTTCCTCATTTCGCTACCTTTTGTGCCACCCCTCCCAAACTGCTGTGTATTTTTTCATTTTATATTTGCTCTAAATAGGGTGCCCCAAAAGTCTTATTATAAGTGTAAGATTTACTAAGAAGGAAGGAATCAAACATTTATTAAGGTTTATTATATGTCAGGCACTGCAGTTAATACTTTACACATATTATCTCCTTTGATCCTCAACAGCAACCCTGGGAGGTAAATATTGCCACCGCCATTTTATAATTGACGAAACTGGGATAGACGGGTTAAGTGATTTGCCCACAGTCATATAGGTAATAATTGTCGGATTTGAATTAAATTCAGGTCTTCTTGACTCCAGTTTCAGAGGTCTATCCACTGTGGCACTTAGCTACCTTAAATAGATTAATGCTATTAAAGCTTAAAACTGCACTAAAACTTTTGGGTTGCCCTGTATACTTTTTTAAAAATTTACATTGTCTCTCCCATTAGACTGTCACTTCCTTTTGACTTTTTGTTTAATTCTTTGCACTTATATTTCTAGCACCTATTACAGTTTTTGGCACATAGTAGGCACTTAATAAATATTTATCTGTTGATTGCTTAATAATATTTTTTGAATTGAAATCATTCATTAAGTACTATAATGTGTCAGTTACTGTGCTAGGCACCAGAGAAAGAAAAACAAAAATGAAATGGTATTATAAGGGATTGCCTTCTGTGAGGGGAAGGGAAAATATAGATGATTTAAAAACAAAAGAAATCAGTAAAAATTTACTTTAAAAAATAAACCCTACTCTCAAGGTGCTTATAATTTAGCTGGGGGATACAACTTGTACACGTGTGTATGTGTTTGTGTGTGTGTAAAATAATAGATATGAGGTCTTTTTTGGTAGGAGGGCATTAACAGCTGGGAGGATCAGGAAAGGCTTCATATAGGAGGTGATATTTGAACCACATTGAAGGACTCTAGGGATTCTAAAGAGGTGGAAGTGAGGAAGGAGTAAACTGCAGTTATGGATAGCTGCTGCAAAATCATGGAGTTGGGATATAGAGTGTTATGTATGAGGAATAATGAGAAAGCCACTTTTACTGGACTATAGTGTATGTGAAGCAGAGTAATCTGTAAAAAGACGAGAAAGTTAGATTGGAATCAGGTTGTGAAGAACTTTAGATACCTATAATCAGAGGAGTTAAAATTTGATCTCAAAAGTAATAGGAGGTCATTGGAGTTTATTGAATAGGGGAGTGACATGGTCAGATTTGTACTTTAAGAGAATCACTTTTGGCAACCTTGCAGACGATGGATTGAAGTGGAAATAAAGTTTTGCCAGGGAGATGAATTAGGGAGCTATTGTAGTAGTCTAGGTGGAGAGGCAATGAGGGTATGAACTAGGGTAGTGGTTGCGTGGAGGACAGATTCAGAAGGTGCGTTAGAGATAGAAACAAGATTTGACAACTGATTGGATTTGGTTATGTGTGATAAGTGAGGGTGAGGAGTCAAGAGTGACTGGAAGAATGGTGGTGTCCTAAATAGAAATATAGAAGTTTAGGGTGGCTAGGTGGTGCAGTGAATGGAGCACCTGCCCTGGAGTCAGGAGGACCTGAGTTCAAATGTGACCTCAGGCACTTAACATAAAACTAGCCGTGTGACCTTGGGCAAGTCACTTAACTCCAATTGCCCTACCTTTCCCCTGCCAAAAAAAAAAAAAGAAATACAGAAGTTTTGGAGAAGGGAGGATTTTGAGAAATTATGATGAACTTGTTTAAGATACATATACATACATATCCAGTTTGAATGTTGACAGTTGTAATGTAGACAGTTGGTGATATACAAGTGGAGCTCAGAAGAGAGACCAGAGTTGGATATGTAGATCTGGAAGTCATTCATGTAGAGATGATAATTAAACCAATATGAACTGATGAAATCATTGAAAGGGAACACCTGTACCAAGTAATGTTTTGTATTCTACTTAACATTCTTTTTTTTT
>CM053581.1:213064367-213196126 GCA_028627135.1 Pseudochirops cupreus
TAGTGGGAGACAGCCAATGCAAAGTATGGTAGCAGAGATGGAATGTTGTGTAAAGAACTTTGAAAAGACCAAGGCTATATAAAGGTAGGTGGGGCCAGATTGTAAAGGGCTTTAAATGACAAACAGAAGAGTTTATATTTGATCCTTAAGGCAATAGGGAGCTATTGGAGTTTATTGAGTTGGGGAGTGCCATGGTAAGACTTGTGCTTTAGGAAAAATCATTGACAGCTATCTAGGGTATGAACTAGATTGAAGAGAAACTTTAGTAGGGAGGCAAATGGGGAGGTTTTTATGATAATTTAGTTGAGAAGCTGGAAGCTAGGGGTGGTGGCTATGTGATTAGGAGAAAGGAACAAAAACATAAGATTTGGCAATTGATAGAATATGTGAAGTGAATGAGAACGAGGAGCTGAGGATGACACTGACATTGTGTACTTGGCTTACTGGAAGGGTAGTAGTGCCTTTAGCAGAAATATGGACGATTGGAAAAGTGACGGGTTGTGAGGAGAAAGACAAAGACCTCTGTTTTGTACAAGTTGAGTTTGGGATGCATATGGAAAATACAGTTTGAAATGTCCAATGAAGGCAGTTGGTGATGCCTTACTAGAACTCAGGAGAGGGATTAGGGTTGGATATATAAATCTGGGAGTCATTTGCATGGAGATAATTAAATTCATAGCAACTGATGAGGTTACCAAGTTACAGAATATAGAGAAAGAAGAGAAGAGGACCCAGGACAAAAAGTCTTGGAGAATAACCACTTGGTCACAATATGGATGATGAATGAGCAAAGGAAGCTAAGAAGGAGTATTCTAATAGATAGAAGTCAAACCAAGAGAGAACAGTGTCGTGAAACCTAGAGAGGAGAAAGTAACTGAGAGAAAAGGAGAGTCAACAATGTCAAATACTGCAGAAAGGTCAGAATGGATGAGGGTTGGAAAAAGCCTTCAAATTGGGTAATTAAGAAATTATTGGTAATTTTGGAGAGAACTGTTTTGGTTGAGCAATATGGCTCTAAGCCAGATTGCAAGAAGTTAATGACTAAGTTAGAAGAGAGAAATTGGAGTCGCCAAGTATAGACAGCTTTGTATAGCCAAGAATGGGAAAGAGATATAGGATGATAGCTTATGGGAAATGGTAGGGAACTACTGAAATTTTTTTCCAGGATGGGGAAGACTTGCGTGTGTTTGTAGCCAACAGGGAAGGAACCAGTAGGTAGGGAGAGTTGGAACATTAGAATATGGGGAAGATAATGGCAGTTTGCAATAGAAGATTAGGAAAGGAGAGGATCAAGGGTGAAGGAGAGTTGGACTTGGCAAAGAGACCTCAGTGTCAGAGATTGGGGGAATGAAGGAGAGAATGTACATACTGTATCCTAATGAACCAAATTTAGTAATGCCTTCAGTACACCACACTGTTTTACCTACCATAATCAGTTTATGAACCTCAAGATATGTGGACAAGGTAAGAGAAAGCTGAACATTTGTTTCAGATTTAATATAATTTTCCCAGGAAGGTATGATTTTTGTTCTTTTGGTGTACTGTTTCCATAGTGCCAGGGATGAAATGGTAGAAAAGGTAGAATCATTTAAGTCTTAAACTATCTACAGATACAGACAGCTGTTGATTCTCTTACTGTTCAGGTTTTATCTAGTAATAAGTGAGTTGATCTACTGTTGTAGACATGAACTACAATGTTTTTGCTATGATTGAAGCTAGAAGACATGAAGCAGCAGCCAAATGGAAGGATGCTTACAGATTCACCTCAGAGAGGCACATAAAAAGATGGGTGAAATTGGCTTCATCTTGTGCCCAAAGGCAACAAGAAGCATTTAAACTTGGTCATCTACAGTAAGTAAAAGACCACCATGAAGTTAATTGGAGCTTATACACTCTAGTATCTGATGTAGAACATGAAAACATAAGAGAGATTCTGTGAAGTACTTTGCAAAAGTCAGCATATACCTTGTATGGACTTTAGAATGAAAATAGTGGCAGAGGGGAGGACAGCAAAAATTGTTGGAAAATAAGTTCTAAGATCAAGAAATGAAAGAGAGAGGTCAAAGACTTGTAGATTAAGAGGCTTCATACCTGAACATTCTGTACACTTCAGTAAGAGTTGGAAGGTGTTGAACATCAAATGATTATTTGATGAGCATCAGATAACCTCAAAATGAAATTGACTATCTTAACGGATGAAGCAACTGGTTATGGATGTAGCAGTGTCTTAGAATCAGCTCTCTGTATGTGGACAGACTATTACCTGGTTATAGCAGAGGCCAAAATAAATACTAAATTAGGAGAAAAGATAAAATTAGAAGATACTGCATGTGTACCCTTTGGCACATCACTCAACTTTTAGGCATTTGGATTACAAACAACTTTAATCCGATCATTTTAAACATGTTACAAATTACAAGAAATTTAAAATAAACAATAGTAAAGACATTGTTACCATTTGTTAGAGAAGTTTAACTGATATAAAACAGTTACTAGAGTATGTAGTTGGAAAGAGCCAAGAAATTTCCTCAGCTTGCAAACATCATCTCCTTGCCAAGCAGAGTCATGGCAGCCAAGGGCAGCATTCCTTTAAAAGATAAGTCCATTTGCAAAATATTTTGGGGAACGTGTTGGAATACTTTGTATTATCATCTCAGAAAACAATTAAAAGCAAGTCAGAAAACTAGTCTGCAGAGAACTTAGATCATACTGAGAACATTTATACATGAAGTTGGAAGTAGAACAGTACATACATATAAAGAGGAACAGACTGGCAGTATTTTTTAATACTATTTTCTAATTATGTGTAAAGACAGTTTTTAGCATTTGTTTTTTTACAGATGTTGAGTTCCAGATTATTTCCCTCCCTCATTCACTGTCCCTTCCTGAAATGGCAATTTGATATGTTATATGTGTGCCATCATGTAAAACATTTCCATATTAGTCATGTTGTGAAAGAAGCAGGCTGAAAGAAAAGAACTATGAAAAAAATAAAGAAAGTGAAAATAGCATGCTTCATCTACATTCAGACCCCACAGTTCTTTCTCTGGATGTGGATAGCATTTTCCATCGTGAGTCCTTTGGGATAGTCTTGGATCATTGTATGCTGAGATGAGTTAAGTTGTACATAGTTGATCATTGTACAGTCTTGCTGATACTTTGTATTAATGTTCTCCTGGTTCTGTTCATTTCACTTTGCATCAGTTCATGTAAACCTTTCCAGGTTTTTTTGAAATCTTCCTGCATCTTATAACACAATAGTATTCCATTATATTCACATCCCATAACTTGTTCAGCTGTTCCCCAAATGATGGGCATCCCCTCAGTTTCCAATTCTTTGCCACCACAAAAAGAGCTACTATAAATATATTTGTACATGTTGGTCCTTTTCCTTTTTTTGTGATTTCTTTGAGATATAGATCTAGTAGTGCTAATGCTAGATCAAAAGATGTGCACAGTTTGATTACCCTTTGGGCATTGTTCCAAATTGCTCTTTAGAAAGGTTGAATCAGTTCAAAACTCTACTAACAGTATGTTAGTGTCCCAGTTTTCCCACATCCTCCCTAACATTTATCATTTTCCTTCTCTGTCATATTAGAGATTGGCATTGCTATTCATTTGTTTTCATAAGTGTTGCTAGTAGCTTAATTATATTTAGATTTATTCCTTCAGTATCAGATATATTTAGAGGAGTAGTAATGGTATTGAAAAAAGATGTATGCTAGTAAAGACTTTGGATCTGACTAAATGCAGAAAAACATCCATGCTAGGAGCATTACATTTTTAAAGGTAGTAACAGATCTTTAAAGATATATAAAAGAGGGGGAAAAAAGATATTTATAAAAGGGAAAAAAAATTTCCATTTCCAAAAGAATGGAAAAGATTTCTGATGATACTTTAATAAAAAAAGACAAAGAAAATTGCTAATGATCCAGTTATTATTTATGATAATGTCTGTGTATGTGGTACAGTGGTTAGAGCACTGGACTTGGAATCAGGAAGATTCATCTTCTTGCATTCAAATCTGGCCTGAGACACTTACTAGCTGTGGGACCCTGGGCAAGTCACTTAACCCTGTTTGCCTTATTTTCCTTATCTGTAAAATGAGCAGAAGGAAATGGCAGACCACTCCAGTGTCTTTTGCCAGGAAAACCCAAATAGAATCACAAAGTATCAGATACGATAGAAGTGACTCAGCAATAAATACATCATTAGTATCCTTTATGAAAACATGAGAAATAAACAAGGACACTTTCCGTGCCTGTGTATGATTTTTAAGGCAGATGTCTTTAGAGTCCTATAAATGATTGGTATAGAAAGTATAAGATTGTGGAGTCACAGATTTGGAGCTGGAGGCCATCAGATCCAATCTTCTCATTTTACAGATGAGTAAACTGAAGCACAGAGCAGTTAAGTAAATTACTAGAGTCACATAGCTAGTAAGTATCTGAGGAAGTACCCACACTCATTACTCCAGTAAATACACCAGGCTTCCTCAAGATCTCACTGGGTTGATTTTTGATTGATTTTTAAAATGGTATTTGTTTTGGTAGAGTAAAATAGGGTCTTGAATGCTTTTTTCCACACTAAGTGTGAAACATTAAACATGAAATACACAAATCAATGACAGATAAGCCCACAAAGGTAAATTTGTTCCTGTGAAGTGCTGGCTATTGATATCAAAGTGAGACCTACACTCATACGGGGTGTTTATTGCTGTTAATAGAAGATGTCTTTGCCCAGTCTGAAAAAGGGCTTCCCTGTTGATGGCAGGGTTCTCCAAATGTTCATGTGTGAAAAAATTATACTAATTGCATTGAAACACCACAAAACCTGTTCATCAAGATAAAGAGCCATGTGAAAGAGATAGATTTAGTCGTTTGTATTGGAAAAGCAAAGTGGATGAAAAATGTTGCCCACAGGATTACACACTGCTGAATAGCGAACCTGTTTCTGTTTAGTTAATCTATTGTTATATATAATATAATTATGTAATCATTATATAGTTTCATGGATGTGTACTCAAAGTGATTGGTTACCAGGGCCCAGAACTGAAAAGAAAGAAGTGATTGGGAAATTCCATGGTAGTTTTGATTATTATAAATTGATCGCTACTGTGAGAGACCATTTTTCTAACACCTGTATTTTCCCAATGGGACCAAGTCTCAGCAAATCATGGAACATAAGGAGCTTGTAATTATCAGAATTCTAAGTAATCCAGATGGCAATAGAAAGATACATGGAGGACATATGTAGATTATAACGTATAACAAATGTTGATTTGTGCACAAGAAATGTTAATGAGGACATGAATGGATGGGAAATAAAGGTAGACTGATGATACATTGAGAATGAGAGACCATACATAAGCAACCTGAGTAACACCCCAAGGACATTAAAAGAATCAGAGCGAGGCCTCAGTACAAAGTGGCTCCTCTGTGATGGGTTTATGGAAAGACGTAGAAAAAATGTATATAGGAGGCAGAGTATTAGGAAGCAGTGTAGTAAGTTCCCTTCTGCAGACTTTTCCAAATAGTTCTAGAAATGCACCAGACCAAATCTTGATGGGGAAATTCAGAAGGTCACAGTGAATTACTTGTTCAACACAGATTGCAGGTTGGCATAGGGAAACAGGGAGGTCTGTGGACACCAGAGATGAATCAGACCAGAATCATGCCATGCTCTGATCATCCCATGGTTCATTGCAAGAGGAGGTTCCTACCCATACTGGACACCCATCACTGGGTGCTGTGATAGAGACAGGTTCAAACTGGCAGATTTGTTGCTCACTACCTAGTTCCGTGTCACAGATATACAGGGCGCACTGAAAAGGGAACCTGTGTGGGGAGTGGTGTTGCTTGGACAATGTATGGAAAAAAGAAGAAGTTTGGAAGACAGAAACAGAAGATGTTGTGGCTGAGTCCTAGAATAAGCCTAGCCAGCAAAAGAATAACCAGAACAGGAAGCCCATACCAAAGGGGAGCCTACACTATTGTCATTTTGTCAATAGATCTTTCCAGGTGGTTGTTAGGGACTGAGTCCAGCAGCAGACTGCTGTTGCTCAGACCCAAACTCAGGTCAGGAACTTACAGAATTCAGAACAGGGTCACAGCTATCAGATTTTTCCCTAAAATCAAACTACTTTGTTAGTGCTGAAAGTTTGCAGGTCCCCAGACTGACCACTCCATACCCCGGGAAAAGAGCAATAGGACTAGCTCAGACTTTCTCTTTAGAAATGTGGTAGAGCCAACCCCTAACATCAAGTCAGAAGTCAGAAAGTAGACTAGAAGAATGGGCAAACAAAAAAGAACTCCACCATGATAAGCTATTATGGTGGCAAGGATGCTCAGGACTCAAATGCAGAAGAGAATGATTCCCAAATATCTACAAGTAATGTCTCAGAGAAAAGTACAACTTGGGCTCAAACTCAGCTTAGAATTCTTGAAAGAGATGAGTTTAAAAAGTTTAAAGAGTTTTAAAAAAGTATATAAAATGTTTTTATAGATGTAAATAGGAGTGCTCGAGGAAAAAATTGAAAAAGAAATGAGGGCTTCAGAAGAAAGAATTTGAAAGGGAATTAACAGCTTGGCAGAAGAGATACAAAACCTCGTCCAAGCAACAAACTCCCTGAAAATTCAGATGGACCAAATATAAACCAACAACTTTTTGAGACAACAAGAAATATTAAAACAAAGTTGAAAGGCTGAAAAAAAAGTAGTAAAACACGTAAGATAATTGTAGAGCAGAACCAAATGGCCTGAAAGTAATTGAAAGAAAAAAATTTAAAATAATTGAATCATCTCATTGCCACAACCAAAAAAAAAAAGAGTCTAGACATTATATTTCAAGAAATTTTCAAAGAAACCTGCCCAGATCCCTTAGAACCAGAAGTCAGTAGAAATAGAAAGAATCTACTGCTCATCTCTTGAAAGAAAATTCCAGGTGATAAATCCCTGGAACAGCATAGTCAAAATCCAGAATGGTCGAACAGAGTGTATATGTAATACACAGTAGTGAATGATTATAGCAATCTTGTGTTTGGTTAATATAAAAATTTAAGCTTTGGGGACAAGAATTCACTGTTTGGTAAAAAATATTGGAAAACAGGAAAACATTCTGGCAGAAACTAGTATATACCAATATCTTACATCATTTACCAGGATAAGATTAAAATGGATACATGACCTAGGTAAAGGGAGATATCAGTAAATTAGACGAATATGGAACAATTACCCATCAGACTTATGGATAGAAGAATTTTTGAATAAACAAGAGAGGGTATTCAGAAATGTAAAATGGATAATTTTCATTACGTTAAATTAAAAAGATTTTGTACAAATAAAACTAATGTAGCCAAGATTACAAGGAAAGTAGAAAATTGGGGGATGATTTTTGTGGACAGTTTCTTGGATAAAGGTCTCATATTTCAACTATTTAGAGAACTTTATCAAACTTAAGAGAACATGAGTTATTCTTCAATCATAAGATATGAACAAACATGTTTGGGTGAAGAAATCAAAGCTATGTATAGTCACATAAAAATGTTCTAAGTCATTTTTGATTAGAGAAATGCAAATTGAAACAACTTTGAGGGCAGAGTAAAGGCAGGGACTTGTATAAGCTCTCCCCCAGATCCTTCCAAATACCTTTAAAAATGACTCTAAAATTCTAGAGCAGCAGAACCCATAAAAAGACAGAGTGAAACAAATTCCCAGCCCAAGACAACCTTGGAAGGTTAGCAGGAAAGGTCTGCTGCACCAGGGAGACTATGCACCAGGAGCATAGTCCAGCACAGATTGAGCCCCAGCAAACCTGGAGCAGTCCTTGGGGCCACTGAATCATTGGCAGCAGTGGTGGTTTTTCCAGACCTTTCAGCCCATAGACTGCAAAGAGAACTTAGAAGGTCAGGAGGAAAGGTTGGGAGTAGAGCTCAGTCCAGTGCAGACCAGGCCAACACAGCCCCAGCAGCAGCAAACCAAGAGCAGGCCTTGGGAGTGACTGAATCAGTATCAACTTCTGGAGCACTCAGCCCACAGATGGTAAGGGAATTGAACAGCTGCTCAGAAGGAGATGTCAGGTCTTTTTGCTAGCACTGAGACAGGACTCTTTTAGTTTTGCCCATACTTAGATCTAGGCCATAGTCCTGGGTGGCAGTTCTAGGGCAAGGGGGAGCACTACCATAGCAGAACTTTCAACCATAGTGGAAGGGAAATCCTTGTCACAGTTCCAGGGCAGAAAAGAGTGCTTCTAGTCACTCACAGAACAGAGAGGGGTAAACACCTCTCCTTAGATCATTCCACCTTGGAAGAACAGAAAACTTACAGGTCTGTAGGAGTATCTTTGAAAACAGCTGCATAAAACCCCTGAAGCTTGGGACAGTGCACCCCCTACCCTGGAATCAGATCCCTAGTTTAACAAAGAGTTAAAATAAGCTGGGAAAATGAACAATGGGAAAAAAAAAGACTGTTGACTATTGAAAGTTTCAAGGAAGATCAAAACACACACTCAGAAGAAGACAACAAAGTTAAAGCTATGAATTGATCTCAGGCCATAGGAGAGCTCAGAAAGGACTTTGAAAATCAAGTAAGAGAGGTAGAGGAAAAATTGGGAAGAGAAATGAGAGTGATAGAAGCAAATCATGAAAAACAAGTCAACAACTTGGTAAAGGAGATACAAAAAAAATACTAAAGAAAATAACACCTTAAAAAACAGACTAGGCCAAATGGTAAAGGAGGTCCAAAAAGCCAGTGAAGAAAAGGATGCCTTAAAAAGCAGAATAGGCCAAATAAAAAAGGAGATCCAGAAGCTGACGGAAGAAAATAATTTCTTAAAAATTAGAATGGTGTAAATGGAAGCTAATGATTTTATGAGAAATCAAGAAACAAAAGAACTAAAAGAATGAAAAAAATAGAAGACAGTGTGAAGTACCTCATTGCAAAAACAACTGACCTAAAAAAGTAGATCCAGGACAGATAATTTTAAAATTACTGGGTTTCTTGAAAGCCATGATTAAAAAAAAAATAGCCTACACATCATCTTTCAAGAAATTATTAAGGAAAACTGCTCTGACATTCCAGAACCGGAAGGTAAAATAGAAATGGAAAGAATTCACCAATCACCTCCTGAAAGAGATCCCAAAATGAAAACTGTCAGGAATATTATAGCCAAATTCCAGAGTTCTCAGGTCAAGGAGAAAATATTGCAAGCAACCAGAAAGAAACAATTCAGTATTGTGGAGCCACAGTCAGAATAACACAAGGTTTAGCAGATTCTACATTAAAGGATAGAAGAGCTTGGAATAATTATATTCTGGAGGGCAAAGAGTCTAGGTTTACAACCTAGAATCACCTGCTCAGCAAAACTGAGTATAATCCTTCAAGGGGAAAATGGACATTCAGTGAGATAGAGGACTTTGAGGCATTCTTGATGAAAAGACCAGAGCTGTATAAAAAATTTTATGTTCAAATACAAGACTCAAGAGAAGCATAAAAAGGTAAACAGGAAAGGGAAATCATAAGGGACTTAATAATTTTAAACTGTTTACATTCCTGCATGGGAATATACTTGTAACTCATAAGACCTTTCTCTTTATTAGGGTAGTTAGAAGGAGTATATATAGACAGAGGGCATAGGATGAGTTGAATATGAAGGAATGATATCTAAAATGATAATCTAAAAAAAACAAAATTAAGGGGTAAGAGAAGATGGGAGAAAGAAAAGGAGAAATAGAATGTGTATATTATCTGACACAAAAGAGGCAAGAAAAGCTTTTACAGTGGAGGGGAAGAGGAGGGAAGGGAGAGAGAATTTGTGAACCTTACTCATCAGAATTGGCTCAGAGAGGTAATAACATACAAACTCAATTGGGTACAGAAATCTATCTTACCCTACAGCAAAGTAGGAGAGGAAGGGGATTAAAGAAAAGGGTGTGTGTGATAGAAGGGAGGGCAGATTGGGGGAGGGGGTAGTCAGAAGTAGAACACTAGAGGGACAGGGTGAAAGAGAATAGGCTAAATGGGGGAGGGGGGTGGAGAGAAATACAGTTAACAGTAGTAAGTGTGAAGAAGCAAGTTTCTCTGATAAAGGCCTCATTTCTCAAACATATTGAGTACTGAAGTCAAACTAAAAATAAGAGGCATTCCTCAGTTGATAATGATCAAAGGATATGATCAGTTTTTAGATGAAATAATCAAAGCTATTTATAGCTGTATGAAAAAATAACTCACTATTGATTGGAGAAATGCTAATTAAAACAATTCTGAGGTACTACGTCATGCCTATTAGGTTCGCTGATTGAAGAGAAAAGGTATATGACAAATGTTGGAGGGTATGTGGGAAAAATGAAACTTTAATGCACTTTTTAGGATTGTGAACTGATTCAACAATTCTGTAGAGTAGTTTGGAACTATGCTCAAAGGGCTATAAAACTGTGCATACCCTTTGACCTAGCAATAACACTACTAGGTCTGTATCCCAAAAGAGATTAAAAGAAAAACCAAAAAGGAAAAAGACCTAGACGTACAAAAATATTTATAGCAGCTCTTTTCTGGGGGGGTAAAGAATTAGAAGTCGAGGGGAAGCCTATCAATTGGGGAATGGCTGAATAAGTTGTGGTATGTGTTTATGATGGAATACAATAGTACTATAAGAATTGATGAGCAGGATGCTCTCAGAAAAACTTTGAAAGACTTGCATTAGCTGATGCGAAAATGAAATGTACTAGGTACAGAGTAACAGGTATTGTAAGATGATCAGCTCAGTGACTGAGCTTTTAGCAATAAAACAGCCCAAGACAACTCTGAAGGACTTAAGATGAAAAATGCTATCCATCCCCAGCAAAAGAACTGAAGGTGTCTGACTATAGATTGAAGCAGTTTTTTTTGGCTTTATTTTTCTTGAGGTTTTTTTGTTTGTTTTCTTTCACAATGTGGCTATCATGAATATGTTTTGCGTGACTACACGTGTATAACTTATATTGAATTGCTTGCCTTCTCAATGAGGGGGGTTGGGAAGGGAAGAAGAGAGAGAATTTGGAACTCAAAAGTTTTAAAATCCAATGTTAAAAATTGTTTTTGTATGTAACTGGGGGAAAATAAAATAGTAAATAAAAACTTAAAAAAAACAAACAACTTTAGAGATACCATGTCATATCTGTCAGATTGGCTAAAATGATAGAAAAAAAATGACACATTGGAGAGGATGTGGAAAAATTTGGACACTGGTATACTGTTGGTTGAACTATGAACTGATAAAACCTTTTTGGAGAGCAATCTGGAATTATACTCAAATAGTTGTAAAACTGTGTATACCCTTTCACCCAGCAATACCACTATTAGATTTGTTTCCCAGAGTGACCAGAGAAAAAGGAAAAGAACCTAAGTGTTCTAAAATATTTTTGGTAGCTTTCTTTATGGTGGCAAAGAACTGGAAATTGAGGGGATGCCCATAAATTGGGAAATGGCTAAACAAGTTGTGGTATATGAGTGTTATGGAATACTGCTGTTCTATAAGAAATGATGAGCAGGTTGATCTTAGAAAAACGTGGAAAGACTTGTATGGAATAACGAAGAGTGAAATGAGCAGAACCAAGAGAACTTAGTATACAGTAATAGCAATATCGTTGGAAGAATAATTGTGAATGACTAAGTTATTCTGTGTATTATAAATATTCAAATCAACTACAAAGGACCTACAAAGGAAGATGCTATACACTTCCAGAGAAGGAATTGATAAAATAGAAGTATTCATGGTGTGATTTAACATATATATCTATATTTCCATATTTGTATATCTGTCCATGTTAAATAATAGTCTTCATTATTGCAGGGTGGGGAGGGATGGAGGAAGACATTTCAGAACTTAAAATGTACCAAAAAAATAAATTTAAAAAAAGAATGATGTAAAGGAGCCATAATCAGGATCACACATGATTTAATAACTTGAAATATACTATTCCAGAGGGCAAAAGATAAGGGCTTATAGCTAAAAAAAACTTAGCTGGTATAGTGGCAACCACACTGGCATACCCAGGATGACTGCTAGCACAGGTTCTTAGATCTGCTTTACTAGGAAGGATAACTGTTCAAGGGATCAGCAGTCTTTTTAAATTACATTTATTAGTTCAGGGCAAAAGTCAGAACCCCGAACTTCACAGAAATCCAAACAAAGAAAATAGAGAAAATATAAGCAGAGAAATAAAGATCAACAGACAGGGCTTCTAACTGAGAAATTAGCACAGATCAACAGATAGATCCACCTGTCTGACCAAGGCAGTACATAAATAGTTACAGAGAGAGAAGCACCAACATCTGAGTTTTTCAAAGCTGGGGGCTGGGGGTGGGCGGTGCGTTCTGGTTGGCTCCTTAACAAATACCCAGAGTCTCATCTGAGCAGATCACAAGAACTCTTCCAATGCTTGAGCCCCAAAGCAAAATGCTAACCTCAGAGTATTTATACCTTTTTTAGAGCCAGAGGGCATCATACCCCTCCTGACTCAGTGCTTAATTAGAAATTAACAAAAGATATGAAAGCCCTCCTATAAGCAAGCTTCCTTTAATGGGCTCCAGGTGAGGCCTGGCAGGGTAATGGGAGGGAAGGATCTTATATCCCAATAACATTACACTCAGCAAAACTGAGTATAATGCTGTAGGGGGGAAAATGGGTTTTTAAAGTCTTTAAGGACTTCCAGGAAATTCCTGATAAAAAGATCAGAGTAATGGAAAACAATATGATTTAAACACAAGAATGAACAGAAACATAAAAAGGTAAACACGAATGAACAATAATAAAGGATTAAACAAAGAAACTATTTACATTCAGATATGGGGAGATAACGCCTGTGTCTCTTCTTCTATCATCCTCGGGTTCATAGGAGTCCAGTTAGACAGGATCTAGGAGTGGTTCTCTTGTGTATTGAAGATCTTAAGAGAAAAACAGAAAGGGGGGGAGGGAAAAAGAGTGTTAGGCAAAGTTATTTCAAACAATGAATATGCATAGACTGACATCTAGACAAAGGGGTGGGGAGCACTGGCTTACATTTGAACCTCGCCCTTCTGAGCTAGTCAAGAGAAGGAAGTGTACATACACACCAATCACGCATACATATAGGTACAAAAATACATTTTATTCTATAGGGAAATAGGAAAAGGCCATGGGGGGGGGGAAGGGAAATTAGATGGAAAGGGAGATTAAGGGAGGGATTAGTCCTAAACAAAAAGTCTCAGGATGTACAAAAATAATTCTAGCTCTGCTTGAGGGTCATACAATAGGAACCTGAGGGGGGTGTCCATAAATTGGGGAATGGATGAACAAGTGATGATACATAAATGTGATGGAATACCGTTGTACTGAACTCTTATCAGCATAATGACCAACCAGGATTCCAAAGGACTAATGATGAAACATACTATCCCTTTCCTGATAGATGAAGAATTGATGCAGAATGCCATACTTTTTGGACATGGCCAGTATGGAAATTTGCTTTGATTGACTATACGTGTTTGTGATAGGTTTTGTTTTTCTTGTATTCTCATTTTGGGATTGGGATTCGGGAGGTTATGAAGGCATATTGTGGATGATTAAAGCAAAGTATTAAAAAACAGAACAAAACTTTATGTGAAGGTATGGAGGTGAGTGGCCATGCCACAGAAATCTGAGGTCTTTCAGTGTCAAAATAGGAATCTCTACTTGTAAAACTACCCAGCTGGGCCCATGTTCCATCAGGTGTCTTGGCTTGAAATAATTCATGTTCATATAACACTTTAAACTTTACAAAGTGTACGTTTACATGTCGTACATTGGTATGCAGTGTAGTAAGAAGAATGCTGTATTTGGAGCCAGAGAACCTGGGTTTGCATCCTAACTTTATTTCTTACTAACTCTGTAGCTTTGCATGTTACTTAACCTCACTTTTGTCCCTGTTTCCTTGAATTCCTTACCAGCTCTGAACCTTACGTTCCTAAAATGGGGAAACTGACACTTAAAACTGTTTAAGTGATTAATTTGCCCTAGGTCATACAGCTAGTGTCAGAACTGAGCTTTAAGCCCTCAAATTCTTTAGTCAGTGCTCCCTACTATTGTAGTACATCGTTTATACTGAAGGTTTTGTTTTCATACTGTATGTTTTTAGATGACAGTTATTTTTGTTATTCTCTAAGGTGATACTTTTTCTTTGAAATAAATTCTTAGCCTCATGAAGGGAAGGTAGGATGATTTCATGTCTTCTTGAATTTATATAATTTCCAGTCAGCAGAAAGGACTTTTTCTTTGAAATAAACTTAAAACTTCTAAATTTTACCTGACTTCTCCTCTGTCTTTGTTGGATCCTTTTCCAGATCATGCCATCTTAACTGTAGGTGTCCCTCTGGGTGTGATCTCATCTCTCATGGATTTAATTATCATCTCTGTGCTAATGATTCTCACTTCTGCCTGTGCTGTCCCAAACTCTCTGCTGACTTCCAGTCTTACATCTCCAACTGCCTTTTAGACATTTCTTAACTGAATATATAGTAGACATCTTAAATTCAATATGCCTAAAATGGAACTTATCTTTTTTCCTAAATTCTGTCTTTCTCCTCCTACCTTCCCTATTACTATAAGGAAAAGCCATTTTCCTAGTCCTTTGACCTCACAACCTAGGAGTCACCTTGAATTCCTCATTCTCTTACCCCCCCCATATCCAGTTGATGCCAAGGTCTATCAATTTCACCTTTGTAAGATCTCTTGAATATGCTCCTTACTCTCCTCTGACACTACCAGTACTCTGATGAAACCCCTCATCACCTCATACCTGGATTATTTCAATAGCCTGTTTGTGGGTCTGCCTGCCTCAAGTCTTTTCCAACTTTAGTGCATTCAGCCACTAAAGTGATTTTCTTAAAGCGCAGGTCACAACCTCCACCTGCAGGGGCCTCTCCCATCCTTACCAGTAAACTCCAGTGGTTTCTTAGCCCCACCAGGATCAAATGCTCTGTTTGGCATTCAAAGTCCTTGTATCCCACTCTTCTCATAGAGTGGTAGGAGAATGTCTTCTTACACTTTACTCTTCTGATCTAGTGACTCTGGCCTCTTGGCTATTCTAGGAATGAGATGCTCCATCTCTCAGTTCTAGACATTTCCCCTGGCTGTCCCCTCTGCCTAGAATGTTCTTCCTCTTCTGCTCTACTGACCTTCCTTGTTTCCTTTAAGTCCCAGCTAAAATCTCATGTTTTACTAGAAGCTTTCACCAGCCCCTCTTAATTCTAATGCCTCTCTTCTGTTAATTATTTCTTATTTGTCTTGCATATAGCTTTTTTTTTGTATATATATTTTTTGAATATTATCTGCCCCATTAGATTGTAAGCTCCTTGAGGGCACAGACTCTTTTTATAATTTTGCCTCTTTTTATAACCTAGCAGATTTCCTGGCTCATAGTAGGCTCTTAATAAGTGTTTATTGATTGGTTGATGTTACTTACATAAGCATGTCAGATTGTTACATACATCGGCAATTCAGAGGATGCAAAATTTTAGGATCAAGTACATTTGCTTATGGATTTCTGATTAGGGAATATTATATTTATTTTAAATGGACTTTTTGTTATGAAACTTTTTTAAAATTAGGAGTTAGATCCCTGAGATAACCAATGGGTATATTCTTTTTGTTTGAATTTTAGGCATCCTGTGGTCAGAAGCAATTTTTCTTGAGGCAAGACCCCAGAGGAAGACCAAGAGTGTAGATGCCCTGAAGAAGTGTGAACATGACCCCCATGTCCTGCTAGCTGTGGCTAAGTGAGTAACTCTTCCTTTTATATGTTTATATGCTATGTGGTGTGTGTAGATGAGATGTGTAGGTTTTAGGAATAAAGTGGTGATAATCTCATTATGGTGAGACCACATCTGAAATATTGTGTTCACTTCTTTGCATCATATTTTAGAAAGGACATTGATAGAACTCTGTGGAACATCCCAAAGGTGACAACAAGGCTGTTGAAGGCTTTCAGACTTATGCCATTGGAAGATAGGTAGGAGGAGCTGGGATTATTTAGCCTTAAGAAGAAAGGGCTAGCAATATAAGTGTTGTTGTCTTAGCACCTCAATTTTTATTTATTTATTTTTTTCTTTATTTTTCTTTACAATTCTTGCAGTTATGTAGTTGGGTGACAAATAAGGTTTTTCAGATGCAGAACAGGAGACAAAGACCTTTTGGGAACTTTAGTCCCAAAGATTTCATATATGTGATGGATTTGTTGGCATTAATGGACAGCATTGGTTTTCTTCCAAGAAATTTCTGTTTTTAATGCAGCATAAGTTTCAAGTTTATGCCATTGGAGGGTAGCTAGGAGGACCTGGGGTTTTTAGCCTGAAGAAGACAAGGCTCAGGGGGAAGGGCAAGGGTATATGATACCTGTCTTTAATTATGTCAAGGCTGTCATGTAGAAGAGGGATTACATTTGTTTTGCTTGGCTCTAGTGTACAAATCTAGGTGGAAGTTGGAAAGAGGCAAATTTAGGCTTAATGTCAAGGGAAAAGTGCCTGTAACAGTAAGAACTATCCTAAAGTAGAATGACCTGCTTTAGGGCATAGTAGGTATTCCCTCATTGGAAGTCTTCAGGCACCCTTGTACTGGAGGACCACTTGTCAAGTGTGTTCATATTAGCAATTTGGGGTGGTGGTGGTGATATGAATTGGATTAGATGATTGATGAGGTCCCTTCCAACTCAAGATTATAGATTATTAGAATCTGCCTGCTCATTTAGGGAGATGTGTGCTTTGTTGTGGGACTTTATTTTTAATATGAAATTTTGGTACTCTTTTACGGGCCCCTTCATCTAATCAGATGATGATTTTTGTTAATCATCCCTGGGCAGTTACAAGGCATTTTAGTTGCACAAGTTCCCTGGGGAAGAAAATTCTTCAGTTTCCCTTTAAGTTACTCTCTGAGTGTGGCTATTTTTCTCTTTTATCCTTAGTCCTCATACCCTTTGTGATTAGACCATGATCAAGAAGATTCAGAGGTGCCATAATCTTCGTGACTTAGACCTTTTATTAAGTTAAGCAGGGTATGTGGAAAGACCTTTCTTCTAAGTGTTTTTTACCTACCTCCTCTCTCAAATGTACATGGAATATGTTTTCTGAGTAGATCTTTTCTAATGTTGTAGGAAGGCTATACTTTCTCTTTAGGGGTTTGGCTAGTTTTTCCCTGGCTAAAGTTCATTAGGCATCTTGGAAGCACAACTCTAGTTGTCCAGTAGTCTATGACAGACTTTTCCTCTTGAAAGACCTCTGATTCCCTTTAAAGTTTCTCTTTCTCTAGGGAGTCAGATGGTTGCCTTGTCCTGCTTCTCTCTTCTAGTAGTACAGCTCCCGTTACTTTCCCCGTTTTATTTTCTGAGATATGGGCTTAGTTACAACATACACAAAAACTTCTTACTAGACTTTGTCTAGAAAACTTTTGAGTGGTGAATAACTCTTCAGCACAGATGCACTTGTTTCCGTTAGGTTGGTGGCCTACAGTCTTCCAGGGAGATGTTCATTTGTCATAAATCTGACCCTGGCCTCTCATTTGCTTGATAAAACTTATGTGAAAGACTGAAGTAGAATATATTATGTTGAAATTAGACTTGATGAAAATTCCCCTGTCCCTATTTCTTCCTCTTAGCGTATTTAAAAACTGGTCAGGTCCTATTTATTTCAAGTTAAGTTTCCTTTGGTAATGTTTGCCCCCTGCTTCTTCCTGGCCCCCACAGTGACTTTCTAATGGCTTCTATTCCAGAGCATGACAGGCTTTGGTTTGCAGTGAACAGAGCCAACTATTCTATTGCTCATTTTTCTTTTTAGTGCCAAAAGCATTTAATAGATGGGAACTAGAAATTAGTGTCCAGCTCTTTCACAATCTCTTCCAAGCCAAAGCAAATGAGGCCCCACAGGCTTTAGTGGCTTTAGCACTATGGGCTGCCAGAGGACTGACAGATAATGTGACAAGTTCACTTTAGTTAGCAAAGGGAAAGACTTTTTCCAGACCCCCTCTTGGTCCAACTTGTACCTCTTTAATTATACAACTAAATCCAGCTTATATACTTTTACTGCCTCTAATAACTTTCATATATGACAACCTGATAGGGATAACTGTAACGGCCTTGTAAAAAGCTTTGGTTAAAGTAAATAAGTTACTCCTAGCAGTTCCCATGGTGCTATTTTGTATCTCTATTATCAGGGTTCATGCTCTTTAAATCACAGTTTATCTAACGCTAAGCAATTAACAGAACCATAAGGCTTAAAAAACAATCATGTTATCAGGCCATGAAATTATACCATTTAGTAACTTGTACCAGTCAAAACAGTCACCTTATTCATAAGAAATTGACTGGCATAATTGAGCCCTGTTTGATGTGCAGAAACCAAGCCCATAAAATATTTGCACAGTGGTAGCTATAGCCAGAGAGGGAAAATTAAATTAGACCTGCCCTGGACATGGATATAACTGTAGTGGTCCCCCATCTCCTTGGGGTAGTGGCTTTAAGGTTCCCACTGAATTTTCTTTGATGTGATATCCCTTTGAACTTGTGTCTAACAAGACTGTAGTGCAGTCTCATCTTCATTTGTAGTTGGTTATGGCTTAATTTAGAGACTGAATTTTTTAATTTTAGCAAACATAATTCAAACTACCTGTTGTTGTCTTAGCACCCCAGTTTACCAATTCCTTTTTATTTATTTCTCCTTTGTTTTTTCCTTAAAATTCTTGTAGTTATGTCATTGGGTGACAAATAGGGTTTTGCAGGTAAGAATAGGAGATAAAGACCCTTTGGGAACTTTAGTCTCAAAGATTTCTTATGTGTGATGTGTTTGTTGGCATTAATGGACGGCATCAGCTTTCTTCCAAGGAAATTTCTATCTTTAATGGAGTTGAGTGCTCATGACCCTGTTTTAGACTGGGCAAAAAGCAGGAACATCCAGGAAGTCCCTTAATAATTTCCACAAAAATTTCTTTTTGTCTCTTCCTTGGTAATATCAATTTAATGCAGTTACGAGTACTCATTTTTTATTTTTATTGTCTGACCCATGGGAAAATGATTGTTCCTCAGAATTTTAAAATCTGGTTCTTGTGTTTTGAGAAAATTTATCTGGACATAGTGAGGAAGTTTCTAAAAAATATGGTTTTTAACGCAGAGAGATTGTAGATTCCCCATCTTTAAAAACAAAGCTACCTTTTTTTTCTGTCTGAGAGCTTGTACTACTCTCCTACTTGGAGCATATAATCTGTTGGTCCTATACAACCTTGTGGTCACCAAGTGAACATGTTCTGGAAATGATGTCCAGCTCACTCTTCTTTGTGTTCTCTGCCATAGACTGTTCTGGAGTGAACGTAAAATCACCAAGGCCAGGGAGTGGTTCCACCGAACAGTAAAGATTGACTCTGACCTGGGGGATGCCTGGGCTTTCTTCTACAAATTTGAATTACAACATGGTACTGAGGTAAGGAAGCTTTTTTAGTGACAGTTTCTAGATTGCTACTTTGCTCTTCTTATCTTTCTGTTTCCCTTCTCTACCCTGAGGTGAAAGGATGAAGTGATTTGAGATTGTGGAGTAAGAGGGCACTGGAGTACTTTAAATTGTAATATCTGGGCTCAGGTCTTAGTTCTGTTTTGTGACTTTAGGTAAATCATTTCATCCCTCGACTTTTGTTTTCTCTTCTATAAAACGAGAGAATCTAGAAGCATCTCTGAGGTCCCTTCTCTTTAACATTTTGTGATTTGAAGTGTATTATGAATATTACTTTATTTTATCTGAGGCTGGGCTTCTGAGCAACCTTCCCTTCAGTAATAAGAGCTCTGGCCTTCTAAGTACCAGTTCTTAAAAGCTGCTAATTAGATCATGATTTTTCTTTCTTTTTTTTTAATGAGAGAAAAGGAATGGCCTTCTATAGTAATGAATGAAATGTAAAATATAAAATGTTTTACATACATGAGTAGGTCAAATATCCTGTCTGACAGTCTGTTTTTAATCTATATCTGTTTTTCAGCAATTGGCTCCAAAACTAGACAAATAAATCATTCTAAATAATTTAAAAATAAGTTATAAGTAGTTTTGGATTGATAGAAAACTGTTAAATGATGGTTAAGGAATTTCTCAAAAAAATCTGAAGGCTATATTGTAAGCCAGGGATTTTTAACCTTGGGTCTATGAACTTTTAAAAATTAATTCATTTGTTTTTAGTTTTCAGCATTCACTTCCATAAGTTTAAAATTTTCTCCCCATTCTTCCCCTCCTTCCTTCCCAAGATGGCATGCAATCTGATATGCAATCCACATACACATTCCTATTAAACATATTTTCTATGAACTTCCATTAAAAATTTTTAAAAATTAAATTTATTTAAATATTTTTTAAAAATTTTGCATTAAAATATTTTAAAATAACTATTTCAGTATAACTAATTTCCTTTGTAATCCTTTGTATTTTATTTTATACATTTAAAAACATTATTCTGTGAAGGAAGTCTATAGGTTTCACTAGACTTCTAAAGAGGTCCTTGACACAGAAAAGGTTAAGAACTCTATTCTTTCATTCAAAAGTTGGAAATTCTGAGGCTATTAATTTGTGACCTGGATCTATGGGCAGTGGTAATAGTATGGCATCCTAATGTAGAAGTATATTGGGTCCTAAACAGGTTTAAGTTTTCTTTGACCTAAGCTCTGGGGAGTGCTTTTTGAGAAGAATGAATGTGGCTGTTTAGCAGTGGCTTGGTCACCCATAGGAGTTGTGCAGCATGTGGTAGAGTTACTATCTTACATTATTTCTAGTCATTTTGAATTCCTATCTGCAGAGCCTCTATCTACCATGGGAAAGATAAACTACACTAGATATTTTTTCAGGATGGCAAATTGTACACTACCATCATTACAAGAAGAATATTAGGAAAAAAAACCCTCATGAACCTCAGGTAGCTGACTTTAAACTACTTTAGCCAAAAAAAGCTCAGCTTTTTTCTTCCTGTTAAATGCCCTTCTAAAACCTGGCTTGGGGGGGGGGAGGGGGTCTAAGATGCTGAGCTAGTCTCTTTCTAGAGATGGAGGGGGAGATAGTGTGGGAAGAGGAAATAAGCATTTATTAAGCACCTATAATGTGCCAGGGATTGTACTAAGCTTTTTACAGATACTGTCTGTAGATGCTATTATTATTCCCATTTTACAGTTGAGAAAACTGAGGTAGGCAGTTTAAGTGACTTGTCTAGAATCCAGTAAGTATCTGAGGCTGAATTTAAAGTCATCTTCCTGACTATAGGCCTAGCCCCCTATCCTACTCTGTCACCTGTGGGGGAGGGGTTGGTGTGATCCCTCCCTAAAAGAAATTGTCTCAGACACATTCTTGTGTTTGTGACAGAAGAACCAGTCAGTACAAGGTAACCTAGACTGTGCTAAGAGTCATGAGTGTTAAGAAATCCCTGGGAGAGTAGACATATATTTTCTTGTCTCCCACCTGCTACTTAGCCATTGGACTGTGTGCTGGTGAAGAAAATGTTTGATTTCAAGAATAAACAGTAGAGTTAACTCTGTCATACACACATTGATTGTCCTATTATCTGTGGTGAATTTTTAATCCCGAATGACTTCTTTCTACCTAACATTTGCCTGGGCTGTGTGATTTGAATTTAGGGAAGGTAGACTTTTGATTCAACCTGAGTTAAATATAGATGAAGAATTGATTGAACTTCCAAATGCATTCTTCCCACCCACTCCCTACCTCCCCCAAATAACAAAATGAAATGAAACATGTATTCCAAAGCTAACTGTAAAGGACATTAGGATTATTTGCTTTTTTATATTATTCTTGTTTCAGTTGCCCTTCATCATAGTGGGTGATCCTGTGTTAATTGTCAGACTGAAAATAAATAGGACAAAACTTAAACACATCTCTTTACTCTGTCACTGATTAACATTTGATCTCCTTGTTGCTGAAAATTCATTGTCCCTTAATTATACAACACAGCCTTTATGAACTAAAATGTTGTCATATGCCTTGGCTTCTTGTGCTGGTGTTTGGGATAGAGTAAATAAATGGGGACCTTGGAGCTGATACCCTCCAGATGAAATTAGATAGATGCTTACTTAAAGTCCTGTTTTGATTTCTTCCTCTAGGAGCAGCAGGAAGAGGTCAAGAAGCGCTGTGAGAATGCAGAGCCCCGCCATGGGGAACTGTGGTGTGAAGTGTCCAAGGACATTGAGAATTGGCAGAAAAAGATTGGGGAGATCCTTGTGCTTGTAGCAGCCAAGATTAAAAACACTTTCTAGATGTTGCTGTATCCATTCCTGTCACTGCCATGGAGAAAGTAGCATTGTCTTGCTAGCCAAGGTGCAGAAGGAGGGAGGTAAAGGACGACCTCCTGGTAGCTGTGCTGCAGATGCTTTTCAGATGAACTGTGCATACCATGAGGACTGGTCTTTGAGACACTAGGATTTTGAGTGCTGATGTGCTAGGCAAGCAGTCTCTTTATAAAGTTGGCTTGCTCTTTAAATTTAATTAAATCTTTTTTGAAAAAATCTTATGTGTCAGGTTTAGTAACTTATTTGTTTCTGGATTGTTCTTCACTAGGCTGTTCTGCTTTCATCTCTATTTTTGGGGTTTGTCTAGCCCTGAGTTTTCGAGAAGTTTGTCATAGACAACTCAAGTTCACCATAGGTAGATATGAACTGAGAAGCTGTCACTCACCGAGACTGGAGAACTCAGTGGGGGAAAAACAAACAGTGTTGCTATGCCATTTGAATCTTTAAATTAATGTTATGTTTGGGAGAAAATAGGGTTTGACCTTCTTAGCCTTCTTGTTTTCCTTACTTAGAATTAAATTCACTGTAATTTGCTTTATTGCAGAGTAAGTACAGGCTGCATGAGGGAAAGTGTGTGTAAGATAGAGAGAGAGAGAGAAAGACCAGAGAGAGAGAGAGAGAGAAGAGAGGGAGAGAGAGCGAGAGTGAGTGAGCGCACACCTGAGAGAGAACATAGTTATTTCATTCTTTCAGCAGATAAAATGCAAAATTTGACGTCTTAAAGTATGTTGCTTCAGAGAGCTGTAATAAAAAATGGTTAGGTATTCAGTGATTTGTGTGCATGGTTCCCCCCCAGGGATTATATGGGGATACAAGTTTCTAGCTATAGTTTGAGCTAACAGTTCCCTTGGCCCCTCTAGATCTGGAATAAAAGAAAAAGGGAAGCCAAGCTCTGTTGATGTCTACCTTTATTGGAAAGTCTCATCTGGTGTTGTCAGACATGGCCTTCCTTAGGAGTATGTTCTTTACCCATCAGCAAGAGGCTTTTTTCATTTTTACAGGCGATTTTTTTTTTTTACTTGTAATCAGCACGTACCCAGCAGAAATGCCTTGCCCTCATTGGTGAACTCACAAAATAGGAGGACTGAGAAGACTGAATCTTTTCATTATGTATGTTGTGAAGATAAACAATAATTCTGTCTGGAGTAGAGGAAAGGAGTAGAGTAGTGTTTTGGGACATGAGACACTGACCTCTGTGTGTTATGAGCTGTACAGAAAGTAGGTAGGCATTGAAACTAACCAGTTTTGTGACTAGTCTGTGTTTCTGTATGAAACTGCTCTATGACATTGAAAAGTACAGACTTGGGGCAACTAGATGGCACAGTAAATGGAGCACCACCCCTGGAGTCAGGAGGACCCGAGTTCAAATTTGACCTCAGACACTTGACACATACTAGTTGTGTGACCTTGGGCAAGTCACTTAACCCCAGTTGCCTTGCTTTCTCCCCTCCAAAAAAAAGAAAAATACAGACTGTCTGGTTTAGGGGAATGTAAAGAGATAATCTAATTTAGGATTGAGAAATTCATTTTAATTTTACATTTCTAATTTTGCCAGGATACAAAAGCCGGTAGAAAAGTCATGTTATTTTGATCGAAATATCTTTAACTTGCCAAGAGAATTTTATGATGGTCAGGATAAAGAAAGGAAAGACTTAAGATGTGAAATCGATTTTGCACACTAGTGGCAAGTTGCTAGGGAGAATTGCCAATCACACATTGTCCTGGGAAATGAGAATTCCTTCCTGGGGAGACTTGTTCTTGGCATGTGAGGAAGGTACTGCCTGTCATGTTATTTTCTAAAGGCTTTATTAGTAAAACTTGAGGGATATGATTACAAATGATGGCTGACTAGTCCCCCAACCTTCTTAACTCTACAAAAACAAACTCCCCAACTGCACTATCTGTCGTGGAAAAGTAATCTACTTACTTCTTCAGAGATGAGTTGAATATGAGTAATGGTCATTTTCCAACAAGCACTTACTAAACTTTTAGCACATGAAGCACTGCACTAGACATTGAGGCTTATTATCCTAATTTGTATGCGTGATTTTATATATGGAAATCCAAAAGCCAGTTTAATCACCAGCTTTTTACCAGTCTACATTGTGTTACCTTTAGGAAGCTGGGTGAGAAAAATACATCGTTATAAAAAATAATTTATTTGATCAAAGGCCATAATTAGTCCTTGTAGATGTAATTCCATGAACGAGCAGATTGATCTTTTTCATTTCAGTTGCTTATATAGAGAGCATAGGAGTAAGAGTTGCATCTCTTGGATAGTCTGTCTCCAAGCGCTTTGTAATTCTTTCCTTCCTCCCAATGTTGAGATGATTTAATCCATGATGATTTAGTATATAGGGAGTGGTAGTATATACTTCCAGATTTCACTTATGTTTTCATTTCATTTAGAAATATTCTTTCCTCTCTGGAGGCCCTGTGCACACACCACCAAGTGTACATTAAGTGATTATAGAGATAAATTTACAGAAACAAAGAAATCCGTAGTTGAGGGGAAAGCCTCCTGTTTCCTCAGGTGGTGACCCACAGCAGGGTACTTGGTGAGAAAATTATTCAGATCTGTTCCACACTGCACATGGTTCATTTAAGATGTGTCCTGTGTGTCCCCCGTTCTACCCCCCCAATCACATTTGAATTTCCTCTTTGGTATTTAGTGATGTTTTCATAAAAAATATTGAGACAGTTAAACTACATAGACTGTTCTGATTACTTGCTATTGACTTTTGAAATTACCAGTGTTTTTAGAAACAATGGAAAACTGAACTTTTAAACTCCAGATGTTAGCTCCAGAAATAAAGGCGAGTTCAGTTCTACAAATACTTTTCTGCTGTAGCCTCCATTTAGACTGTTCATCTTTCTGCTTACCCTCCGTGTAGCCTGCTCTGGGCTCTGTTCACTAGTATATGATCTCATAGTTAACCCTAGCTTGAAATGGTAACTCTGAAGGAAAGGATGAATACCATAGGTGACCCAAAGAAAAAGAAAAGATGTATGAGAGCCAGATGTTTCCTTCTCTGGCAGGCCACATACTCTTGCTGAGAAATACATAGCTTCCTGAAAAGTACCCATCTTCAAATCTGAAACAGGGTGTTTACAATTGATCATAGAATTTATAGCTAGTGGGATTCCTTTTCCAACTCCCCCATAATTCCCTGAAAGTGGATAATCCATAGATGTGGAAGAAAGAAGAATCGGGTACTGCTTTGAATTTGGAGCCCTGATATATTATTGTCTGATGAGGTAAAGTCTCTGATGTATTATTGTCTGATGAGGTAAAGATTTGTCTCTGCTGAGTTATCCTTTATAATTTTGGAGATTCCTAGAAAATTAGATCAGGAAAGAGACTTTTAAGATATTCTCTTATTCACTCATTTTACAGAAGTGAAAACTGAGCCCTGAGAATAGTCTAGAAAACCTGGTTCCATGAAGGAAATTATTATTTGTGCTCTGGAGCCAGTTTCAGTTCCAGGCCTACCAGGTTGTCCTTGGTTTACCATCCACTTGATTTAAAAAGGATTAGGTGCACGAGGGAAAAAAAGGAGTTGGGGGTGGTTGGAGATTGGGCATGGCTTTAGTTGAATATTTGGAGAAGAAAAGTTGCTTTAGGTGGAATGAACCTTTTTCCTGTGCTCTGTGAAGCACCACTCTATAAAGTGTGAAACACTTCTGTTTCAGAAATGAGAAAAGGCAAAAACGACTGCTGTTAGCTATCTCTGTACCCTCCAGGACAGGTCTTTCATCGCGGCCTTTTTAATGTAACCTGGGGCAATGAAGCCGCCATGTTGAGCAAGCCAAGAGACCTCTTCCCCACCCCCACTTACTCAAGCAAGGACTTTGAGTTTGGAGGAGTGGGAGGCTGCCAGGAATTAGGTGCAGGCCAGCCTCTGGCCTGGAATCCTGGATTCTGTGGAGAAGCAAAGTGCTCCCTGGCTGGCAACAAATGTCTCCCACAGTGGCCTCTGGAAGTCCCCTCGTCAGGGAGCTGGGTCAAAAGCTGCTAGGACATGACAGAACTGGATGGTGTCAGGTCACATTCACATTGTCTGGCATTGGTTGCTTAGGGAAGCTGACATTCTCGCTTTGCTTTGCTTTCTTGTAATCAGCAGAAAATGAGTCTTTTGGGAGAAAACTTTCCGTTGAGTTATAAGGGATGAAATGCATGAAAGCCCAATCTTTCTTAATAGGAGATAAGAAACAGCCATTTTACCTAACCCCAAAGCAGCAGCAGCAAGGATAGGGTTTTTCTGGGAAAATTCGAATTGGATAAGCCCCTTGGTCAGAGAGCCACAGGATACAGGCCTCTGATTTCACCATCCTGGAAGCCCTCCGCAAGTCAGGTCGCAGGTCTCATCAGAAAGGGAAAAAAACAGAACTTGACTTTGGGCTTCTAATTGGGGTCAGGCAGAAAGTTTGGTGCTGGTCTCACCCCACAGAGTTCCAGCCTCATTTCCCAAGCGCCCCATGCAACTGGCCTCTTGGAATGGTTGTTACTAGCCCCTGCCTAAGTTTGAGCCTTTCTCTGGTTGGTGGTGACCTCTTTGCGGCCACTGGCCCTGGGAAATTTAACTCTGGCTTTCCGCTTCGAGAGAGCTTCACAGCTCTGACCTTGCTGACTCTTAAGGCTATTTGTTCTTGATAGTAAGTTCGGGGCGCTGCGGAGACAGCGAGAGCCTCACGGAGTTGGCCTTTGCTGGGATGAGCGTATGCTTGTGCTATTGAGTTCTTTCTGCTTCCAGCCAGACCGAGCTAAAGGCGGCTTGAGTTCTTTCCTACCTTCGCTGAACTCACACCGACCGACCCGTCTGACCAACACGTTGCTCCCGTAATGTGTCTTTTTTTCCTTTTGGCCGACAACAGTTTAATCAAGGACCGAAGGCCCTCCGGAGGGGATCTTGGCTGAAGGAGGCGGTGCAGAAGGCTGGTTAATTGATCATCTGCCTGAAAAACTTGATGAGACAGGATATGAAGAGGCGGAGAGGGGAGGACTGGCAGTTCCGAAGTGCTCCCCTCTCCTCCCCTTCCCTTCCCTTCCCTCCCTCTTTCACTCCCTCCCTCTCGATCCCCTATCGCCTGGTGGAGCCAACTTCAAATGCAGATCCTTGGGCACTTTTAGGGAGTCTCGCAGTCGTCAGCCCAAGGGGGAGCGACTGAGCTGCAGAACCTCAGCTTGAAGGGGAGGCTGGGGCAGGGAACCCCTGCTGAGCACGGTCCTGCGGAGACCATGCTTCGAGGCTGCTCTGCCTGAGTGGGGGGGCCCTGAGGGGGACCCGGCTCCTAGAGAGCCCAATGGTGAGCGGGGACCCCATCTGAGGTTTGGGAGGGTGGTGAGGGCCCTGGAATGAGTCTTGAAAGGGGGCTGGGTTGAGGTTGGGTAATCAGGCTAATAGGTCCAGGTAGGAGGAGGAAGGAAACCATGACTATTTGGGGGTCTGGGAAAAAGGACCCCCAGCTGGAACTTTGGGGCACTGGGATGCTGCCTGGAGAAAAGGTGGATTCTGGATGAGGTTTGGGAGTTGAGAGTCCTTATAAGCACCCCAGGTTTTATGTGTTTGAGGCCAGAGTATACATCTTGGTGGACCAGTCCCCCAAAATAGATTTGAGGAAATTGGGGCAAATTGGGAGAAATAGACTGCCTTTAAATACTAGTCAGTTTTTAATTTTCTTTCCTGTTACCCTTCGGGAAACTCCCTGCAGTGATTCCTGTAACCCAGCAGGAGCCCCAGGCCTTTTTCCTGGCTAGCAAATTGGCTTGTGGAAGGTCTTGCTGGGGAGGAAAGGAAGTTGGGTGCAGACTCAGACCCTCTCTGAGACTGGATTCTCTGGCCTCCAGGATACAGTGCAAACAGTATACAGTGAAGCCTGGTGGGCTGGGAGGGAGAATCTCAAGTGCCTCCAGCCTATAGGGAAGCATGTGTATGTATGTCTGTGTTGAGGTGTAGGAAGTATATAATTTGGGTGCACAGAGAAGAGGCACTCAGTACCAGACTATACCCTTGGAATCCACTGGGACTGCTCTTTGGGTGGGTTGAACTGAGACCTGGCAGTGTTCTTTCCCCTCTCCTGATTGTAACAGGCTCTCAAGGTCTAGTGTCTCTCATGAAAGAAACTGTTCTAACAGGCTGAAGCTTCAGCAGGATCTCAGTGGGCACAGGCTGCATATCAAAGTTTACCTTACCCAGCACTTTGCTTTCAGGAAGCATGTCAGTGTCCCCTCTCTAGGCAGATGACCTGTTCTTCCCTATTTTTTTGTGGGAACCCTTGTGTAATTGTCCTAACATGGTTTCTCCAGAGGATCTGAATGCACTTGTGTGTTGAACAGGGCTTAATTTCTCTACGGAGGAGCAGAAACATCTATCTACTTACCCACTAACTCATTCCCACTGACTAAATCTTTCCAACCTACCTGCCCTCTCATTCACCAAGGCATTCACTTAAAAATACTCCTTCCTGTCCACCCAAACTACTACTCTACTCACCCACTTGCTGCCTGTGCTCTTGGTCTTGGCACAAAGTAATGTGTCCTGGAGAAGCCTAAGGAGATCCATTTAGATCCTAATAGTGACCTTCCTGATCCCTAATTTCCACTCCTAACTCCTCCTTGGGGAGTATGTGGCCTCCAGTCTATAACCACTGAAAAGTTGAGGCACTAGTAGGTTGGGAGACCAATTTAGAAGGGACTCAGGAGAAAGATGTTTTTCAGATGTTCTGACTTTGGAGGTGGAATGTGGGGAGGGGATCCTGGGGAGCTGAGTGTTCTATTTGGCCCTGAAGTGCACACCGATCTCCATTTTTCAATCTGTGGCAGTTTGGTGTAGCATGGGTAATTCACAGGGTACAGTGTATCCAGACTGCAGATCTACCTTTGGAGTATCCCTTGATTTTCCCAGCATGTTTCCAGTTTTTATTCTGTGGTCCCGGAGGGCCGATATCTTATGTTAATCCATAAGTAATAATAATGTGGATCATAGAGAGGCAACGGAACAGCATCTTAGCAGAGGACTCAGTTGGATCCCGCATTTGAGAACAGAGAGAATAATGATTTGGGGAGAAGGGCAATGGCAGCTGAAGAACACATCCGACGACGTATACTCACATTCACATCCCTGGTTGTTCTAATGACCTGAGCACTTACCAGGCAGTAAGAGTGCACAAGCAAGTGACTTCATCACTACCACCCTCCAAATTATCCCAGAGCTGCAGGGTGTGGGGGGGCTGTCACTATTAAGTTTCAGGGGGGTGGATGGGAGGGTGCAAGATGCTGTGACTGGGGAGGTGTGTTTGAGCGAAATGGTGAATTGACCGTGGTGTGCATGGACGTGATGAGATGGTCCACCGGTGGTGCTGGGCCCCACCTGGAGAGATGGAGTGTGGTGGTGGGAAGGGGTGAGGTCAGAGAAGTGGCGAGTTCTTCTTCCAGGTGGCTGGTGCTGGGGGCTGGATCACGGCCTCTATGAACGCCGAGACCTCGCTCCCACCCAGGTGCTTACCAAGCCTGCTTTCTGTGTGCTGCTCCTGGCTATACTGGGCTCGGTTCTAGGGCGCGGCGGCAGGCGCAGGGACTGCAACGTACCCGACGTGCTTCGGCATTACCGCGCTGTCATCTTCGAAGAGTTGCAGGCGGTGGTGAGGGGAGACCCCGCCGGGACTGGCTTTTTCTGGGGAGGGCCATGGAGTGTGAGAGCAGTACCTGCGACCGGGGGAGAGCTGGGTCTGGAAATGGGATAGGGGGGAGTAGCAGGAACGCCCTATTGAGGCCTATTGGGGAAGGGGCAAAGATCACTCCCCAAGTTCCTTCTTTGATTTTTATCCAGAAAAACTTGACAGGCACTGGGGCTCTCAGGCGCCGGGGACGAGGGCGAGCAGGGGGCGCCTCCTGCCGGGCAGAAAAGGTAACTGGATGAACCTTTTCTTAGAGAATGAGTCTTGCCCCACCCCGTCTGTTTGAAAGGAGTTGGGACTCTTCCCGGACTGGGGCCGGAATGCGGGAGCAGGGGCGGAGCAGGGTTGACAGGGGCGAAACTAGACCGCTGGAGCTACAGTCTCTTTCTCCTTGGCCCCCAGGAACACCTCATCTTGATGTCTATCTCGTCCATGGGACGGGCTCTACGCAAGGCAGTGACAGGGACCGGGGCCGGCCCCGGACGCCGCCGCGGAGCCCTGGAGAAGGCTGTGTGGACGGTGGCCATGCACACTGAGGCAGTGACTCGAGAGTACTGCGGAACTCTGCATCAGGTCCGTCCCCGCCCCTCACTCCCAACCCAGGAGGGACCTTCTCCACTCAGAGCAGAGGTCGCAGTTAACTTGTGAGGAGCCTTTTTGTCAACCTCAAAGGGTCATCTGGACAGGGATCCCTCACAGCTTTGCCCGCGATTTTTCCGGAGAACAGGGGTGTGGGGCTGCATGTAGGACAGGGATGAGGGTTGGGAGAAGGGGTGCACTAGAGGGTCCCGCTGACCCTCTCCTTGTCACTGTCCCTACTGTCAGCGAAGCCAGAAGCGGCTGAGCCAGGAGTGGCAGGAGCGGAAGCGGGGCCCAGCGGTGGAGCCAGAGATGAACCTGGAGTCAGCCCTTGCCCCGGGTCGGAGTCGGGGTCGGGGCCAGAGACGGCGTCTGTTGGGAGCCGTGGAACACTTGGCTGCCTGTTGGGAGAAATTGTTTTCTCTGCGCTCTCTAGCTTCGGCCCCCGGGAGCTACTAGGGGGAAGGAAAGGGCTGGAGGTGGGGAGGTCCGTGGTGTGTCCTCTTCCGTGCCCCGGGCCTCGGTCTCTAGGGATTTCTGGGCTGGGGAAAGGGAAGGGTCGGCCCTATGTCTTCCCTCTTACCATGTCCTCCCTCCTTCTACCAAAGTTCTCCATAAGTGGCTGGATGTGTGGGCGGAGAGCGTGGAAAGGAAAATTCCCTGTTTCTTCACTTCGGCGCCAAGGAGTGCTGGGGCTGGGGAGTGGGGGTGGGGGGGGGAGAGGCTAAACAGACCTTTTTTATGCTTCACCATCCGCCTCTACGCTCCCTCGGCTAAGTTCGCCCCTTGAAGTGGGATGAGGGTGGAGGGGTGGAGAATCGGAGCAGCAATCGAGTGTCCCTGGAACTATATTAGCAATTTACACTTTTGTATATTACCCGGATACAGGCAGGGGTGCGAGGGAGGGCTGTGGGTGGGGTGGTTCGGGGAAGTTGAGGCGGTGCGACGATGATGCTAAAAATCATATTTGGGGGATTGACCTATTTTAATGCACTTCCCTAACACCACACTGGAGGCTTTTGTGGACCAACACCCTTCAGAGCCCACGTTGAAGCTGAACCTCTTTACTGTCTGAAGCTGGCAGCCTACCTCAGCCCAACCAGCTATTCTCCACAAAGACCAGGCCTTTGCAGGGGCTATATTCCATTTCTGAGACCTCAGGGGTGGGTGGACGACTGGACAGAGGAAGGTCGAGGGAGAGATGATTTTAAAGGACATTGGGTATCGACCCAGTGCCAGGCTTACAGACCACAAGGCAGGAGTTGGGGCTTCTGGGACAATTCGAAGAATGGCCTTTCTCAGTTCCTTCAGCTTGTTAACCTGATGTTATGTGCACCTTCTTCCCCTACTACAACAGTCCTTTCCCTCTTCCACCTGACACTAGAGATCCCAAGAGAAAATAGATCTGTAGTTGGGGTAATGTGTCACTATTCCCCTGAGTGTGGGTCTTTCAGGCCCAGGTTTCCAGCTACTTCTTTGAAAATTCTTCCTCCCCCATCCTCAACATCTGTGGGAAATAAATGATATTTGACATCACAGGGCAGTAATTATGTCAGGTTGGAATTGACCTATCCCTGCACTAACCTGTCCCAGGACTCAGTTTTCTGGGCACTAACTTGCCTGGACACTGACTTACTCAGGTATTCATCTGCTCAGGCACCATGACACTTCCAGACATTAATGTATCTAGTGGAGCCCCTGAGCTGGAAAAGAAGTATGCATAGCTCAACATCATAAAGGGGGAATGACTGACCAAACTTGATTCTGCAGTCCAGTCTATTCGATCCCATAGAGAAAGCAGTAGGGCCCTTACAATTCTTTTGGAAGGAAGTAGGAGTTTAGTCCTACGTGTGCTCACAGAGAAAGAGACCACTCCAAATCTCATCAGGTCTCCTCTCTAGTTCTCCACTGTTATTCCTGAGGGGGATAATTTTCAACCAGATGGATCCAGAGACCCAGCTGCCCCTAAAGGTTATCTGTGTGGGTGATCAGGAACCAAGAACTCAGTTGAACAGCTAGGGGAACACTTTCTACTCAGTCTCTCTGTCCTGGAATCAGATTCTAGGTTTGGACCTTGATGCAGCTTAGGCATTTTCATCAGTCTGATCTGTTTTGCTCACACCACCTCTGGATTGACCTGAGCCTCCTTGAGATAATCCTGCCATTTCTCCCTCCCCTCTCCCCCATTTCCCCCATCCCACCTTTCTGTGTTAAGCTTAGTCACAGGGTGTGGACTGCCCTAGTATCTCTGATTTTCCTCTTGGGTCACTAGAATCCCAAGGGAAAAGGGCTCCTTTTCTCCAAACATATACCTCAGTACCTCTCCTGAGTTCCATAGCAGGATTGCAGATGGCCTGTGGTGACTCCACTTAATTCTTGCCTTCTATTATCCCCTTCTTATTTCAGTCTTATTCCCGGTCTCTGTTGCTCTCCTTTTTTGTTCTTCTCTTATCTTTCTGGTAAGGGGATACAGTGACTTTTGCATCAGGGGAGAGCTGAACCCCAAACCCTTTTTCCCAGAAGACCAGTTCTGTGTCCTGATACTAGTGCTATTCAGTGAGGTTTTCTGGGCATAAACCCTCCTAATTCCTAGAAACAGGTAGAGCTTTCTCCCACAGGGCATTGGGTATTAATTATCCTTCTGAGCCCCTCTCCGAATTCCAGGCAAACTTGTTTAATGAGGTCCCTTAGCAACCCAGGAAAATATCCTCCACACTAATAGGAAGTTTCCCCTAAGCCAAACCATCTTGGACCAGGCTTAGCTAGATAGAATCTCTCCTGTACCAGCTCACCTGAGTTATGCTCTCTCGGGTGGGGCTCATCTGGGTCCCTCAGCAACTTCTGAGAGACAAGGTCTGCATAACCCTTCTTAGGCCCACTTCATTCCACTCCAACTCCCTTGCACCTAGACCAGAATGGTCTTCCTGCTGTTTCTAGTGCTCCCAGAGGTCTGAGGAAGTGGTAGGGATATTTCGATTTAGTGCTGGTTAATACAACACAGTGTATTTTCTGGTCCATATTTACAATGCGGTGAGGCCACCAGGGGTCAGTATGACCTGGGGTGGGCAAGCTGTTCCCCAGGGTCCAGTTCCCCACAAAACCTCCTTTCCTCAACACTCTCACTCTTCTCCTTTCTCAAGTCTTGGCTATGTTAATGGCCAGCAGGGGGCAGACTTAGGTCACACTGGGCACTTTCTCCTTTAGGAGGTTCTGAGAGATGCCTGACTCAGGATCCAAGAACTCCTTGCTTCCAGATCCTATGGCTACCCTTTGCCCCTTTGCAGACTTCAGACTCCTTCCTGACCCCAGTCTTTATCTTCCCCTACCGTTTCCCCATTCCTTCCAGGTCTCCTTTCCCTCCCGGCTGCATTTGTGGGAAGAGGATTGGACAGATGGAGAAAGCTGGGACCCACCCTCCCAATGAGGGACCTTCTGATGGGGGTGGAGTTGAGAGACTGCCACAGTTAACTACGATGTAATGAAGTGTTGCTCCAAATTAAAAATCCCTGAGTTTAGGTGGGTAATACACCAATTAGAGAAAGGAGGATGCACAGGGGCTGATCTGACTTCCAAGCAATTATGGAAGCACAGAATTTGAGAATTGGAAGGGACTTCTCATTGGCCATCTAGTCCAACTCATACCTGGAAGGAAATCTCACTATAACATACCCAATAAGTGGGCTTGAAGACCTCCATTACAGGGGAACCCACCCCCTCTTGAGGTAGCCCACTACACTTTTGAATAGATCTAATTGTTAGGAGATTTTTCCTGACATCAAGCTTACGTTATCCTCTTTGCAGCTTCCACCTTTTGCTCATTTTTGTCCTCTGGGGCCAAACAGAACAAGTGTGACCCTTTTACTATGCAATAGCCCATCGGCCTTTCCCAGTTAAGATTTGGTGATGATTTCTGCATTCGATAAGTCTCCCTTGTAGACTCAGTACAAGGTCGGGGGAAATTTACAGGCAGCCAGGCTTGCCACAGAAGAGCTTATGACTCATAGGATTCTGTTTCCTTCCCCCCCCCCCCCAAACCAAAGGGGTTTCCAGGTCCATTTCCCAAGGGAGAGTGTGTTTTCAAGTATGTTCATATGTGCCTGTCTCTGCGTAGCATTTCTGTGTTCCACTCAACAAACATTTACTGACGATTATCTGTGTGCTGAGCCCTAGGGCATAGTTCTGAGTACTGTGGAGGGATTAAAAGAGTAAGAGGTAATATATATTCTGAGGTGATTTGTTGTGCTGTATCTACAGTTCCTTGTCTACTTCCACAAGTGGATCCATTATCTTCTGGATCTGAGTACTCCCACCTCTCACTGGGGAGGGCCACAAGTTATCTACACTTTTTTATCCTGGATGATTCTTGTCCATACATACTCCATGAACTCTCTGCAAGGGGATGGAGGATTTCCTTTGGTTCTTTTTAATAGATAGTAGTACAGTGTTCAGGTTCTACTCCTACTTCACTACAGTGACTGTCCTAACTCATTTTCAGGTCATATATTTCTTTGATGATGCCTCACATGTCACTTCTCAAATGAATAATTGTTGGTAGTACAGTTCCTTTATATGTCTCCATTGGTCTTTTAGATGGTCTGTACTTTCTATTCTTCTGAGTGTGTTGTTCCATAATTCACAGTTGGATGGTGAAAGGAAGGGGAAAATCATTTAAATAAGCACCTATTGTGCTAGGCAATATGCTAAGTGCTGTACAAATAATATCTCCTTTGACCCTCATAATAATCCTGTGAGTTAGGTTCTATTATTTTTCAGATGAATAAACTGAGGCAGAAAAGGGTTAAGTGACTTGACCAGGATCACACAGCTTATAAGTGTCTGAAGCCAGATTTGAACTTAGGTCTTCCTGACTCCAGACCCAATGTCCTGGTCCCTATGCCACCTGCTGCCAGTATTGATGTTGAAAAAAATGGACATTTGTGGCAGCTTGTGATCATGAAAAGCTCAGAACAACTTCCCAAATATAACTAACCTGATCTTCCTTTTCTTTATGGGGCCATCACCACTATGAATTGACTCTTCCCATGATTGGGAAAACTTCATCATCCTGCAAGATCCCATTAGCCTTGGTCCTCCACCTCATCACTAGCTCAGCCTTCTCTTCATTCCTCATCTACCTGCCCTACTTTGGGACTTCTCTGGCTTCTCCACCCCCATTCCCCCTACCAATCCCTCTCACCTTTTTTAGCCTTTTGTCTGTTGTCCCCTGCCCCAGATTGTAAGCTCCTTGAAAGCAGCAACTTTCTTTTTTCATATTTGTATTCCTAGTGCTTAGCACAATGCCTTGCACATGGTAGATGCTTAATAAATGTTTACCGATAATTGACTGATGGGCTAACTCTTTGGTCTGCTCATCCAACTGTATGCCACAATCTGGGTAATATGTATCTTTTCATTCACTGGGTTTTTCCATTGTGAAGGTCTAGATTGATGTCTTTCAAGTAACCATGAACTTCACTGAGGAGACCCTGTAGTGTGTGTGCTGGGACTCAATGCAATCATTATAATATCACCTGCAGACAGGAACATCTGTAGACTCTTACCTCATGTAGGGATCCCCGTTCTATTTGGACTTTTCACAGAACATCCTCCATGACCCTAGAGAAGGAATGTCTTCCCATTTTGTGCCTTGCTTTATGTTAATTTTCAGAGTATCATTAAACAAAGTCGTCTTTGCAGATGTTTGTCACAGACTTTTGCATGACCTTAACACTCAAAAGGAACCTTTAAGGCAGCATTTCATCCTACCTAGTCCTATCCTTGTCCCATCCTAGTTTTCTTGGAATCAACAAATAACAAACACAGAAAGATTTTGCATTCTTGACATCTCAATCAGTTGTGTGACTGTGAAGATGTGCTCTATTATAGAAAATCACGTGAACAAGCCTGTCTGTTCCCTTCTCATGTTTTCACAAAGAATAACTTCCAAGATGATTACCATAATTTTATAGAGAAGAAACAAGGATGTTGGTTGTAGGTGCCGATATCTTAATTGCCTTTTTTGGGTACTGTGACCTTTTTGATTAAAACAAAATATCTTTCACTCCTCTGACAAAATCTTCAAAGTTGATCCAGGCCTGATTGGCTATGAAAATGTGTTTTGTCTAGCACAATTTTCCCCCTATGAATTTGGTCAGGTCTACTCTTCTTTCTAATTGCATCTTCTTTACATCATTTCTACTTCCTCAAATAACATGTTAAGTACCGAAGTGGAGGAGTTCATTGTGGTTCCATTGCCATCAATAACAGATATGTTCCATTTCACATCTATTTGTTCTCCTTCTTCGCATATAAATTCTCTTGGGAGTACTTGGCTTAGTTGAGCACCACAACAAACTTTCTGTAGTAGCATTTTCTTCTTTCCTGCTTTTTTTTTCTTGTGAGGTGGTGCTGAATATAATCTGACATTGTGTGTAATGTTTTGCAAGTGAACTTATTTTTTAAGTATTTATTGCCCTTTTCTTGGCAAGGAGATTTACTATTTGTTAGCTAAGACGGTTTCTTGGCTCTTTTGACATCCTTTGATGTCGTTAAGGCAATTTTTCATCAGATGAAATTTTTCTGAGAAATGGTGATAGCACAGTACAGTCAATATCTTTACTTTGGTCTATTTCCTATTTTTTTTTGAGTCAATAGCTTCTACAAATTAAAATAGCTGTAATCCCATGCTGTATTGTCTTGTTTTTAATCCTGTAGGGGTTTTTCCTCCCTAATTTGGTATTTACCTTGCCCTTCACACTAACTATTCAGTGATCTGAGTGTACACAGGTAACTGATTTGTAAACAACTCCTACATTAATAATTGGTTATCTCCTGCCCATTAAGTTACCAATAATTTAATTTTGTTTGTTGGTGTTGCCTTTCCCCACCATGTCCATTGCTTCCAGATTATCTTCTCAAAGAAAATATTCATGACATACAGACATAAAGCTTATGAGTAATCAACGAATCTTTGGCCACTGTCATTTCTTAAGCCTTAACCATATTTTCCAACATGGTTTTTGCTATTCTTCCCTTTGCATTTAAAATAACCAAGTTCTAAATATCAAGTTATGCATTGTCTTGATATAGAGAATATTGTCAAGTTATTTGTAAAATTCCTCTATTTCTTCATCCTTTGCAATAGACGTTGGCATGTAAGCTGCAGTTGTCCTCAAGGTGACTTTTTTGCTTAAGTTTAAGATGAGGACTGCTTGGTGACATGATGAAGTGCCCTGTGAAGTGATGTTTGTTGTTGTCTTGGGAGCATTTTGGGGACATGTTGAAATTAACTTTCACAACTCTTTTACAGGGTCTCCCGAGGAGAATCTGTGAGCCAGCCTTCCATGGGCTATAACTTATTTGCCTTCTAGACATTTATAGGAAGAATGTCAACATGGTTGTGGTTAGTAGTTGTGATCATTAATTCATCCACTCGGTAAAGATCTCACATTTAGATGATCATGGTTAAATTAATGTTTGCACATGGTTAAAAATTATGTGATTCTTAGCGTCCTGTCTTCCTTTCTGCCGCAACCCTGGAGAAACTGTAGAAAGAGACAGGAACTAAAAAGGACTAAAGATTGTGTTGCATTTTTGTTTGTTTTGTGGAGTGCTGTGTTGAAGTAATTCTCCATCTAGAGCAGTTAACTTTCGAGGGATGAAACCTTCTAGGCTGTTCCGTTGGAAGAATATACAACTTTTTATCTCTCCCATTAGATTTTAAACTCCTTGAGAGTTTAAAATTAAAAAAAAATTGTTTTGGTTTTATGTTGTATCCCAAGTGCTAAGCACCGTGCCTGGAACATGGTATGAGTTTAATGGTGTTTGTTAATTGACTTTGGCATTTACCTATCTCTGAGATTATAGATAAAGCTTTTCCAGCTTAATAGGGCTTCATAGAACACAGGGTCCTAGATTTTCCTAATGAATTTTAAAAATGGGCGGAACCTCCCTCCCCTCCAAATCTTCCATGAAAGCAGGACAAATTCTGATTGTATGAAGATGAACTTGAGATTATAGAAAGGACCAATGAGTTTGCTCTAGAGAGCCAAAGTGAATCCATCCCAAAGCGGAAGAGTGGAGGGTGTTTGGAGCAGGAAGACATTATTCTCCTCTGGGACCATGAAAAAGCTGAACACTTCCAGCCTAGTGAGGATCATGAAACCCAAGCTACATTTTGGGAACTTTAGTTAAAGGTTAACCAAAAGTCTTAAGTGTTATATAGGCTAGAAATGGGTAGGTTTTTTTTTTTCTGATGGCCTTCCTTTGGTTTGATATTTATGAAGTTATATATTCCCTCTTGACTGATATAGCATGGAGAAAAAAGAGAAGAGAAGAGGGAGCTGATGTTAGAACTGGGCATCTCCTTATAGTGCAGTGTCAGAAGAAAAGGAGCAGGATGATCAGGGACTGACTGAGGCAGATCTCTGAATCCAGATAGCCAAAGAGGTTCAAAGGGCATGGAAGTCAGAAGATGTGGTGTCTTGAATTGAAGTTCAGGATCTGAAAATGTTTAGTAAGTGGAGAAAGTCCTGGGGCCAGGGCAAGGATCCTTTAGACTGTCTCCAAGGATATATAGCTAGATCAACAAAACCTGAGGCCTAGGGGGCAGGTGGTATTTCACAGTAATCCTGCTCTCTCTGAACTCATAGGCCAAAGGAAACAGTTAGGCATGGACACAGATATCTGAAATTACAAAGAAATATGTGATGAGTCCTGTAACCAAGGGGCAGAATGCTGTAGGAGTCCAGTGGAGGAAGAGGGCACTGCCAGCTTGTGGGTGGGTGGGAAAAGCTTCATGGAGGAGGTAGAACATGAGTTAGACCTGAGAGAACCAGGGATAGGGGAAGGGTAAGAAGGAGGGAATCCATTCCAGCCTAGAGTATAAGCAAAGGAAAGACTGGAAAACACCAGAACCTTTGGGGATGGTTTGTCTGTAGAATAAGACACTGGAGGAAGAGCAGTATAATATAAGGTTAGAAGAATAAGGGAAGATCATCGAGGACCTTGAATGCCAGGCTGAAGAGTTTGGCTCTTGTTCGGCAACAGGGAGTCATTGAACGTTTGTGAGCAGAGGGGTGCTATCCAGGCAGTCATAAAGGGTCACGTATTCAATGCTGGAGGAGATACAAAGATGGATAAGATTGTTTCCCTGCTCACAGGGAACTCGGTCTAGTGGTGATATCTATACATTAGGAAGATTATATTGGCAGCTGTGTGAAGGATGAAATAGAAAGGAGAGAGACAGGAGGCAGAAAGATCAGGAGACAGCTACTACAATAATCTGAGTGAGGAAAGAAATAGTTCTCAGCCAACGTCCTGGCAATAGGAATAGAGAGGAAGGGGTAGAATGGGAGGTATTATCAAATCCTATGCATAGGTTTTGACTCCTTTTCTCTGTCCCACAAGGCCTGGTCCTCCGTTCCCATCACTATTGTTAGGCTCTGAGTCACCCTGTCCATACAGGACTTAGTAACTAATCAGGTGTGGGGGAATTAAGGAGAGGAAATGATCAAAGATGACCCTGAGTTTTTGAACCTGGGTGCCTAGAAGGATGGTAATACCCTTAACAGAAGGTAGAAAGTTGGGGGGGCATGTTTTAGGGAGAATGTTTTTGGACATCATGATGTTTGTGTGCGTTTTCCATGGGTGTGACTGTATGTTCATCTCTCTGCCCCTGTGTATATGTGTGTGTTCTCATGTGGGGTGATCATGGGAAAAAAAGAGGGAAGGGGAGGGGCCTTGGAAGGACAAAGCCAAAGATGGAATGAGATCCAGGGGGAACCTCTAGGGCTTTAGGTGGATTCAGAGCAAAAACAACCGGAAAAAGGAAACTGGCGAAAAGAGGAAACAGAAATAACTCAGAGCTGCCCTGGGCCATCTCAGGGATAGGAGGCTGCTTCCTCCATTTCTGGGAGGGTCTGGTTTCCTATCCTCCTCTCCTCTTAACCAAGTCTAGTTACTTTTCCCTCACAGGCTCTGGTGCCTCCAGGATTGGCTGGGGAAGGGACCTCAGTTGGTCTGAGTTGTGCCATGGCCATAGTGAGAAGAATAATCAGATCTGAAGATAGCTTCTTCAGAGAGCTTAAAAAAGGGGAAAAAAACCTCCTTATTCATTAAAGTTAACCAACACATCTGATGCATGTGGCAGGATATACTATATCTCCTATTTCTGCAATGAAGGGGAGGTAATTCGATAGGGGTTGATTGCTACCCTCCAAGTCCCACCCCATCTAGAAGATTAATACCTCTTCTCCATGTCCCCAAACAGGGTCTTGTGTCCTCCATTCATAGACTCTGGTTCCCACATTCCTAATGGATATTATCCACCCCTCCAAATCACAGACTTTGGCTACCCTTCCCCCACAGGATCTGGTTCTCCACACTGCCCCCTACTTAGAGTGTCTGGTCCTCCCCCCATTCACAAAGGTCTGTCCCTCCCTCCCCCTTTTTAGGGTTTAGTCCTAGGGTCTCAGTCATGGGAATAGGGCAGAATGTGGCCCCCTGTCACTCTATTTCCCTGGTTCTAGGGGAGGACCATTGTCAAGACTGAATGTCATCTCCCCATCCCAACTCCAGCCAGCCTGAGGCCACTGAGTATCTCTGCCAAGTGACAGTTGTCAAGTGTCAGATGCAAAGGCAGTGTCAAAGGCTCCAGCAACTCTTGCTTCTTCTTCTGGAGTGATCCCTCACAGAGGAAGGTTCCCCTGGAGGAATCCTCCCCTCTCCCACATTTGTATCTTTATCATGCTTAAGGATGACTAGGGCTTGCACTAGAATGCACTAGAATGTGCCATGAAAATGCTACCCAGGCTGGGTGAACCCCTGAGGTGGGGGGCAAAAATTCGGTTTCCATCCATCCTTCTCCCCCTCTCTCCCTCCCTCTCTCTCTCTTTCCTCAAAGGCTTGGAGTCACAACCAGAGTCTCAGGCCCTTTTAAAGGTCTTCACCTCTAAGTTAATGGGAGGACAGAGTGAGGGTCATGGTACAGATAATGTCAAGCAAAGAGTAATCTCATGTATATTTTTGTGTGGGGACATTGTTGGCTACTCTACTACAGGTTAATCTGATTGTGCTCAGGCATAATCAAGTGTGTTTGCTTTCTGAATACAGACTCACCCTATAGTACCCACCTTTAGAGGGCTCAGGGTGAGGACAAGTACTCAGCAGGGGTCCCTGTGACTTAGGTCCCTGTAAAGAAAGGGGTATATTTGGTGACCTTTGGGGATGAACTGGATGACTAATTGTTTTCTTTTTCTTTTTTTTTTCCTGGATGATGGGAAGAGCTTTCTGTGACATTAGGTGATGATATTTCCTTCCTCTCTCCGGGGGAGAGGTAGGGACAGAGTTTAATTAGTGATTGAATCAGTGGGGAATATATGGGTGGAGAATGAGAGATGGATACCTTGAGCCTTCCCCATTGGCTAATATTTGGTGCAATTCTCTATAACAGAGAAATGAGTGCTGTCTGGTGTTTTCGCTAGGATGATGATGATGATGATGTGGGGGTGGGGTGGGGTTGGTGGTGGTAGTTTTTAAAATCATAGTTGGTTAGAACTAGAGATTGAGTTGAGTCATAGAGTTCTCCAACCTATATTGGGTCTTTTTTTTTTCCTTTGGGTATAGCCTTGGGTAGAAAAAATACTAGATTTGAAGTCAGAGGACCTGGATTTGAGTCCTGGTTCTGCTACTGATTAGCTTTATGCTATAGGGCAAGTCTCATGACACCTCTGTTTCCTCATCTGTAAAATGGGACTAATGATATGCAGATCATGAATTAAATGAGGCATAACACAGGGAAACATATCCTTACCGCAGATATTCGGCACCGTCCTAAGCAGAGTCCAAACGTAAGAGGAAATCCCTATAGATAATAAGGTTTTGCAGATATTCCTGGGTGCAGGCACCATTGTGCTGATCTCAGTAAACCCTCAAAGACCCATAGAGCCTGTTTTATAAAATCCATGACCACTCAAGAGATTGGTTCCCACAAAAAGCTGCTAGGTGGCACCATAGTGCACTGACCTGGAGTCATGAAGACCTAAGTTCAAGTCCAGCTTGTGATACTTCTAGCTGTGTGATCCTGGGCAAATCACTTAACTTCCCTCTGTCTTGATTTCCACAACTGCAAAGTGGGGAACCATAATAGCACCTACCTCCCAAGGTTATTGTGAGGATCAGATGAGATAATATTTGTAAAAGTGCTTTGCAAACCTTAAAGTACTATAGAAATGTTAACTATTATTATTTTTATTATTATCATCTACATAGGAAGAACCAAGTAGAAAAGGAATGCCTGTTGCCCAGAATATGACCCGTACTTGGATGGATGATCCAGAGATAGTCCATTAGTATAATATGTGGAATAGATATTGAAGATGGTTAATGAGTTGATCCTAGAACAGAGGCAGCTCAACAGTGCAGTGGCTAGAGCACTGGTCCTTCATTCCTGAGTTCAAATCCAGCCTCAGACACTTACTAGCAGTATGACTGTGGGTAAGTCACTTAACCCTGTTTGCCTTCATTTACTCATCTGAGCTGGAGAAGGAAATGGCAAATAGTATCTCTGCCAACAAAAAGGGGTCACAGAGAGTCAGACACAACTGAAAAATGACTGAACAACAACTGAACTTTGAACTGAGTTGGAGGAAGAGAATGGATTGGATTATATAGCTATTAGTGACATTAAATTGCTCACTGACTCCAAAGTACTTTTAAGGAGTACTAATATTCTCCTAGTGATGTTAGATGGATGGGGAGCACCATATGGACCTACAGTGTCTGAAGGACCTCAACTGTGGGTGACCTGAGGAGTGCAAATAGGTCAAAGCATATTACCAACAGTGAGTTATTAATAAGAAATGGTGTGAAAGATGTCATCGAGGACATCTGTATGGGATCAGAAAAGGATCCAAGCTGGTCATGTGGCAAGAGCTTGGTTTAATAGACAAGCTCATGGGCTTACATTAGTTATCGAGAAAATATTAAGTAGCCCAGAGGAAGGTTTCCATTCATTAGGTGAATCCTCTATGGAATATTTCTAAGAAGACATGGGTGAGGATTGTGTAGGATAAGAAGACGTGAATAGACAGATAAAGTATTTATTAAGTTCTTACTATGTGCCAAGCACTGTGGCAAGCTGTTATAGTTGTACAAATACAAGCAAGCAAGGCAGTCCCTGACTGCAGGGGGCTTATATTTTAGTGGGGGAAGACCACCTATAAAGGGGAGATGGAGAGCAGGGGGTATGATGCTATTCTTGAGTCAGCATGATTTGGAGCTCACTGATCATAGTCCAAATTTATGGGGGAGAAATATTGGAGATGAAGGCTAGAGGAGAAGCTGCAATGTTCAGAGCCAGTGGAAGGGAAATGAGTTGCCATCTCCGTTGGTAAAAAGAATGCCCATTCTTTTTATAATACAAATATGGTACTGATACCTAAATTGGAAAGAGTCAAAATAGAGAAAGAAAATTATAGACCAATTTCCTCATGAATATAGATGCAAAAATTTTAAATATAGTATTAGCAAAAAGACTACAGCAACTTATCATGAGAATAATACACTTTGATCAGGTAGGATTTATTCCAGGAATGCAAGGATGGTTCAATATCAGGAAAACTATTAGTATAATCAATCAGATCAACAACAAAACCAGTAGAAACCGTATGATTTCTCAATAGATGCAGAAAAAGCCTTTGCCAAAATACAACACCCATTCCTATTAAAAACACTAGAAAGTGCAGGAATAAATGGAGTCTTTCTTAAAATAATAAATAGTATCTATCTAAAACCATCAGCAAGTGTTACATGTAATGGGGATAAGCTAGAAGCATTTCCAATAAGATTGGGGGTGAAACAAGGATGTGCACCATTACCCCTCTTATTCAATTTGGTACTAGAAATGTTAGCTGTAGCAATAAGAGAAGAAAAAGAAACAGAAGGAATCAGGTTAGGCAAAGAAGAGACTAAGCTAGCACTCTTTGCAGATGATATGATGATATACTTAGAGAATCCTAGAGAATCAAGTAAAAAACTACTTGAGATAATAAATTTAGCATAGTTGCAGAATATGAAATAAACCCACATAAATCCTCGGCATTCCTATACATTTCTACCGAAGTCCAACAGCAAGAAATAGTAAGAGAAATTCCATTTAAAGTTACTGTAGACACTATAAAATATTTGGGAATCTACCTGCCAAAACAAACCCAGGAATTATATGAACACAATTATGAAACACTTTTCACACCAATAAAGTCAGATCTAAATAATTGGAGAATGCCCACATAATGCAGTCATTGATCCATTCTTCAATGCTACCTTACAGGGCTGAGGTGAAAGAAGTGCTTTGTAAATCTTAAAGAAATTGGACTTGGTGGTATTTGCCTATAGTCTTTAATACTGGTGAGGTTGAGGCTGAAGCTAGTAGATATTGTGAACCAATCAACTGAGTTACAGTAGAGTTAAAGCTGACTAGGTGTCCTCACTAAGACTAACACCAATACAGTGCGTCCCAGGAGCAAGAATGTATTAGGGCATCAGACTGCCCAATGTGGGGTCAACCAAGTCACATCATAATGGAACAGGTCCAAGCTTTCATGCCAAACAGCAGTGGGGTTAGGCGTATGAGTAGCTGCAGCATTTCCAGCTTGGGAGAGACAGAGAGATTTAGTCTCAACCCTCCCTCCTCCTCTAAAAAAAAAAACCCAAACCCTAACCACACACAAATACACCAAAAAAATCCCTTAAAAAACTAAAAATGACTTATTTTATGGTTATTATCATAAATACTTGAAGATCAGAAACACTGATTGATACTCTTGTACACTATGATTTCCTTTGTTAAATCCACTGCAAAACACGTGTAGCCTAAATGGTGTAAAGTGGCTGCTGGAAGAGAGAGGTGGAGCACTTTTGGAAAAAGTGTGTCCTGGGCTGGGGGCAGTGGCACAAACTAATTACAAGGCAGCCGAAGAGGGGGTACGGCAGATCTCTTGAGCCCAGAGAGCTCAGGGGCAGAGTGGCTGGTTAGGAAGACAGACTGGTGCTCAGGAGCTTGTACCAGTTCTGAAGAATAGTGATTGTAAAAGCCTTGGCCAAGGCATAGTTTTCTCTAGGGACAAGTGCTCACCTTTAGAATATGGAGTGCTTCAGTGAGCCTAAGGCCATGGATTCTCTTATAGTGCCCCCTCTTATTATCCTGTTGGATCAGGGGTAGGGGAGGATGGAGAAGAATCTCAACATTGGCTCATCCCATGAGTGCTTTCGCTCCCCTACAGTCCTCATGCCTCGGTTTCTCCCTTGAAGCAGCTTCTACTTGGGATGAAGTCAAAGAAGAGCTTTGAATATTTCTCCCCTCATTCGAATTTGTGTTTGTATGTGTGTGGCAGAGCTCAAATAATTGTGTGTGGGGGTTGGGAGGATGTATTCCTACTCTATACAGATTAAGAGAAAATTATCCCCTCCCTATCCCCATGGAGGGAATGCAGTGGTAGGGAAAGAATAGGTCAATCTCAGCATGTCTCCTTCAGGAGCCACTGCTGGATTTCTTTTGGATCTCAGGTTTGTGCCCTTGAACTTGGTCTGAAGCTGCTCAACAGCTGTCTGTAGCTGCAACCCTCCCCCCACGGCTGCCCTCACATCTGGCCAGGCCTTGTTCTGCCAGGGACCCTCACTTCCCTCCCAGCTCCTGGCTGAGATCAAAGGCTGAGTGGGGGTTACCACCCCCTCCCCACACTCCTAAAAGGTTCAAACAGAAACCACAGAGTCTCAGGGGGGCCCTGAGGAGGCCTCAGGATCAGAGGCTTTGCGTTGTATTGGGCATATGTTGGCAGGAATGGGGGCTAGGGCACTTTGGGATGAAACCATGTACCACATGTGACTGAGCCCCTGAACCCTTATGATCCTGGAGATGAGGTGGTGGTAGCTGGAGAGAAGGGGGACCGCAGGGGGATGATCTGGCTATCGAGGTGTCTTCTTGCGTGTTCTCCTTCCTCCAACCTTGTGAGTTTCTCCTTGTAGTAGCTAAACTCCACTTTGTTCCTATCTTTGGTGGGGGTGGAACAGGGCCTCTGACTGGGGCTGGGGGAGTAATAGTGGTGTAAGAAAGCATGTCCAATGGGTCCTTTGAGGGGAAAGAGGAATATATAAGCCTGAGTCCCCAAACTCCTGGTATGAGGGGATAGGGTTTCTTACCTAGCCTTTTGCTGCTTTTCTTGATTCAGTGGTGTGTGTGTGTGTGTGAATGTAGTAGGCGTGATTCCTTCAGCTGAGTGTTTTCTTTTGTTACCAGATTCTCAGGTCCTTTTTAATGTAGGGATGCTTAATTTTACCTGTTGGTCTACACATCTATACTAACTTCAGCAGAGCCCTGATCCTGATCCTCAAACCCTTAGTTATCTCAGGACAGGACCCCCAGAGGTTATTTTCCCAAAACTTGCTTCTAAATATGTGTATATTATACTTCAGGTGTATGCCTATTTGACACTCCCAGGGGTGTATTAAAGACAAGGGCCTCAGGGAAACCTTTCTGAATCTCTTAGCTCAATTTAGCCCCTCCTGGTGGAGAAGTCTTTACAACCGTGTTACAGCCAATGTACTCTCTAGCTTCAGTTTCAGCTCCTTCCTTCTTTCTTGAGCTCATGTAGATGGAGACAGGAACATGTGAAAAATGAGGGCTAATGGACAGCTTTCTAAAGAATCCATCTTTGCCTTGGAGCCTACCCAAGGGGCTTTTCACTTCAGCCCAGGCCTTTCACCTGACACTCCTTTCTAAACTTTCACCGATCACAGAATCTCACACCCTCCACCCAAAGTAGGCAGTAGAGACCTTCTTGGTCCCTAAAGCTGTTTGACTTCCTGGATTGAGAGATCTGTACCTCTGCCACTCTAAATACTTTGTGTTGCTACTTCTGTCCCTATACTCATCACAAAAGAGTGTATTTTTAGAATTTGTTCACAAGGGCAAAGAGAATGTATGAAATCAGAAATAGTCTAGGGAAATGTCATTTAAATGTCCAAATCAATTACTCAATCAAATATTTATTAAGAACCTGCCATATACCAGAAAAATACCCCATCCTAGGTTATTTGGTACTTAAATATCTCAAGCTATATATAATTCTCTAATTTGGGTTTAGCCTGTCTGCAGGTTTGACTCTCCACCACAGATAATGGTGTCTCCCACCCCAAAGATAGCTTAAATATATTGGTTTATTGCACAATTCCATTTGACTTTTTAGCCAATATGGAAATTTCCTCATTGCATGATGGATTTGGGGATGTTCCTTATAAATTCCCATTTAATCACTTGCTATCTAGATTCCTCTTCAACCCCAGAAATCTCAAGGGAAAATGAGGAAATATAAGATATATACAGAAAATGCTCTTTTTACCACAATTTGGAATAGGAAAATTTAGAACACAAGTGACCCTCAATGTTCGCAAAAGACATTTCATTACATCTTAAAATGTCTATGGATTTTTTCTTTTCCAGACTGGGTTTTGAGGAACTCTGAAGCTCAGGAAGCAAGCCATTCCCCAAATGACCCATCCCTGGGCTCTTTCGTTTAGATGGGTACACATGTCAGGTATGTAGCTGAAGATCCCTATAGGAAGAAAGGAGAGATGAGAGCTGCAACAGATGGGATGATTCAAGGGAACTTCTGCTTCTAATAACTCCTATGACCAGATGTCTGTTTAGGACTATGAGAGAGCATGGTCCAGGAGCAAGCCCATGTAAAGGAAGTGGCAATCCTGGGTCCTGGCTCTGGTGCCTCTGGGATAGCACCCACTCAGAGGTGTGCTTGGTCTAGGATAAATGTCCAGAGAGTTGGGTTCTCCATGGGGCAAAGCACCTGGATATTAAGAGTGTCTTTCTAGGCTGAGCATGGGAAGGAGAGACCCAGAGCTATGGGGGGCATTGAGATCAGCTATATAGGGTCAATGATGCCTGCTACCTCCTTACTACAACTTGAACTAATGTTTCAACTTCTGGTCCATAATTCAATAGGAAACAGGGCTGGTTAAGTCCTAGGAGGCATAGGGATGGGTTCTAAGAAGGGTTGACCAATTTAAACAGAAGTGATTGGTTCTTTCCTCTAAGGTTCTGGGCCTAGTTAAGAGTTTATCTGAGGAACATCCAGGGCCATGATGAAATCTGGTGTCCCATATACTTTTGTTCCTGAAATTCCAACCCTCTTTCTCCCCAGGCAAAAGCAAGGCCCATGTCCCAGCCTGTGACACAGCAAATTAGCTATAGAGTGCTATATTTGGTAATAGAGACCCTTACTTGAGGTCTTTTCCCAGTGGGGAGGGACACAGCAGTGTCTCTCTAGTACAAGGTCCTTCCTGCCTGCCCCTGGATTTCTGGAGAGCCCTTGTCCTGCTCTGAAGTTGAAACTGGTCAGAATTGTGTTGGTCCCCAATTTCTAAGAAGCCAGATACAAGACTGAAAACTTGGAAATCTATATAAGAACCCCATGATTTTAGGCAACTCTGAAATATGATTCCTTGATAACTCAAGAGACAAATATATAACAGAATTAACTCAACTCCTCCTCAAACCTCCTCATCCTTATGCCATCCCAATCCATAGGGAGCTGGCAGTGGTAGGGATGGGGGAGGGGGTCTGGGAGGATATCCTAGAGCCCCATTAAAAAAGTAGTTTGGGGTTTTTAATGGGTCCATTCAGACAGTTTGCCTGGGCTAGACACAGCAGAGAGCCAAAGGGAACAAAACCCAGGAGTTCATAACCTACAAAAGTACCGAAGGCATAGACATGGTGAGATAGAGAACTAGACACACTGAGCAATAGAGAAATGGAGAGATAGAGATACTAAGCCAGAGACAAAAGCAGACCAGTGGAGAGAAGGAGACAGTCAGTGTGACAGAGACAGCAATGGAGAAATGGGGGAGAGGGAGGGCAAGCCTGGAGGGGTTCTTGGTTGGGCCCAGTTGTGTAACTTTCCGCATGTTGAGGCTCTGGGACCCCCCATGTGCTGAGCCCAGGGAGAGGGAAGCCGGAGGCTTTGAAGGCTGTTCTCCCCACTCCCGTTCTCATGGCCTCTAGCTTTGTAGCCACTGAGCCTTTGATGGGATGAGGCAGGAACATCTGGAAAGAGGAGGACTTAGGCAAACACAATTCCCTGGGCTCAAGAAACAAAAAAGTTAATCCTGATTTTGCCACTTGTGTGTTCCCCCACCCTGCTGCTCCCCAACCAGCTGCCTCCCCGACTAGGGTTTCATCTTTCTCCCTCACCCACCCCCTGGGGTCCCATTCCTTCCTGCCTCAGCCGAGTTCCCAGGGTGGCAGAAAAGGGAGGGATGCCCATAATGAGGGGCTCTGAGGAGGGCCATTCCCCTCTCGACTTGGAGACCATCTGCCCCCATGCGATCAGTTGGCTTGATACCATTGTTCTGGGTCTCCTGTGACTTCCTTTTCTCCAGTGTTTCTCTTACCTTATCTTGGCTCTGGGTTTCTATTCACCTTTCACACTTCACATGACTCTTGTGATTCAACAGGAGTTTTTATTACCAAGGTTAGCTGAGGGGTGCCTGAGGCAATGGGGGATGGGGATCATGGAGGTGACAGGGGTGGAGAAGAATCTAGAGGAGATGGTGGGAAGTCTTGTGGGCTCATGGGAGTGATTGGGACTCATGGGGAGGTGACATGGGCGGTTAGAGTTTATATAGGGAAGTGATAAAGGATATGATTGAGTTAAGGAAGAGATGAAGAGGTGATAGAGTGATGGAGCCGTGATGAAGAGATGATATAGGAGTTAAGGTGGCAAACAATAGTTTGTTAGTGCCGTGGAAGGTGGCAACAGTATCTGGAAAAGCCTAACAAGTGAATCTTGCACTGGAGCTCAATCAGTGGTTGACTGTGAGTATCACTGCATAAACTAGAGTTTAGCACAGTACCTGGTATATAGGAAGCACTTAGTAAATGCTTGTTGATTGATTGATTAACAGAGTATTAACTGATCAGTCTGAAAATGCTGAGGTCAGGGTCTGTTTGCTGTGGGGTGAAAGTCAGGGCAAGGTCTGTCGGTAGTGTGGCTATGGTTGGTCAAGGTTAGGTCAGGATTTGTCCAGGGTCAACAGTAGAGACATAAGGGTCAGGCAAGGGTTAGTCAGGGCTAGATCTATAAGGCAGGCAGCTAGATGGCTCAGTGGATAGAGTGCCAGGCCTGGAGTCAGGCCTCACTCACTCTTCTTCTTGAGTTCAAATCTGGTCTCAAGCACTTACTAGCTGTGTGACCCTGGGCAAGTTACTTAACCCTGTTTGCCTCAGTTTCCTCATCTGTAAAATGAACTGGGGAAGGAAATGCAAACCACTCTAGTATCTTTGCCAAGAAAACCCCACATGGGGTCACAGAGAGTTGGACATGAGTGAAAAAAGACTAAACAACAACAGATCTGTAATGCCAGGCTAGTGGATCTATAAGAGGTCTTAGTGGAGGTCAGTAGTCATCAGCATTCATAGAACCATGCTTTTCTTCTGGCATCTTTCCAAATGTGCAAACTGTTTTCTATTCACGTCCAGAGATGCTAGAAAATTGGGCAGAACACATCTTGGGATATTTTGGAAAAAAACAGTCTTGCCCTCCTTGGCCATTATGGGGATCTGTCTGTTCTAAACCCTGAGATGCTGTTTCCAGTCTCCCTGTCCTGACTCTGTTCTTCTCCTGTCTCCTTGTGCACAGTTTGTACACTGGACCTCAAGCTCTGCCGCTTTTCTCTGCACACCTTGCCTCCATCTGGACTTTTAGGCACGGACTGAAGTTCATCTGCTTAGACTTTGAGTCAGCCTGATACTTATTTTCCCCTGATACATCGGTTTCACCTTCTGTAGTCATACTACTCCAATTTCTCTTTTAGCTATGCTGATTCTGCCCTGTTTGTCATGACCTTTGGACTATATGTTGTGTCCTATTGCTCTGTTCTAAATCTACATCCAGACTTTCCCCCTAGACTCAGATGTTTTCTGGCCCTAGGGGTTTCCAGGTTGAACCTGGACTCCAGGGTCATCCCAGTTGGTCAAGGGAAATTGATGCACGAGGAAACAGTCTGGAGAGGGCACCTACCCTCATCTGTCTGGTCTTGCCAGAGGCATCTGGATTTTTGGTAACTTATTACCCAGGTCCTGAATTGCTTGAGATAGGACCCCATTACTGGTCATCAGAGCTGAACAGTGCTTAGGCCAGACTGAATTGGGCTCAGGGTGACCTCCCTGTGCTCTGGCTAAGTGGTATGCGATGCTCATGTCCCATCATCATTACTGACAGATAAATGCTTAAGGTTTGCTCTCTCCTTCAGAGGCCTTATTATCTGTGGTATGATCTGGGAATAGTGTGTTCCTTCTCCAGCCTCTGGTGGAGGTGGTCAGCGAGATGTCTCCTTTTCTGAGAGTCCTAGCTACAGGCCAGAGAATGAGATGGGATGGAGGATGATTCAGCTAAGGTGACATGTATGTTCAGGTTTGGAGTTGGACTTTTGGAAAGCCATGGTCAGAGATGAATAATAAATACAGTAAGTCAGAACCCCCAGATTGAAGCAAGGGTGTTACTATTCCAGATGGGGACTAAATGGAGACAGATACTTCCCCCCGCCTCCTGCCCCATCCTCCACACTCTTTATAAGGGAGACAGTAAATATCCAGACAGGGGGCCAGGTGCCGCTCAATAGAACTAGGTGACATTGTCTGAGTGTGTATGCTAGAGAGTCAGCCAGGCAGATTGTGTCCTCCAGAGGACAGTCCTGCATCCTTCCTCAGCTAAGTCCCTCCTTCCTCCCTGCAGCAGGAAAAAGCTGAACTTTGTAAGTATAGAAACAAACAACAGAGATCTGGGTCCCTGGGTCCTTGGAAAAACCTGCCACCAGGACCACCTGCTCAGGGAAGCAGTCAGTCTGTCTCTTATCTCTCATGGAGAGAGGAAGCAGCTGCTCTGCCCTCTGAGGTCAAGGCTGAGGAGAGTATTTGGGGATGCTTAGCTCCCTAAGCCTGGGGAACCCTAGGAGAATGTCCTAAGGGAATATTTGCCATGTCCTCTACTGGGGGGAAGGAGATAGGCTTTGTTTCAGGAGTGAGGGGGCAGGGATATTTGTATCCCCAGGTGCATCCATAAAGACAATGGACTGAAGTCAGACATCTCCTTTCCCCCCAACCCCCCTTCGTCAAACGTGCTTCTAGGGGTAGGGGACAGTGGGAACAATACTAAAAACAATGGTTTGTATATAGTCCTTTAAGGGCTGCAAATCATTTTACGAGTATTATCTCATTTAATCCTCACAATAATCTTGGGAGGTAGGTGTTATTATTGTACCCATTTTTACAGATGAGGAAACTAAGAAATGGAAGTTAAATGACTTGCCCAGGGTCACACAGCTACTAAGTAAGGTATGGTTTAAATTCAGCTTTTCCTGATTCCAAGTGTAACAATCTGTACATTGAACCGCCTAGCTTCCCCCACTGCTATAGGACCGGGTCTTTTGTGTCGAAGGAAACCCACAGCCTGGTCTTAATTATCTGTACAGATTGAAAGACATGTCTTTGGCTTTCCCTCATGCACCCACTGCAGCCTGTAACAGTTTCATGTCTTGTGGCTAACCTGAGTGCTTTCTGCTTTAGCTTCGGTCCTGATTGATGATGGAGACCTGTTCCCTATGCCTTTGCAATTACCCTAGGCCCATCAATGTCCATATGTGAGGAGCAGATTGCAGACCAGCTCCTCCTGCCCCCTCCCTCTACGGGGCCAAGTTGTATGCCTCTCCCTGTCCCCACGGGACTGCCTTCACTCAAGCTCTCATATTCTGCTTTGTAGCTGCTTGGGCCTCTTGCCAGCAGCAGGTTCAGTGAGTTTCCACACCAGTCTGGAGTCTCAGCCCTGCTAACCAGGTCCTTCCTTGCTTTGTCCCCTTGCTTGTACACTGTGACAATTCCCAGGCCCAGGTGCCAATATCGTAGCCCCTTGGTTTATAGAGACATCACCAGTTCCACAGTGCTGACCAGAGCAGAGCAGGCCTACTTCCCTAGCTAACCCACTAGTGCCCTCAATAATCAGAGATCAGTTTGTGGCTTTCTGTGGCAGACTGACGGTATCATGCTCAACTTCACCGTCCCAGAGAAGAGGTAAGAAGTTTAGATGTTCCCCCACTAAAGTGCAGGCCCCGTGGCCAGATGACCTGACACTGGGAATGGTCTCTTTCACTATTTCTGGTTAATATCTGCATAAATTGAGAATTCTCAGTATAATCTCCCTAAGTAACCTTAACTGGTCGTGTCCATTTCTAATCAGGGTTTTGTGAGCTCACTCACTTTCTTGGCTTTCTGTGCCTCAGTTTCCTTGTTGATCCCACTTACCCATCTAGTGCCCTAGATAAATGGAGATAGATGGACCAGGGTAAGATCCAAACTCAGGCTTAGGGTAGGAGGTATGCCTGTTAGACCAAGGCTGCTTCAGTGTCAGGCAGTCCAGGAAAAGGTTAGTGCAGCCTGATGCCTATTCTAGGCTCCAGCCATATATGTTCATAGTCTCCAAGTGATGTGGCTGTGAGCTATGAGCCTGAGCTTTCTGCTTCATTGCTGTCCCAGATTCCCCCCTACTCTGGGTCAGCCTGGGTTGTGCCAGGCTGGGCAGGGCTGGGCTGAGGGCAAGGCCTGCTGGGTTATGTTGTGGGGGAGGGAGAGGGAGGCTGGCCCTGGGGGTGGCTGTCGGAGGGGAGGGGAGTTAGGGTGGGTGGGAGCCAGCTGTGGGGTGTTTGTCAAGGAACTCAGTGTGGAGTGCGTGGCTGAGATAAGCCCAAGAATGCCCGGGCGCTTAGGCCGGCTTCCTGCCGCTTCCGCCCCCTCCTCGGGCGCCTGCTCCTGGTCGTCTAATTTCCTCCCTCTGCAGCCTAGGCCACTTCCTGTTTTCTCGATGGGGGTTGGGTGGGCTGGCCTGCCTGGCTGGTGGGGCGGATGGGAATTGGAGGGAGAGGGAGCCATAGGGGCAGAGCACCTGCCCTACCCTTGATAATTCTTAGAGCAGCTGAAGCTTAGAATGAGGATTACAGTGGTCTGGGTCCTAAATGTGGTGTATAACCCTCCCTCCAAAAGGCCCTTCCTGTTCTCTCTGGGACCTCAGACTTAGTGACTAAGCAAGTAATGGGACTAAGATCCTAGTGACTGAGATTTAATGCTGCACTGTGGCCAGCCTCTCAGATCCCCAATCCTCAATAGGCCTCATCCCGGCACCAAGCCTACTGGCCAGAGGAAGTGAATAAGGTCTTATGAGGTCAAGAGGGCAAAAGTCCTTATAGGGAGTCTAACCAGGTGTTTTTCAAGGTTGGGACAGCCTAGAGCTGGCCAAAGGGAAACAGGTGTAGAAGAGGCTTTTGCATAGGCTTGAGGGAAGGAGGAAGGGGAGGTGGGGGAGGGAGCAAGAGGAGCATGGGGGAGGGGATATAAAGGAGGGGGTGCAAAATCCGGGTGTTTTGTACTGTATTCTAGGGCCAAGATTCCATAATGGAGCCCAGTGTTTGTCCAGAGCCTCCCTGCTGGGGTTGGGGGGAGAGTGGTCAGGGGGAGAGGAAGTCAAAGCAGCAACTGAAACAACAATGAGAAGGAAACTGGGCTCATAAATCAGAGACCCCTGGGACACCTCCCTCCCATAGGGTCTACTTTCAATTATTGGTGCTGCTAAGGGGCATTCACTGAAATAATCCAAAATGGTGGGTAATCCAAAAGCAATAGATCTCATTATATTAATTCCATTCTCTTTGCCATTGGAATGCAGAATAAAATCATTGACTTTTCCTCCAGAGCATCTGAGTTCTATTTGACTTAGACTGATGTCTAAAGGAGGGAACATTGCCTATATATGGAGGTGGGGGTGGGAAGGGAAGGAACCTACATGAAATGTAGACCATAGTGAATAATCACCCTAGAAAATGGAAAGTTGATGCTTGTAGGAGCAGGGAGAAGAAGGAGGAAGATAGGGGTGAGAGAGGTATCCTAAATCTTCATTGATAAACTCATTGTTTATAGGTTTTAGAGCTAGAAGGAATCTAGACACCATCTAGATCCACTCCTTTTGACAGATGAGGAAACTGAGGCCCAAAATGAGAAAGTCACTTGCTCAGGGTCAACGGCAGAGTAGGGATTTGATCCCAGCTCCTCTGACTTATAGACCAATACTTTTTCATTGCTGCCTTTTTTTGGAGAATAATAATATGATATGTAATCTTTTCCATTCTTTTGGAATTTTCCACTTTTTTTGAGATGTCTGAATTCATTCAGAATTGCGTCACTTCTAGCATGGATTTCTTCTGCTTATGTGTTTGATGAAGTCTATCTACTTTTCCTGAATTTATTTTATTAAGTGTCATTCCTGCTTCCTCATTATAACACACTGTGTGCTGAGATGTTAGTGAATAAATGTGGTGGATGTACTGCCATAAATGATAAGAAGGGATCAATGACCTCTGCTCTGTTTTGTATCTATATATTATCTTCCCAGTTTTATCTGTAAATGCTCTTGGAATAAATAGGCTTAGTTGAGTTCTGTACTTTCTTTTTTTGGGGGGGGGGGAAGGTAGGGCAATGGGGGTTAAGTGACTTGCCCAAGGTCACACAGCTAGATTGTTGTATTAAGTGTCTGAGGCCGGATCTGAATTCATGTCCTCCTGACTCCAGGGTCAGAGCTCTAGTCACTGTGCCACCTAGCCGCCTGAGTTCTATACTTTCAATAGTTTTATTTTCTCCTTTTTCGCTTTTCAGCATTTTGTGAAGTGATGCTCCCCTTAATCTTCTACCATACTTCTCTGTAATGTTTTCTCAATTTACTTGTACTCTAAATTACTGTGGCCTTTAGCTTCTATATCTCTCTGCTTGGCAAGGAGTCATGTTTTCTGAATGAAATTTTCTGGGATCTTTTGGCCTCTATGTTGTGGCAATTGTTTAGTAATTGTTAAATTTATCCTAGAAGTAGTGATGACCAGTCAATGTCTCTAGTTTTATCCATTTCTAATTTTTCGGAATCTGTCTTATTTAGATATGTAGCACTGAGGCAATTGTAATTATACGTAAATATTTTCATCTTTATTTTTCTTCTAATTCAGGGTTGATTCACTTTAACCAGTCAATGACCAGACTGAAAACGTGTAGTAGATTCTGAAATGACTACCACAGCACTAAACATTCGTTTCCTGTCATTAAAGTATTTATGTTTATTAACTTCTCATTTTGTTTGGTGTTTAACACGACTGATATCTTTTCATTAATTTTGCTCATGCCTGCTTTATGAATTTAGATGCTGAGGCATTTGGATCACATGTATTTGAAATTGATGTTGGTTTGTTACCTATAGTTCCTGTTAGTACGAGATGTTGTTGTTGTTTGGTCCTGTCTGACTCTTTATGACCGTTTGGGTTTTTTGTTTTTGGGGGTTTTTTTGGTAATGACACTGGTATGATTTGCCATTTCCTTCTTCAGCTCTTTTTTTTTTTTTTGGCTTTTTGGAGGGAGAGGGCAGGGCAATTGAGGTTAAGTGACTTGCCCAATGTCACAAGGCTAGTAAGTGTTAAGTGTTTCAGGTCGGATTTGAACTCAGGTTCAAGCACCAGGACTGGTGCTCTATTCACTGCGCCACCGAGCCCCTTCAGCTCATTTTTTACAGATGAGGAATTGAGGCGAATAGGGTTAAGTGATTTGCCCCAGGTTACACAGCTAGAGGCCATATTTGAATTCAGGAAGATATATCTTGGCACTGGCACTCTCTCCACTGAGCCACCTTGCTGCCCCCTCAGCATAATGTAGTTTCCTTGTTTATCCTTTTTTAAAATTTTCAAATAAAATTTTATTTTGTTTGGTCTAATAACATGATTGTAATGTTTGTTTTTTTGGATTTACTTGATTCGTAGTAAATATTTTCTAGCTCCTCATTTTTATTCTGTGTAAGTCTTTGTTTTTTAAAATGTGTCTCTTGTAAGCAACTGATTATGGGCTTTTGTTTTCTTACTCAATCTGCCACTCTTTCATTTAGTTGGATTGTTTAATCCATTTATATTTAAAGTTGTGAGAGTTAGGTTTATATTTTTCTACATTGATCTTTAATATTGATTTTTTTTTTCCAATTTGAGATTTCTTCCCCTCTTCTTCTGCAAACATAGTACTATGTCTCTTCAGGTATTAGAGTTTAGCTACTTTAAGGCAATCTTATACTCACCAGCTCTCTTCTCCTTACTCACAAGCCTCTCCCCCTTTTGTTACCCTTTTCCCTAATTTTGCAATTTGGCTTATTAGTTCCTTTTTGAAAATTGATTTTATCTTATTAGTTAATAATTTCTTTCTTTTTTCTTGGTTAAGTAGTTAAATAGGATCCCCTTTTTCTCTCTTCCTCTTCAACTTGTTTTGTTAGCTTTTAAAATGTCATTTTTATGCCTTTCTAAAAAGGATTTATTTCCTTAATTTTCTTCATTATTTATCTTCCCTTTCTGTGTAATCTATACTTTTGTTTTTTGATTCCTTATACACGTTTAGTTCTGTTTTATACTCTGTATTCCTCATGGAATTAAAACTTTTGAGGGATTTATTTTGGGTTCTTTCTTCCAGTTATTACACTGTAGATCTTGCCCCTTGGCCTCTTTTTTCTGTTGTGCCTCACTCTTAGAAATATCAATTCTTTGGGGGCAGCTAGGTGCTGCAATGAATAGAGCACTGGCCCTGGAATCAGGAGGACCTGAATTCAAATCTGACCTCAGACACTTAACATTTACTAGCCATGTGACCTTGGGCAAAAGTCACTTAACCCCAATTGCTCTGCCCTTCCCCCTCCCAAAAAAAATGCCAATTCCTGCAGGTGATAGAGAAGATGTTATTTCATGGCAGGAATCCTCCTATGTTCCTGATTGTTCAGTTCGTTATTGACCATTGTCCTCCCATTTGGTCGTATTTTCTCTATATGCCTTGAAATCTCTTCCTTGGGTCCATGCCCTCCCAGTCTTCAGCATGTCAGTTGCTTCTAGAAACTCCAGTTCCTCTCTTTTGAGTCAGGATGAGTGGTATCTATTTATAAGTATCAAATCCCTATAGATTATAGTTATTGTAAGGTCCCTTTCTCCCTTTATAGAATATTTTTCTTATTTGGTGCTACCCCTTTCCACTGCTGAAAAAAGATTTCCCCATTTCTTTTCCCCCTTAAATCCCCACCCCCCTTTACTTTCTTGCCCATTCCCCTGTAGGTTCTCTTTTTCCTGAGGGGCTAGAGGAAGTATTTTTCCTTCATTCTTAACCTTTGGCTTGATTAGGGTACATTATATATTGCCTTCTATCTTCTTCTTCCCCTCATCCCTTTTATTTACCTTCTCATTCTGTAATTTAGTGTCATAAAAATAAACAAGGACTCACCTGTAGATGGAGTGTGATGTTTGGTCCATGATGTTTCAGGCTTTTTTCTCCACCATCACTTTTAGCTGACCTCTGCTTTAACCCTTGTTCTTTCTGTATATTTAAAAAGAAATCTCTTAATTTTTTTCTGTTGTTATTCCGTTATTGTGATCTATGGTGTGTGTGTGTGTGTGTGTGTATGTGTGTGTGTTCAGATCTGATTTTATTTCTAGAAATGCTTCAAATGTCTCCTTCCCCCCATTAACAGTTAGACCCAGATTTGCAGGCTATGTCATCGTAGGCTGCATCTTATGCTTCTTTGACTTTTAGAACACATTATTTGGGGTGTCTAGGTGGCACAGTAAATGGATCACTGGCCCTGGAGTCAGGAGGACCTGAGTTCAAATTTGACCTCAGACACTTAACACGTACTAGCCGTTTGACCTTGGGCAAGTCACTTAACCCCAATTGCCCTGCCTTCCCCCTTCAAAAATTTTTTTTAAAAAAGAACACATTATTCCATTCCTTCCCATGGTTTGTGAGGGGTAAAGAATAGTCTTGTGTCATTCAAACTTGCTTTCCTTTGTGTTTGATGGCCTCTCTTCTGATCACTTGCAGAGTTTATTTGTTAGTAGAACTGCTAAATTTATCCTTTATATGTTCTGGAGTTTACAGAATAGGGTTTGGTTTTGTTTTGCTTCTGGAGGTGCTCTATTCAGTCGGTGCTTTGTTTTCTGTGCTCAGAAGTGCTGGGGAGTTTATTGTATCATTTTTTACATTGTAGTGTTCAGGTTTTTTGACCTGTGTTCTTCCCCAAGTTGTCTCTATGTATCCTGTTTTGCATCTTTGGAGGTCACGCTTTCTTTTAGTATTATTACTTTTTGCTTCTTTTCTTCCATATTTGCCTTCACTACCATGTATTTACATTCTCAATCTGTTATCCTCTCTTGTTTCTTTGGTGAGATTTGCTATTATGGATTAAAATTTTTCTATTCTTTCAGTTATTTATGCTGTACAGACCACACATTCTGCTTTCCCAACTTGTTTCTCTTTTAAACAATTCAGGAGCATCCTGTTATAGTTCTATGCTCTCTTGGGAATCTACAGCAGCTTCTTCCTCATCAGATATCAATTAATTTTCCTTTGCTTATTTATAGATGCCTGAATTCTTTTACCTGACTGAGCAGGCATATTTCCTTCTGCTGCTAATATATTCCATGTTTACTTATCTGCTTATGCTTAAAGCATTTAATTAAGTTTTCTTCCTCTTGAGATCTTTGGAGGAGCAGATGGACTTCATATTTACCTGGAGAGGCTTATACGAACTGATGCTAGGTGAGAAGAGCAGAACCAGGAGAAATTTGTACACAATCACAGACACAACGTACATGTGATGACCAGCTTTGATAGACTGGACTCTTCTCAGCAATGCAAGGTTATAAGACAACTCCAAAAGACTCATGATGGAAAGAGATGTCTACATTCAGAGAAAGATCTAGAAAGAATGAGTTTAAATGCAGACTGAAGCAAACTACCTGTTCTCTTTCTTTTTCATGTTTGGTTTTGTTTCCTCTTTTCCATTGTTCGTTCTGTTGGTTACAAACCTTCTTTACAACCTGACTAATGTCCAATGTGAAAGTATTAGCAGATCCTATACATGACTGCACGCCGCCATAGGGGTGGGGAGGGAGGGGAGAAAATTTGAAACTTAAGGGATTGTGGAACTGAGTCTTGTAAACTAAAAGTAAACAAACAAATAATAAAAAAAAAGAATGTCTTTTCCCAGAAGCAGATCCCATGCATCTCTCACATAGGTGCCTCTATGTTAGGTGACCTGGACATGAACAGAACAAAGCCTCATTACAATAGAAACAAGAGGTAAAACCAAGAAAATGCCTAAATGTAAGCACTCTTAATACCCATACCCTCCCTCCCCAAATTCCCATGATCCAAATCAAACTACTACCCCCCTCCCAGAAATGAAAGGTTTTGATTCCTGTCCAGTACTGGCTCCATAGTCAGCAAGCAAGAATGAAGGCATCAAGGATCAGCAGGATGGAATTAAATTAAGTTCCAAAGTTTGCTATTGTCAGGAATGGGGGGAAAAAACCATCAATGACTATAGCAGTGGTGATGTCTCAGCTGTCAAAAGTCTGGTATCTTAGAATAGGAGAGAAGGTCTTTGGTGCCTGAAAACTTCTGCATAGAGGGAATCCATAAACTTAGAAGCCCTTCTCCCTTCTGTTTCCTGCTTCTTTCAGGTTTTTCTAGCACTCCTTTTAAAAAACTCTCACCTTAAAAAAAAAACAAGCCACAAAACAAAGCTCGCACTTAGAAGTGTCTCAAATACGTGTGATCACTCATATTTTCCTAGGACATATAAAGTCTCTATGGCCTGAAAGCCTTGTGGAAATCAATCACCAAGTATTCATTGTGTGCCAGGCATGGTACTAGGATCTGAGAATACAGAGATAAAAATGGAATAGTCTTTGCTCTTAAGGAGCTTACAGTGTATCAGGAGAAAACATGTACCTAGTACATATATGAGTGTGAGGCTGGGGTTCTTCTACCTCCCCAGTTATTCAATTACCAGAGTTAGGAATTTTCCTATCCTTATCACAATGTGTGAATCAATTTGAAAGGATTATGGCCATTGGATTAAATGTAGATGACACCATATAGGAATCATCTTTAATGGTTAAAGAAGGTCTTGTTCCCTCTCATTCCCTTACATAGGGAAAAAGTTCAAAAATGAGCTAAGAAAAAGGATCAACCAATTCAGTTATGTGGACTCCAGGTTCTGAGAGAATTACTCTTTTTGTGGGGGAGGGAGGATAAAAGGGGAGAAAAGAGTTCTTTTCTCTCCTCCTTCCATCCATTGACCATGTCATTAGAAAGAAGGGACCGGTAGGAGATAAGGCACCCAAATGAAAGTCAAGAGATATATTATGAGAACAGTCATCTGAAACAGGGGAGACTATGTCCTAGAGCAGAGACAGGCATTTAGGACAAACATGAATAAACATGAATACATAAGGCTAGCCACTGGAGGGAGAAAGCAGCATCAAGGAGTATGACCTCTTGCACCAAAGAAGAATGCTGATCATGGACTCAGTAAGTGATTTCTATTAACTAGCAGAGTTATGAGTTTTTTCCCTTTGGACTCATGTTTTCTACATGTATGCGGCATGGTATTTTAAGTTTCAGCACACTCTCTCCACAGACCTTGTTTGTGCAGGAGGAGAGTATATGCTTTTATAATGACTTTTTGTTACACCCTTCAAAGTAAATACCTTTTCTGAAAGCTAATTAAGTCTGTCTAGCAGTTGTCAATGGAAAATACACTGGTAGGGGCTAATGAATGAGGCAGTACCAGAAGCCCAGCCCTTCAGAGTTACCTCTAGTTCCTAGAGAAGAGTTACAGTCAGCACAAACTTTGAGTTGGGTAAGTAGCCCCAAAATGGGATGCGACATAAATATACAAAATAAATACATAACAAGTTTTGGCAAAGAGAGAACTGGCAGCTGGGGAGACTAGGAAAGAATTCATGTAGAAGGTAGAACTTGAGGGAATGTGGCAGACATCTGGAGAGTCTCTCTTCATATGAAGCCCGAATCCCAAGTTTTTGTTTGGGAGTAAGTTGATGGAGTTAATATACTGGGAGCCCCTCCTAGCCTCTGCATTAATTTCTTTAACCCTGATCTTTTGTAACACCACAGCAGTATTTTCAGAGAGGTAGCGTGTTCTAGCAGATAGAGCGCTGGACTAAACACTAGCCTTTCTAGGTTCAAATCCTGGATTTTACAGTTACTGACTTTATGATTTCACCAGCCTCCATTTCTCTGCAAATGACTCATAAATTCATATATTTGGCTCCGGTCTCTTCTCCTAGCTTCGGTCCTGCATGATGATTTCTCCTGAACATTTCAAACTGGATATTCCAGAAACATCTTCAATCCAACATCTCCAAAACTAAACTAAATTTTTTTTGCTCCCCAAGCATCACTTCCCGACTTCCCTATTTTTGTTAAAGGTGCCAACCAGTTTTCTAATCTACCAGATTTGTAAGCTTAGCATTATTGTTTATTTCTCAGTCTCCCTCACTCCACATTTGCAATCAATTGTCAAATATTGCTGTTTTTACCTCTGTAGCATCTCATCATCTTCTTTCTGTTCACATGGCTACATCTTAGTTCAAGCCCCAACAAAACATGCCTGGAGATATCGCAACAGCCTCCCAATTGGTGTCTCAGCCTCAACTCTCTGTTCTAATTCATCCTTCTCACTGTTGCCAAAGGGTTTTTCTTTAAGTGTCCATTTGACAATATCACTCCCCTCTTAAATAAATTCCATGGGTTCCCTATTGCCCCCAGGATAAAATATAAACTACTGTGCTTTTAAAGCCCTTCACAACCTGGCTTCATCATATCTTTCTAGCCTCATTGAATATTACTCTCCTACCACACTCTGGACAGCTGCTAGTTTCTCTGGACAGTTAGATGGTACAATGGATTGGTGCCAGACCTGGAGTCAGGAAGATTAGTCTTCCTGAGTTCAAATCTTGCCTTAGACACTTAACTAGCTGTGTAACCCTGGGCAAGTCACTTAACCCAGTTTGCCTCAGTTTCCTCATCTGTAAAATGAGCTGGAGAAGGAAATGGTAAATCACTCCAGTATCTTTGCCAAGAAAACCCCAAATGGGGTCACAGAGAGTCGGACACTACTGAAAAATGACTCAACAGTCTTCTCTGTGTTCTTATAGACAATACTTCATCTCCAGTATCAATGATTTTGAACTGACTCTCTCATGCCTTGAATATATACTTTTCTCTCCTTAGTCCTATAGAATCCTTCAAGATGCAGCTGAAGTATCATTTTCTACATCCGACTTTTTCTGATCCCCTTAACTGCTAATTCCTTCAAGTCTGAGAAATTGTCTCGCCTTCTTCTAGAAGCCTTTCCCAGTTTTACTTGATATTTGTGCCTTCCTTCTGAGACTATCTCCAATTTTGTTCTATCTGTACCTTGTTTGTACAAAGCTACTTGCATGTTGTCTCCCCCTTTAGACTATGAGCTCCTTAAGGAGCAGGGATTTTTTTTAACCTTTCTTTGAAGCCTCCCTCTCTGATTGGCTGTTTTCCTCCTAGAGTCCAGAGATGGGGAGCCTGCAGCCTCAAGGTCACATGTGGCCCTCTAGGTTTTCAAGTGCTACCCTGTGATTGAATCCTAACTTCACAGAACAAATCCTTTTGGTGATTTGCTTCTATTCCCAGGACTTAGGGCAGTGCCCAGAACATAGGAGGTGCCCAATAAGGGTTTTTGATTGATTATCTTGCCCTGGGCAGTTGATTCACCTCTTTGAATCTCAATTTCCCCATCTGTAAAAATGTGGCATTACTTTTTCCACAGGGTTATTATAGGGAAAGTACTTAAAGTGAGTTGCTTGTTGTTGTTACTCCTCTTTTTTCCTTTATAAATAAGTTACAGAAATGCTGGGCTTTTTGAGACAAGTAGTGGAGGAAGGAAGAAAAGATTGGAGGAGAGACTACAGCTGTTGCCCCTGGAGAACACTAATGGGGGCCAGTGATCAGAGTGCAGGTGAAATGGTAATTGTTATATTGCTTGGGGGTGATGTGAGTTAGGTTTAAAACATATTAAGTGATTGGGAGTAGGGGAAGGTGGGAGGGAGAGCATTTAGAGCCAAAAATGAAGTTGAATTTTTAAAAAGATCCTGAGTTATGGGAAAAACCTCAGCAGATTTCCTACTTTGGACAGATCCCATCATGATCTGATCCCTAGCCAGGGGAATTCCACCCCAACGGTATTAAGGCTGTTGCTTTGCCCATAAAGTGGGGGTTGAGAAATCAGTTGCATTTGGTTCTTAAGGTACCGTGATGTATTTTTCAGAAGGGTAGGAGGGAGTCCTTGGTGGTTTTTTTCCGCTTTAAATCCTGTCTTCTCCCTGTTGGGAGACTATGTTGCTAGCAATGTAGCTCCCTTGCCTAGGAAGGGTCAATGACTTGGGCTTATTCTCATAGTCCACAAATTTTGTGGGGCTGATTCCAGCAGGCACAGAGGAAGAGGTCAGTGTGGGGCAAGATGGGATCAGTACTTGGAAGGAGTGACTAGGTTTCAGAAGAAGGAGATAAATGTCTTGTACAGGGAGCCAGAACACCTGGATTGTATTCCTGACTAGGCCCTGACTCATAGCTAATGTTAAGGCCATGACTTCCCTTCTCTGGGCCTCCTGGCTTTGCTTCAGAGATAGAAGAGAAACAGCCAACCTTCGGGGGAGCTGGGGCTGGAGCCAGGGTAGAGGCAGGACTAGAGGCTGGACACAGCCAGGGAAGGGGGTAAGAAGCCCTTGCCCCTTCCTGGCCCTGGCCTAAATGTTGTGCTGCTCTCTAGTTCCTGGTGGAATGCAGAGCTCTGACCCTTTAGGGTGGTGGGCTGTGCTCAAGGATACTAGTTAGATTGCATGGTGTGGCAATAAGGGCAGAAAAAGGCTCAGGAGACAGAGAGAGAGAGAGTAGACAATCTTTGCTGAAATTCAGAAAATTGCTAGGGATAAGTTTGGGGGAGATCTGTTCTCCCCATCTCTAGCCTCTCTCCAGCTCTAGCCACACACCCCCCCCACTCCCTCTATTCCCAGCTCACTCGTCTCAGAGTTAAGCCCTGGGAGACTCCCCTCTATCACCAAATCAACACTGTCCCTTTAAGCAGTTCTTTACAGCAAAACATTCTTACAGAATTAATCAAATACATGTAACTATGTCACTTAGAGGGGGAAGGAGAGGCAATTGGAAGAGCCTGATATTAAAACCATCTGCCTCTCCTTCTCTCCCCACCCCCTCCATCCGTTAATAGTTTCTCAATGGGAGCCAGCGAGTAAGCTAGGAGAGAGCCAGGACTGCTTTCATGTCCCTTCTCTGATCCCATTTCAGCTTTAAGGAATTCTGAAGTGATACAAAAGGATACATAGAGAGGGGCTGGGGGGAGGGGGGAGTGGAAGGGAGCCTGGTATGTTCTTTCCTCCCAGACCCAGATATATCCTCAATATGGCTCTTTTCACTGAATTTTCTTCTCTGGGATGGTATAACCATAACCATTCTAGTTTGTCTAAGAACTTCTGGGCTCACAGAGCCTGCCAGGTGACAGGGACCAGGTTACAGGATGCTAAAGACCTTGTTCATAGGTTCTACTCCATGGAGGATTCTGACTCATAGTCCTTTAGCTCCATCCCTAACCCCCCACTTCTTGCTCTGTTTTCCCTGCAGCCCCACCAAATCTGGGGATGGGGAACTTAATTTCTCCAGGAACAAAGACACTTTTTTTTTCCAGCCAAGCTGGAGATGGGTGGGGCATGGGTGACCCCTGAGGGAATGGAGTGAGAATTGTTCTCTCCTCCCCCAGTTATATTAGCAAGGGATCAGTGAACAATCTAATCCAGAGCCTTGGGTTCTACGGATCCAAATCATCTTCCTCGGGGGATTCCAGTCACTCCAAAGAACCTGGTCCAGGGCATTTGCCTTTTATCCTCAAGCTTTTACCTTTCTCTGCTTTCTAAATCTTCCCAGATTCCTATAACCCCCACTCTGAGGCACATAGCTGCTGCCACCCTGTACCCCCCAGCTTGCTTGATTCCCCGAATTCTAAGATTTTCTTCTCCTGATGCCACATTCCATTTTCCTCTTCTGTTATTGCCAGTTTCATTGATTGCCCAATGCTGGCACCCCCTCTCTCTTCCTTTTCCCCCCTGTCCCTCCCCATTTCATACCACAAAAGGGCATTTCTAGAGCAAAGAGAATATATAGATTTAGAAAAAACACACTTGGGGAAGGTAATTGAGTGTATAGCTAAAGGAAAAGTATGTAGTTATAGACTAGATGCCCCTTAAACTTTCCAGATTTGTCTATCTTCCATGCCCTAAATCTAACTTGGTCCAATACCATGGAGTCCAGGTATCTCATGGGCCTCTAAGAGAAGGGCAACTTCCATCCCAGAGCATCTTTTGCCAATTTGGGATTGGTCCAGCTAGAAGCTCTAGATAGAACTTATTGGTTCATTCTATAATCCTTGTTTCACTCTCAGCCAATCATTGAATTTTCCAGCTGGCATAGCTCATTTTTTTAGGTGCTTCTTTGTATTCCTTTCTAATTCCTAACTTTCCAGCACCCTAAAGGAAAACTAAACAGGTAAAGAGAGACTTCCCATCATCTCCCAAAATAGGACACAATAGTGAAGCATGTATAGAAGAGTTCTTTAACCACAGAATCACAGAATCCCCAAATGGGATGATTTTGCTGTCTGGGGGTGGAGATGGCAGCCTGAAGCACTGTGAGGGGAGGTCTGAAAGCAATGGGGGAGGAGGAAAGTGGGATGGTCTAGGGGCCAGGCAGGGTCTGAACTGTCTGCTCTGGCATGGTGAAACTGCCTTTATCCTAGCCCTGGCCCCAGCAGACTGGCTTGGTTCCCAGACAAAGGACCCAAGTCAGCTCCAGCTGGGTAGGAGTGAGCAGCTGTGTGTGTCTGATTGTGAGAGTGTGTGACTGTTTCTGACATGCATGTGTGACTTACTATGAGAGTGTGTGATTGTATATTTCTTGATGCTATTGTATTTGATTGTGAGTGTATGAATATTTGAAGCGATTATATTTGGCTATGAGAATGTAATAGTCTGATACTTTGTGACTGTAAGAGTAATGGATTGTGTGACCTGGAGCCCAAGAGAGTATATGACATTGTGTATGTGTCTGTGACTTCAAGCATGTGTTTTGATGTATCTATTCTCTGTGTAAGCGTGTACTAGTTGTGGGGAAAGGTGATAAATAGACCTTGCCCAATTAGAGGCAGGATTTGGATTTTACTTTGGGAGTATGTGAATCTCCTTTCCCAGCCCCCCGTGAGGGAGGGACACAGTCTTGTGTAGGCCAGAAAGGAAGCTGGGATGATGCTACTAAACATCTGTCCACATCTGGCTACTGTTGCTGGGGAGGAGCCTTTTGGCTTCCCCTCCCCCTTCCAAGGTCTCTTTCTTTTTCTTTTTAGATTTTATTTATTTTCTTTTTAATTTGCGAAATAAAACAAGCATTTACATAACAGTTGAATTTAAAAAAAAGATGATTGAACATGAAACTGCAAATCTATTATGGACAACTTACTGTTCTTTTTAAGTATATAATAAAGTTATCCTGTAAATTTCTTTTTTTTTTCTTCCCTCCTCTCTTCTCCCCTCCTTAGAAATGGCTACCAATAGACACAAATGTGTGTGTGTGTGTGTGTGTGTGTGTGTGTGTGTGTGTGTGTGTGTATAAGTTCTTTCTCTGGAAGAGAAAGTCTTCATAAGTCTTTTGTAGTTAATTTGGGTATTTATAATAGTCAAAATGACTTAGTCACTCAAAGTTGTTCTTAAAATAATATTGTTGTTACTATATACAATGTTCTCTTGGTCTCTTTCTCTGACAACTGCCAGTGCCAAGGACAGAAGACTGGAGTCACCCTGCTTCATCACAGCATAATATCTTTGTCCTTGTCTGTTTCTTTAAAGGGAAGTTTGGAGGTTTTCTGTGAATTTCAGTTATTCAGGCCACATCTTTCTTACATCTTCCCTGAGTCCTAAGGGGAGGTCTCAGACAGGCACTTTCTGGAGGGATTTTGATGTTTGTCTTGGTCTATCACTGGGAGGAGGGCTTTGGGTGGAGGATCAGAACTTAGTGTTCTCCAAACTCTCCCTCACCCTCCAGCTACTGGGGAATCATCCAACTATATGGCTGATGCCCCTCTTCCCTCCCAGATTCCTTTACCCCTTCCATGGTTCCTTTGGTTAAACTCATAGTCCGTGGGAATTAGAGCTATGGTCCCTAGAGATCCTTGGAACTCCCCTGGTTGAAATTTGTCTACTTGTGAAAGAGATTTAGCAGTCTCTCTAGTTAGCTGGCCTCCAGCTCTTGGGTTATTTTCAGCAAAATGAAGGAGTTGTTCAGTTTTCCTGAGCATCCAAATATGAATGGGGTTTACGTGTTCTCTAACCCCACTTCTCTGAGTCCAGATTCCCTACCCGACTTCCACCCCAGGCCCTCAGGCTAACATTGCTGGGCCTACCTTATGAATGATGGCATCTACCAGTGGTAACAGGGGATGTCAATCCATTTCCTAGACTTAGGAGAATGTCCATCTATCTCTCCACCTGCCTGTCTTTCCCTTTCCCTATTTCTACCTTGATTTCACCCTATTTCTTTCACTTTCTAATTCCCTTTCTCTCTATAATCCGTGTGTGTCTGTCTCTTTTTGTCTCTGTCCCTGTTTCTTTTGGGGTTTCCAGGAGTCAGGAGAGGACTTCAGGTGCGGTCATGTTGTAGGACTGCTCTTCCTCAGTCCATCAATGCCACACCCCACCCCCAACCCAGCTGAGGTTTGTGTGAGACATGCTGTTTTAATATGGGGTGATGTCATCATGTTCTTATAATGCCATAAAAAAACAGAACATCTATAAAAACATAGTCTGACATACATTCAAAAATAATTAGACACACACACACAAATTCGTGGATCCCCATCATCATAGTCACACAGATATACATTCAGACCATTACAATCAAAAGGAGTCATACACAGGCTCATTCCATCATGGTAATAAGTCACAGTCACATATAGATCAACACTATCACACAAGTATAACAACCATGTACAAATGAATACACATACAGATTCACATTCACATGTTTGGACTATCAGAGCCACACATACACAGAGATGCCATACCATTATAGTCACACACATACACACACACACACAGAGGCATATACCATCTGGATCATAAAGCCACAATCATAGACACACTACAGGCACACAGACCCAAACTCACACTTCTCACACTTAAAGACTCTCTCTCTCTCTCTCTCCCCTCTCTCCCTCTCCCTTTCCCTCTCTCTTCCTCTCTCTCTCTCTCTCTCTCTCTCTCTCTCACACACACACATACACACACACACATACACACACACACAGAGATTCATGTCACCAGTCTCACAAACCCTGTCCCCACCCCCATCCTCCTTTATACTTACATATACAGACTCATGCACACATTTCCTCAGGCCATCATAGATCTTTTCTGCTTCTCTATCTCTGCTCCACCCTCCTCCCCACACATAAACACAAACATAAAGCATCAAAGTAATATATACTTCCCCCATTCACTTTCCTGTCCCTATCCTATCCACTCCCACACCTGTGACTAGCCAAAGGGAGGAAATGAAGACTTGCAGGTTACACGTGACCCCCTGGTATTCTAGTGCCCAGTTAGGGCCTGGGGGATATAGTGCTTCTCTATCCCTCCCCAGGTACTGTTGGTAGGATTGGATCCAGAGCTCTGTGGTGATTACAGAGTATCCCCAACCTACTGTCTGCTTTGATATGGGAGAAAAAGAGCTGGGGCATTTGATGATATCCCTTCAGGGTAATGGCAAAAAATATCGAAATAAAAAGAAGCATCTGGGCTTATTGGGGTTGGGATCCCATCACCCCTGGTGTAGGTGTGAAATCTCAGGATTCAGAGTCAAGCTTATACCCATACCTTCTTTCATCCCTTGAGGACGAGTAAAGGCTCTGGCGTCTTGTTAAAGGCAGCTAGGTGGCACAGTAAATAGAGCATTGGACATGTATTCAGGAAGTCCAAAGTCCAAATCTAGCCACAAACACTAGCTGTGTGACCCTTGGCAACTCACTTTAGCTGCTTTCTTCCTTGCTTTTTTAAAAATCTGTAAAATGAGATAATAATTGTACTTACCTCCTAGAATTGTGGATAAAATGAGATGATATTTGTAAAATGCTGGCACACAGTAGGTTCTTAGTAAATGCTTGTTTCATTCCTTCCTTTCCTTGACTTGAGGAGAGGTGGTAGAGAAATTATGTTTACTTAGTGGAATGATTATTTAGCAAGATGAACAGAATATCTGAGACTCATTCATATCATCAAGAGGTTTTGTGATTGACACAGTAATCTTGAGACTGTAGAATGGTTGAATGAATTTAACTTAGAGGCGAATGAATCCCAAATTATCAAAGTGGTGTTCTTATGGGGAAGATGATGTCCTTGTTAGGGATCTGAGAGAGATGCAGTTCTAAAGTGAATAATGAATGGATATGGACGACATTATATCCCAGAAACTTTAATCAAGCATTAGGGTACAAATCTTAAGTGGTTTCTAGTGTGGTACTGGGGGAGCTTTCTATTTTATGTGCTTCTTATAGCCTGATCCTGGTGCATCATTTCTGAATGTGGATATTTTATTTTCTCTTGGAAATAAACCTTAGAAAACATACTCTTGTGTTCTGGAATGTATTGAAACAAGATCAGTGTGGGGTGGAGATTGAAGTGGGAGCTGGAAAATTGCACCGATATACAGGAGGTATCAGCAGGACAAAGTGGGGAGGGATTGGGGTAGCTCTCTGAGACCAAGAAGCAAAGCTGGCTCATGGGACCAAAGGAGGTCCTGGGAGTTTACTCCTTGATTTGGGGTTCAATGATGAGAGAAATTTAGAGAGTAGCAAAAGATGAGAACTCTTGTTCCAGGGCACATGTCCCCTGGACTATTTTCAAGGAGGATCTGTGATCCCTAGGGAGTTGACTAGATTTTATTGAGAAATAAGACCTAAGGCAACACTTTTAAGTATTGGGATTCAAAGAGATAGGCACGTCTAATCAGAAGAGATTCAGAAAAAAAAAATTCACCTTCTAGATTTATAAAAGGCAATTCTAACTGATTAAATTCAGAACCTAGTCTGACCTGGGTAGAAATCTTTTTTGTATAGACTCTAGGGTTAATATCTGGATTATTACTCTATTTTTTCTGTAGAAATATTGTTTGAACTCAAAATGGCTCAACTGGGTTACAGGAAAGAGATGGAGTCCTGGGGTCTATAAGCATGGTGATGGCATTAGATATGTTGATTTCTGACCTATAAAGAAGGGATCGGCTTAGCTTTAGGCTAAGGGGGCTTAGCAGGTAGTATAAGTTTCTGGTTATATTTAGGGATAGATTCTTTTAAAAAATTTTATTTTTAGTTTTAAACATTCACTTCTATAACTTTTAAATTTTTTCCACCTTGTCCCCTCCACTTTCCCCAAGATGGTGTAATCCTATATAGGCTCTACATATATATTCTTATTAAGCATATTTTCACATTAGTCATGTTGTATAGAAGAATTAGAACAAATGAGAGGAATCATGAAAAAGAAAAAACAAAACAAAACAAAAAAGAGCAATGAGTATGCTTCGATCTGGATTCAGACTCCATACTTCTTTCTCTGAATGTGTTTGGTATTTTCCATCTTCATTCTTTTGCAGTTGTTTTAGGTCCTTGCATTGCTGAGAAGAACAAAGTTTATCAAAGTCAGTCTTTGCATACTGTGGGTGTTACTATGTACAGTGTTCTCCTGGTTCTACTCACTTCACTCAGTATCAGTTCATATAAGTCTGCAGGTTTTTCTGAACTCTGCCTGCTCGTCATTTCTTATAGGACAATAGTATTCCATTACATTCATATACCACAGCTTGTTCAGCCATTCTAGGGGTAGATTCTTTCAATTAGATGAGGCTCTTGTCCTATCCTGCCATGTCCTATGGAGCTTAGTCTGTGGGTGAGTGGGAGATTGGCATAAGTCTTGTAAAAATTCAAAGATATGTATATCATTTTTCTTCTTCAATACTTCAAGGGGGCCATGATTTCATTCATATTTGAGATCCTGCCAACCAAGAGACTCACAGCCTCTATGGTTTAGTTGATGGTTTCATCAGCTGCTGTGTTTGAATAAACTCATGTACATTTTATTGGTCAAGTCTCATGGTGATGCCTCTCTGAACTTTCTGTGTTGGTCCTTGGGAGCTTTGTTGCCAACTTCTACTCCAAATTGTTCCAGTACTGGAAGGAGCTTGTGTCTTGCTCATATAGTCTTTAAGAAATCAATGTCATCACCACATGATGAAACATTGGAGGAGGACAATCGATTTTATAGTCAGGAATGGCATAACAAGCCTGTGTTCTTTGGCCCCTACTATCTATTACACTGAAATCTAGATGGTAGGAGTGGGGTAGGGATGGGGGGCTAGCTATAGTCAGAGGACTCCAGAGGAATTGTGTAAATTAGATGAAACCTAAACACTGAGGGGAGAGAACTTTTTCGTGGGCAGGTAATGCCAGTTTGGGGTAAGAAAAATAACCAGAGGAAAAATGTGTTGTTGGCTTCTCCTTTGAAGAAAAGATGCCCCAGATGGAGTGGTTCTCAACCTTCCTAATGCCTCGACCCTTTCATAGTCGTATGTGGGCGTGTCTGCATGTGGGCAGACCTGCCTGGAGACAGATAGAGGAGATTCCTAAGACCATCGGAAATATGTGTTTTCTGATGGTCTTAGGTGACCCCTGTGACCCCTGTAAAAGGGTCATTTGACCCCAAAGGGGTCGCGACCCACAGGTTGAGAACCACTGCCAGAGTTTTTGCCACAAGGAAGCCCCTCCCCACAGACAGAGACACACAGACACCCAAACTCTTTTGCCTGAAATATTCAGATAACAGAGACATGAAGCTTTTTATCGTTTGCAGAAGCTTGCAGATAGTCTCTATTCAATGTGCAAATGTAGTATTCGGTGCACATGATACAGACAATTTGTGTGTGAGACAAAGATACTATGTGTATGTGTGTTTGTGGCAGATACTCTGTATCTGTGTTGGCAACAGTGGTACCATGTGTATATACTGGGGACACAGATCCTTTGGGCTTCTATGTGTTACAGAGATAATGTTTATATATCAAGAACACGTATCACATAGGTGTAAGGGACAAAAATTCTACGTGTGTATCTGAGAGAAATACTCTGTGTATGAGAAATTCTGTGTGTATGTGTCAGGGGTAGAGCTACTGTGAACAAAGATAACAGATACCGCATCTGTGTCAGGACCAGAAATTTTGTGTGTGTGTGTGTGTGTGTTTGTATATGTGATTAGGAAAAGGACACATTGTGTCTATAACAGAGATACTCTGCATGTGTGACAATTCTGCGACGTGTGGCTGTATGTGTCTGTGTTTGACAAAAATATTATTTATGTCGGGGATAGAAATACTGTCGGGTTCAGAGGAACATGTGTGAGATGCAGATTTAAGTAAAGAGTAAGATTCTTCAAAGCTCCTTGAGGGCAGAGACTGAATAATTTTTTGTTTTGGTCCCTAAATCCCTGGTATGTAGCGTGGTGCCTTATATGTCGTTAGTATTCAATAATTGTTTGTTTGGATTGGAAAGATAACTAAGAACTACTCATTATTTTTCTTTTCCCTCCCAAGGACAATTTCAGATTGGAAAGGAGAGAATAAAGGGAGTTTACAAGAGAATTAAAATCTGTGACAACTTGGGAGATAGTAAGAGAGCACCACAAAATGTTTTTAATTAAACAAAAAGCCAAAAACTAGGCCCACATGAGCTAAATGGGCATGTCAGTGTGTGCTTTTTGGGTCATGGTTTATTCTACTTTTGAGGTAATGGAAGAAATACTAACTAGGCATTATAGGTTGTTTTTTTTTTTAAATATAACCTCCCACAGTTGAGTGGAGAGACTGGAGCTGTCCTGTTAGTTACAAGCCATTACTCAGAATTATGGGTGGGGTACAACAAACCTTCCAGAGATTCACTGATTGATTGAGAGAGAACTGGGATTGTAAAGAGATACAGTAGCTTGATTTAAAGGACCTGGGTGAATGACACCCAAGGAGGCATTAGAATGAAAAGTGTGGGTATTGAGATAACATATTTAGAGCTGGAAGAGAACTATGGTGTAATATATTCTGCTTTTATATTATAGATGGGAAATTGAGGTCAAGAAAACTTATATGACTTAACCAAGGCTACACAAGTAGTACCTTGGTAATAGCAGATTTAAATTCAGGTTCTTTGATTCAGACCCAACCTTCTCTCCCCAGTGCCATACTGCCCAAAATTATCTTTAATTTTATATGGGTATATATGTGTATACACATACACACATAATATATGTGAGATATCAGTATATGGTATGCACACAAGTACATATATACATGGGCATATATAGACATTCTTAAACTCAAATGTTTACATGTGTACAAATATTTAGTGCATACACAAATATGTACCATGTATAATATGTACCATGTATAAATATTTGTACACATGTAATCATTTGAGTTTAGGTGGTGCAGTGAACAGAGCACTGGTCCTGGAGTCAGGAGGACCTGAGTTCAAATCTGACCCCAGACACTTGACATACTAGCTGTGTGACCTTGAGCAAGTCACTTAACCCCAATTGTCTTGCCTTTCCCTCTCCAAAAAAAAAAAAAAGAAATCATATGCACACATATGTTTGTGATTGTGTGTGATATTTGATCCAGACTTATTATTTCATTTGTGTAGGGAAATATCAGTGTAGAAGTTCCTTCTATAGATATAGACCTGTGGATTTTTAATTTGCTTTTTATTTTCAGTTCTGAATTCTCTCTCTCCCTCCGACCCCTCTCCCACCCATTGAGAATGCAAGAAATATTATACCCATTATGCATATGAAATCATGCCAAGCATATTTCCACATTAACCATGTCACAAGAGAAAAAAAGGCAAGAAAATGAAAGAAAATATATTTCAATCTGAACTCGGAGTTCATTAGTTCTCTCTCTGGAGGTGGATAGCATTTTCTATCATGAGTCCTTTGAAACTGTCATGGATCATTGCATTGATGAGAGTAGCTATGTCCTTCATAGCTGATCATCATTACAATATTGCTGTGACTGTGTGCAGTGTTCTTCTAGTTCTGCTCCATTCACTTTGCCTCGGCTCAGATATGTCTTCCCAGGTTTTTCTGAAACTACCATTTCATCATTTCTTAGATTACCATAGTGTTCCATCACAATCATATACCACAACTTGTTTAGCCATTACCTAATTGATGGACATCCCCTCAGTTTCCAATTCTTTGCTACCATGAAAACAGTTGCTATAAATGTACATATGGATCCTCTTCCTCTTTCTTTGAGCTCTTTTGAAGCATGGATCTAGTTGTGGTACTGCTAGGTCAAAGTGTATATGCAGTTTAATAGCTTTTTGGACATAGTTCCAAATAGCTTTCCAGAATGACTGGACCAGTTCACAGCTCCACAAAATAGTGCATTAATATACCTGCTTTCTTGCAGTCCATCCAGCAATTTGTCATTTTCCTTTTCTATCAAGTTAACCAATCTGATAGGTGTAGGGTGGTATCTCAGAGTTTTGCACCTCTAATTATTAGTGTCTTAAATTTTTTTTTCATTTGATTATTGATAGCTTTGATTTCCTTCTTCTGAAAACTGCCTGTTGATATCCTTTGACCATTTATCAAATTTATTTTTATAAATTTGGCTCAGTTCCCTATATATTTGAGAAATGAGCCCTTTATCTGAGAAACTTGTTATAACCCCCCCCTCCAGTTTCCAGCTTTCCTTCTAAATTTGACTGCATTGATTTTGTTCGTGTAAACCCTTTTTAATTTAATGTAAGCATAAATTTACGTTTTGTTTCCTGTGATTATCTCTATCTTTTATTTGGCCATGAGCTCTTCCCTTTTCCATAGATCTAACAAGTAATTTTTTCCTTGCTTCCCTAATTCATTTATGATATGTGTCTTGGCAAGGCAGACTCCCAAGTATTTTATGCTGTGTGCAGTTATCTAAAATGGAATTTTTCTTTCTATCTCTTCCTGCTGGGTTTTGTTGGTAATATATAACCACTCTGTAATTTAGAGTCTTAGAGGTCTGTCTAGGTCCCTGAGAATTTAAGTGACTTTCCCATGGACACATAGCTAGAATGTATCAGAGACAAGAATTGGAGCCAGATCTGTGGTACATGGCTTGGTGGTACAGGGTACGTAGCACTGGACTTGGAGTCAGAAAGACCTGTTCTCTAATCCCACCTCAGATACTCACTAGCTGTGTGACTCTGGGCAAGTGATTTAACCTTTCTCAGTCTAAGTTTCCTCTTCCACAAAATCTATTTCATAGGGTTGTTGTAAACATCACAATCAAGTGAGAAAATTTATGTAAAGTACTTTCTAAATGTTAAAATTCTATATTACAATGTATGTGATAAAATAATATGTATACATATTATTTAAATGCCCTTTAGCCTCATAATATTTCCAAAAGCATGTAATTTTTCCCCTTGCAAATAAATGGTAAAAACTTCACTTTTATGGTGTTTAGTCTGTGTAGAATGTGATGAAGGGAAGTGGGAAGGGATGCCAGAAGGTTTAAGTGATTGTGGCAGTGGTAGGAAAATGAGGGAAGGTAAGACCCCTGAGCCTAGAACTGTGTAGATTGAGGAAGCTTGGTTCTTCAATCTAGGGTTTAGAAAATAGAGAAATAGTAAAAGAAAAGCCTCTGAAACTGATAGCCAGGTCCTCTGGATTGGTTCCAAGGAGTTGAAATCCCCGGTGAAGCTGACAAGTATCAGTGAGTCCCAAGGTTGGCTCTTTTAAAGGAAACAATTACAAAACCACTGACAGTGATTTTCAAAAAATCATGGAGAATGGGGGAAGTGACACCAGGCTGGGTAGGAGTAAATTGTTTTTATTGTTCTTAAAATTTTTATTAGTTATTCATTTTTAGTTTTCAACATTTACTTTTATAAGATTTTGAGTTCCAAATTTTTCCCCTCCCTCCCCTCCCCCCTTCCCAAGATGGCATGCTATCTGATATAGGCTATACATGTGCAATCATATTAAACATATTTCCACATTAGTCATGTTGTGAAAGAAGAAGCAGAACAAAAGAGAAAAACCACGAGAAGGAAAAAAAAAGGAGAGAGAAAATAGTATGCTTCAATCTGCATTCAGACTCCATAGTTCTTTCTCTGGATGTGGATAGCATTTTCCATTACGAGTCTTTTGGAATTGTCTTAGATCATTGTATTGCTGAGAAGAGCTAAGTCCATCAAAGTTGGCCATCGAACAATATTTCTGTTACTGTATACAATGTTCTCCTGGTTCTGCTCACTTCACTGAGCCTCAGTTCATGTAAGTCCTTCCAGGTTTTTCTGAAATCTGCCTGTACATCATTTCTTATGGAAAGTATTCCTTTATATTCATATACCACAACTTGCTCAGCCATTCTGAGATTGAAGGGCATTCCCTCAATTTCCAATTCTTTGACACCACAAAGAGAGCTGATACAAATATTTTTGTACATATAGGTCATTTCCCCTTTTTATGATCTCTTTGGGATATAAACCTAGTAGTGGTATTTCTGGTTCAAAGGGTATGCATAGTTTTACAGACCTTTGGGCATAGTTCCAAATTGTTCTCCACAATGGTTGGATCAGTTCACAACTTCACAAACAAAGCATTAATGTTCCAATTTTCCCACATCTTCCCCAACATTTATAATTTTCCTGTTTGGTCATGTTAGCCAATTTAATAGGTGTGATGTGGTACCTCAGAGTTGTTTTAATTTGCATTTTTCTAATCAATAGTGGTTTAGAGCTTTTTAAATATGACTATAGAGAGCTTTAATTTCTTCATCTGAAAACTGCCTATTCATATACTTTGACCTTTTATCAACTGGAGAATGCCTTGTGTTCTTATAAATTTGACTCGGTTTTCTATATTTTTTTTAGAAATAAGGCCTCTGTCAGAGACTGGCTATAAAAATTGTTCCCCAGCTTTCTGCTTTCCTTCTAATCTTGGTTGCATTGAGTCACTGAACTTTAAGTCCTTATAAAATTCTAGAATATATTATCAGAAGGACAGTGTATAAACTCTTCAAAAAATGAAATGTTATCACTATGAACCAGTATGGTTTCATAGAGACAAACCATGCAATGACCAAGCAAGAAACAGAGAGGTTCACAGGAGGCAAAATGGATAATTTTGATTACATAAAATTAAAATGTTTTTCTATGAACAAAACCAATGCAGGTAAAATTAGAAGAGAAGTGAGAAATCTTGGGGGGAAATCTTTGCAGCAAGTTTCTCTGATAAAGATATTATTTCTAAGACATATAGAGAACTGATTCAAATTTATAAGACTAAGACTCATTGATCAATTGACAAATGGTCAAAGGATATGAGCAGACAGATCCAAGCTATCAATAGTGATATTAAAAAAAATTCAAAGTCACTAAAAATTAGTGAAATGTAAATGAAAATAACTGGGAGGTATAAACTCATACCCATCACATTGGTGAAGTTGACGAAAAGAGAAAATGACAAATTGCTGGATTGGCTGTGGGAAAACAGATATATTAATCCACTGGTCCAGTCATTCTGGAAAGCTATTTGGAACAATGTCTAAAAAGCTATTAAACCATGTGTATACACTTGGACCTAACAGTACTAGTTTTATACCCTAGGGAGATCAAAGAAAGAGGAAAAGGCCCCATATGTACTAAATTATTTATGGCAGTTGTTTTCATGGTGGCAAAGAATTGGAAACTGAGGAAAATGAGCCCATCGATTGGTTAATGGCTGAAAAACTTATGGGATATGAATGTGAAAGAATACTGTTGTACTCTAAGAAATGATGAAGGGAATTGTTTTAGTCTGGGAAGACTTATATTGACTGATGCAAAGTGAAGTGAGTATAACCAGAATAACGATTTATATAATAATAGCAATGCAAACAGCCTTGAAAGAGTTAGCAACTCTGATCAACACAATGGAACCAATTACAAGTGTAGAGGACTCATGACTCAGAGTGCAGATTGAAGCACACACACACACAAACACACATCCCATATAATATATGTATATGTACATATGCTTAATGTAGGGATTTGTTTTGCTTTTCTACACATATTTGTAACTAGTTTTATTTTTCTTGCTTTCTCGATGAGTGGGGGAGGGGAGGTGGGAAGAAGACTATTTGGAACTGAAAATAAAATTAAATAAAAAACACTCAGACAAAGCATGTCAGACTAACTACACATCCTTTTTTGGAACAAACTGTTAGGCTATTAGATCAGGTGAATGTTGTAGATGTTAAACACACACAAAAGTATATAATATATATTATGTATATATATATATAATATATAATATAAAATACACACATGAAATATGGTTTAGAGGATATGGAGAGATCCAAAGAATGTTGATTAATGGATTCATGTCATCTTGGAGGAAGGTTTCTACTTATGGACTCCAGGGTCTGTCTTTAGCCCTGTTCTCATTAACATTTTTAATTAATGATTTAGATGAAGACATAAATAAGAAATTTTCAGATTGTCTTATGAGGCAGTTTCTAGAGGGCATAGCTAATATGTTGGCTAACTGAGGCAGATCTTGACAGGCTGGAATAAGGAGTCAAATATAATGAAATGAAATTTAATAGGGATAAATGTCAAGTCCCATACTTGGGAAATCAACTGTACACATACAGATTGGGAATATGATGGTCAGGCTGGAAAATATATGGAGTCTTGGATGAACTGAAAGCTCAATATTAGACAGCAACATCAAGTCATAGCCAAAGTAACCAAGGTGATCTTAGGTAGCATTTCTAGGGACATAGTGACCATGTTAAGGGAGGTGATAGTCCAGCCATTCTCCACTTAGTTGGACAACATCTAGGGCAAAGGGGGGCAAACTTGGGGCCCTTGGGTGTCATGGTGCAGCAAAACTCCTGAGTGTCCTGAACCAGATTAAAATGAAATTGGGAAATGTTTGACAAATAGGCATCCACTATAATTCAGATAATGTTAATTTATGGTTTCCTAAGTCAACATGTAACCCACAGGGATCCATTTCTATTTGAGTTTGGCACCACTTATCTAGAATATTTTGCCATTTTTAAATTCACATTTTAGAAAGTACATAAGAAGAGGGCAATAAATATGGGAAAAGGAACCAAAAAGATGTTTAGTATGGAGAAAACTTAGTGGGGATTAAATTGATCCCTTTAAGCATTTTAACAGCTGCTATGTAAAGAGGGATTGGATTTATTTTGCTTGGCCCCAGAATATAGAAGCAGAAGCAATGAGAAGAAATTTTGTGGAAGCAAATTTCAGTTGATTGTAAGGGAAAATTTCCTAACAACTGGAAATAGGCTGCCTCAAAAGATAGTGAACTTCCTGCCAACAGGAAGCTAGATGAGCACTCATGGAAGATTTTGTGAAGGCAGAGCTGTAATATGAGGAATTATAGGATCTGGGGCCAAGCTAAGTGAGCTGGAGAGTAGAAGAAACCTATGGTATGACCACTCCTGGGCATGGTTGAGATAGACTAGAGACAAAGGTCATAGGCATTGAGGATGTTGAAGAACTTGTAGGTCAGGCACTTTGAAGGGGGCAGAAGAATACCATGTCATATACTGAGCTTACTGGGGAGGAGAGAGAGGGACCTGGAGATCTATAGATGACAGCAGCAAGAATGTAGGCACAATCAAGTGAATTTTGGAAGACGATTACTGAGAGCTGCAAGGGAAGTACCTGGTAGTGGAGAGCAGGGAATCCACTCTTTCTTTTGACTTTGTGTGTTTTGGGGTATGAGAGAAAGAGCAGTCTTGGAGAAGGTTTCAGAAGAATTGATGTCTTCAGAAGAAAGTTAGGTTTCAGTTAGCACCCAAGGATAGAAAGAATGTGAAAGAAAGATAAGTATTTTAAATACACGTGTATATACATATACACATATGTATATACATACATTATGTTTATATATGTACACACACATATATACATATATATGTATATATATATTATAGAAAGAGAGGGAGAGAGAGAGAGAGAGAGTTGTGATTCTGTAAAAAACAGAGCCAGAGAAACATACTGTGGGCAAGAGACAGATATGTGTCAGAGACAGAAACACAAAATTATTGTGTCACTTATTACTCAAAGCAATAGAGAGATAGGGGCACAGGTATAGAGAGGAATCAATACCAGGATATGAGATTGAGAGGAAAGACAGAGAGGAAGCTGTCATCCTCTGGTCTATCGAGTAGAATTTGCTGACTCAGTACTGGATCTATGGTACTAGAAAAAATTAACTCTTCCCTCAGGTGGCCAGGCCCAACCCCAACCCCAACCCCAATGTCCAGATGCTGAGAGCTCAAGACGGGCAGGCTATGAGTGAGTAGGAGGGATATTGTTGGCTGGGGTTATTCCTGTGTATGACACTTTGCCAGGGATTTTCACAGTCCCAGCTGGTGGGGCCCCCACAAACTTGCAATAAACACACAGACACATGAACCATATAGAAAAGGCTGAGGTGGTTTATTCAGGACACTCTCATGACTTTGACCCTAATTACTTAGGAGCCCAGGCCCCCAGTGAATGTTGTTGAGAATAAGGGAGCAGAGATCCTCTAGATGCTACAGACAAATTGCCTCCAAGGCCAAACCAGTGCTTTGGAGATGCTTGATGTTATGTAACCTGCCTAGCTTTGCCATACAGATACAATGAGGTGGTTTGGATAAAGGTTCCACAGTCTGAGGTTATTCTACTCCCAGTGTGCTAACAGGTTTTTGCCCTAGGTTCCTTTTCCTCGTTTTTGTTTTTTTGTTTTTAACAACTTTTTTCCTTAATATAAAACTGACCTTGCTACATCGATGCTTCTGATCTGGGGAAACATACCCAGAAAGAAAAACAGTTTTAAAAAGTTTGATAATAAAAAATTAAATATCATATTATATATAAAAAAAAGTTTAGTAAAAATAAGTCTTATCATCCAATGAAAACATCGCAGGTGGAGTAGACAATGTTTCAGAAATGTGGTAGAAAATTGTGACCCTGGAGAGAGGCATCAAACACCTTCTGTAAACAAAGCGACCCAATATTTTCCAAAACCACAGGCCTAACCTGTATGTAAAACAGGCCTTGCAAAGAGCTGCTTGCCCACCTGCGGCAGGAGAGTAACAGTGAGTGAAACGCAGCTGTCATGAGTCCCTATCTGGCTTGTTCTCCCTCGGCTAGGTGGTGGTGGGAGACAGAGATAAAACATCGGGGCTGGGTGTTTTGACTCTTTACAAGGTGGGTGCCCGTTACACAGTATGAATATTTATGTGTACAGGGGTTGTCTATATCCCTGGCTTTGGAAAGAAGACATACATTTGTGCTATATAGGTATGTAGTATAACAGTGACTGGAGCACATATAAAAAAAGAAGAAGCGCTATGTGTTTTAATGAATTACTCTAAATAGTATTGATGGCTCTTGACTATACTGGGGCGCTGTCTCCAAGAGGAAGGCAGGAGGCGTTTCAGGACAGCAGAGGCCCGAGGCGGCTGCCGATTTGGAGTTAGCCGCTGATGCAGGGGCTGTAGTAGACCGCACTGCTGGCGTCAGACAGTGCAGATATCAAACTGCTCTCCTCGCAGGACAGGGTCCTAGGGGTTAACTTGGCCAGAGACACATGGTACGCGAGCCCGGGCAGTTCTGGCCGAGTCCGGCTCGTATTGAGATACTGGTCAAACTCATTGCGGTCCACGTCGGTCCACAGCTCAGTCGAACTCAGCTGTTCTACTCCATCCAGGTGGTGTACCTCAGGTGGGGGAGAGAGCTGGCCCAAATGCGGGGACAGGCCACTGGCCCGGGGGCCGGCGGGACCCGAGGGACCGCACAGCTGGCTATAGTAGAGGCCTGGCGGGGGCGGGGGGGCGGTCCTTAGGGCCTCGGCCAGGTGTGCTGGAGCCGGGGGTTGCCCGTAGGGGCCCCCCAGGTCCCGAGCCAGCGCCTTGTCGGGGGCGTAGTCCAACTGTGGCGGGTAGGGCGAGCGGAAGCCTAGGAGACCGCAGTCGTCCTGCATATGCGGCGGGAAGAAGGCCGGCTCGCTGGGCTCCAGCACGTCTAGCGGGGACATCTCGGGTGTGGGCAGCCCGAAGTTGTCCAGCTCAGCGCCCAGTGGGTGCAGTTCCCTGAAGTGATTGAGGGGGGGTGGCTGCTGGTGGCCGGGAACCCCCGAGTGTGTTGTGGCAAAGCCCTCGGCGCCAGCGCCGCAGCTGGAGCCGTTAGGCGGCTGTGAGAGGCCGTGCAGCAAGAGACTTGGCTCCAGCCGCCTGGTTTTCTTGGCCTGCTTCTTCCTCCGGGGGCGGTATTTGTAGTTGGGGTGATCCTGCAGGTGCTGGATACGCAGCCGCTCCGCCTCTTCCACGAAGGGACGCTTCTCGGCCGTGGTCAGGGCTTTCCATGCCTGGCCTAGAGGCCGGGGGGGAAAGATGGTTAGCGCTCATGGCTGGGCGTTGGAAAGGGAGGAGATGGGACAAATAAGAGGCAGTGATCAGCTCCTGAGGACCAGATCTCCACGATCCAGTCTTCGTGGCCCTTCAGGGTACCTTGGTAATACGACCTGTGTCAGGGAATGGAACTCAGATCCTCTAGGTCCTCAAAGTCCTACACGCAAAGGGCTGAGGTGGGTCCTGGCTCGTGGGAGAGAGAGGCGCCAGCCTAACCCTCCTCCCCACACCCCCCACAGAGACAGCTCAGGGGCCAGGAGTGGGGGCAGAGCCTGAGGAGTTAGTAGTACACTGCCTTCCTTAGAGCTCAAGGAGTGTAAAGGAACATGGACTGGGGAGCGCCTGTCTGAGGTGCCCAGGACTTGGAACAAATACATGAAAGGAGAGCGTAGAGATCTCTCCTTACCTAGACCTCTTTCCTCTTAGTTAACGTCTTCTGTCTCCCTCCCTAGTCTACAAGTCCCCTTTTTTTGGTCCGTCTTTCCTCTCTGTCCCTCCTAGTCCTATTCGTCTGGCCTGGTTCGGTGCTTCTAGACTTTGCCACTCTCCTGATCTTTTCCCTCTCTTCCTTGGTCCCTACTCTCTTTCCCCATTCCAGGATCCCTCTTTTGATACCCTGCTTTCTCCTTCCCTCTCCATTCTTTTTCCCCCTACAGATACTCCTCTTTCATTTCTGGTCCTCTTCCTCTGTCCTTGGCTCTCCTCTGGAGCGGTCCACTTTCCCCAAACCCTACCCAGTCTCTGTCCCCTTCACCCATCTACGGCTTACCCAGCATTTTGCTCAGGACTGCGTTGTGCAGATCGGGGTTCTGTTGCGCCAGTCGCTTGCGCTCGTCTTTGGCCCAGACCATGAAGGCATTCATGGGTCGGCGGATGCGAGAATCGTCGCCTTGTTTGCTCTCAGCACGACCCGGTGGTGGGCTGTAGCCATAGTGGGGCTCGGGACTGGGTTCGGGGCTTGGCGGGGAGGCGGGCGCCCCCGGAGCTCCCTGGCGGAAGGCGAAGCCGGGGCCGGGGGCCGGGCTGGGCGTCCGGGCGGGCGCGGCTGCTGCTGCGGTCAGCGCTGGACTCGAACCGCGGAAGGCTGCTGCGGCGGCGGCTGCGCGCCCGGGGGGCTCAGCTGCGGGCTCGGGCCCCGGGGCCCATGAACAGTCGCGCCGGGCCTGCGGAACGTCCTCTGCCCCGTAGACGGGTGGCGATCTATGCATTCCAGCTGGACGGGACCTGGAGGCAGAACTGAGCCAAGGGGAGAACTCGAGGCCACGTACGGCAGCGGGTGGAGAAGACTGAACGATTCGGCGGGCGAGGATCCGAGGGGGCGGCCGGCAAGGCAGACTTTGGGCTGCGGCCGAGCTGGAGGGGCCAGATATAGGGGCCCCGACCAATCAGCGCAGGGGAGGGGGGGAAGAGGGCCGGAGTCCCGGCCTCAGGAAAAGAGGTGGATGAGTGGGGGGAGTCTGGGCTCTCCCCTCTCGTGAGTTTCCTTTTCTCTCTCCAAGGGGTCTTGTTCGAGGGTATCCTCTTGTCACCTCTCCATATGAATCCCCGCCCACTCCCACCCACCCTTCAGTCTTCAGTGACAACCGCCCCCTCCCTTTCTCACAGAGGAGGGAACTTTTGCCAGGCGGGGGAGGATTGTGGGGGTGCGCAGCTTTTCTCCGCTGCTTCCTTCCCCAACCCCTTCTCACCCCAAACCTAGGATAGGGTAACATAAGCAGATCTAAGTTCATACGCATGCAGAAAGCATTTCTATCCAGGACTCAGACCCAGACCCAGGTAACTCGGCTGCCCCATCCAGCGCCTTCTTTCTGCCACCACTCACAAATGGATAGCGTTGATCATTCCCCACCCCTGGTGTCACAGCCTTGCAGCTGTCACTCTCCCCACCCCTACCCCAGTTCTTCGTGCTTTCTTTCCCTCAAGTCGGTAAAGTACTTCCTGAAGTCTAACCTGAAGCTCTTTTCACATAATCCTGTGAAAGATATCTAACGCACATTTTTGTTTTGAGGGAATAAAATAGCTTGTGAAGGAGGGCTTCAGATCATTATAGGGTATCAGCGAAGTTTAAGTCCCCGGCCAGAGTCATATCGCGATCCCCATCTTTCCGATCCCAGCGATTTAGAGGAGAGAAGGACTCTAAACGAGATGGTAACACTTTCTCTCCCATTTACCTACCCTCCCTCCCCGAAGTCATTCTTCATTCTTATTTCTTCAGCGCTCTGCAAAACCTCAGTAATTTGGTTCTGATGCTTCCTTCTGGTACGGACTTGGGGAGGGGGTAAAGTTCAGCCTGAAGGGTCTTTGGGCCTGGGAGAGAGAAAAAAAGATTCAGGTACAGACAGACTAGAAAGGCAAAGAGTCCCGATTATTGGGAAACTGCGGGGAAAATGACTGGGTAAAAGCGGCTGATCTTGCTCCTGCGGTGGGAGCTCGGGGTCCCAGGCAGAGGCTCTAGAGTGGGGGCCTTTGAATACCCTTATCTCCCTTGGAAAATGATACAGGTCTCCTACCTCGTTTGGACATTGGTGTCAGGAGTAGGGAAAGAAGTTAGGTGAAAGAACGGATTCCTGGCGGTTTGGAGGATGAGGTCGGAGCCACCTCCTCCCTGGGGCACCAGGGTTGGGGGGAGCGGGAGCGGCATTAGTATAGATGAGATGACCCGGAAGGGTCAAGGACCATGGTCTTTTGACCTTCTACTCTGTGTGTGGCAAGGAGGAGCATATGGCAAGAAACATTGGACCCCTGGCTCCTTGGGTGTCACTTTCCCTGGGACACCAATCTTCTAGTCTGACACAGAGCCTAATATTAGCTGAGCTAGACGTGCTTTAGCCCCTGCTCCTCTGCCTCCCCATCCCCTTCTTGGGAGACCCCTACCTATAACCCTGAGCCTGGCAGGAGAAAATCCTAAAGTAGTAGTTGAGGGCTTGTGGGTGAGGTGCTGGGGAAGGAAGGGGGAGATCGAAATGGGCCTAGGTCCGGGAGGTAGGACCTGGGGGAGTAAACTCAAGGGAAGGGATCTATGGAATGGGACCACAGGGAGAAGGCCTCGGGGAGGTGCCCTGGGGGAGGGCGCCCAGTGAGGGTCAAGCAGCCGCTGCCCGGGGCGGAAGAGCTGACTATTCCAGGCCAGAGATAAGATCCTTGTCTGTGACCTCTCCCACCACCTTCCCCGGCAGGGCTGGCGTCCGACGGGCTGGCCAGAGGCCCAGCCGCAACCCTCGCCGGACTGACTGACGGGCTGACCGACAGGCGGGTCCTCTCGGGTTTCCCTCAGATTCCCTCCCCCGTCTTCTCCCCCGCCTCCCAGACCCCAAGGGGTTGGAGTTGAGGGAAAGGAAATTTCGACTGGAGCCCCAGATTCTGAGACTTAACTGGTTCCACACATCTGAGTCCAGGCTTGGCACGGCCTATAGGATTTGGGGTGGGTGGGGGGAGACGCCCTCTCCTTCAGACGTGTTTTCCAAGACTGGGGGATGGAAGGGGGAGAGGCGGAGCCTCAAAGTCTTAGTAACCGGGATAAGTAAATAAGCAGAGTAGTGGAGATGGAAGGGGCTTCTCCTCCCCCTTAGAAGTTAGACCCACACTCTGTCTAGTCCTCTAGTTCCTTGAGGGATGATAGAATCCTCCAACCCTAGTCCACCGTTCCCCAGGGGCTTTATCCGCTTCATCCCGCACCTCCCCCGCCCCCAGAGGGCAACGTCTTAACCCGCATCCAACATCTTCCTTCTATCCCTCTCCCTCTTAGGGTAATGTTCCTTGACCCCCTCAGCTGTGCTGGGATGAGGAACGGTCCTATTTCCTGCAATAACACTTCAAGTGAAGGAAGGCTCGAATTGTGTAGGTAAACCCTGCCCTCCCAGCCTCTTTCTGCACCATTCCTCTGAGGACCATCCCGAGGGGGCGCTCTGCATAGCCTTGGAACCAACAATTTCTCCTATTTTTAGGGAGCAGACGAAATGCTTGTTCCTTGGGGAAGAAGGAATCTCTCTGACCACTTACAAAACACTGCACTTTCCCATTAGGGACACCGTCTTCTTTTGGTGAAACTACAATTCCTAAGCTGCCCAGGGAAGGGGGAAGAGGAGGGTGAGGGTGAGGGAGCGGAACAGTGCCTCTGGTCAGGTGTCAGTTGGGGGTCTTCGAGGAATGGTTTAAAGCGGAGACTGCACAAACTCGGGAGGCGGCAGTCTGGTTTTCACTTGACCCCAGGTTATCCCAGTCAGAGGGGACAGTTTCCTCCCTCCCACTTCCCCCTTTCGTCCCTTTCTCTCTCTTCCAACCCTCGCCCGCTATAGCAATAGAGAAAACATTACAAAATGAGAAACGTTTTTGGATTATTCACTTTTTTGGATTTTCCGGGCTGGCACTCCCTGTTTTTAGTGTAGGTACTTGAGGGTATGCTGTTACTCTGGTCCATCGCAGCTCTTATCTGCTAAGGCGTCTCGTCTCGAGTGGTTCTGTATCTAAAATGTAACGTTTTGCCCTTCGAGGGACAGGCCAGCATCTTCTTTTCTTTTTCCCCAATCCCCTCGTTCCTAGAACAATTTGGGGTGTATGTTTAATATATGATTATTGACCCGAAGAATACAGAACAAGGGTATTTTATTCAAATTGACGGAAATCAAAGTGGGGAAGGGGCTTTTCCCTCTATGCCCACTGTCCAGTTTAGCCGTAATTTCTTTACCCCTTCCCCCAGACCTGGGGCTGGAGTCGCTTCATCCCCTTCTATTCCAAGCAGTGGGGTGTCGCACAGAATAGAAGGACTGAGTTTCCAGGAATTATTTTCAGATTCGCCTGCCTGTTCTGCGTTCTGGTTTCAGGCCGAAGAGGGGCGGTAGGAGAGAGGGAGGGAAGGGGGTTGAGCCGGAGCCAAATTCTCGGGAAGACAAGAGAGGCTGAGCTGTGGAGGGCTGAAGCCTGGGGGCCTAGAGATGGAAGGCGGGAGGTAGAACCGACCTTGTGACACATTTACTCTCCTGCAGTGCTCACACATTGTCACCCTCCTCTGCCTGCTTGTCTGGAGTTGGGCGAAGCAGGGCTATGGCTCTCGATGTCCCAGATTCAGCTGCGGGACTGAGCTCACCTTTTCCTTTGTAAGCCTGAGTGTCCTTGTTCCAGTAATGTCCTCCTCTTCCCACCTACTCTAAGTGTACCTATTCCTGAAGGCAGCGACTGCCCCATCCTACAGCGACTTCTCCTTTCTCTTGACCTAAATAAATTTAGCTCTCAGTGTCTGACCAGCAGTGAATTATCTTCGCTATTCCATGAGAGTCTGAGTTTCTGAAAGCAAGGTAGGGCTTCTGTCTCCTCTGGCCATCCCCTATACCAGTAGCCACCCCATGCATCCCTCTAGCCTGGGCAGATGCTGTGGAGATAGATTTGTGTGACTGAGCAAAGGAGCAAAGGGGGTTGGGAGGAGAGGACGTCTTCCTATTATGTTATGGATTTTGACAAGAAAACATGGAACTACTCTTTCCTTGGGTGCAGTCGTCATAGTCTGAGTCCCTGCCCCGTCCCTTGGCCTGACCTGGCCCTCAGGACCCTGGTCAGCAGCAGAACAGTTACTGGTTCTAAGAGAGAGAAGAGAGGGCCTCTTTATGCTGCCTCCCAGGAAGCCATCCTACATCTGGGACAGATTTTCTGTTCCTGCTTGTCCTGCCACAGTCCTCTCCATGCCCAGAGTTATTCTCAAGCACCATTACCTCACCATCCTCTCCTCCCCGGCTCTGGCTTCAGCCTCCTCTTGTCTGGCGCCAGCTGCTGACCCTCTTGGGCTTAAGCCTGTACTCTCAGGTGTTCATTTGCTCCCTCCTCCCCAATTCTGATGGTGCCTTGGCTAGTTAGCAGGTGGCCACTTTCTCTTTTGCAAGAAAAAAAAATCCCAACATGTTTGATGAGGGACATCAGGATCTTAGATTCTTCGAACCTATTTTTCTGCTCTTACCAAGAGTTCTTGGATCATTTAGGGATTGGCCATGGGGCTATCTGGTAGAGACTGTGTCATTCTGGTTCCCTTCTGTCTTATTTTAAATGGCAGGGTCTAGCTTGGGCTCAGGGTTGGTATGTAGAGGCTAGGGAACAGCTCTCGTGGAGCCATTTCTAATGGAATGAGGGTGATGGACAGGAGCTATTTGGATCATTGCTCCTTGTCTCTTTAGGGCCTTATCTGGATGCTTTTTCTCCCTTGAGAGGAGCTTTCCCTCACTTGAACCTTTCAGAGGACTTGAACCAGAGCTGTTGGGGTGGGGATTCCTTACCAGAGATCTAGAAGGGGGGGATTTTCAATCTTCAAAATTGGGAGCGGAAGTTGGACTAGAAGATCTTTAAGGGGCTTTACCATTGATATTCTCTGGTTTTATGTGTCTTATTTTCTTCATTTCTCTGGTTGGGTCAGCTGGGGGGAGGGAGAATAGTCACTGATGGCTCCACTGGGATGGGTACATCTCTGGTTCTCCTTTGGAGTAGCTAGGAAAAAGTCCCAATGACTGGGTGCAAAGTCTCCCAGCCTCAGCCTCTGTTCCAACCCCTGTGGCCTTCCTGGATAGGACAGAGCTCTGATTCCTACTCCCCCAGTCCCTGTTCTGCCAGGCAGTGGGGAGGGGGGAGTAGGGACCTCCCAGGCACTGTAGTCGGTGTGGGGCAAGGACCTCACAAGCTCTAAGCTGGGGCGAGGGGGGGAGGGAGGAGAGACCTCACAGGATCCGGGAATCGGGGCTTCCACCAGCTTCCTCCTCTCGTCATTGCCTTAGCTTTGAGAAACTGCAAAGCTGGGACCAATTATCCCAGAGTCTCAGCCTAGGCTGCTTCTGGATCCTCAATCCCAGTTCTTTCATAAGCACCTTCCCAGGCCCATAGGGGGTGGAATGGGAAGGACTAGAAAGGGGACTGGTGATGTGTCCTGAGGGCAGAGACCACGCTTAGGTTTGTAGCATTTCTAAGGATCCTGAGTACCCTACATCAGGCTCTGGGTTCCGCTAGTCTGGATAGAATGCTGCTCACTGCCAGGGGCTGGGGGTGGGAGAAAGGGCAAGTGGGTTGTGGACTAGAGACAATCTGTAGCTTTAAATTGCACAAATTGTCTTTGTCATGTATTTAGGGAATGTGGGGCAGAGAAATCTGATGGTCACTTGACCCAGCCCCCCTTGTGACTGAAGACTCAGACTGGGATGAAGACATACTAAGTTTATTTGAAGGGAGAGGAAGGCTTTTGTCTCCTCTGACTACCCTCCTAGCCTAGTGGACACACCACGCACCATGTCCTTCCTTCTCCCCTTGCCCTCCCCAGGGTGGGCAGATGTGGTGGAAGAGGTCAGTTGGTCAGAGAAATTATCTCTATTTTGCTTCTGTTGAGTGGTCCTTAGCCAACTGACATTTAACCAGAGGCATCTTACTTCAGTGGATCTGTGACTGAATTTCTTAAAGACCTTCCTCATCCTCTTGTCCTCTCAGAATCAAAGAATGTCAGAGTTGAATGGCCTTGTCACTATGTCATCAAAACATCATCCAGCTTCTATTTGGACAACTCAAGTCACAGGGAACTCAGTACATCCAGAGAAAACTTTGGGACAGCACTCATTATTTGAAAGCTTATAGTAAATCACAACCTGCATCTATATTTCTGCCCTTTGCTCATAGTTCTGCCCTCCAGTGCCAAACAGAACAAATTCAATTCTTCTTCCACATAAAAGCTTTTCAAAGCTTTTGAAGACACCTGTCTCCTTTTCTCCAGATTGAATATTCTAAATTTCTTCAATAGATCTTCTGATAGCTTGGTCTCTAGTTGATTCATGCTGGTAATACTGAGAATATGAATTTTGTCTTTCCTAAAATATAGTGCCCAGGACCAAATATGCTATTCCAGATGTGGTCTGACCAGAGCAGAGGTCAACTTTCTTTCAGTCATGTTCAACTCTTTATGACACCTTTTGGAGTTTTCTTGGTAAAGATACTAAAATGGTTTGCCATTCTAGTGCCATTTTCCTTCTCCAATTCATTTTACAGATAAGGAAACTAAGGCAAACAGGGTGAAGTGACTTGCTCAGGGTCACACAGCTACTAAGTGTCTGAGATTAGACTTGAGCCCAAGTCTTCCTGACTCCAGACTCAGGGCTTTAACCACTACACAACCCAGCTGTCCTACAGAAGTCAAAACCTTGGGTTAATCACTCCCCTGGATCTGGATGTTGTGTTAAATTAGCTTTTTTTGGCACAGTGCTGATTCATATTGAACTTGAAGTCCATTAATCCCCTTCCCCCCACCTCCTGGGACGTTTTAGTTCAGTTCAATGCAAGAAACATTTTTTTAAAAAGTGCTTCCTCTGCACAAAGCCCTGTGTTGAGTGCTGAGGATTCAAAGGTAAAAATGAAAAGTGAAAACAATTCCTAACCCCAAGCAGTTACATTCTTACTGGGGGATATAGGACATAAACATATAAATGAGTACAAGGTAATTTAAGGAGGGAGCCTTTCATAACCACAATTTGCATTTACTTAGTGTTTTAGAGTTTGCACATTGCTTTATAGAGATATTGTCTCACTGGATTTTGACAACAACCCTGAGAGGCAGGTGAGGATTTGAACTTGAGACGACCTGACCCCGGCCCCAGCAGTCTATTCACTGGGCCACCTAATGCCCAAGTACGTAGAATATAGAACAAAGCTAAGTATTCTGAAGGCCAGCCACCGACCCTGCCCGGTGAAGGTCGTCTTCTTGTAAACTATTGTTCTGAGTAATAATGCATAGCTAACATTTATATGGTACTTTAAAGTTTGCAAAGTGCTTTTTATATATTACCTACTTTGCCATCCTCTACTTGTTCAGTTGTTTTTTTTTTTTTTTGTGAATCATGGTCTAGGACTTTACACTTATCCATGTTAAATTTCACCTCTGTACATTTGACTCAGTAGATTATTCTCCATAGTTAATCTTCAGGTTCCCTCCCAACTGCCTAACTCATTGGTGCTCAAGGGATGCAGCTTTATCATCCTTAACTGGGCCAATGGTGTAAGGAAATCTATTCCCTCCACCCTTCCCCATCTGGTCCCAGCTTCCAAAGCAATGAAAGAATAGCTTTTGAATTGTCTACTTCTTTGCATTACCCACCCCAATCTGAGGCTTCCCTTCTAGTATAGGGGCTAAAGATTTCTGGCATTTCATTTGTTGATTTCTATCTTGAAATCCTGGGATTTCAGTTGTGGAAGAAAAGTGGACTGTCAGTTGTGAACTTTGGCAGGGGGTGGTTGGTCTACTGTATGTCAGGCTGACTTATTCTAATTTTTTGAGGTGATAGGGAAAATGTATGTGACTTCTTATTTCCATTCAGTGCACAGGGAGGGAAAATGCCTAGTTAGTTGAGTGATTCCAGATTTGTCTTTGCCCAGGTGGTCCCTGCATGTCTGGAATGCACTCCTTGCTTACCACTGTCTTAGAATCTCTAGCTTCTTTCAAAACCCAGCCCCTTCAGATGTCCTCCACTCCTCTATCTCCCTCTTGAAATATTTTGTGCAATTCTGCATATGCTTTATATTTCCAAGTTGTATCTCTCCACTGGAATGTAAGTAAGTTTATGGAGGCTAGAACTAATTTTTTGACTCTAGGTGGCAGAGTATATAAAACACTGGGCTTGGAGTCTGGAAGACCCGAGTTAAAATGTAGCCTCAGACACTACTTATGTGACTTTGGGAAGATATTTTTGTTTGCCTCAGTTTCCTCATCTGTAAAATGGGGATAATAATAGCACCTACCTTCCAGGGTTGTTGTGAGGAAAAATGAAATTATATTTGTAAAGTGCTTAGCACAGTGCCTGGCACATATTAGGCACTACATAAGTTAATTATTATTAATATCTCTACCAACTAGCCCAGTGACTTGGCCATAGTAGGTATTTAATACATTCTTGCTGAATTAAATGGAATGAAGTTCAAAATGAGCAAAGTTGCATTTTGATGAGAAAGTTGACATTCTCATCTAAGAATCATGAGAGAAGCAGATGTCCTAGGCCTAGAGGGAAAGAAGGTAGAATAAGCTTGGTCTTGGGAAGAGTATCAATATGGAATAACTTGGAAATTACTTTCTCTCTAGTCTTTTATTCACATGTCTAGTGACCTTATTCTGGAACAGCATTTCAGAATTTGTATATTTTCTTTTCCTTTGGAAATAAATCCTAGAAATACACTCTTGTGATGTGAAGTGTGTGGGAAAGAAGGAAGTAGGTGATGGAATGGAGCTACAAAAAATACTGCCAGAACTGGGTAGCATTAAACAAAAAATCAGGATAGGGAATTAGGGATGGGGTACAGACTCAGAGTGTTTTGCAATGTCTGACTAAAGCGTGAAGTTCAATAGACTAGATCCTGTAATTAATGAATCTAAAGCCTAGGTCTAAATCCTTCACAGGATGGGTTATTGGGAAGGGGATGGTGAAGAGAGGGGGCCTCTAAGAAATTACTGATACCTCAGAACTGGGAAGTGACTTTGAATTTGATATCGTGGAGAGAATGCTGGACTGGGGGTTAGGAAGAGCACAGGTTCAAATGGAACCTCTGACACCAGCTGTTCGACCATGGGCAAGTCATTTAACTTCTCTAAAGCTGGTTTTCTCATGTGTGAAATAGGAATGACAACATGGTAGAACCTACCACAGAGATAGCTAGGTGGCACAGTAGATAGAAGACTGAGCCTGGAGTCAGAAAGATCTGAGTTTGAATTCCACCTCAGACATTTACTAGCTGTGTGACTGACCAAATCACTTAAACCTTTATCTGCGTCAATTTCCTCAACTGCAAAATGGGTAACAATAATGGCACCTACCTCCCAGGGTTGTTGTGATGACCAAATGAGATAATATTCATAATATTCCAGTGCCTGGAACATAGGTGGCACTTAATAAATGCCTGTTTTCTTCCCTTATTCCTTCCCTCCTTCCTTCTTCTCTTCCTTCCTTCCTCTCTTCCTTCCTTCCTTCTCTTCTTCCTTCCTTCCTTCTTTCCTTCCTTCCTTGCTTCCTTCCTTCCTTCTGCCCTCCTTCTCTCTTTGTCTTTCATCTTCACAGGGTTATTGTGAGGTTCAAATGAGATAATGTATGTAAAATGCTTTGCAAGTTTTAAAGCCATATCCAAATATCAGCTATCCATGGCAGAATGGACAGAGAGCTGGCCTTGGCATTAGATCCTGTAATTAACGAATATACAGCCTAGGGCTGCCTACTATTCCATTCTATCAATGAGGGGGGGGGAGAGAGGGGGGGAAAGAGAGAGAGAGAGAGAGAGAGAGAGGGAGAGATTTAAACTGAGCCCTCTCTCACAGGCTCGTGCACACACACACACACACACACACACACACACACACACTTGCCCAAAGTCACAAAGCTGGTGTCTGAGGCTAAATTGAACTTAGGTCTTCTCGACTCCAAGTCCAGTGTTTTATCTACTCTGCCACCTACAGTAAAAAAAAAAATAGTTCTAGCTTCCATTAAACTGGGTTTAAATCTCACATCTGATACATACTGAATGTATGACTCTGGGCAAATCACTTAAACTTAATTCTTTAAGATTGAATTTCAGAGAAAGTGCTGACCTGTATTAGGAGAGATAATTTCCTATTTGGGGAGTCCTCTATTATCAGTGGGATCAATGAGGGGGTGTATTCGGGTGTTCAGAGGACTAACACATCTGGTGGGAGGGCTACTCACTCATCCACCTTTGGTGTCCACCTGATTCACCCAATTCTCACCTGTAGTTCCAAGAAGCTGCAGCCTGTATAGCAGCCACACCCTGGAAAAACCATCTCATCAGGCATGCTAAACCAGAACTAGGGTGACCAACAGGCCCCAAACCTGTTAATGAGTTAGGGGGATGTCTACCTTAAGCATGTTAACACATTCCCCAGCAGAATGGGTGGATGAGAACAATTTGCACCAATAATCTTGAAGATGGCTGAAGCAGGTGCTGTGGCTGCTTAGAGCTTCGTCAGACATTGAAGACACCAAGGTCATTCACTATATCCCAGGCCATCACCAATCAGTTTGACTTTTGTCTTGCCATTAGGCTTCAATGGCTTTGGAAGAGAGAGTGAAGCTGATGACTGTGCAATTCTGCCTCACTTAAATCCAATTCATGAGCAAGTCAAGACATCATCCTGTGATGTCATCGGTTCTCTTCAAAAATGAAGGACAAACAACATTATCAGTGAGATCATAGGAACAGGCCCTATCTCTCTCCCTATTCCTTCATGTTCCATAGGCAATATGTGTCCTGGTATGTGACACATGACCAGCCTCTTTCCTGGTTCAAGGAGAAAGCCAGTGTCCAGTCTTCCCCTGAATAGTGGGATTCTCCTGTACTAGAAGAATTTGCTCCTTAGGCAACTTCTGCCACACTAGGCTGCCTACTATTCCACCCTATCAATGAATTGACATGTGGAGAGGACTGGACTAAGTGAGGCCTGTGGGCCTGCCCTTGGTGGGTCAAAGGTACTGCACATGCATGCTTACAAAATTGCCCAGCACTACTCATAGATAGGCTGGCTGAAGGGAAGGGAGCTAGGATTGCTGGGTCTGTTTTTTTTTAATTTTGTGTTCTGCTTTAGGCTGTGCTTGGCAATGTTGTGGTGACTGGGGCCTAGATTGGGCCTTCTCCTAATTTTCTGGTTCCTTCCTCTGTTATAGGCTAGATTTTCTGGGCTATGGCTATGGAAGTAACCATGTACTTTGGATAAGGAAGGCTCACAGGGAATTTTCCTTCTCTATGTGCTAGCAATGAGTGGCAGAAGTCATGTTTATAATTGAGAATTTTCTCATCAGCTTCTGTGTGTGTGTGTGTGTGTGTGTGTGTGAGTGATATGTGATGCTTGAGGTTATGAAGGGGTATGTTGCATATTTTGTGTTGTGCTAAGGTATAAGTGCCATCTTTGGGCCATGGATATTTTACAGGGAACTCCAGCTATGTAATGGGGGATGGGAGTTGTAGTGGGCATTGTGGGATGTGGTTGTCATGGGGTCACGTTGGACTGTGGCTGTGTTGAGTGGGCCTTGGTGGCCATGAGTACATTGTTAGAGTCCCATGCTAGGTCAAGCTGAGTGTTACTAATGGAGGAGGTGGGGATTTTCATGTTCAGAGGCTCCTTTGAGGCTGCCTGGCTCAGGGTTTCCATGGTACTCCCTGGGGCCAGGAAACATCAGGAAGAGCCGGAAGGAAGACTGCTGAACAGCCTTGGAGGGACCTGGCCCAGAATGCAGCAACCCAGCAGTGAGAAGGTTGGGAAAGGCTCATTCTGCTCAGAAACAGAGGAAAGAGGAGGAAGTAGCTGGGTGCTCCATGTGCTGTTCCCTCTGCCCCAGCAGGGCCTGAAGGCCAGGCTCAGTTTGGGCAATATTTTGCTATTGCAGTTCCAGTGTTTTAGAAAATGTGCCATCTTGGCTCTGCTTTCAAGGGGCTCGTTTTAGAAAAATCGTGAGATTGCTTTAGTTCACAATTCAGAAAATTAAGATATAACAAAGGTAGTACAGCGTGGTGGATAGAACTGTTGTTGCTGTTCATTTGTTTCCAGCTGTTCATGACCCCATCTGAGGTTTTCTTGGCAGAGATACTGGTGTGCTTTGCCATTTCCTTCTCCAGCTCCTTTTATAGATAAGAAAACAGCCAAACAGGGTTAAGTGACTTGCCTAGGGTCACACAGCTAGTAATTGTTTGAGGATAGATTTGAACTAAGGAAGATAAAGCTTCCTGATTCCAGGCCTGGCACTCTATCCATTGTGCCACCTTAGCTACCCAGTAGATAGGGTAGGGTTTCATAACTTGAGAATTTGTGAACTTGGTTAAAAAAAAATTCTTCTACTGCTACAATATAATCTGCTTCCTTTGTAATCTTATATGTATTTAAAACCATTTTTTCAAGAAGGGGTTCCTAGGTTTTGGTAGACTTACCAAAGGGGCATATGACAGAAAAAAGGTTAAGAATCTCTGGGATAGAGTACGACACTGAGTCAGGAAGTCCTGGATTCAAATCCTGCTTCAGCTGTGTTAGCTGTGTGATTCCAGGCAAATCACTTAACCTTTGTGAATTTCAATTTTCTCGGCTGTAAAATGGGGACAATACAGTAGGGATTTTGTGAGGCTCACATGGGATACTTGTGTGTAAAACACTTTTTGAAGCCCTGGGTCAATGTCAGCCATCATTATTCTTCATCTTGGGTCCCCAGTCCTCAAAAAAGCTACCTTATTTTCCCTCTAGAGATGCCTTTATTCTAACCTTTACCCTAGAGATAACTACCTTCTTATCACTGCCTGATTCTTCCTATGTCTATTCTTGGTCTGTAAATGTGCCTATTTTCCATGAATTTCCTTCACAGGTCCAAGTATCTGTGCTTGTACCCATGTCTCCCTGTGCCCCTGCCTGTGCCCCTACAAGTCCCCGTGATTCTCTGGGTCTATGCATTTATGTGTCTCTATATGTTTGTGTCTATGTGTCTATGTCTGCCCTTGTAACTCTATGTTCTTCTGCCTTCACATGCCCGTGACCATAAACATATCCGTGTCTGTTTTCATATGTCCATGTGCCTCTACATCCATGTATGTACCTGTGCTTATCCATGTGTGTCTCCATGTTTTTCTGTCTGTATCTATTTCTGTGCATGTGCACATGAGGGTAGAGGTCCAATGGGAAGACCTTGGCACAGACACACGGATCCACAGAATCACGGAATCTGAGAGTTGTAAGCAAGGATGTAAGAGAGATGTAAGCAAGGTCTGAGAGAACCAATTATTAAAATTTCAGTGCTTGCATTGGCACCTTGGAAATGGGCAAACACTACAAATTAGGGCTTGATTTATTGTTTTGTTGATTGTCTATCCTTAAGAAAATGGTGGAGAAAGTGTTAATAACTCAGATTAAAGTTAAAAGTGTATCTGTTATACTTTCTCCCCCTGCCCCCAGCCAGTTGTTTGACATTTACCAGCATATTCCTAGATGAAAGAGACTTCAACAGCCCTCTCATCCAACCCATTTATACAAAAAGGAATTCTTCATTCCTCTCCTTGAAGATTTCCAAGGGGGGGGAAACCTACTAATGCCACAGACTTTGGAGTTTGATGGAGATAGAAGAGCAACCCAGATAAAGCTGTTAAGAACCTGCTATCTACTCTGAATGTGCCTTGCATGTACATATTAGAAAGTAATCCCCTTGAGAGTAGGGTTTCATTTTGTTTTGCTTTTTTGCTTTTTCTTTGTGTTCCCAGCACTTAGTATCATATCTGACACGTGGTAAACATTTAATAACTGCTCGTTGATTTACTGGTTAATTGATTTTATTGGTGGGTAAGTGCAACAGTACAGGAGGTGGGAGCATATTTATCATGAAACATATCAGTGGAGTTGAGTTTTGAGTAGGGTTTGGAAGCAGCAGAGAGTCATGGATTGGAGTATGGAAGGGAGAGGTAGGCTGGTGAATGCCTATTCCATAGTACTACTTATGACTGACCTTCACATATGAGCCTAATCTTGACTTCCAGTGAGGATGATAATTTAATTTGGACTGCCAAGACCCTTTGACAGCCTGCACCCAAAATGTTTATAGGGAATTAAGCTCCCTACCTCCCCTTGCCTACAACTCCTTGGTTGGGAGGTTGGGAATGGGAGCAGTTGCCTGCTCTTCGTCCCCTTGGGGTCCTGGCTCCCTGCCCAATGGTAGGGTGGGAGTGGAATGGGGTAGGGGCCGCCAGGATGGCTGGCAGTCATCCCCTGGGAGTCAGGAGCAGGAGGCTCAATGTTTCTGGGAATTGTGTGTTGGGAGGGGAAGAAGGGGGGAGTAGTAAGTAGTGAGCTCAGTCCCCAGTCCTCCTGGGATGCCCATTCCCAGCCTGGGGGTGGGGTGGGGGGGACACATAACCCCTACAGTTCATCCTCTCCTTCCCTCTGCCTCCCTGTTGCTGCTTAGACTCTCCACTCCTGGTAGATGAACAAAGGGCAGTTCTTAAAGCCCATTTCCATCCATTGTCTCATTTGATCCCCTGGAGAGCCCTGGGACTCAGGCAGGGCAGGTATTATTTATTATTCTACTTGCCTAGCAAGCTTGTTGGAAGTAGAGCTGAGACTAGTACCCAGATCCCCTGACTCCCAGTCCAGGGCTCTATCGCCTGTAAGATGCTAAGTTATGATGATGATAACTATAACTTATATTTCTACAGGATTCCAAAGTTTATCCAGCTCTTTCTACAAAACAACCTATAAAGCTGGTAATGTAAGTGTTAGTATCTTCCCCTTCCAAAAGAAGAAATGGTTTCAGAGATGCTGCTGATGACTTGCCCAGGGTCACACAGCTAAATAATTTGAGAGTGGGAGTCTTCTGGACTCCTGATTACAGGCTGTTGCTTTTCCCATTAGACTAGGTTTGTTCTCCAGGCCATGCTTTTCCTTGATGCCGGCAGAACAGACAGCACTAGAGGGGAAGACCCATTCCCCAATCACACCCTGAAGGGTGGAAAGGCACCATGATCCCAGCCCAGAGCGACAATTTTAAATGCTAATTTAAGGTGGTAATTTAAATGCTAATGCAAATTTAAATGCTAATTAAATGCTAATTCACCTGACATTTAGCCGCAGGAGAAAGTTATCAGGGTTAGACACAGACTGGCAGTGATGACTAGAGGTGGGGCTCGCTCAGCAGATGGAAGAGAAGAGGGGTCCAAGCTAAGGGGAGGGGTGATGGCGCTCAAACTTTGGAATGGATTGTGAAGAAAACGGAGGACCTCGTGTTGATGGTGAGGGGAGTGTGTGTGTGTGTGTGTGTGTTATAGTAAAGCCCAAGATCTGTCTGGTGGAAGGAGGTAGAAGCAAGTATGGCGGAGGTGATTTTGTGCCTACAGGGCCCAGTGTGCCAACCTGGGAGCAGCTGAGATTGCTGCTCTGGGGAGGGAAGTAACAGCTTCTCACCTCCCCCCAACTCTGGGACCATGGGAAGTGTGGCCTGGGGGGGACTCCTGTGTGAGAGTTCAGCAGCCCAGCGCTTCCCACCACTTCCCGCAGCAGCTTTATCTGCTGCCCAGCCCTCCCTCCCAGCTCTCTAGCCAGAAGGGAAGCGCCTGAAGCCAGTCTGCTGGGGTCAAGGGCGGGGAGGGGGCGGGGATGAACGGTCTGCCTGGGACACAAATAGAAAAATAAATGACTTGAGCTTCCTATTTTTCACTGGATGTTTAAAAAAAGAGAGAGAGAAAGAGAGAGAGAGAGAGAGAGAGAGAGACCTAGAGGTTTCCCCTGGGTCAAAGGTAAGACCTGGCCCATGCCTCTGGTAAATTCAACTTAAACCACTGATCAGCCTAGTTTCAGATCTAAGGAAGACAGGGCGTGTCCAGTAGGGTAGAGCCCAGGTCTGGCATGACTGGAGAGAGGTCTGGTGGATTCTTCCTTCTCTGTGACTCAACCTTCATATCCTTCAGTGGTATAGCTTGGAGACAACCTTGTCTCTCAGGAAGCCCTTAGTATGAGGTGAGCAGTCATGGCCCTGAGTTTCATGGGCACAAATCATACACACAGAGCAAAAAGCAACCCAAGATAACATTCATGCACTCCCATGCTGAGGGGAAGGGGAAAGGAAAGTGACCACAAAGGGCTTAGGCAAGAAGATTTCTTGGAAGAACCAAGTTTTGATGGAGTCAAGGTCTTAGTGAAGTTCTTCTAGACTGACTCTTCTAAAATACTAGAACTTCTAGATGAGAAGGCTTAGCGAAAGGGATCTGTATGAAGCTAGGTTTAGAGGGCTGGGTTGGGCTGGGCTGTACTGAGGTCATGGGAATGGCTAGATCTGCTGGCCCTTGAGGTCCTCCTGAGAATTATTGCCTCAGCAGGTTGGCCCCTGGAGAGGACAGGGTTTGGTTTCCTTTCCAATTTGGAGGTGGTAAGGGGAGGATGAGAAGGCTGATTGAAGCTCTAGGGTCCACAGTCAGGCAAAGCCCTCAACTGTTGCCTAAAACATGGGATAGCACTGATTTTCTTACAATAAAAGGCAAGGTTGGAGTCCAGGGTATAGGGGTTCTGAGGAGTTAGGGGCATGAGGCTTCATAGAAATCTGAGAGATGGAGGATTTTTCAAGGAGTTTGGAGGATAGGAGAGTTCCCTTTTTTTTCTTTTTCTTTTTGAGAGGGGAAGGTAGGGCAATAGGGGTTAAGTGACTTGCCCAAGGTCACACGGCTAGTTTTTTTGTGTGTGTGCATGTTAAGTGTCTGAGGTAGAATTTGAACTCAGGTCCTCCTGACTCCAAGGCTGGTGCTCTATTCACTGTGCCACCTAGCCGCCCTGATAGGAGAATTCTTAGAGGAATCTATAAGCCATATGTTCTTAAAGTCTGGGAAGATGGAAATTTTCAGTGGGAGATGAAGAATGGGCAGATCTCAGGAGGATGGGTGAGTGGTTTATAGAGGAGTCTGCAAAATAGACCTCTTTTCAAAGAGATGAAAGGTTTAGATAGATAGGACCACAAGTTTGAAAGAGTTGGAGAGCTAGCCTGAGGAGTGGAAGGGGAAGTATGCTGGGGTGTTAAGAAACTCTTAATTCTTGGTTGGTCTCTGTGGAGTTTTAGGGTAGACCTGAGTGGAATCTCAGGTAGAAAGTGGAATCCCACCAGAGGGAGAAGTAAGTAGAGTGGAATCCATTGCCTTCTAGCTCTTTGAGGCCCAGGCCTCATTCTCCCCTAGACCTTAATCTTTTTTGGGTCCCTGACCCTCAGCAAAGGAATAGGGGAGTTGTTTCTTCTTGGAGTCTGACTCAGGCACCTAGGGTATGATATTCCTTGCCAAACTCTTGCCATAATCTGTCTCCCATACTCCTCACTTCAACCCATTCTAGTCCTGTCAAACTCCAAAGCCATAAAAGCACATTTACAGTTAGCTCTCAATTATCCAAGGACAGATTTTCAGAAGCAAAATTCAATTGTAGGCTGGCTTTCCCATACTTTCAGGCTTGGAAGTCTGATTCACTGGTGTATTTCTCTGAACTACTCAGGTTAAGGAAGTGAAACCTGCTGCCTCAGACAAAGAATGTGTTATAGATTACAGGAGAAAAAACCAACAACTTTGGATTATCAGCATGTTACAATAGGGAAAAAAATATTGGAATTAGAATTAGGACTTGTTTTCAAATGTCCCTTCTATTAATTAGCTACGTGACCCTGGGTAAGTCACTACTCTTCCCTGGGCCTCATTTTCTCCAGCTATAAAGTGAAAAGGTTGGATTAAATGGCCTCTAAAAATAACTTCCAGAACCAAATCCTATGATATGAGTCTAGGGGTTTTCCTCAGCATGGTACCTCTTCATTCCCTTGTGAGTTAGGTAAGAGCTTCCTGGGGATTCAGAGAAGAATGCAGGAAGGAGATGGGCGAGAGAGAGAGAGAGAGAGAGAGAGAGAGAGAGAGAAAGGTGTGACAGCGGGAGTTTGGGACCTGCCCCCCCTCATTAGTAACTGGGTGCTGAGGAGTGTGAGCGTGAGTCTCCAGAACAGCAGTTACCGGATGCCCATGAACGAGCAATGGTGAGCTGGGACTCCAAACATCCTTTGTATTTGTCTGCAGGACAGGAGAATGGGGTATGTGTGTGTATCCCTCCCCAACAAAGGAGCTTCCCAAACCAGGTAGTGCTCTCCCAAACTCTCTATATCTTCCCAGTACTTTGCCATGATGTCATCTCTCAGCATCTCTTTAGAAGGGTCAGGGAGAAGAGAAGGGCTAAGGGCTTAGGTGAGAGAGAGAGAGAGAGAGAGAGAGAGAGAGAAAGAGAGAGAGAGAAAGAGAGTGTAGCTGGGTTGGGGGGTGGAGTGGTAGAGGGTAAGGAAGGCTTGGTTGTCCCTATTTTCTGCCCAGACTCTGGAAGGAATAAGGAAGGTTCTCTTCTTTCTCCTCATCCCCTTTTACCCTTTATGTGGCTCAACACTGCCACCTGAAGGCCTCTGCTAATTACTGCCCTAAAAGGCACCCCTTGGGTCACTCCTAGGCCCTCCCCTTCTGGGGACCCCTAAATTCTAGCATTTACAGAGACCCCTCTGGCCACAGTCACCCCTGTCATCTGCAACCTCATCTCCAATATTGCTATCCCAGCCCCATGTTCCCAACTCCCGCCTCAGCTTGAAGACTACCTTGTCTTTCAGGAGAAAGAGGCAGACCCTCCCATCAGCTGTTACTATGAAACCTTGGTCCTAACTACCCGTTCAGGGACACAGTGCAAGTTTCATATTCATTTTTTCCTGTTCTCCTTGGTCACCCCACAGTAGTTATTACAGATCTTTTCTCTCATTAATTCCATCTTCCTCTGCTACTCATCTCTACCTTCTTTCAGAGAGAATTCTTATCTACTTTATAGAAAATAATCAAACCACTGGAAATGAATTCCTTCACTACAGTGGCCCTAGAGCTCATCTCACCTCATCTCACCTACTTTCTTTTCCTCTGGTTTCAGACAATGAGGTTCTTCTCATTCTCTCCAAATTTGACTCTTTCCCCCTTCATTCTTGATTCCTCCCATGTCCTCTGGGATCTTGCTCCACCGATCTCCCCCCCCCCCCATCCTCTTTTATCTCTTTTCTTTTCAACAGCATTATATTTTTTTCAATTACATATAAAGATAATCTTAAACATTAATTTTTTAAATAAAGTTTTCGAGTTCCTAATTTTAACCTCCCTTTCCCCCTCCCTTATCTCTAAGATGGTAAACAATTCGATACAGGTTATAGATGCGCAATCATGTAAAACATATTTCCATGTTAGTTATCTCTTTCATTTTCATCTTTTTCTTTCCAGTGACTCCTAACCCCACTGTCTACAAACTTGATCAAGTTCGGCCATTCCTAAATACCTTCTTTTTCCTCCTTTTATTTTTTTGAACTCCAGTCCTGTACTTCACTGTGGATTCTTTTATTCTCGTTATTTTCACCTTTCTTGTCTCCCATTCTCTATTAAACAAACTGCTGTTAGGATTCCATTCTTTTTCAACTAAAACTGTCCTTTCCAAGGTCACTAACCACTCTGGACTCCCACGTCTAACGTTATTTTTTCTGGCCTTATCCTCTTTGACTTTTCAGCCCCTTTAAAACAATGTTGTTCACCTTGTCCTTCTCGATTAATCCCTTTTTCCTTGGCAGGAAGACATTGCACCACTGTCCTGAGATGCTACATTCTCCCGATTTACCTCCTCTCACTGACCTTGTCTGTGTCCTTTTTCTGGCTTCTCTTTATCCTTCCAACCCCCAAATTCTAGAGCTGCCCCTAGCTTCCATCCTTCATCATTGTCATGCAGGAGCAAAACCTTGAACTTGGAAACAAAAAGACTTGAGTTTCAAGTCCTAATTGTGGCACTATGAGTCTGGGCAACTAAATTAAGTTTTTAGACTCTCAGTTACTTTGCAAAATAATACTTGTATTATAGGGTCATTGAAATGAAAGTGCTTTTTATACTACTGTTCCTTGAACAGTGTGGAACAATGGCCCATCTCCCATCTCCAAGCCCATGCATTAGCTGTTCCCTATACTTGGAATCCTCTTCCTCTTCACCTTAACGTCTTAGTTTCTTGGCTTCCCTTAAAACACAGCTTAAATCTCACCTTCTACAAGAGGACTTTGCCAGTCTCCCTGATAGCTATTGCCTTCCCCTCTTAATTACTTTCTATCTACTATGTGTATATCTTTTATGGAGTCAGAGAAAGTTTTTGCCTTTTATGGTACCTTGCACATAGTAAACCCTTAATAAATGTCTGCCTCAATTTCCTCATCTGTAAAATAGGGTGATAACAATAACACTTACCTCCTGGGGTTACTGTGATATGAATTGAGAAGTTTTTTTTTTCACTTAATAGTATTTTATTTTTTCCAATTACATGTAAAGATAGTTTTCAATATTCACTTTTATAAGATTTTGAGTTCCAAATTTCTTCTCTTTCTTCCCTCTTTTCCACCCTCCTCAAGACAGCAAGCAATTAGATATAGATTATACATGTACAATCATATTAAACATATTTCCATATTAGTCTTCTCGTGAAAGAAGAATCACAACAAAGGGAAAAACCATGAGAAAGCAAAAAAAAGAGAGAAAATAATATGCTTCGATCGGCATTCGGACCCCATAGTTCTTTCTCTGGATGTGGATAACGTTTTCCATCGTGAGATGCTTGGAATTGTCTTAGATTGTTGTATTGCTGAGAAGAACTAGGTCTATCAAAGCTGATCATTTTAGAGTGTTGCCGTTACTCTGTACGATATTTTCCTGGCTCTGCTCACTTCACTCGGCATCAATTTATGTAAGTCTTTCCAGGTTTTTCTGAAATGTGGCTGCTCAAAATTTCTTATAGCATTCCGTTACATTCATATGCCTTAACTTGTTCAGCCGCTCCCCAGTTGATGGGCACCTCCTCAATTTCTAGTTCTTTGCTACTACAAAAAGAGCTGCTGTTAATCTTTTTGTACACATAGGTATTTTTCCATTTTTTATGGTCTCTTTGGGATACAGACCTAATAAAATTGGATCAAAAGGCATGCACAGTTTTATAGCCCTTTGGGCATAGTTCCAAAGTGCTCAAAAAGAGGATATTTATGAAGTGCTTTTGAATACTGGCAATTACGGTTGACTGATGGAATTGCCTTGCCAAAGTCACACAGGCAGTAAACATTAGAGGTACATTTTGAACCCAGATCCCCTTATTCTTGAGCTAACAGGCTTTCCACTGTATGACGTAGCCTACTTAATAAATGCTTACAGATTGACTGGAACTCCTCCTACTAATGCAGACTGGTATAAGGCTTCTAGTCTTTGAGAGTTACATATACAAATTATCCCTGTTTTACATATGAGAAAGCTGAGGCTCCAAGAGGTTAAATGCCTTTCCGAGGGTCCAATAAGCTTAAGAGACAAGGCTAGATTTTAGGTTTCCTGACTCCCAAGTCCTATACTTTTTTTCACTGAAGTATATGTTTTGCCAGACCTACAGCTTTGATCTTTCAAAATTTTCGAGAGGCACAGGAAAGTTTATTGATAAAAGATAATTGTTGGGGAAGTGAATACCTAACTTTTTTTTTTCCTTCTTGTCATTATGGGTAGTTTAGGATTATAGGGTCAGAGTTATAGAGTTGAAAAACATCTCAGAAGTCACTTCGTCTAACACCTATTTTAGAGACGAGGAAACGGACCAGAGAAGATATATAACCTATAAAAGGTTGCCCAGTAAGTGGCAGAGCCAGGATTTAAACCTAGGCCCCCTTACTCCAGTGCTGTTAATGCTTTTTCCGCTGCCCCATGATTATTCATCTCCAATATATCTGTGACTTAACCTCCTAAAATGGTTGATGATGTCTGATAGAATTTGTCCCCCTGGGAAAGCAATGCCCTAATGCTAACATACATAATACTAGTAATAATAATAATAATAATAATGATGATGATAATAACTCATATTTAAATAGTGTTTTAGGCTTTGCAATGTGCTTTTTTTTGTGCAATGTGCTTTACATAATTCATTTGCTAATTGTGCAGCATATTTTGAAAATGTCTTCTATCATGTTTATTACTTAGATTCAGAAAGATAAGTCCAAGGTTTGATGAAACACAGTAGATACTTGTTTATTTACTTAGAGAACCCTTGAGATTTTACTAAAATTAGCTGAAACAATTAGCAACTTCAATAAAGTAGGAGGACCTAAAATAAATTCACAAAATCATCAGCCTTTCTGCATATTATTAATAGTCTAGCAGAAGATATAAAAAAGAAATTCCATTCAAAATAACTACAAAGCATTACCATGCTGTAAGAGATGATAAGCTGTCTGATTTGAGAAAAACATGGAAAAACTTGGATGAAATAATAACAAGTAAAATGAGCAGAACAGAGTGTTGTATATAGTAACAGCAATAATGTTAACAACAAGTTATTCTGAGCATTATAAATTCTCAAATCAACTACAAAGGACCTGTGAAGGAAGAAGTTATCCACCTCCAGAGAAAGAACTGATAAATACAAGTATGCATAGTGTGATTTGACATATACTTGTAAATTTTTGTCAAATGGTGGACTTCTCTAGTTTGTTTGAGGAGAGAAAGAGACCATTTGAAACTGAAAATGCAACAAAAAACAATAAAATTAAATTTAAAAAATGAAAGAAAACCAAGAATGCCAGCACCTCGAAGGTGTGGACTTGTCTTTCCGTCTTTTTATCTCCAGTGACTAGTACACTGCCTGTAATAGAGTAAGTGTTAAATAAATGACTGGCAAAAAATTAAAGCCCTCTGTGCTAAATAAAATGGCTTGTTCCCTGTCTCCAACAACAACAACACCCCAAACAAAAAAACCCTACAAAACTGGTAGGACATCTGGGAGCCAACCTACTAAGATACAACCAGAAATGTGTAACTATAACCACAAAACCCTTTTTTTTGTTTTACAGAAATGAAGAATAAAATAATTGGAGAAAGATTGTCTATGGTTGGACTGTAGCAATATAATAAAACTATAATACTACCTTAATTAACTTACTTATTCAGTTCCATACCAATTGAACCACAGGGATTTTCTTTAGAACCAGATGAAATGAAAACAAAATTTATCTAGATGAATAAAAGGCTAAGAATCTCAAGGGATAAATTGATAAAAAGTAGGAATGAAGGGGTTTTGGCAATAATATTTAAAACTATACTGCAAAGCAGAGACCATCAAAACTATTAGCTACTGATTAAAAAACAGAATAGTTAGTTAATGGACTAGATTAGGTTAACAAGACTCAGAAATAATTAATATCATACCATAGTGTTTGATAAACCCAAAATTACAATCAGCACAAAAGTCTTATTTGACAAAATCTTCTGGCAAAATTGGAAGGCAGTCTGGAAGAAATTATGATCACAGTTTACTCCATTACTCTAGTATAAAAGGATATGTGATCAAAATATAATTAAAATTATAATAAAAATTATTTTAAAAATTGTAATTAAAAACAAGACAACTAGAAGAGAAGACTACCATAGTTAGGAGATGGATTATTAACATTTTTTAATTGGTATCTTTTTATAAGAGTTGAGGTTAATAGAATAAATCAAATTACCCCACACTACCTAAAGTGAGTCATAAGAAGAAATGCTTTGATACCTTTTCCAGGTGAGAACACAGCTCTATTATTTGAGTGTTTGGACACAGTTGTTTATGGCTTAAACTGGATTAAACGTCAGTCAAACAATCATTTATTAAGTGCTTACTATGTGTTAGGCACTGTGCTAACCAGTATGGATACAAAGAAGGGCAAAAAATAATACTGCTCTCATGGATTTCACAGTCTTACATATACATATATGTGTGTGTACAGATGTGTATACATACATGTACACATATACACGTGTGTGTGTGTGTGTGTGTGTGTGTGTGTGTGTGTGTGTGTGTGTATGGTAGATAGATGTTTCTACCTGGAGGAATTTCACACTCAGAATGTCTTTAACAAAGAAAGGAATGTTTTGTATACTGTCAGGGTACTTTGTTATATATTTGAGGTGTTAGGAAAACCCAGAGTCCAACATCCTCATTTTCCAGAGGAGGAAACTAAAATTCAGAAAAGGGAATTGATTTACCCAAGTCAAGCAGGCAGCAAATCTTAAACTCGAGATTCAAAACCCAGACCTTCTGTGTTAGATTTTTGGGGATGCCCAACTTGAAAGGTGGGCAGCAATGTTTGGAGGAAAAAGAGGATCACAGCTATTTGTAGCAGTGACCAGGTCACTCCTAGGGGTTCTGACACTGTCATTCTACAAGCATTTATTAATGATAATAATAGCAAACACTTACATAGTACTTACTATGTGCCAGACATTGTGCAATCAGTCAGTGCTGTTGGGGTGTGCTGAGTACGCAGGCCATTCCCCCAGGGCAATAGCTACATTCTAGGATCAGGAGATTGGCATAATAATTATGTAATTGGCATGGGGTGGAGGTTGGGATTGTCAGCATGCTCAGTTTGCTTATGATTGAATTTGGAACATATCTATTTCACTCCAATTCCAAATCCAGATCTCTTCATTTTGTATTTATTTCTTTGGATGAAATATTCCATTTCTTTTTCCTTAGCCAGGGGTGGGAGGTAGTGATTACTTAGCAAGTTAGTGATTAATGTAGCAACAGGATTCTAGGGCTATCCTTTGCTATTGTTCTCATAGAGCTTGACATGAGTGCAATGTATGATGGGTACACTACACATTGCAACCCTGGAAGTTGTTGTTGTTCAGTCACGTCTGACTCTTCATGACCCTATTTAGAGTTTTCTTGGCAAAGATACTGGAATTATTTCCTTCTCCAGCTAATTTTACGGATGAGGAAACTGAGGCAAACAGAGTTAAGTGACTTGGCTAGGGTCACAGAGCTATTAAGTATCTGAGGCCAGATTTGAACTTGGGAAGATGAAGCTTTGAGACTCTAGGCCTGGAGCCCTATACCTGGATCACCTAGCCCTGGAAGACCACGTAAAATTGTTTTTTCCATGACAAGCTTTGATGTTTTTAGGCAGACCAATGGAAAACTATTGCCCAATCTGATGTAACTATATCCTGTTAACATACTGTTTATTCACAGAATATTCCAACTGCTCCCAAATCTATACTATCCCTTGTCTGTCTTTTTGTCTTCTCAGACTGGTACAAAAACTATATACAATGTAGAGATTATACCCAGGGTGGAGAAGAACTTGAATACAGTACCCATTTCTATGTTTATAGTCCGGTTGCTGAAATAATTCCTGCACTATAAGAAATGTAAAACGCCTTAGCTAAACAAGAAAAGAGAGTATTGAATCAATTCTTAAACACTAATGAGAGCCTGATTTCAAAGGCTGCTTCTTTTTTATATTTATTTTATTTTTGTTAATTTGAGTTCCAAGCTGTTTCTCTCCCTTCTTTCTCACCCTGCACTAGAGAACAGCATCTGATACAGATGTGAAACTATACAATTCATGGTTCCATGTATTGGTTCTTTATCTGGAGATGGATAGCATCTTCCTTCATAGCCTGTGTAGTTGACTCAGAATTGCTTCATCGTTCACATTTACTTTTCAAACACTATTGCTGTCATTATATACCACATACTCTTGGTTCTGTTCGTTTCACTCTTTATTATTTCATGCAAATCTTTCCATGTTTTCCTAAAATCAACCTGCTCATCATTCCTTATAGCACAGTAACATTCCAGCACAATCATATATCACAACTTATTCAGTCATTCCCCAATTGGTAAGCATCCCCTCAATTTGCCACTACAAAGAGAGTTTCTATAAATATAAACATAAAAGTTCTTTTCCTTTTCCCCTGGTCACTTGGGAAATAGACCTAATAGTGTATTAGTGTCCCAATTTTCCCACATCCTCTCCAACATTTGTCATTTCCCCCTTCTATCATTGTAGTCAATCTGATAGGTGTGAGATGATATCTTAAAGTTTTTTTAAATTTGCATTCCTCTAATCAATAATTATTTAGAGCATTTTAATATGATGATAGTTTTGATTTCATCTTTTAAAAACTACCTGTTCATATCCTTTGAGCATTTTTCAATTGTAGAATGACTCATGTTTATAAATTTGACAGTTTTCTATATATTTTAGACATGAGGCCTTTATCTGATAAACTGTCTATAACATTCTCCCTCCTCCCCAATTTTCTTCTATCCTTCTTATCTTAGCTATGTTCATTTTATTTGTATAACCCCTTTACAATTGAATGTAATCAAAATTATCCATTTTATATTTCACAATGCTCTCTCTTTTGTTTATTCATAAATTCTTCTATCCATAAGTCTGATACACAAAATGCTCCATGTTTTTCTAATTTCTTCTAATTACTTATAATGTCTACCTTTATGTCTAGGTCATGTATCCATTTTGATTTTATCTTGGTAAATGGTATAAAATATTACTTTATAACTAGTTTCTGCCAGACTGCTTTCCAGTTTTCCCAACAATTTTTTACCATATAGTGAATTCTTATCCTTAAAGCTTAAATTTTTACATTTATCAAACACAAGCTTACTATAATAATTTACTACTGTGCATTATACTCTATTCCACTGATCTAACACTCTATTTCTTAGCCAGTACCAGATAATTATTGTCTTATAATACAATTTAAGATCTGGCACTGCCAGAACTCTTTTTCCTTTACATTTCTTTTTTCATTAACTCCTGTAATGTTCTTGATCTTTTGTTCTGCTAAATGAATTTAATTATTTTTCTAGATCAATACATTTTTACTTTTAATTGGGATGGCACTGAATAAGTGTGTCACTTTAGGTAGAATTGTCATTTACATTATATACAAATATATCATTATGATATATTATATACTCATTAATTTATTATATATCTATTATATTGGTCCACCCATTAACAATGACTGTTTCTCCAATTATTTAAATCTATCCAATTATTTAAATCTATCTAAAAAGTGTTTTTATAATTATGTTCATATAGTTTCTGGGTTTGTCCTGCTGTTGCAGCTGCTTCTTAACTCAGTAGCCTAAGGGCCAGCCTTAGGCTATATTATCAGGAGGGACTAAAGAGACCAGAGGCTAGAGAGAAGCGTACAGTAGCTGTCCTTTATTGTATTGTAGCGTCCTCCTTACATACCGTAGAGGTAACATGATTAAAGCATGATCTCCTTGTGTGCTAGAGGGATGGACCAATGAAGGACAGGCCAAGCCAGTCATCTCAGCTGTTGCTCACCAGGCAAGTGGTCTTGCAAGACTTCTTCTCTCCATGAGCTTAGCAACTGGGCTGTGACCCTAACAACCACAGGTGCTTTTAGACTCACACTGATTCCTACATCTTGTGTAATGTTAATGGGATTTAAGATCTTTCCCTCCCTTTAATAAGCCTCATGTGGAGCCCATTAAGGGAAGTTTGCTTAGGGGGAGGTTTGCTTGTAGGAAGGCTTTCACACCTTTTACTAATTTCTAATTAGGCACTGAGTCATGAGTGTTGTGATGCCTTCTGGCTCTGAAAAGTACATATATACTCCGAGTTGGTATTTTGCTTTGCGAGCTTGCTTGTAAGGATTTTGTGGTCCAGATTCTGAGTGGTCATATGTTCAGAGTGCCCCAACTGCTCAGATGTAAAGGCTCTTTCCATCCAGGGATGTATGTAAAGTATATAGCAATATTGCTTTGATTCAGGCAGTCAGAACCCTGTGTGTTGGTCTTTATTTCTCTGCTTGTATTTTCTCTGAAGTTGAGGGTGCTGACTTCCCCTGAACTAGCGAATGTAATAAAAAAAGATTGTTAACCCCTTAAACAGTTATCTTTAGTAAAGCAGATCTAAGAACTTGTGCTAGCAGCCATCCTGGGTATGCCAATGTGGCTGCTGCTACATGACTCCAAAGCCAGTACTCTTTCAACTGCACCACAATGTAACAGGACAGGGCTGGACTGTCCAAGAAGGGGAAGGGGAAGCCAATCTGCCTGAAAGGTTTTAAAAATAAAGGTAAACATCCCAAGAAAGAATTATGGAGTCTGAATGCAGATCGAAGCATACTATTTGCTCTCTTTTTTGTTTTGTTTTGTTCGTTCTTTCTTGTGGTTCATTCCATTAGTTATAATTCTTTACAACACAACTAATGTGAAAATGTTTAATAAGCATGTATATGTAAAGCCTGTATCAGATTGCACACCATCTTGGGGGAGGGAGAAAATTTAAAACTCAAAAGCTTGTGGCACTGAATATTGCAAACCAAAAAAAAATAATGAAAAAAAAATCAAGGTAAGTAAAGGACCAGGAGCCATTCTGGGCTGTTAGGCAGGGATAGAAGGGAGGCTGGCACTTTAATGTAGCTCTGGGAGACTAAAGGAGTCATAGTGGGACAAAGATTTTCATCGTGATAGGACAGATTAATAACCTTGGGAATCTGCCAGTCTCTACTGATTACACTCCTTTGTAGGAATCCTTGCAATCCTATTCTTAAAAGTTCTGTAAGTGTATCTTTTCCCATTTGAGTAACTTCTTGAAAAGCAAATCCTAAATGTCCTTGGGGTATCAGCTGGCAAGAAGTAGAGAAGGAAAAGAGGGGAACAGAAGTTTCAGAATTCAGGGATAAAAATAAGGCCCAGAAATTTGAGGTTGACATAGAACAGAGAAAATTGAGACTGAAGGTTCAGTGCTTAAAACTCAGAACATTTCATGGATTCAGAAAAATTGGGGGCTTGACAATCTATCTTAGGGACTTTTAGTTCCTGTTGTGATTCCCTGAGTAACTGGGGGTTTCTGACTGTAGGATTATTCATATTTCCAAAACTGAGCTGTTCACCTTTCCCCAACAAAACCAGTTCCAATCCTTAACTACCCTATTTACCCACCTCCTCACTCAGACTTTAAACTTCAGTATTCTCTGACTTTTCCCTGTTCTTTCTCCTCTAGCCCAGTGTAATCAGTGGTCAAGGATTGTCCCGTTTTCTGAAATGTCCTGAAATCTGTATGCTTCTCTCTATTCCCAAAGCCCTTGCTAAGTCCAGGCCTAGGTCAGTTATTCCATCAGCTTCTTAGCTTGCTTCCCCACTTTGGGCCTCCCACCAGCCCTGAAAAGGCTGCCAGACTGATCTTTAACTAGCTCCCCGCCTCCAAGTCCCCCTTACAGATAAAAAATCCAAACTCTTTGATCTGGCATTCTCTTCTTCCCCATCCTTCCAACTACAATCTGGCTCTAATTTACTTTTTCAACTTTAGCTATCAGTAATAATGTCTTACATTTGTATAATGTACCTATCCCAACTCCTACAAGGCTTAGCTTCATTCCAGCCCTTCGTACTTTGTTTTTTTTATTCTTTTGCTGGGACCTTCCCACAGACTCCGAGAGCTCTAGGCTGGCGATGTTGATGGGGTAGGTGGTGGTTCAGGGGAAGATAACGTACAAAACGAGGCCGAGTGTCCGTGCCATTGAGAGCTCCGGTGGTGCAGGAGGAGGGGAAATCATTATCCGTTTTCTCTCCCCAGCCTGCCTTTCTTCCTCCAACTCACTTTCTAGTCCTGTTCCGCCCCTTCCAACCTCCTCGGGTCCTACCAGTCTGACTCTGCAGACCTCCTCTCTAAGAAGAGCTCTGCCCCACCACCTCCCTCCCAAAGTCGCATCTCGAACCCATCGCAGCGGTAAAGTTTCCGCAGCTTCACTGGGTTCCCACGAGTTAAAGTTCCCTTCTCCAAAGGAATTGTGGAGCTTGGAGTCTTCCCATAATGCGGGAAGGTGACAGACGGCGGGCCAGAGACCACGCTTCCCACAACGCCTTGCGAGGGCGAGTTCGCCCGATAGACACGAGCCTGGGGCGGGGCAGGCGCTGGAACTACATGTCCCAGGATGCAGCGCGGCGGAGCCCTGAGGCGTTTGAACGGCTGCTCTCCCACCCCGGCGCTCTCGGGCAGCGGCGGCTGCGTGGTCGTTGCGAGGAGCCGGGGGCGGGACAGGACGGGAAGCTCAGGACCCGGATTGCGGCAGCGGGAGGAGGAGCCCTGGGCCCGGCGGTGCGGCGGCGGCGGCGACAGTAGCTGGGACAGGGCCTGAGCTAGCCGCCCACGGGACGATGATGGGGAAGGAGGAGGAGATCGTGCGGATCGCCAAGCGTCTGGACAAGATGGTGACCAAGAAGAGCACGGTGAGGTCACGGGCCCCCCGAGCGCCTCAGGTACCCCGAAATTGCCCTCCAAAACCCCCCGATTCCTTCCAGAGATGTCCCTCCACAGAGAGCTCCCCCAGCCATGGCTGCCTTCAGGGACCTCCCTAGAGGATACCTCCCGAGGCCCCCAAGAGAAATCTTGAGATTTCTCTCATGCCCAGCAGTGCACCTCAGAGACCCTTCCCCATTTTCTTGATGTCCCCGAGACCTTTTTAGAGACTTCCCAAGGAGACCCTGTGATTCCCTTGAGAGACTCTCCCCAAGACACCTTCCTCGGTCCCCTCTTCCCCCCAAACCAGACCAAAACTCAGCCTTGTGACATCACCATAGAAATACCCGTTAGAAATCGCCCAGGCCGATAGCCTCCAGTGACATCCCCAGAGACTCCACTCAGAGACCCTCTGATAAGCCACCAGTGACATCCCAGAGACTCCACTCAGAGACCCTCTGATAGCCACCAGGGACATTCCCAGAGACTTCACTCAGAGACCTTCTGATAGCCATCAGTGACATTCCCAGAGACTCCACTCAGAGACTCTCTGAGAGCTGCCAGTGACATCCCCAGAGACTCCACTCTGATAGCCACCACTGACATCCCCAGAGACTCCACTCAGAGACCCTCTGATAGCCACCAGTGACATCTCCAGAGACCCTCTGACAGTCATCCTTGACCTCCCTAGAGACTACTAAGAGACCTTCTGATAGTCACCAGTGACATTACACAGAGATTTCTACTCAGAGACTCTCTGATAGCCACTAGTGACATCCCCAGAGATTTCTACTCAGAGACCCTCAGATAGCCCTCAGAGACTCCACTCAGAGACCTGTCCTTCAGGGCTGCTGCTCACAGACTCTTGGAAAGATATCATGTCACCCCAGACCCCTTAAATCTCCTTCCTCTCAAAGATTCCCTAAGGAACTTCAGAGATTCCCATAGGACCTTGGGAACTCTTCCCCTCAGATTCCTCAAACCCCACTCCCCAAACTCCCCTCAAAGATTGCTAGCTTCAGTCAGTAGACATTTATTAAGTATCTGTGGTGTGCCAGGTGCTGTGCTAAGCTTTCCTCCCTAGAGACCTCACGTCTTCTCCCCAACTGAGGGTTCTCTGATTTTCAGGCACCAGGAAGGGGCCCTTCTCTTCACTCCTTACCTTGAAGCTGCTCTGCTACCCACTACTTGTGTGACCTTGACCAAGTCTTCTTTTTGCAATCGGTTTCCTCCTTTCTAAAATGAAACCAGGTGATCTAGATGATCTCTAAGAGTTCTACAGTCCAGACATTGGACTGGTTCTCTGAGCTCTTTGCTAGAGTTCTTCCTCTCCCAGCTGTCCCTGTCTTAGTTTCCTCATCTGTAAAGTGAGGATAACAACAATGGCACTTGGGTTTGTTGTGGTTAGAGTACTTTTTAGCACTTTGTAGGGCTACCTTATAAAACTGATATGAGGGTCAAATCAAATGAGATAATATATGCAGACTTTCCATATACATGTTAGCTATCATTTGTAAGCATTGAATTACTATAGAAATATGAGGAATTATTGTTTTTTTCTGATTGGAGTATTTTCCTAGAGCTATACTCAGACCAGAGCTAGAACTGAGACTTGTAAGCCCTGCTCTACCCTTCCCATAAGACCTTAAATGAACCTTTTTCACTCTAAGGACCACTAAGACCTTGATCAGAGACACTAACCTTGGGGGTAGTTTATAGGTCTGCAGACTGAGGAACAGAGCTTGAATCCTGCATCTGCAACCTTACTAGCTATGTGAACCTGGGAAAGTCACTTTACTTGTCTGACTTCAGTTTCCTTATCTGCAAAATGAGGGACTTGGACTTGTTGATAACCTACTGTAAATTCTTTGATTCTATGACTGTCCTTTCAGAGGTCAATTGAGCTCCTATAAATACTGCTGCTTGATAGATATGTATTCAGTATTTTTTCCACTGATGCTGTGATCCTTAATTCTTTGACTCCCTTTCTCCCCAGCTTTTGGCCCTTGTTAATCTCATCTGAGGCTCCCTTGGCCTCACTGAGAGACAACCCCCTTCCCATATGACTCTGTACTTGTGTCTGTTATCCTCCCTTAAAGACTCTTTCTTGGGAGCTGTCCATAAATCCTATCTTTCACAAACATTTTTTAAAAAACCTTATTTTTATTGATTTGATCTAATTTTTGTGTGACTGTCATCTTCATTTCCTAATACATTCCTCTTCCTTCTCCTATCCAGTGAGCTGTCTCTTGTAACAAAGAATAAAAAAAAGAAAAAAGCAGTTCAGCAAAACCAACACGTGAACTGTGTCTGACAGTGTATGGAATATTCCACAATCCCAGTCCTCTCTCTCTGCATAGGAGAGAGGAAAGCACAGTTTTCCTAACCCTTCTGGGGAACTAGGCTGGCTCATTATTATTACATAGTGTTTAGTCTCCCATTTTGTTCTCTCAGTGTACCTTACTGTAGTCAGTGTCTCACAAACATTTGTTAAAAATCTTTTGTTTGCAGAGAACTATGCTAAGTGATAGGGGAGATGGAGGATTTAGATAAGACTTGGAGCTTGCTGTTCTGGGATTTTTCTAGTACATACACAAATAGCATTAAAATTATGTAAGTGCATAAGAGAACTGCAGACCAAGTGAGATGCATCTTCTTGGGAGTGGGGAGAGGGAAAGATCTTTCCTGACTAGGGGATCAGGGAAGGCTTGATGAAAGGGATGACATTTAAGTTAATTCTTAAGGGATAGGTAAGATTTCAAGAGCTAGGTACAGGGGTAGGAAGCATCAAAAGGATTCAGTTTGGACAGTATTTGGAAGAGAGTAGTATGGAAGGTTAGGATGGTGAATTTTTGTGGAAGGTTTCACATGCCAGGGCTAAGAAGTTTGAATTTTATTTAGTAGGCAGTAGGATTTTGTGCAAAAGTGTGATATGACTGCATTTATGCATAAGAAAGATAAATCTGGCAGGATGATTTGGAGAGAAAATGTGTATGTGGGAGGGACTGTTAGGAGGTTGTCAACAGCAGTCCAGCCAAGTAGTAATGACGGCCTGCCAGGTCATGGTAGTGGAAATAGAAAGGAAGAGGTTAATCTGAGAGATGCTTCAAAAATAGAGTTGACAGGAATTGACATCTGATCATGTGGGAGATTGGGATAAGGGAGAGAGAAAACCCAAAAGATGACTCCAGAGTTTATGAACATGGGTGACTGGATGAATGGTGATATCACTGATAGAAATAGGAAAGTCAGAAGGGGGAGAAGGTTTCTTGAGGAAAGCTAACTTCAGTTTTGGTGTGTTGAGTTTGAGGTGACTGGAGAATATCCAGGAGGAAATAGTCTATTATGTAGTTGGAAATGTGAGTGTGTAACTTGGGAGAGAAGTCACAGCTAGAGGTACAGATTGGGTGATATTGAAGGTGATAATTAAAATGAAGGAAATGAATGAGACTGCCTAGGGTGAGATTAGAGAGAATTATATCTTGAAGAACATCAAGATTAAGGGATGGGAAAAAGAGACCATTAGAGGAGAGACTCAAGCTGCCTCTTAAAACGGAACCAAGACTTTTGGGACACCCTGTATAGTAAGAGCAATAGGAGGAAAACTAGAAAAGTTCTTCTCCAGCTCAAGGCAGCTGGGTGGTGTAGTGGGTAGACCAATAGTCTTGGAATCAGGAAAACTCATCTTCATGAGTTCAAATTCAGTCCCAGACACTTACTAGTTCTGTGACCCTGGGTAAGTCACTTAACCCTGTTTGCCTCAGTTCCTCATATGTAAAATGAGCTGGAGAAGGACATGACAAACCATTCTAGTATCTTTGCCAAGAAAACTCAAATGGAGTCACAGAGACTCAGACATGACTGAAAATGACTGAACAACTCTCCCTCAACTAAGAATATCCAGGAAGAAAGTCGTTAACAATGTCAAAAATTGCAGAGAGGTCAGAGAGAATGAGGACTTAGAAAAGGCCTTTGGGTTTTGCTTTGGAGGTCATTGGGAACCTTTGAGAGATGTTTCAGTAGAGTGATGGGAATGGAGGAGAGATTGAAAAGGGATGAGGAATGAGTGAGTGGTGAGGTATTGGAGACATCAGGTATATACTGTATTTCCAATAAACTTAGGAGTGAAAAGGAATAACGAAGTGGGACAGTAGCTTGATGGAATAGAAGGATTAAGGAAAGATGTTTTTAGGGCTGAGGATACCTGATTATAGGCCTACAGTCTTTAGAGTAGGAAAGGACGCTAGATTATCTAGTTCAGCTGTCTCATTTTATAGATGAGAACGTGGTAGTATAGAGGCTAGGCTGCCCAGGGTCACACAGGTAGCAAATAGTAGAGCCAGGATTCAAACCTAGCTCCTCTGACTTAAAGTGTCCTACCATGCTGTATCTGAAGACAAAGGAAAGAAGAGGGGATGGTTGACAGAGTAGAGTCCTAGTAGAGCCAGGAAGCCATGCTTTCCCCTCAGAAATCACTTTGTGTCTATTTTGTTTAACCGTATGTATGGACGTGTGTGCCCCCTGTGAGGGCAAGGTCTGTTTTCACTTTTTTCTTCATATTCCCAGCACCCAGCATGGTTATCAGTACCTAGTAGGTACTTAAATGTCTATTGATTGATGCTCTAAAGGACTCAAAGTAAGAGAGCTTAGTCTTGTCTAAGATTACAGGTACTTCTTCCTCTGAAATAGAGTAGGAGTAGTGAATGTGATAATGCTGAATCCCTTTAGGTGAACTGAGGGATCATCCATTGCATGCCTTGGTCTTTTTAGTAAAGTAGGAGGCCAACTTATCTGTTGTGCATGAGTGCATTGGGGTGGAAGAGTGAGGTGACTTGTGGTAGAGCTGGAAATAGATCCTTGAGAATAGAGGATAAGGTTTGCAATAGTCACTTTGGTAAATGAGCTAGGGAATCCTAGAGAGCTGACTGGAGGAGGGATTGCTGAATAGCAGTGAGGGTCTAGCTTATGCTACATACCTTCTGTTTATAGTGGGTCAAATCAATATGGTTTCAGTTTAGTAAATATTGATTAAACACACAGTGTTTATAAACCACTTTTTTTCAGTGATATTCAGCAGCCTGGGAGTAGGAGCAATTAAACTAGATGATGGAAGTTACCCAGAGTTGAAGATTAGCAGCAATAATAATAGGTTATAAGGAAGAGATATTCTGGTGTATTGAAAAGTAAATCATTAATATAACTTACTTTGAGCTCACTTGGGTCTGAGAGGTTGTTTCCTTCTCCTTGATTGTGTCCGGTTCTACCTCTGTTCCTCCATGACTGCCTTTTTGGAAGGTGGGAGTGGGTACTAAAATACTGTGATTAGACATTTCAAATTCCTTTTTCAGAAAAAGTCTTGGAAGAGAAACAGTCTCCTAAATGAATTCTTTTTTTTTCTCTCAGGCTTATATAATCTTTCTCATTGGGTTTTTCTTAGTCCAGGTACCTCTCCTGAAGGCTGTCAGTGAAAGGGAACAGCAAAAGGGTTGGAATCTCCCCTTCAGTTAGATATATATTTTGAGGTGTGTGTGTGATTCTTACATTATAACTGAAAGTCAGCATACATTAGTGAAAAGATTATGCTGGGGTCAAGTTATTCTTCACTATTCAGAGTTCAGTTTGGGAGTGGAGCAAGGCTTCCCAATAACTCCACTGGGTGATGAGAGTCATCCTGGTATACTGAACAGAAAACAAAACTGAGAATCGGGAGGCGAGGCTCTCTCACTCAATATCACTGTTGCCTTAGGTAAGTAAATCAACCTATCTCCTCTAGTAATCGCTTCCCAATAATATTTTCCCTTCCTCACTCCTTTGTGATAAAGAAATAATTGATGTGTAAGTGCTCTAAAATATTAAAAGCTCTATGCAGATGTAAGGCATTTATAATTAATCTTTGAAGGATTTGGAGAGTTGTTCACAGAAGAAACTCCAGATTTGGTTTTTGAGGGTAGAAAAAGGGGAGGAAATGCATATTTGTCTTGGCAGTGATCTTTAACCTAGATTGTTATAGGTAGTGAATTTTTCAAGGTCAGGAAATGGCGCTGTAGAGTGGTTTGAATAGTTTGTTCTCAGAATCATAGAATGTTATAGCTAGAAGAGCTGTTGGAGATCATCTAAGAGGGCCAAGTTCCCTCATTTTATTATCCCTCAGAGAGGCCATAGGATCATAGATTTAGAACTGGAAGGGATGTTAGAGGGCATCTACTTCAACCTCCTAATTTTACCAGTGAGGAAACTTAGATTCTCAGAGGTGAAGTGATTTACCTGAGGCACACACAGGTAGGGGGCAGAACTGAGATTTGGACCCAGGTCATCTGACTCCATATTCTTTCCAGTTTACCACACTGCCTGTGTCTTGATTGATTTTCTAACATGTACCCAGCACATGAGGTAAGTACAGTACTATTGTTGAACTATTAAAGGAGAATTTAGAGCTTACCAACCAATTTTGGACTATAGCAACACAAATTTCCTCCAGTATGTTGATCCAGTATGTTTGTTATGCCAAGTATAGGAGCAAGATCAGGAAAAATTGTTTACTGTAGGCATAAGTGGGCTGGTCTTGTAGAAGAGCAAGGTCTCCTAGGCTGATTAATAAAAGCTGAGGAAGGAGTAAGATAAAGTAAATAATTGTTCTCTCTCAGAGTGAGAAAGAAATGCTACAGGCTTTGTGTTGGAGTCATTTTAGATCTTAGATTTTGAAATTGCACGACCATTTCAGGATGATGGTCTTGGATTACATTTCTCAAATAAAACAAAAAACAAACAGACAAGAAACTGAGACCGAACAGAACAAAAGATCCTCTGCATAGGCTTTATGTAGTCTACAAAATAATGAGGCCAAGTGGCAGAGAAAGGACCCAAGTCTTCTGATTTTAATTCTGGCATTCTTCTCCATTACTGTTGATGACCTTCACTCTTTCTCTCCCTTCAAAAGTGAATAAACGTACCTTTAAAAGTTTCTTTTGGTTCATAGAGAATGTGAGAGCTGGATTTAATCAACTTGTGATTTTCGATTTTCAGAAAGATTAAAGGGAAGTGTATTTTGAAACACAGTAAAAGCCATTTCAGGTATATTTCTCTTGGTTTCTAGAATACTGAATTGCAGATGTGTGTTTGTGTTTGGGCCTCTGATTCTGATTTTAGTTTGGCCCATGGCCCCCGTCCTACAGGATGATGTTGGCAGTTGGTTCTGCTTCTGGGATGAATTGGAAACAGTCTGTTTGCAGAGAAGGGAGAGGGGAAGAAACTTAGTCATTTGAGCCTCATTCTCACCACTTTAATTATAGTTATTCCAAGACTTGTATTCCACATGGCTGCTTTGTGACGTATTTTTAACAAGCTGCTAAAGTTTTAGGCTAGAAAGAATTGTTTGACAGTGGGGAAAAAGACTTGAAGTCCAGAATGGAGATTAATATATATATATTTGGTAATGTAGCAAGCTGTAGTTCTTGTGTAAATGTATGCTACTAGACTACTAGAGTATTGCAGAGATGAGGTTTTGCTCATTTTGTTCCTTGTCACCTGGCATGAAATTTTCTTTGTCAGGTGTTTAGGATTTTAAAAATCTCTGCTGCCTTGGTTTTAAGCTTTACCAGTAGAATTGTGATATACTGAAAATGAGTCAAAAAAGTGAGTAAGATCTCTAATGGAGAGAGAGAGAAAGAGAGAGAGAGAGTGAGAGAGAGCGCACAGAAGTTGTCCAGTTCATCTCTGCTACTAGGATTGCTTTTTTGAAACTGGACAGTAACATTTTTTAGAGCGATGTCCAAGGGAAGGGATCGTGCATCTTACTGGTTTTGTAACTAAGTACAAAGGCCTCAGCACAATCAAAGTGGTCTGGGTGGCAAAAATTTTTTTTTATTACTGTTTGGAAGATAGTGCTTTATGATTGTTTAGTGTGCTTCCTTTCTCTTCATTGATCTTTTTGTAGGCCAAAATAACAGTATGGTTTTCCTTTGGAGGGTTCATTTAACTACTTCTTTGGAGAGGGATCTTTTACCAAGAGGAACCACACCAAAGTGGACTTAGTACCTTGAGAATATAAATTCCATTCCTCTCAGTGTTTTGGGCTAGTGATTAGATTAGATTGTTGATTAGGTGGTTACTAATTAGAAAAATATAAGGAAGAGTGTTCTGCAGTCTGAGGACTGAACAATATAAAATTTAGTAAATGTCTTGTGTTCTGGTTTGTTGAATAATTAAGCTTTCATTATTTTTCTTTTGGCCCTTGTCTTTAGAGGGATATTGCCTCACGTTGTAATTCTGGCAGTATTAGATGGCTCTGATAAGTACTGCCTTAAATTTAAGTACAGAAAATGATTTGGTGATAATTGTCACCTTCTTTCTGTATCTCACAGGATATTTTGAGGAGAGACGAAGAGAATTTAAAGTGATTTTTTTGCCTTTTGGAAGGGGGAAGGTAGGGCAATTGGGGTTAAGTGACTTGCCCAAGGTCACACGAGTAGTAAGTGTTAAGTGTCTGAGGTCGGATTTGAACTCAGGTCCTCCTGACTCCAGTGCCGGTGCTGTCTTCACTGTGCCACCTAGCTGCCCCAACTCGCAGGATATTTTTAAATTTTCTCCTAATACAGACAAGACTCATTTAGAGCTGGAAGGAATCTATTCCAGTCTTCTCATTTAACAGATGAAGAAACTGAGACTAGAGAGGTTAAATAACTTGCCTTAAGTCACATGGGTAACAGGTAGCAGAGCCCAAATTAGAAGGTAGCTCCTCTGCTAACCTAGAACTATTTTCCACTGTACCATGTGAACTCCCTTCTGGATTAAGTTCATTCCTTAGTTTGTTCTTTCATAGAGCTATGTTGGAAGAAAGATAGTAATTTCCCAGTTTTGTTAAAATTTGCTTTTTTAGTAAATCCTGTCTTTTCCTTCTTCGTAGGATGGAGCTATGGATCTGCTGAAAGAACTGAAAAGCATGCCAATTACTCTAGATTTGCTTCAGGTAAGTCTTTCTGCCTTTCCACAAGGAAACTGAAAATCTAATTATGGAAAGTTCCTTTTGAGTAAGGTTAATTGTTCAATTAGATAAACATTTATTACTCTGTGCAAGCAAAGCCCTGTGCTAAATGTTGGGGTTATAAAGATGAAAGATGATAATATTCTTTTCTTCCAAGGAGCTTTTGTCTAATAAAGTAGGATGTGACATGTACACAAATAAGTATGATATAAGATAGAACGAGATGGGCAAACATGTGGGCTGGACAGAATGCTCTAGGAAAATTTGAGGAGGGAGAGAGAGCTTTTAGCTTCGAGAGTGAAGTTTCAGGGGAGGCTTCATAAAGGAGGAGGCATCTGGGCTAGACTTTGGAGGAAGGAGGAAAAAAAAGACTTTGGCAAGCAGAAATGAGAGTGAGTTATTAGGAATGAGAGATGATCAGTGATCACAGGATCATGGACTTTAGAGATTGTCTAGTCAGCTCCTCATTTTGTAGATAAGTAAATTGAGGCCTAGAGAAGTTGGGACTTGTCTAAGGTCTCACAGCTGGTAATTGGGATTAGAACCCAGGTTTCTTGGCTTTGAGCCTGTGCTCATTCCACATCATTCTGGCATCTTTGTATATGTGTTAACCTATGTATGCTTACCAGCAGTAGTGACTTAAACATTGACCTTAACAGAAGTCACTAATAAACTGAGATGGTTCTAAACTCTTTTTTTTTTATTCTAAACTCTTAACAATAATGTCACTCCTTTGGAAATTTCATCTACCATAAGTTCAGATATAGTTCTATGATTTCACAAGGAAAATGGACTGCCTTTTCCTCTCCCCCTTGCTTTTTTTCCTCTTGGTACTATTAAATTTTTTGAGCATATTATTGTAAGAGTTCAAAAACAGTAGAAGATGGATTGACATCTTTTTCAGATTGGGATACATGTTTCTCAAAATTGCACTGACAAGCTATTGGGAATATTTAGTCAGAAGTGATTCTGAAGTTTTTTGGGGTACCTCTGAGCAGGCTGCTGGTCATTAGACCCTATATACTGATATAATAATGGTAGTAGGCTGAACAATGTGGAATACATGTGAATTGAATAGCGAGCCTCAGATTTGAGTCCCTTGCAAAGTGGTTTTACTAAGGCAAGAGGTTTGCAGAGTTGGGTTAGACCACTCTTAAAAAAAATCTATATCTATATAGATATTGATATCATTAAATATTTCCCAATTTAAACATATTAACAATTATTTTAAATTATTTAATTATATTTTTATCTAACCAAACAAAAATATTTAATTATTTAGAAATTTTGAATTCCAAATAACTCTCCTCCTGCCCCTTTCCCTCCTTGAGAAGGCAAGCAATTTGATACCAGTTATGTGTTAAGTCATGCAAAATGTTTCCATATTAACCATGTTGCAAAAGAAAACACATGCAAAAATATTCAAGAAAAATAAAGAAAGTTAAAAGCATTAATTTGCATTTAGAGTTCATAAGTTCTCTTTCTGGAATTGGTACCATTTTTCGTCATGGACCCTTTGGAATTGTGGATTAGATCACTCTTAAAAAATTTGTGAACAGTTTCTCTCTTGAATGTTGATTTGTAGTCTACCCGGATTGGGATGTCTGTGAATGCATTGAGAAAACAGAGTACTGATGATGAAGTTATCTCACTTGCTAAATCTCTTATCAAGTCATGGAAAAAACTGCTGGGTAAGTGCCCAACCTGTGTTTGATTAAATAAGAACTAAGGCATTTAGTAAGATTAGTAATTCATTTATTATGGGAAAACAAAATTCCCTAGTCCCTACCCTGAGGAAGAGAGAGAGGTGACTTGATTTTGGGAAGGTGAGCTAATTTTTAAACTGTCAAGGACAAAATTCTCTCCTACCTTGCTTTTCATAGTTCTTATGCCTCTCTCCAGAGTGAAACATTTTATTACAATCTTACCTGCAGCATATGATCAGCTGTGTCACCTTTACTGCTAACTAAGTTTTAAGTGTGGTTGCAGTCTGTTTTTGGGAATAAAGGGATTTCATAGTTGCATTAAATGAGCCAGTCAGTGCTGCAAGCAGTGGTCCCTTTGATTTGGTACGTGTAAGAGAAAGGATCAAAGGGAGGGCTATGTAGCTTAACTGGAGACATGTAAGAGAATTGGACGTAAGGACAACAAGGGAGGGTGATGTACTGATCTTCAACCTGGGGCCATAACTGACATCCCCAGACTAGGGTAACTCATTGCCTGCCTTACTCTGAGATTCTCACCTCCACAGTGGAAGTAGGAAGGGACAGGGAAGGGGTACAACCACCCTTGAGCCCCATAGTCTTCAGGCCATGTCAGGAAGAGGTTGTTTTTGATAGTCTGCTGAAACCAGCATATGGGTTACATGAAACTCCAATATAGAACCCCGCAGCCCATATTTCAGGGTAGCTCTAGTAGTTGAGTTGCCAGGAGGGTCATGATAATTGCTCAGCTCAGGGGTCATGTCTTCTGAGTAGTGTTAGAAGGATGGGGATAGGTACTGCTCTTGCAGGTGGGATTTGTTTCTCACCCCCTGAGGTCACAGTTAAGAGATAAACCAGTCAGCTAAGAAACTGGAGTTTCTAGTCTAAAATGGAAGATTCAAGATAAAGGGTGTTTGAGAGAAGGGATAGGACAGAAATAAGGGATTACCAGGAAGGAACTTATCTAACCTGTAGGACAGAGAAACACTAGACCGGGAGAAAGTAGCTGATTTTTCTGAATAAGCTTATTCCTAAATATTTTTGATAAATTATTATTAGGCTTCTTCACTTAAGTCTTCCTCTGATGCCTCATCCTGGTGTGGAAGTGATCCTGGCCTCTTGAAGGCTATGTTAGCAGAGTGTAAGCCTTGGTGATGGATTATATTCATCCAGGTGAGAAATGATCTAGCTAAGTGCAAAGAGGTTTATCATCAGAGGGTTGGCCACTAGGTGAATTTTTTTTTTTGACTGTAGCCATTCATGAAGACAGTCTGTTAAAGTGTAGGGTAGTGCCATTTATGTGGGTAGAAGTCCCCATACGAATGAAATCATAGGTCCTTGAAATGTATATGTATATATGTTAAGCACCTTGAAAACCTTAAAGTGCTATATAAATGCTAGCTAGCTATTAGTTTCATTAGTAAAAATATTAGACATCCTTATGTATTTATATATTGGATAACTTCCCATATACATATCTGTATATCTATATCTATATCTGTATCTATCTATCTATCCATATGCATACACACACACACGCATACACACACACATATACACACACACACATATATGGATGTTGTTTTATATATATATATGTATATGTATATGTATATGTATATGTAGTTAGTTCCCTAATGTTTCACTTAAGAATGATGACTGTAATGTTTTAGTACATGCTAGTATTTAGGTCTCACCCTCAAAAAGACTGGATAGGGGTACTTGCATGTGTGTTAGCCAGAATGAACCTGAGCGCATATCAGTGGAGTGGGGGTGGGGGTGGAATAGGTTGTGGAGGGGGTGATTCAAACTGTTTGAAAGAGTTCAGCTATTTTAATTGTCAGAATCTGTGCTCAGAGTTTCTGAGCATTGGTTTGTCATGGCATTTTGTAAAGGACTTAGGTGGTGATGTTGCCACACTTCTGCTAGAGAATGTTATCAGTATGCCCTTTAGTCCTGAAATGCAACCCCTCTCCCCCCCAGTTCTGCCTAGAATTCTCTTGTACAACTGCACTTACTCTACTTGTTCTGTGTTTTAAACTGAACTCTGAAAATGAATAAACTTGATTGGCAAAGAGCTAGATTTACAGACCTTCTTTGGATGTACCCTTCAAGCTATTTTACCCCTTAGCTAGGAGAGGATGACGATGTTAAAAGTTTTCTTAATCAGTCAGTGTAATTAGCCAGGCTGGTGGTAAATAGAAATCATTAGTGCTTGTAGGACTACATTCTGGGGAAAATTTTCTATTAAAAAGGTCCTGTCTTTTTGTACAGTTTGTGTTTCTCATATCTCCATGTTTATTTGGTTAAATAAAAAGTTCTTTAATGTTTGTAGCTTATACTTTAGCACCTTATGATTTAAGAGTATTTTTCTCACAATCTCCTATGAGATGGTTAGTGCAAATATTATTATTTTCATTTTACAGATAGAGAAACTGAGACTCAGAGGTTGAGTGATTTAACCATAACCACACAACAAGTAAGTGGCAGATTTGGGCATCAGACTCAGGCCTCCTATCTCCAAGTCCAGTGCTCTTTTTGCTGTGTAATGCTAGCCATGCCATCTGTTTTTATAAACATTGAATTACAAAGAATTTATTGAGAGTAACAACATTTGCAATGTGATAAGCATAACTTTTGGCTTATTTATTCCCCATAAAGTGAAAGATGGGCATTACATAATGAGACCACGTTTATATTAGTAGTCAAACTGGAACTGAATCCCAAAGGACTGGTTCTCAGTAGAAGTGTGACTGTAATCCTGATCAAGACTCCTTGGTTAGTTAGCTGGAGGAGATTTCTTCACCCTTTGGGCCAAGACGAGAGCCCCCCCCCTCAGGATTGCTGGGTATCTGGCATTAGTGGCAAGACACTACTATCGGCTGTTAGTGTGCTGTAATGTGGTATTAGAAGAAAGAGTGCTAGACTTGGAGTGAAGAGACTTGGGCTTAAGTCCTGACTCTCTACTGCTTACTAGCTATGTTTTCTTGGTCAAGTCACTTGATCTTTCTTAGCTTAAGTTTTCTTATCTGTAAAATGGGAATAAGAATATGTGTACTTCTTATTTAACTGAGAAAACTGCTTTGTAAATTGTACAACATCTAAATGTGAGTCATTACTATCAGTACATCCCAAGTCTATGTTTTTATCATATGTGTCTTCCTTATATCGATGATACTGGTGAAAACCCCTTCATAATGATATTGGGACAAGTTGCTGTGCCTCAAAAAATTCTTCACCTGTTGACCAACATCTTTGCTGCACTTAGCTAGGCTGGTACTTGGACAGAAAATTTAAAATCCATTGGTGGACCTGTACTTGAAGGCCTTCTAGTTTAGCAAGACTTATGAGGGATTGTAGTGTACTAGAAGAACCTTTGAGGACCCAGAATCATCTCTCTGCCACAGTGAAGCATTGGAGGAGAGCCTAAGGAGAGATTTATTATTCTTATGATTTTTAAATTATTTAGAGTCTGCCCTTTTATTCTTCTCCAGCAGAATACTCTTGAGAGTATAGCTGAGATTGTTTTGTGCTTTAGGCCAAGGTGTCCATCGATAGGTTTGGCCCAAACAGTGTATGTGCTCTTCTAACTAGGCTAGAAGAAAAATGGAAAGGATTTGTGGTTTGCTTTCAGATCACTTCACAATTTAATTGTAATTCCATTTGGTCTGCCATTATGTGTGTTTCCATTCTTTCCCTATTGAATTTAGATGCCTCAGAAGATAAAAATGATGAGAAGAAAAGGAATTCTTCCTTGGCAACATCTTCGAAGGATGCCTCTGACACAAAAGATCAAAGGTGAAACTCCAACTGACAGAGATGCTCAAGGGAAGTGTAGATTGGGAATCGTTCTGATGTGGGAGGGGAGACTAAATCTTCCTTTTTGACTTTGTGTCTCTCTTTGTTTTTGGGAGCAGGCCCCTATTTCCCCATCAGTAAAACATGGATAAGAATCAGTGCATTTACTTCAGAGGGAAGTTGAGGCCTAAAATAATGTCTATAAATTACTTGTAGCTCTTTGAAAGGGAAATTATGATGAATATTGTATTATATACATACAAGTCACCAGTCTACCCTAATCTGAAATTGGAAAGGAATTTTTCTACATTACTCTTTTGGGACATGTACAAATTTCTGATTATCAGGTTGGAACACATGCCTTGCCTGTGGGGATGGGATTATTTTCAGCAACAAAAAATGCAATATGTTAGGACTTATTTTATTTTTGCTAATTCTACGTTTGGTCTTCAGAAAGCCCTTTTTGGTTTTTGCTCATTGATGGTTTTCCTGTTTGCAAGAAAGACTCTTGTCCATTCATCAATATTTTATGAAATGATTATGGGATTTGGGGTCAGAACTACTGGCATTGAAGCTCTCCTTTTTCCTAACTATATGACCTTGAGCAAGTCATTTGTCTCCTCTGAGCCTCAGTTTCTTTATTTGTCAAATGAAAAGATTGGACTGGTTGTTCTCTAAGGCCCCATTCATTTCTAAATCTGTGATCCTGGGGTACATGTATTAGGATGATCCTTTTCACTTGTTCTTAAGAACTTTGCTCTATTAGGAACTTTTCCTATTGGATTCTTAACTGTATTTTCTCCTGTTGACTAGGCTTGGTTTATTTTAACTTTGTTTTGACCATTCCATACATACTTGTTTAGCTCTGGTGTTTCTCTTTTTTGATTGTACAGTTAGCTTGAATAAAAGCTTTCTCACATTCAGCTGCTTGGGAATGATAGGCCTGGCATCAGATGCCCTTGAAAAGCATTTTTCTAAGGCTGAAAGTGGTGAGGTTTTCTTTTCTTCCTACTAACGTTATTTCAAACAAGAGCTGGCAGGAAAAGTGACTATATTTACTGCTTCTTTCTCTCTTTGAGTTTTTCCTATTGTCTGAAGAAAAGGAGTCCATGAAGCTTGGGCACATGACAGATCATCATTGGAGTGTCTGGATAGACTGCATAAGATCATAGGACGTAGAGCTAGAAGGGTTTGAGAGGTTGTTTTGTCTGAACCCTTAATATCACAAAAGAGGAAGCTGAGACCTTTGGTTACCTACATTATTTATTTATTTGTTTGTTTTTGGGAGGGGGGAAGACTGGGCAGTTGGGGTTAAGTGACTTGCCCAAGGTCACACAGCTAGTAAGTGCAGAGTGGCTGAGGCTGGATTTGAACTCAGGTCCTCCTGACTTAAGGGCCAGTGCTCTATTCACTGAGCCATCTAGCAAGCGCAGTTACCTATATTATTAATTTTAAAGTATGATCTGGAACTAGCTCCTCTGACTTCAATTTATTTTTTTTTCTTCATTC
>CM053581.1:213196626-213213896 GCA_028627135.1 Pseudochirops cupreus
TAGGGAGATCCATCCTGCCCTGCTGGAAAGTCGGAGGGTCGAGGGGAAGGACATAGGAGAGAGAAGATTGGGGGAGAGGTTATACAGTGGGATGGCTGTTTTGAGGTGTTGGGTAGGGGAGGGATGGGAAGAAAATTTGTAACTCAAAATCTCGTGGAAATGAATGATGTAAACAAGAAAATAAATTAATTAATTTTAAAAAAAAGATAACACTATACCTACAAAACCCCCAATATTTTTAGCTTAAACCTGGGCATTATAGATTTGTTCACCATGCTAACTTTTAAGGAAGAGAAAAGGTTATCTCATCCAGGGTGGTCACAACATAGCTGGGATCGATCACTGGTAGCACTTGGGGAGGCAGCTGTGGTACAACAGAAAAAAAACAATGGGTTTCCAGTCAGAGGACCTGGTCTCTGCCATTTATTACTTGTGGGATCCCAAATTTGTCAGTTACTTTAACCTCTCTAAGGCCTCAGATTCCTCATCAATAACATAAAAAGACTGGACAAGGGAATCTCTTAAAGCCAGCTTGCTCTAACTCCTATGAATCATGGATTCTCAGAGTTGGAAGGAACTTCAGCAGTAATCTAGACTAACCTGGCCCTGAATAAGAAGCTCCTCTTCTGACATCACTCACAAACCTATCAGGCTCTTCTTGAGGACTTCCAGGGAAGGGGAACTCCCAACTTCCTTTATGGCTGACTGCTCCTCCAGATAGCTTTAATTATTAGAAAGCTCTCCCTAAATCAAGTCAAAATCTGTCTCTCTCATCTTCCATTCATTGTTCTTAGTTGTACTCTCAGGGACCAAACCGAACAAACTTAATCTGTCTTCCACGTGACAGTCCTTCAGATGTGTAAGGATAACTATCACGTTCCCCACCCCCTACAAATCTTCTCTTCTCCAGGTTCCACCAGTCTTCACATGGCATGGTCTCTAAAACCCTTCATTCTTAAGAAGCATCTGTTAAGATCAGGCTACTCATTATGTGAATAATTCTACATTTCTCCTAATATTTACTTTACGGTCTTTAACTTATAGATCAAGGATTATAAAAAATCTACAATGGAAATCAGCATATTCAGTAAGTTGCTCAGAAAAGGCAAGTCTATAACACATGATAACACTAAAATTATTAAAGGACATTGAGACAGAGACCCAGAAACCTACCAGAACTACAAAATGGGGTCACGTAGCAACTTAGCTGCACTGAAGGATAGAGAGCAATTCCCAGCCACTTTTTATCACACTCCACTGTCATCTGTTTAATTTCACAATGTCCCCTCCCCTTGTTCTTTCTCAAAGAGCTACATGACATGTTTTTTAAAATATCTGGAGACTAAAAATTAATTCTGAGACATCTCTGAGAAGATAGCCACCCTCCTTGAGATTCCTGACATACTTCCTGAAGTGTTACGCCCAGGATGAGCAATCACTGCTATGAACTTTTAATGACTACTGGACTCTCCATTTTTTTTAATTGTTCATTTTTTCCTGCATTTATCTGTCCCTCCCAATACCAACCTCCCCCATTGAACAACAATTAACAGGAAAAACAAAAATAAAACCCTTTTCATAAGCGTACATAGTCCAGCAAGACAAATTCCCACATTGGCCATCCCTGAAAATGCATGTCTCTTTCTACATTTTAAGCTCATCACCTCTTTGGCAAGAGGTGATCTACTATCCTTTTCAATCTAGTAACATTTACAAATTTTACTAAAAAGAATTTTAAAATACAAAGGTCTGAGAAATACAATGAACTGTAGGGTTGGAAAGGACTCCCCCATCAGGTCATCTAATCCAACATACTTGAATAGAAATCGTGTCAACAATGATACTGACAAACTTCCACTTCAAAACTTCCATTAGGAAGGACACCCCCGTAGCCTTTATTTTTAGATAGCTCCAATTGTTAGTAGCAGTTCTCAACCTGTGGGTTATGTTCAATTTGCAACAATGAAAATACATCCTGCATATCAGATATTTACATTATGATTCATAACTAGCAAAATTACAATTATGAAGTAGCAACGAAAATGATTTTATGGTTGGGGGTCACCACAACATGAGGAACTGTATTAAAGGGTCGTGGCATTAGGAAGGTTGAGAACCACTGGGTTAAGAGTTTTCCTTATGCTGAACTAAATCAGGCGTATCCGCAGTTCCACCTGCAGATCCTCCTTCTGCCCTCAGAGGTCAAGTAGAACAATTCTAATCCCCATTCCACGTGAGAGCCTTTCAAATACTTGAATACAGGTACTATTTCCTCCTTTTCAGTCTAAACAATACCACTTTCTTTAATAGAGCCTCAGCTCTCTGGTCACCTTTGTCTCTCTACAAACTTTAGTTTGCAAAGTCATTCCTAAAATATGGCTCCAGGAAATGAACGGAAGCCAAGATGCAGTCTGCCCAGGGCAGCGTATAATATGGCTCTCAATTCTCTCCTAGTAGACACTGATTCCTCTATTAATACAGCCCAAGATTGTTAGCTTTTTTTGGCTACCATGTCACACATTCATGTTGAACTTACAGGTCCACTAAGATGTCCAGATCCTTTTTTACATAGCACAATGTTTAGCATATAGTAGGTGCTTAATAAATGCTTGAAGATTATCTAGCCATGCCTCTGCCATCCCATACCTGTGTAATTGACTTTTTTTAACCCGAATGTAGAATCCTACATTTATCTTAATTAAAATTCATCTTATTAGATGGGGATCATTGTTCTATAGCCTATTGAGAGGCTTCTGGATCCTAACCAAGTCATTCAATGTGTTGACTATCTCTCTTAGTGTTGTGTTATATTTAAATTTTATAAGAAGACTATCTATATTTCTCCATCCCTTTCAATGATTAAAAAAAAGTTGAACAGCACATGGCTAAGGGCAAACCCCAGGACAATCCACTACCTCTTAATTTAAACAGATGCATAAGTAGCCAAATTAAATTTCTTTACTCCTACTACATTTCCATCCTCTATGAGCAAAATGGTCTAGAACATTGATCTAGAACATGCCTCAAGTGCTCAGAGAATGTTAATTTGTGGTTTTCTAGGTCAATACTGATGAGGTATAAGCTGGGAACCCCCTGGAACTCTCCTTGAATCTTACCACTTGATCTGCCCTTAGCCTGAGGCCATAAGCCTTCCATTATCAATGTGCCCAAATCTCTGTTACCCTTAACCTAGCCTAGCCCCATAGTCTGTAACCTCCAGATTGCCTGCTGGCTGCTTCCCACCCTTGATCCCATCAAAATCCCATTTTCTTGGTTCCTGGAATCTGATATCTAATCACCCCAGTCCCATCAAGATCCTCCTTAGGCTCTTCCTCAAGACCCTCTCTAAACCCCTTCCATCACCCTAGACTACTAGACTACCCCTAGATCCCTCCCACAGTCTTTCTATATATAAGATCTATCTTGCCTCCATGGAGATGCTTAGTGTCACAAATGCTCAGATACCTTAAGAGTCTACTCAATATGGCAAATCTTTAATAAACTTTGTTTTACTTTGGCTGAAAGAAGAAGAGTAGAATTCATTCGGGCAGGGCCTGGTGTGTCAGTATTTTGGGCTCCCAAGCACACCTAAAACTCAACATTTTAAACTCCAACAAATACAAGGCCCACAGATATCCATTTCTATTTGAGTTTGACACCACTGGTCTAAAAACGAGAGACCTAGTAAAGAGACATCACTAAATCCTTTCAAAAAAAATTCAGTGGTGAAGGGGAAAAAGTGTAATTCCCTTTCCCTGCTGCTATGTATTCCATGCTTCAGAGAATACATACTGAATTATCCCTCTAAATACCACATCAGTGCTATTCATGGTAATGGTAGCACCTTCATACTGCCCTAGACTAGGTACCACTGGGAGTTACCAAAGAAGACACCGTGCTAGCTTTCATTAGGCTTGTCTTAACTCCCATGGTCCAACATAGAAAAAAAAAAACACCTCACACTATAATACTTTCTCTGAATTCCACAGGACCCTTTCTATAAAAGCTGAGGAATGGGCCTACTTGGTTCATGACGTTCTTAGTAACTAACCAGGAGCCTGGCTGATTCCATTGCAGTAAGAATTCTATGGATAGTCTATCATCAAGTGTTATTTAATTTGAACAGCAATAGGGCCAACATTCAAGGGAGAAGACAGGCAGAATTAAGAGTTTAGCATCTCACCTCTGAAGTCATCACAGCAATCTGTTCTGGTGTAATTGCTCCACACAAAACATTCTTTCTCAAGTCAGGGTTTTTAGAGTCCTTTAAGTTGGAGATCCGGCTTCTCACTCGGTTTTTGTACTTCATATCTGTATTCTTGACATCTTGGTAGATATGTACAAGCATATTTAAGGATTTATAAGGTGAAGAGAAACTACCTGCTTTTCCCTCAGCAATCAGAGGATCAATACCTTGTAGCATAAGGATTTCCACATGCTTTTTGATGTATCTGATATTCAAAATGTTTTAAAAATGCTTCTATATACCTATTTATACACCAGATTCAGGGTTATAGGAGATAATTCATCATTCCAAACAGGCTTTTACTGAAAGCAGAATGTATATGTCACAAACAAGTAGTAAAGACATTTCTGGAAAGCCAGTTTAAGGTCAAGAAGCAAAGGAAAAGAGAGTATGTGTCCACTCATAGGACAGAAGAAAAGCAGGAAAAATAAACAGCCTACAGTACAAATTATGCTCTTTCCCCCTCTGGTTCTGCAGATATACTTTCCACCCACAAGGAAGGGAACAAAAATATTGCTGATGTTTTCAGGGATGAGATATTAATTTAACTACCCATATAAAGGCATTTAGGAGTCACAAAAGACCCAGCTTTACCTATTACCTATTACAATAATAACAATAATAATAATATAATGTCAATTCTTTTTCTCTATTTCAATGGAGCTCAGACAGAAAAAGTCCTGGAACAAGGACTACTGTTCTTTTATGTTTGACATTTTGCAGATTCTTACCTTGTTGGATAAAATGACTACTTTTTGTTACTGAACAAAAGTATTCTGTGAGTTCACTGAAAGCATCTTTAGTACAACTCCGGCAGCAGACAGGATGCCATGTACCTCAGTCAGCTCCCACGTGGTTTTGAGTTCTTCTGCTAGGTCTTGGTAGTTTGAAATCACCTGGACATAACTCTGACCCCTAAATTTAAGAGCAATGCTCTTGGCAGATGTTGCCATACCAAATACTCATAACCACCAAGTTTTAGAAGAAGAATAATGATAACATACTAATATATTAGTATAATGAAAATAAATAATAATAATGTAAACAGAGTCAAATAACTGGCCAAGTCACGGGGATCTGTCTACAGAAATGAAGGACTTGATAACAGCAAATTCAGGATCAAGGGATCACCACCAGAAATTATAGAAAAGTTAGCTTTAAGGAACATAGATTTAATGATCAATTCAAACTGTATAAGGAAGTAGAAGAAATTATGTGATCCAGGTGCTTAATCTGGAGAAGAGAAGATTTTATGGGGCAGATGATAACTGTTTTCAAGTAACTGAAGGGCCATCATTCTGTCTGAATCCAGAGTGGAAATCCAGGAACAGTGGGCAGAAGTGAGTGGAATCCAATCATGTGAATACCTAGCAAGACATGAACTGCTGGCTAGAATTAGTAAATTAGAAGCTTGCTATCATTCATGGACTGACAAACTACAAATCCCTATGCTACAAATACAGACCTCAAAATATCCTTGAGAACTCAACCAATAAACTATTGGAACTGAAACCTCATCACAGACTGAACTATATTGTCCATAATCACCCAGATATAATTCTGATTCATAAAAATTCAAAAGGAACATTTTAATAGATGCTGCTATACCAAATATTCATAATCTCCAAGCTAAACGAAGCAAAAAGTTTTCAAAATGTAGAAATTTAGCAAAATCATGTGAGGAAATGAGAAGGCAGACTTCCTCATCATCTTGTCTGCTACTGGAATTGAACTGAGGAGGTTTTCAGTGAACCTAGAGAAGATGAGCTTACATTCTAATACTTTTATTCTGCTCTAGAAGCAAGTTATTTTATCTGCTTTGTAGAACATTAAATATAAATGAATAACAGCAGGTAGCAATATGGGACTATTTCTATCTAAACTACTGAAAAGAAGAACTTTGCAAAAATGATGACGATGATGATGATGACGACGACGACGACGACGACGACGACGACGACGATGATGACGACAGCTGACACATAGCACTTTGATTGGAAACTCAACAAATAATCATCCCACTGAAAGACTTCTAGTGAGGAGGAACACACTTCATCCCAAGGAAATCAATTCACTTTTGAACAGATCTAAATATTAGAACGTGTTTTCATACATTAAGCCAAATGCTATCTTTCTGAAATTTCCACCCACTGTTCCTAGATTTGCTCTCTGGATCCAGGCTGAACGATGGCCCTTCAATCACTTGAACACAGCTATCACATGTCCCCTAAATCTTTTCTTCTCCAGAGTAAACACCCTCATAATTCCTTCAATCAATTCCCCTTTGGTATTGCCTCCAGGCCTCTCACCAATTTGGTCAACCTCTAGATGGCCTCCATTCCACATCAAGCAACAAAGAGATTCTACTCTATCACAACAGCCTATAATCTTGTGATATCAAATACCTAAACAAAATGCTAAGGCTTTGGAGAATAAACAATCCTAAGGGTAGAGGGCTAACAGAAGAGGCTAATGCAGTTAATTCTCATCATCAGCTACTAACCAAAAGGTCCTGCCGTAGGCATTGTTGTGTATCAAGCACAGTCATCAATAACAGGAAGAAATTCTATCCATCATACAACTAAATACAAAATCTCTTGGGTGGATACTCTAAAAAGCCAAATGAATTTATCATCTTCCCTCTACAATCCATCTTTGTCACTGCTACAAAATAATCTTCCTAATAGATAAATCTAACAATATCACTCTCCAAATAAAAAATCATACTTGGCCCCCATATCGTCTATAGGATAAAACACAAATTTCTGAGCCCAACATTCAAAGTCATCTGTCTTTGGAGATGTCTTTGGAGACATCATCATGTCTCCTACCTACCTTTCCTCATTCACTGTCCCTCATTCAACAATTTAACAAGCATTGCTATTCACCGTGTCGGGCACTATCCAAAGCACTGGGGATACAAAAACACTAAGGAAACAGTTCTTGCCCTTAAGGAACTTACATTCTACTGAGGGAAATAACGTGTTCAGAGATAAGTAAATCTAAAATACGTCCAATACAAATACGAAGTAATTTTAAGAGAAGGTAGAGCACTAACAGTTGAAAGAATTAGGAAAAGCCTTTGTAGGAGGCAACCCAAACTGAGCTTTGAAGGGAGCTGGGAATCTGAGCAGAGACAAGAGCAAGGGGCATGAAGCACAAAAACAGAGAGGCAAGACTTACACTATCAGATATGAAGACCAGCAAGGAGGCCCATTTGTCTAGAATTACACCCCAATCCCCCCACTCCACCATGTGTGTAAGGGGGAATAATAGGAAATCAGTCTGGACATATAGGCTGGAACTAGATTGTGAAGGACTTTAAACATTAGAGTTCTGAGTCATATGGCCAAGATAGAGGACTAGACATTTTCTCAAAGATTCAAGACATCTCAAAACTCTCCAAAATGAGAATTATGTGGAAGAGATAAAGCAATTTCAGCTGCCTCTACCACTTTAGGACACCTAATGAGGTAGTAATCCACAGAAGTAAGAACAGAGAAACCTAACCCATAACCCCTAAAGTGCTCACTCAGTACCCCTTACCCCACAACCCACCACAGGGATGCACAAGTTGAACCAAGGGCTTGTAGTAGAACTCTACTCTAAACCCCTCCCTCCTCCACTGCCACAGAAAGCCAAAAAGCAAAAGTATGTCCTGGTTGGAACAGCAATGTGGTAGTGCTCTGTGCAACAGAACTAAGCTAGGAACTAAGGAAGAGAGGAAACTGGGGCATGTGTGTGTGGCTGTGTGGCACTCCACTAAGCCTGAGCGAAAGAGCCCAGTATCCAGCTGGGACCGATTCTGTAACTCCAGAAGTTACTTGGGACAGAGACTGAGGATGAAGAAATATTAATTGTCTAGCATGGGAGGAGGCTGAGGCTTTTTGAGATACAGCTCCCAGGGAAATAACCATCAAAGGAGAAGGAGGAAGAAAATGAGTAATAGAGAAAAATAAGAAAACAGCTGACATTAAGAAAGATCTTAGGAGGAAGAAAACTCAGTTAAAGATTTTAAGCATTAAGAGTTTAACTACCAGGGGAGATATTAATAACAGAAGGGAATATAGCCTCCAAACTGGCCAAAAGAGTCCAAAGAGCTAAGAAAAATACTAGAAGATAAAGAAAAATGAATCGATAACTGATTAGTCAGAGGACCCTGTGAGTTCCCAAGAGAACATGGAATAATAACAAAATGTTCCAGAAGTTTAAAAGAAAAATAGAGATTATGAAAATGGAATTTATGGTTTACACAGCGAAATAATTGGAAGAATAGAAAAACTTGAGTCCACAGTGCCGAGTCTCACCAAAGCAACAAAAGAGAGAACAACTAATTGAGAATCCAAATACAAAGAGTGAAGAATAATCTGGAAGAGAAGCCACAAGCAAAAACATTAAGAGAAAATATGTTTTCCATACAAGCAAAAGATAATGAACTCAAAGACAGGATGTATACAGACAAATTAAGGATTATAGGTCTCCCAGAAGAATGTGCCAGGTCAAAAAACCTGAAGAAATAATACAAGAACAATGCCCAGAACTTCTGTACACAGAATATAAAATGCCAATAGAAAGAACCCACAGAAAGATGACTTCTAGAAGAAAAAAAAAACCTCTGCTGCAGCGTTCAAGGATCATAGTGGTTAAAGGTGGCAGTTCTACTAACAAACAACAAATTCTGCAAATGATCACAAAAAAGACTTTCAAAAATAAAGGAAAGGAAATGTGAATAATATGAGATCATTCTGTATTCACCAGAAACCACATAAGGGAATGGAGTAATATGTTCCAAAGAGCAAAGATGTAACCCAAGGTAATATACCTTGCAAACCTGAGTATAACCACTAATGCAAAAAGATGGACTTCAATAACGGTGTTTGAAGTACTTCTAGAAAGAAAACCAGACCTGAACAAATTATGTTTTGCAAACACTGCCGACAACAGAAATACAAGAAAGATAAGCAAATACAGCAACCAAGAACAACAAAAGAACAACAGAAAGAGCAGTAAGAGATTTCATTCTAAAAGTATACAAGGAGCCATGAATGAAAGAAGTCAAATAGAAGTGATGATGGAGAAACAGGCATGAAACACCATGGACTAAACCTCACAACCTCCTGCCTATAGGTGAATCAATGTTTTTGTGGGACTTATGGAATCTTCTAAATGGAACTACTAGAGGTACAGCCCAAGATATTGGAGTAGCAAGTCAGCAAGTTCTCCTCCAAACAGATTCATAAAGCACACCAGATGAAATCTTGATAAAGAAATTCAAGGCAAAGGCAAAGTGAGTCATCTTTCCAGCCCAGATCAGCAAGCACAGAGAGACAGAGAAGTCTTTGAACACTGGCAACAGAGTCTCATAGGGAGCACAGGAAGAGGATATAAACACCAGAACCATACTGGGAGGTCCCAGATCCATACTGAGGCACGCCAGACCCATCCAGGCTACTGTTGCTCAGACCCAAACCCAGGTAAAGAACTCACGGAGTTCAGACCAGGGGGACAACAATCAGACTTTTTCCTCCAAATGAAAACTCCCAAGAACACTACGGCCAAAATCCAGAGCTTATAGGTGAATGCTGGTTAATGAAGAGGAGTGATTAGAGAGGTGCTGGAAGGTAGAATCAATAAGCCTTGGCAACTGACTAGATATAGGATATGGACTACACTCCACCCCTCTGATCTTGTCCTTATCTCCATGCACTGCCACAGGCCATCACCTATGTCTGAATGTCTGAAATGCACTGTCTCCTTATCTCCATTTACTGGAATCCTCTTCCTTCAAGTTCCACAATAAATGTCGATCTCGCCCATCCCTCACTCCTCCCAACAGAAATAATCAATTCACTCCTCAAATTTTCCTAGAGTTTTTTGTCTGGATCTCTCCTTTGACTACATCACATTCTACTTTGTATCATATTTCTTTGTATTCATCTTGCATCCACTACCACCTTCCTTTAGATTGTAAACTGCTGAGAATAAAAACTGGTTCATTTTTGTCTTTGTATCCTAGCATCAAGCATTGGGCCCTAAACACATTAGGAACTTGAGAACCATTTGTTACTAAACTAGATTAACTAAAAGATTTATACAGTATGTTAGCTTTATAGTCTTACAACTCCAGATACAAATGGCCTGAGCTATTGATAACATCTCCCTTAAGATATAATTAAGCCCAGTTGTGACTCCCCTCCCAGGCTATGGAGCAAATACTCATCTAAACCCAGCCTCCTTCTGGCAAACTTTCTTTCAAAGGATATATTCTTCAATCTGAGCAGATAAATGCTCACAGTCTGCACCAATCGCAATATGGTCATCTGTAAACAAAAGAGAGTTCTTAACAACAACCAATGTCAGAAAGGAAAAAAAAAAACAGTAACTTTCTCATTGTGAGAAGCTAATTGAGTTAATTCATCATTTTCCAGAAATAAAGTGATGCCCATAACTTATAGCTGACGCCAAACCCAAATTGTGTAGCTGATTTACTTTTTAATTCTTTGCCATGTCCACAACCCAGATCTCTCTCAGGGTTATATTGTCCTCTCCCTTGATTCTTTCCATCTGTCATGAACAAAAATGACCACAATATAATCAACTCTTCTAATTAGTTTGGCACTTAAAATGAAATATGACCAAATTCATTATATTTTAAATTGGATTTGGCATCATGACATCAGAAAGTAGGATCCTCTATAATAAAAACTTTATTTGAAGCTTCCAACCAAGAACTTCAAAGTACTTCATAAAATTAAACACCTTTACATGTCTCACTGGGGTATCCAATGGTTTTATACACCAAATGCCAAAAGAGGAGTTCCTAGATGCATACATCTCAGGATTCAGGCCTTTCCCTGTTGTGTTTGGGGAGAATGGGGAATTTTTAGGATCCCACCATGTTAGGGAAACTTCTGTGGCCATGCCCTCCAATTATCTGTTTCTCTTAACTTACTGTCTGTCTGAAGGGCTGCTGTCAGCATTTCTCGACATTTGTTACGAACGGCATCACAGGTGATGGGAATAGGAGGAAAGGTGGTAATTTTCGGAGTGGACAGAGTCCTCGGTGGGTCTTGTTTTTTGTTGGAGCTAAAAAAGAAACTTTGTCAGAATGTTTTGGTTGAGGCAACCACAGACAACTCAATAGGATAGAGATGTGTGACTTATGGCATAATAAGTGAGTGAGTTAAATAAAAACTTCAGTTGTTTGTTATTCAGTCATTTTTCAGTTGTGTCTGGCCCTTTGTGACCTCATCTGGGGTTTTCTTGGCAAAGATACAAGAATGGTTTGCCATTTCCTTCTCCAGCTCATTTTCCAGATGAGGACACTGAGGTAAACAGGGTTAGGTGACTTGCCCAGGGTCACACAGCTAGTGCGTGTCTGAGGCCACATTTGAACTCAGGGAGATGAGTCTTTCTGACTCCAGGCCCGGTGCTCTATCCGTTGTACCACACAGCTGCCCAAAAACTAAGGAAAGCACACCAAATTTATTTCCAGTCCAATTTTCCCATACAACAGTCAAAGTTTTCAAAGGAAGAAATCCAAGTTCTCAACAACCATATTTTTTAAATGTTCCAAATTGCTAATTAGAGAAATGCAAATTAAAGCAATGCTAAGTTTCTACCTCATTCCATCAGATTGGCAAAGACAATAAAAAGAAAGATAACTGTTGGAGGGGAATTTTTCCAGGCATTCTGGAAAGCAATTTGGAACTATGCCCAAAAAAATCCCTAAACTACGTGTTACTAGAAAGAGGGAGGGAGTCTGTGAAATTTTTTTTTGGTGTTTAAAAAAAAAAAGTTCTCATGGTCAAACAAGCCTAATAATTTACAAGAATGGCCTGATTAGTGATGAGCTTTTTTTTTTAAAGGAAATTTTAAAAGGTAGGCTTTAAAAATATACCACTCTCCCTATATGATTCCCTTAGCAAAAGGGATGAGAATTGATAAGGTCACAAAAATAAGGTAACTGGTAAACAGTCCTGCTAGACAAACCAGAGAAGGGTACCTGAAAAACCCTATAAGCCTTATGAAACACTTTTGTCCCCCAATCAAGATGTTACCACAAATCAGGAAAAGAAGACAGTTCACCCATGAGGCTGTTTTAATAACTCTTACCAGGCCACCAACTTTACTCCCATGCTGAGTCTATCTGTAGGAACCACATACAAGCAAAGAACTCAGGTCTCTGGGCTGGTATTTGGTGGCTCACTATACTATGGTGGCTGAGTTATGTGTTTTTCAAGGAAGAAAGCAAAAGATTCAGGCAAAATTGCCTTGTGACAGTGCAGCATGGCTCAAGGGAGTCCGGTTACCTAGATGATTTTCCCTATATGTGAGTGTTTTTCATTCAATGTAGTGCAAGTCCTTCCTGGGGAAATTTTGTGTGTTGGGCTGTGAAGTAACCTGCCTTAGGTCTTAGGCAGAGTATACCAAAGGACTGGGTAGTGATAATTCTGTGTCACATGGTCTTGTCCTTGACAACAACTTGTGGGCCCTTACCAATTCTCAGGTGTAACTGTATCAGATGTCAAAAGGTTCTGGCCACAGAACCTTGACATATGTCATCAATATCTATAAATCTCTAATAGAAAAAATTATTTTTCCCATGATATCCATATCCAGAGAAAGAACTTTGGAGTCTGAATGCAGATGGAAGCATACTATTTGCTCTCCTTTCATAGTTTTGTTTCTTCTTTCTTGTGGTTCCTCCCATTAGTTCTAATGTTCCTATACATCATGACTTTACATCATGAAAATGTTTAATATGAATGCATAAGTAGAGCCTATAGCAGACTGCACACCATCTTGGGGAGGGGGGAGGAGAAGAAAATTTAAAACTCAAAATCTTATGGAAGTGAATGTTGAAAACTAAAAATGAATTAATTATTTATTTTTAAGAAATTTCCCAACTTTCCATGGAAAACTATAGAAAATTTCAACTCTCTGGAAAATTACAGAGAATTTCAATCTATTGATCCTAGACTATTTCATAAATCATAATCCACTAACTTAGGTATTTTCTGCTCAGGATACTGAAGAATTGGCCATGATTTGTAAGATTTGTAAGACACTCATTATCTGAGGGGACGAGAGGGGGAAAGGAGAAAAAGGAAAGGTATTTGTGTGTCTACAGTGTCCCCTAATTTAAGCTCTGTTTCAAGAGCAGATCTTCCAAGCCTGAACTACAGTATTCACAGAAGAAACATGTAAGCAGGATGGTGTGACCAGAAAGAGCAGAAGAGTTGAGACAGAAAGTCTGAGTTCAAGTGGAAGCTCTGGTATGTATGACCTGTGTGAACTTATGCAGGTCATTTCCTGTCCCTGTCCTCAGTTTCCTCTTCTGTAAAAGAGGGAGATGATGTCTAAGAACACAAGGTAAGCTATTGCTATTCATACATCTAAAGTGAATCTTGTGATTCGGCACTAGATTCTATGTGAAGTCCTTTGAAACATTCCTAGCAGCTGTTACTGTATTCAGTCAGGTGAGATTTACAGATTCAAGTCTACGCACTAAAGGGAAACAGAAGGACTTCCTAAGGGGAAAAAGAAAAAAGAAAAGCAAAAAACACACAGGTGTAGAAAATGAGCTCATTTCCCCAGCACCACACTAACTTCTGAAATTATTGTTGTTGTTTTATTTTAAGTCTTCCTTTCCCACGACCCCTGGCTTCCCTCCCATAGCCCCAGCAACCCCCATCCCTCCAACTCAGTAAAAAAATCATCCGAGTCTCGATCGACTTTCGATCGAGTAGACTGTCCAGAGCCAAAAAGCTATTTAGGCCTCAAGGTCTTGATCTCTAGAAGCCTAGAACTCTCTCCAATGCTTAACTATGTCTACAAGTACCCCATGACCTAGACTGGCTTCGAGATTATGACAGCATACATTTATTCCTAAGGACAATTTCACTTTGCCCCCGACATTATCTACCATCTATGTGATCTTCCATCCCTGGGCAGGTCTGTAAATGAAGCACTCTCCACCCAAGAGCCCTGTGAAGTAAGTAGTACAAATAGTATCCTCAATTTACAGATGAGGCTCAGAGAGATCAAATGATCTGTCTACAGTCACAGAGCTTACAGATGTCAATTAGAACTGAATTTGAGCCCTAGACTTCTTACTCCAAGTCCAGCACATTTTTCTTTTTCTTTTGCTTTTTGGAGGGGAGAAGGGGTTAAGTGACTTGCCCAAGGTCACATGGCTAAGTAAGTGTGTCAAGTGTCTGAGGCTGGATTTCAACTCAGGTCTTCCTGATTCCAGGGCTGGTGCTCTATTCACTGAGCCACCTAGACACCCCCCAGCACATTTTTCAATGCACCAAACTGTAGAAAGAAGTTCTACTAGCTTGTACTTCTCACTTGAGGAAGGTTCATTACACATGCAGGGCTCTGTCAATCACACGCTTACACCTATGGTGCTGGCAGAGATTTCCAGTACACATTCCTCACTGTGCTCTTGATGAGATGGGGGTATGGAGAAAAGTACTACCCCTGAGGGAACTAGAGGGGCAGCAATTACTTATCACATTCTAATAGAGAAGGCTCCTCCCTACACTAGTCATATTTCTTTCTTCCTTTTTTGGGGGGGGAGGGAAGGTGAGGCAGTTGGGGGTAAGTGACTTGCCCAAGGTCACACAGCTAGTAAGTGTCAAATATCTGAGGTTGGATATGAACTCAGGTCCTCCTGACTCCAGGGCCATTGCTCTTTTCACTGCACCCCTTAGCTGCCCCTCCCCTATCTCTCTTTTTTTTCCTACTAGTCATATTTATAAGGGACTCCTAGTCCTATAGCAGCAGCTAGGTGTTGAAGCAGAAAGAACACCAGGTCTGGAATCAGGAAGATTTGAGTTCAAATGTGACCTCAGATACTTGCTAGCTGTGTGATCCTGGGTCAAGTCACTTAACCCTATTTTACCATCTGTAAAATGAGTTGGAGGAGGAAATAGCAAACCACTCCAGTATCTTTCCAAGAAAACCCCAAATGAGGTCATGAAGAGTCAGACACAACTGGAACAAATGCACAACAACAAACCTGGCCCTGTCCTTAGTTTCCAGACTTTAAAACCCTACTCCTGATGCTGTCTCATTCTAGAACTTCTCTCCAAGCCTGGGATCTCCTCACCCTTGAACATTCAACTACGCCTGCTGCCCCTTCTCCATGCTGGAACATCCCTCTGTGAGGCCCATCTCCTTCCCCCACGAGTAAGCTCCTAGAGAAGCCTCCATTTTGTGAAAGGGGCCTGGCTGGCTTGCACTCCTCTCCAGATTTGTCCTTGGCTTCTGGACTTCAAAACCACGGTGCTGTTAACAGGTATCTTCATCCTGCACTTTCTCTCTCACCTCGGCTTTTCAGCTCCCTGTTGGATGTTGGCTTCCCCCAAAAGAACAACAATGTATTTGGGCTTGTGTTTGTATCCTCAAAGCTCTGCACAGTGCCTGGCATGCACTAAGTGCTTAACAAATACTTGTTTCCCTCCCTCCTTCCTTCCTTCTGTCCTTAAGAAAACTTTCTGGGACTAAGTCCAATGTATTTAAGTTTCTCACAACTATATGAATGACAGGTTCTAAGTCAGCCCCAAAACATAAGTCTAACATGAAGTAGTGTACTATAGTAGAAAAAACCCTGAATTTGGAATCAAAAGACTTGATTTCCAATTCTGGCTCTGGTATTAACACTTACATAACCCCAGCAAATCAGTTTCCTCAGTTATAAAATGGGAAATTTGCACTGGATACTGAGGTCCCTTTATAGCTCTAAATCCTCTGCTCTTCTCCACACTCAAAGTGTACTCCTCCCCCACATTACTCTGGAATCCAGTAGATTCATCCTTGCTCATCCTGTTTTCCTTAAAGGAAGGGACATCTGTAATGGGTGAGATAGTCTTAGTGAACTTCTATAGGAGTTTTGAGATGATGGGAAATTCTGACAGCATGCTTTTTTAAAAAATAAATTGATTTCTATTAAAAACACTAGAAAGTATAGGAATAAATGGAGTTTTCCTCATAATAATAGGTAGCATCTACTTAAAGCCATCAGCAAGTATTATATGCAATTGAGATAAACTAGAAGCATTTCCAATATGATCAGGGGTGAAGCAAGGATGTCCACTATCACCCCTCTTATTCAATCTGGTACTAGAAATGTTAGCAATAGCAATTAGAGAAGAAAAAGAAATCAACGGAATCAAATTAGGCAAAGAAGAAACTAAGCTATCACTCTTTGCAGATGATATGATGATATACTTGGAGAATCCCAGAGAATCAAGTAAAAAACTTCTTGAGACAATAAATAAATTTAGCAAAGTTGCAGAATATAAAATAAACCCACATAAATCCTCAGCATTCCTATATATTTCCAAAGAAGTCCAACAGCAAGAAATAGTAAGAGAAACCCCATTTAAAGTTACTGTAGACATTATAAAATATTTGGGAATCTACTTGCCAAAACAAATCTCTATGAACACAACTACAAAATACTTTTCACACAAATAAAATCAGATCTAACTAATTGGAAAAACATCAATTGCTCGTGGCTGGGCCAAGCTAATATAATAAAAATTACAATTTTACCTAACTTAAATTACGTATTTAGTGCCATACCACTCAATCTACCCCAAAATTACTTTATAGAACTAGAAAAAATAGTAACAAAATTCATTTGGAAGAACAAAAAGTGCAGAATATCAAGGCAAGTAATGAAAAGAAATGCTAGGGAAGGTGGCCTAGCCATACCAGATTTTAATCTGTATTATAAAGCAGCAGTCATCAAAACTGCTTGGTACTGGCTGAGGGATAGAGTAGTGGATCAATGGAATAGACTGGGTACAAAAGACTCAATAGTCAATGATTATAGTAATATACTGTTTGATAAGCCCAAAGACCCCAGTTTCTGTGATAAGAACTCACTATCTGACAAAAACTGCTAGGAAAATTGGAATATAGTATGGCAGAAACTGGGCATAGGCCATCATCTAACGCCATACACCAAAGTCAAATCTAAATGGGTGCATGATCTAGGTATAAAGGC
>CM053581.1:213214396-213286738 GCA_028627135.1 Pseudochirops cupreus
TGTTTAAAAAATATTTTCAATAAAAAGAACATCCTAAATTTGGGGGTGATAAATATTAAAACCATGGTTTCCCCCCTCTAAAACATACAGGAAAGACTATTGTTTTCACAGCCTGGCAGACTTAGAAATGATAAGAAAATACAAAACATACTTGAGAGACCAATAATTTTCTAGGGCTTGATTAGGGGATCAGTGGTTTCTTCCTGGAATGGCTGGCACAGGGGTGGAGAGCTGGGAGTGTTGCTACAGACAGCCCGAGTTTGAGCAAATGGTTTTTACCTTACAAAAATATATCTGTACGTAGAATATATTTCTCATCAAAGACTTTTCTTCAGCGACTTGGCTTCCTTCCCTGCAAATCTGGGAAAGGGGGGAGGGGGAGCTCTGTATATGCATTTATAAATTAATGGCCCCGTGGTCTCTTTCCTCACCCTATCGCCCCCATAAAAAGTCTGCTCAAGTTGTGTCGTCAAGTTGTTTTTCAAGCAAAGTGTTCAGGGTCTATGAGGATCAGGTTCAGAGCTCCAGGGAGGCATCTTAAGAGGCCTGGGTTCATCTGGCTCAAGGGTTGAATTTCTTTCTGATGGCCTCTCAGAATTTGGCACAGGACTCTAGGCTGGCTTGGATTGGAAGGGGGAATAAAGTGGACAAGAGCCTGGCTGGCTGGTAGCCCTCTCCTTGTAAACCAGGTGTGGGGCACTACCCATGTGCAGTAAGGGAATGGGGGAAGGGAGTCAAGGGCCACAGAGAGGAGGAGGGTGGGGGTGGGAAAACAGGGAGCCTGACTGGAGGCTACTGTGGGGGTGGGGGAAGGAGTGCCAAAGCATTTACCCAAAAATGGTTACTTAGAACTACCCAGTCCCTGCTGACCAGCATGAGAAAGAAAGACTTCTGAGCTCAGGGCTTGGGCTGAGCCTCTATTAGTGGATCATTCTCCCCCCTCCCCATTCTTCTCTGCCTCCCCAGGGCTCACTCCTTTTTTTATCCAGGGCTTTAAAGAGGACAGATGGGAGGAGGCAGGGAATGGGGATAGACAGCTCCTGTCACTTGGGCATGGCAGGATCTTAAAGCCAGCAGGAAACTGAGTTGTGCTGGGGATACCGTCCTGGGACCTTTCTCTGGGGGAAGACACAGCCTTAGCTCGAATACATGTCTGTGTCACCTACTTCCTACCAAAATCCTGCTGCTCTAGGGGTGGAAGTGGATGTTGGGTAGTACTAGGGGCTTGGTCCTTTTTATTTTTTTTTAAACTACACTTTAACATGGAGATGGGCGGGGGGAGGCTAAAGAGAGGGAGGACTTTAGGGCTGCAACCCTCCACATCCCCGAGTTCAGTGTCGCTATCAGCATGGTGCTGGCCTCAGCAAGGGCAATGTAAACTTGACACTTCTTTATACAGAGACTTAAAAAAATAATACTAAACCTTCCCTTCCTGGGGGGAGGTTGTTGGCCAGAAGACAGGACTAGAGGAGGGAGCATAAAGTGACCATTTAAAAAGAAAAGCAGCAGATTCTGCTGGTTAGGGCTGTCCTCCCGCCCTACAACACCCTCCACTGCCCCACTCTGCCCTGAATACCCAGTTCTCCTCCTGAGAGCCCCATGGGTCCCTGTGAGGGGGTTCAGTAGTAAAAGAGGCATTGTGGTGTTGTGGAAAGAGCACTGGACTTGGAGTCAGAAGACCTGAGTTCGAGTCTCTGCTCTGCCACTTATTAACTATGTAACTTAGGCCAAGTCATGTAACCTCTTAGAAAGCCTCAGTTTCCTGATATGTAAAATGGGGGAAAGAATTGCAATACCTACCTCCCAGGGTTGTTGTGAGGAAAGCACTTTTGTAAACCATAAAGCGCTATAGAAATGGGAGCTGTTATTATTAACAAGAAGTCAGGCCTGAGGTTGTGAAGATAACTTGGTCCAACACTGTAGTACAGGTAGTGGGCAGTGACCTCAAGGGACAGAGAACAATTCTGTGTGGAAAAGCTCGAGGTTTCTCTAGGAGGGGGGGCATAGGCATAACTGCCCCCTTGGTCCCATTTTCCAAAGTGGCCAGATCTTGTCCCTCTAGGTGTTGTAGAGCTAAGAGTCGAGGCTGCCCTCATCCCTTCCGTGGGGAGGGAAGGCTGCCCTAAGACTCAGAGGAGGATCTTGAGGTGCTGAGAAGCAGGGCTTTGTAGAAGGCTGAGTTCAGGAAGCGAGGGTAGGAGTCCCTATGCATGAGGGTGTAGATCTGGAGCTGGGCATCATCAAATGTATGGGATGATGGCTCTTGCATCTTTTTGTTGATGACCTCTCGTACCCTGGAGTCCAGGCTCACCTGAGTATGAGGATTATAGGTGAGCATGCACTCCCGGTACCCTGAGGCTTACCTTCCCCAGAGGCCAGAACACTAGTGGCCCCCTTTCCTCCCCTCCCCTCCCTGAGGCTGGGCAGGCTCGCCCCTTCTAGGGATTCAACCTTACTGGCCTTTCTCTATTTTCCCTCTGCCACCCTCCAGCTGACTCCACACTAGCAAAACGGGAAGACTGATTTTGGACTAGTCAGATCAACACTTGTCTCCCAGGGAATAGGCAACATTGATGAAGCAGCTGCCAGATAATGACACCATCCATCCCGTCACCCCAGTCCCTCTTTGGGGTAAACACAGTGCCAAGCATTAGTGGTGATTTTGTCCCAAGAAGGGTCAATCCTGTCCTGGAGCAGAGGAAGGCTGAGTTGTGGGGTGACTGTGGGGATGAGACAGAGGTATACAAGGACTAGAGGGTGAGGGCAGGACCCTAGGCTGGGGAGGAGCGGGGGATACTGAGGTTATTGAGGGCTCTGGGGGCCCTAGGCCGCACCTCTTTGGGAGAGAGGATGGAAATATAGTCCTCGTAGATAAGCCGAGCCTTCTCATCGATGGCTTGCTTGTTGCCTTCTCCCTTGAGCTCCTCACAGGCCAGCCAGAAGAGCATGTTCTCCTCACTGTATTCTGTACGAAGGAACTCCCGGAACACGTTTCGGCCAGCAGGATTCTTCATTAACTTGTCAAAAGACTTTGCCCAGCTCCGGACTTCCTCTTGGCTAGGCTTGGTGCTGCAAATATGTAAGTCCACATGGAGGAGATAGACATTTGTGAGGGTATCATCAGACCTTTATTCTCCCATCACCAGCTTTCTTCACTCCCCTCATTCTCCAAAGCTATTTTGCTTGGAAAATTCTGAAATTCCCCTCAGAGCCAAAGTCAAGTTTCCTGACTTCTGAAACTTGCTAACCCTACTGTGAAGTCCCCCAGGGGAGAGAGCTTCCTCCTCCATGACTGTGGGTATGTAATGGGAGGGAATTACCAAGTTTCACAGTTGGGGATGGTCTCCAGTCTGGTCTCTCTAGAGGTCTTCCAAGCCCGCTGCCGATCTTCATTCCTAACGGGTGAGATTGAAAGGTAGTACCAGCATTCATAACACTGACATGGTCACCCCCCCCCCCCACACACACCCCTACTCACACATGATCACATGTCCTGACATAAGCATGTAGATTTGGACACATGCTTAGAGATATAGGAGCACTCGTGCATAGTTATACATAGACACACTTAAGGCATGTTGCACATACATTCACGCTTTTGGGCCCCCAACCTAGGCTCATACATCCTCACCTTTTCATATATTCTGTAAATGAAGGGGGATGTTCTGGAACTGAAGATTGAGGACCCACTTCCATAAGATTTCCCTAGATTTTGGTGTTCCAGGGAGGAGGAGCATGCCTTTCTGACTCTGCCATCAGTAGGCTCTGATTCCCTCATCTGACCTTGGCATGCCTAACCTCTTCTTCCTTAGCCTTCTCCTTCCCCAGGAGCAAGGCCAGGCCTTGAGCACTGAGTGAGAATTCCATTTTCTCTAAGATGACTTCCTCAACTTACCTAGTCCTGTGATGTTTTCTTTCTATGGCATTTTGAAGTACTTATATAACATGGAGTTATAGAATGTCAGACCTGCAAGGGGTCTGGGAGATCATCTAAGTCTAAACTCTCATTTTAGAGATGGATGAGGAAAGATTAGCCAAGGAAAGAAGATTTGCCCAAAATCACATAGCTAGTAAATGGTGACAATGGACTTCAAATCCTATACTAGACCATGTGACGTAGCACCTGACCTTTAAATCTGCAAGGTCCCAGTCTTTACTGACTGTCCCCTAAGGATGGTGACATCTGTTTTCCCAAGACTGACAACTGCCCAAGGACAGGACCCCAATCTGCTCCTCCTGTTTCCTCAGTTCACCAGGGGTGAGGATAGAGTCTATTTCTTCTCTGTCTTTCCCCAATTCCCATCATGACCAGGGATGGTGGTAAGAGGGATGAGATGGCTCAAGAAAGGACTGGATGGCCACCACTTACAGACCCCTAAGGTCAAATGCAACTGAAGTGTGTTTTAACTATTGCATTGGATTATCTGCTTTCCTGCTGTACTATTAGTTAAGATACCTGAAGGGTAAGCGCGCTGGGGTCCATCTTGGGTATGTTGTTGGGGCTCTCAGTCCTGGGTTCAAGTGTTGGAGGCTGTTCTACCCAAAGGAAGAGGGATGGCTACCTGTGAGTGTGAGTGTAATGACTCACAATCATTAAAGTGGCTACCTCACGGATGTCAGAAGGTACCTGCCTAGGAGGTGCTGTGGTCAGGATGGCAGAACAACCTCATTCTAGATATTCATTTGTTAAGATCACCATACATGAAGCTCAAGCGCGTGTGCAGGCACACACACACATGCACGCACACACAGATACACACGTTTATACACACAAACACGTACCAGGAACAGCTGCAGCAGCAGCACCAGCAGAAGCAGCAGGCATTGGGCCGGGAAGGAGCCAGAGGAGCTGAGTCATTTCGGGACATAGATGGGGGCCTGTCTGCCTCCTCAGGCCCTGTATGCTGAAAAACAAGAGTAAGGAGGCCTGGGGCCCTGCCCCAATATAGGGTTCCCCCCAACACCAGGGTTGATCCTTCTCAATGTATGGCTTTTCCCAGACTGGGCAGCTCATCTTTCCCATTTTATCCTTATTCTCTGCATCCCAAGGGTGTGTTGTAATCATTTCTCTGAAAGGGCAAATTGAAATTAAGGTGTTGTTCTCTTACCTGCTTCCCAGCCTCATCAGCTGTCGGCATGAATGGGCTGTATTTGTCCCTACTGCTCCTTCCACTTTGGGCCCCAGTGCCCACTCTTTGCTCAGATGTTCTGGGGAAAATAGAGAAATAGGCTTAATACTGACCCTCCTTGTTGAACCTTCCTTTAAGGACCTCTACCTCTCCCCCAGGCACAGAATTTCCCCCTTCAGCTACTATTCCTTTTCCTTACAGGGAAAACGGACATGCTATAATCAGAGGAGAGCCTGAGTTGGATTTGCAGAGACGGCCATTGCTTCTCCTTTATTGGAACACATTCTCAATTTTAGCCTGGGCTTCCCAATACCCAGCCAAGAATGCGATCAGCCTGGCTTCCCAGAGATAAGGAGAAGGCACTCTGGGCTCTGCTGTTTTGGTTATCCCATCAATCCTTCCTTCATTGGTCTGAATAATTCAGAATGGACTATACTTGACCCAGGATTGGTCTTGTGGGAGAAGGGACTACATAACCTCTTCCCTTCTGCCTCCACCCTTATTACTGTTCTTAAAAATGACTTCTGGGGGCAGCTAGGTGGTGCAGTGAATAGAGCACCAGCCCTGGAGTCAGGAGGACCCGAGTTCAAATGTGACCTCAGGCACTTAACACACACACACACAAAACTAGCCACGTGATCTTGGGCAAGTCACTTAACCCCAACTGCCCTACCTTCCCCCCTCCAAAAAGAAAAAAAAAAAAGAAATGACTTCTGGTTACTCCGTTTAGGCTCCTGACACATCCCTGAGCCTTGAATGACAAACAGTGCTTAGGTCAGGTCCCCAGTGTCCTCTTAGGGCTGGCTCTCCCATTTTCCTTTCTCCAGAAGCTATGACATGGTGAAAAGGGAAAGTACAAATAGAAAACAACTGATGTATGATTATCAGTGAACAGAGAGAAGACACAGGAATAAAATGAGAAATAGCTGGAAGTTAGAATGCCTATATCATAGTGAGTGTTGTGTGGATCAGGAGATAACATATGTGAAACACTTTAGCTATAAAAGTCAACTATTATTTTTCAGCAGAACTCCTGAGACAACTGAGGACAATCACTGCACTTATGGGGGGTGAGTTTGAGTAGGATCTGTTCATTCCAAATCAGAGGCACCTGACTAGCACTAGGTATCAGAAAAAGCTGAAATGCCCCAGAAAAAGGTGGGAAACATCTTTAAAAAAATCTAGGCAAAAAATTTTGCTCAGAATTCCTCCCCACAATTCCCCTTTCCCCTCAACCCCCTCAAGCCTGAGGCTGTCAGGAAGAGTAAGCAGCAAAAGCCACATTGGAACATGGTATCTCAGTTTCAGCAGGTAAGGAGAACAAAGGGAGTGTTGTTGTGGATAAAACGTGAGCTAGTCTCATTACAACAGAAGAAGGTGAGAAGGCTGAAGTCTGTCTACTCTTTAGTTTATCACAAAGAATAAAAAGACTGAAGAAATGCTTCAGGAAAAGAGCAACAAGAAGCCAGAGAGAGGCAAGAAGTGATCTTAATGGTTGTCAAAGGGATGAAAGAGTGTGACAGAGAAGGATGGGAAGAAGGACCATGGCAGGAAGCTTTTCCCATAGGTAAAGCAGTGTTTCACTGAATGGTGATAAGGGCACATAACATGTATTTCCAGGAAAGGGGAACAACCAGTACTGGCCATAGGAAGAAGAGAGGAGTCAATAGCTAGTGACTCCTTCCTGAGGGCTGTCAAGGTGACTACAGTAGGTCAGCCTGACATAAATAACTTGGAGGTGCCATGAATCATAGACCATCAAACTTGGAAGGGACCTTAAGAGATCATTTTTCTGAATCTCCTCATTTACAGGTGAGAACATTGAGGTGCTGAAGTTACATTACTTTTGAAGGTAACATAGTATGTAAACCTGATTCTTATGATCTTTGCTGAAGCTATTCAGACTTGATGACTTGGTGATTTGTATAGAGACAAATAATACTGAGAGAAGGACCCTCTAAAACACTACTTGGGATTATGAGGTCGTGGGCAGGGGTCAAATTTTCATCATGGATACAGATTAAAAGTAACAATGATGGCCAGGAATGGAGAATATCTAAAGGGGATGGGTAAACTACATATTTTCTTGAAGATCTGTTCAGGAGGGCTTTACATTGAAACTATTATTTACCAAGGCAGATAATAATAATACGTAATAATCTAGGCACTTTACAAATATTATCTCATCTGATCCTTTTAGTGACCTGTGTGCGTGTGTGTGTGTGTGTGCGTGCATGTGTGTGTGTGTGTGTGTGTGTGTGAGAGAGAGAGAGAGAGAGAGAGAGAGAGAGAGAGAGTGATAGGTGTTATTATCCCACTTTACAGCTGAGGAAATTGAAGCAAGCATGTTAGGTGACTTGCCCAGGGTCACACAGTCAGTAGGTATCTGAGAATGGATTTGAACTTGGGTCTTGCTGACTCCAGGTCCAGTAGATTACCCACTGCACCACCTCACTACCTTAGATACCATAAATTCTATCTGCAGACAGAATGCAGGAAGAAAGGACTGGTAATTTGACAACATCAGCAACAGCAATAAAATCCACATAAAATATGTAAAATAGACATAACAAATGAGATGATGACGGAAGTATCAGTGAGAGCTTTCTTTTCTTTCAGGCTGACTTGCTCTGCAGGATTTTGGACTTGTTGGTTTCTGGTCCAGTGATTAGAATATGGCTATGAATGGCTGCATCTTATTCAAGAGGATCAGACTAGGCAAAGGTGACGGTCATTAGCTTGGCGCTTCAAAAGATGTGGGCTCCTACATGGGAATTCATGTGTCTGAGGAGAGGAGGCCTGATGGAGAACCTCTGGGTGCTGATCAAAGGAGGAAGCAGCTGGTGCATACTATACTACAGGCTACTAGGACAGCTGGATAATGGAGAGGATGAGTTCCTGACAGAGGACCTGAAGACATGGAGGCAGGATAGAGCTCTAATGGGGAATTTCAACTATTTAGACAATTCATTCAAAAGGGGTTAAGAACTGATTTAAGCTCTACTGTATGCAGAGTACTATGTTATGTATTGGAAGGTGTGGTGGTGGTGGGAGTGCAAAGGGAGATTTCATCTCTCTCCTTATTTCTCACCTGGCTGCACTATTTTGGTTCTTCTCTGACTGACTTCCCCACCATCCAACCCTGCTCCATCCCTACCCCAGTCAGGTCCCTTCTCCTTCCCCCCACCCACTTTTCAGCTTCCAATTTATATGTTGTTTTCTCCAGTTAGACTGTAAGCTCTTTGAGAGCAGGGTCTATCTTTATTTTTCCATATTTGTATCCCCAGAACTTTATATAGTGCCTGGCAAACAGTAAGCACTTAATAAATGTTGACATTGAGAGGCAAAGGAGTAGTAGACTAAAAAAAGACAATTGGTTTTGGTGATTCAAAGGTCATTGGTAATATTGGTGAGAATATCTTTTGTTGAGAGAGAAAGAGGGAGGAAGAGAGAGAAAGATAGAGTAAGACAGAAGTTGTAAGGGGTTGAGGACAGACTGTGTAGTGAGAATAGAAGGTTTTTGTTTTTTTTTTAAAGAAATTTAGCAGTAAAGGGAGGAGATAGAGGATCTCGTAGCTAGACAGGGTAGAAGGGTCAATGGATGGTTTTTTAAGGACTGGGGAGACCTAAACATGTTTGGAGGCAAATGGGAAAGGGCCATTGGAAAGGGGGAGACTGAAGATGCAAGATGAAGGGGTCTGACTAAGAAAGCAAGATAAACAAGAATACTGCTTTCTTAAAGCCATGAGGGATGTGGAATGGGTGGTGATGCTGAGAAGTTTTAAGGAATGGAGAATGACTGAGGGAGTTCTTGTCAGATGGCCTCAATCTTCTCAGTGATGCAGGAGCTAGAGTAATCTGTTCTGTGTATAGGAGGAAGAATAGAATTTGGGGGAAAGGAAAGAAGAGAAGAAAAGGTTGGCACCTGATATTATGGGGAATGAAATAAAGAACTAGTGAAGTCAAGGAGGGTTTCTGAACAGCAGCCAGGGCCCAGCTGAGTTTATATAACATAAATTTGTTCACGAATTTAGTCAGCTGAATTTAGGGGTTTTCTTAAGTAATACTTAGCAGTTGTATTGGAGAGATCACTGAATCTCAGACATGGAAGGGACTTCAGAGCCATCCAGTTCAGCCCATACCAGAACAGGAAAATCCAAAACAACATCCTTGACAAATTAGTTCCTCTTATGGGTTCGTTGTTAATTTCTACATAGACTACCCCCAACTGTTTGCTGGCTATCTTTACCTGGATAACTCATAGGAACCTCAAACTCAATGTGTCCTGAATGGAGCTCATTATCCTCTCCTAAATCTACCCCTCTTCCAAACTTCCTAATTTCTATCATATTCTAGTCATCCAGGTTTATGCTTCTCTTTCTCCTCTCCCCTCATCCAATTAGTTGGCACTACCTCCACAATATCTTTCACATTTATCTCTTCTCTATTTCCCACTTGTTATCCCTGTCTGGACTATTTGAAATAGCTTCCTAATTGGTTTTCCTGCTTCCAGTTTCTTCCTCTCTCCAATCCGTCCTCCATACAGCTGCCAAATGAACATTTCTAAGATACTGTTCTGGCCATATGTTCCACATGATGGCTATTTAAATACTTCAAAATAGCTGTCATAGCTCCACAAGGCTTCTTTTCTTCACGCAAAACACCCCTGATTCCTTCAGTCAATGTTTGTACCTAATGATCTCCATTTCCTTCACCATCCTGGTTACCTTCCTTTGGATGGGTTCCTGTTTGTAGATGTTCTTTCACAAGTGTCCTACCAAGTTCTGAACACTGTAATCCAAATGTGGTCTGACTAGGATCTCACTAATCTAGCCATGTGGGACAGGATTTAGAATCAGAAGGCATGAGTTTGAATCCCTTCTTATTTATTAGCTGAGACACCCTGGCCAAGTCACTTGGTCTCTCTGAGCCTCAGTTCTCTCACAAATAAAATTCAGGGTTAGGTCTAGATAATCTTTGAATTCTTTGAACTGGAAGTCTCTTCCAATTCCAAGAAATTTAACTGTAGTCATTGGCCTCTCACTGCAGCCTGAGATTGCATGTACTTCTTTGACTGACTCATTCCCTTAACTCATATTGAGCTTGAGAGGTCAACTAAAGCCCTCAGATTTTTTTCCCACAAAGCTGTTGTCTAGACACACTTCCCATATCCCGTAATTATGCAGTTGGTTTTTTTTTAACCCCAATGTAGGACTTTACATTCATCGAAATTACATTTTCTGATTAAATTTAGCCTATATTCTAGCTAATTTTCTTTGAATTTTGACTCAAAGCTCAAGTCTCACATCAACTGTGGATGTTATCTATGCCTTCATGCAAATCAGTGATGAAAATACTGAACAACACAGTGATAAGGACAAGATCCTTGGGGCTCTCTACTAGCAACCAACCTCAAAGCTGACATGGATCAATTAAGGGTTAACTTTTCTTCAGGTCTGGCTAATCAATCAGTTCTAAATTTACCTAACTGTATTATCTAGGCTATAATTCTCTGTCTTGTCCATAAGTCTTTTTCAAATGCCTTGTTGAAATCTAAGTATCTTATATTTCTATGGCATTCCAGCAGACTACCAGGATAGTAACCCTGTCAAAAGAGGAAATGAGGTTCATCAACCAGAGCTTGTTTTTAATGAAGCTGTTTTGACACTTGGCGATCAGTATTTTTCTCTCTTAAAATTTTGCTGCAAATTGAAGTCACAGTTTAAAGCCTATTGGAAGAATTTACCCCCTTTCTTATTTTGAAATGGTAACGTTTATCTATTCCTAATTCTAGAGTGACACTCCAATTTTCCACGGATTTTGAAAGATCATTGACAAAGATTCAGCAATCACACCTGGAAATTCATTCAGAACCCTAGGACAGCGGTCCTCAACCTGTGTGTCGCGACCCCTTGGGGGGGGGTCGAATGACCCTTTCACAGGGTTCACAGGGGTTGCCTAAGACCATCGGAAAACATATATTTCAGATGGTCTTAGGAACCGAGACACCACTCCTTGAGACACGGCTCCTCTATCCCTCTCCAGGGGGGTCTGCCCACATGCAGATACACCCACATATGAGTATTAAAGGGTCTCGGCATTAGGAAGGTTGAGAACCACCGCCCTAGGATATAGGTCTTTTGATTGTCCTTAGCATTTATTACCAGCTTGAACACATTCTGAATGTCAGCAACCCTGAAACTCTTTTTATAGGGCGATAATACTCCTTTATATTCATTCTCACTTACTTGCCTTTGCTTGTACAAGATTAGAAAAACCTTGGTCAGTGAACTTTGTATGTACCCACTTCAGTGTTCCTCGACAGCTTCCCCTTTTCTTCCTTGCTGAAATTGTTTGTATCTTCAGAAATGCATTCTTGAGAACTTTCTACCCCTGAGTATCGTGGGAGCCTACATATTCTTTCCCTGAAATCCTTGAAATCCATTCTTCTCAAATTTAGGGTTGTTGTGGTTGTTCAGTTGTGTCTGACTCTTCGTGACCCCATTTGGGGTCTTCTTGACAAAGATGCTAGAGTTGTCTGCCATTTCCTTCTCCAGTTCATATTACAGCTAAGGAAACTGAGGCAAACAGGGTTAAATGACTAATTTAGGTTGCAATCGGACTATTCTCAAGTTTTCTTTCCATGTCTGTGAAGTATTACTTTCTCCCAAGGTTTATGTTATTTTTTTTAAACTCTAGCAATGAGTTCTTCCTTATGGGTCAGAATTTGGTCCAGAATAGCAGTTCTACTCCTTTTCTTCCACATTCTGAAGAATGAAATTATCATTAAGGCATGCTAAGAATATTGCTTTTGGCAGAGGGAACAGCATGCTAGAGTGGAAAGATCACTGGATGGGGATTTGGAAGACCTGGGTTGGGATCCTGCCTCTGCTGCTTACTGTGGGACTTTCTATTCAAGTGACTTGACCTCACTCTGGGGTTTGGTTTTCTTATCTGTAAAATGAGGGAAATTATACTAGATAATTTCTAAGATCCTTTTTTAGCTCTAAATCCTATGATTCTATGAGTCTATGTCTGAGGGGTTGCCCCCCATCCCTACAATCATACCTCCAAGTAAGGTTGGAGAACTCTTTCCCCAACATCCAATTTTCTTCTTCTGGTTTAGTCATCTGATGTAAAATCCATGATACTACAAGATGGCACAAATAGTGTATCTGTTTCTCCCTCCAAGTTCAGCCTAGACCTACGCCTGAACAATTGGATGGTAAGAATTACTCAGGACTGAGAATTCACAGATCTAGGATAATAAAAAGTCAGGGGAACAAGGTATTCTAGAATAAGAGGGGAAGGAAGGGAATAATTATTTATATAGAGCCTACTATGTGCCTAGCATTGGGCTAAGCACCTTATAAATATCTCATTTGGTAGTACTACTTTGATGATACTTGGTAAAACATTGAAATGAAACAACTTTGGAGGAAATGGACTGAGAGATGAGGATCAATCAGGTGCTGGAAGTCACAGTGAAGGCAGAGAATTGGTTTGAGTAGGAGAAGTGGAAGGATAGGTATGGTACGTTTTTGATAGTAAAGTCTAATGTATGATTATGTCAGTGTATGTAAGAAGTAAGATGACAAAGTTCATTGCCATTAAGGAGGCAAGAAGTCAGGTTGTTGTAGGAGTGAAGAAGAGAGGCATGCATAGACTGTGGGTCAGGTGTGCCAACACAGGCTTCTGCTCAGTGCATACCCATGGTTATCGGCATGAATATGTGAAAGAGTGGAAGACCAAACCTTAATATCATATTAATCAAGAAAGTTGGGAAAGTGATCTGAAGGCCAACAGATGAGAGCAAAATGAAGAGAAGCTGGTATAGGGTAGAGATGGAGTGTATAGACCTCAAAAGGATAGAAGAAGAATGATCTGAAAGCAATACTAGAAAGCAAGGTGTATGCTCAACTCTCCTCCTGGCCTTGTCCTTCAGTTAGGGTATGGTAAGCAGGAAAAGTAGCTTCCAGTGTAAAATTACCAGTGATGTGGTCTCCTTGAGATTCATGTTACAGTTAAAGCCAGAAGATGCAAAGATGTTAGTTGAATGTCTGAGTATATAGGGGAATTTGTTGAGAATACACCCCTGTTGGAGCTCTCTGCTAAAAGCAGAGGAAATAACAAACTCTTAACTTCTCTTGATGATAATTTCATCTTTCAGAAGGTAGAGAAACAATGAAAGAAACTTTTTTTTTTTAACACTAATTGGTAATGTGCCAAAAGGGGCAGGAAGGTGGTACAATAGAGCTCTAGGCCTGGAATCAGGAAGAGTCATGTTCCTGAATTCAAATCCAGCCTCAGACACTTACTAGCTGTGTAACCCTGGACAAGTCACTTACCCATATTTGCCTCAGTTTCCGCATCTGTAAAATGAGCTGAAGAAAGAAATAGGAAACCATTTTGATATTTTTGCCAAGAAAACCCTAAATGGTGTCACGAAGAGTTGAACGTAATTGAAAATGAGTGATGCACAGGAACTTTGGGGAGACTTGACCAGTTCATCTTAGAGTTAATAATCAATAGAAAGTAAAGCTTGTCCCAATATGATGAACAACCAAACTTTTGGAAAAGCAGACTTCAAAAAATTCAAGGAAAGGAGAGATGAGACTCTGTGGCTTAAAATTCTATAAGGGAAATTGGTCCAAAATGGATCAGATATCTTTAGGACAAAATTCTGAGAATATAAACACATGATTCCAATAACAAAGAAAGGGGGAGACATTTATAATGATAGATGTGTGTCCATAGATTGTGAAATGGCTGAGAAAATTATGACATGTGAATTAATAGTATTCTGAAGTAAGAAATGTCAAATATGAGGAATTCAGAGAAACATGGGAAAATCCATATGAAATGATACGCCGCAAAATAAGCAGAACCAAGAGAACAATTTACACAGTGCCTACAATGTGAGCAAAAAGACCAAGAGGAAGTTAAACTCTGAGTAACAGTAACAAAAAAAGAAACAACAATAAAGGTCTTGGAGAAGAGGCAGTGAAACATGCTTCTCCCACGGCAGAGATTCTGAGCACAGATCCCTTATGCTTGGTCAGTCGAGGTTTGGGTCCCGGGCGTTTTTGTTGCATTGTTTTCTTTTGTCACAAGGGGGGTTCAATCTGAGCAGTGGTGGGGAATGACTTGGAGGTCAATAAAAAAGGCATCTGTAGAGGCATCAACAAAGTTTTACCAATTAAGAGACTGATGTGGACGTACAGAGAAATCATTGAACAGCTTAGATTCTTAAAACATGGTTACAAGACTGAAGTAAGGACAAGGAATTGCAGATGAACCCAGACAGTAGCACAGTCCTGTTAAGAAGAGTGTCAAGAATCCAAAATCCGGAACAGGTCAACTGATGCTGGCAACGGATGCCAACCTCAACAAGAAGGACATTTTTTTAAAGAGACTCTTTTTTTTTTTGCTTTTTTTGGAGGGGGGAAGGCAGGGCAATTGGGGTTAAGTGACTTGTCCAATGTCACGTTTTTTGTGTTAAGTATTTGAGGCCAAATTTGAACTCAGGTCTTCCTGATTCCAAGGGCTGGTGCTCTATTCACTGCGCCACCTAGCTGCCCTTGAAGAACATTTTTAAAAAAAGTTAAGCTGGGGGCAAGAAAAGACACACAAAAAACCCCCACTTAGGGTGGATGGGTCTATGATAATGGATAACAGAGAAAAAGATAGAATTGCTTGACTCTATAATCCACTCTGGTCAGATCACAACTGGACTTTTGTGTTCAGTCTGGTGCCCCCAGGTTATGCAGGCCACTGATAAGACGGACAGCATCCAGAGGAGCATAGCAAAGATAGTGAAAGGCATCAAGCCCATGTCCCATGAAGATGCTGTTGTTGAGTCATTTCAGTCATGTTCTACTCTTCATGACCCCTTTTGTGATTTTCTTGTCAGAGATTCTGGAGTGGTTTGGTTATTTCCTTTTCCAGCTCATTTTACAGATGAGGAAACTGAGTCAAATAGGGCTAAATGACTTGCCCAGAGTCACACAGCTAATAAGTGTCTGAGAAATTCATGAAGATAAGTGTTCCCGATTCCAAGTCCAGCGATCTATCCATTACACCACCTAGCTGCCCACAGGAAGATAGGTTGAAGGAATTGGGGATGTTCAGTTTGGAGAAGAGAAAGGGTGGAAGTATGATAAATGTCCAGGTACTTGAAGGGCTGTCATATAGAAGACGGATCAGACATGTTCTGTCTAGCCTCAAAAAGCAGAACTGGGATTAATGGATGGAAATGGCAAAGAGACAAATTTAAGTTTGATATCAGGAAAAACCATCCTACCAGTGAAAGGTAATAGACTGGGCTTCCTCAGAAGGTGGTAGGTTTTCCCCTCTATGGAGATCTTTAAGTAAGGGCTAGAATGTTATAGTGGGACTTGTCAGGCATGTTCTAGTGGGGATTCCTTTTAGGTGTGGGCTGAACTAACTGGTAGCTGAGGTACTTTCCAACTCTCAAATTCTCTGATAATTCCTATTTTGCTTCTGTTTTCTCTGACAATGAGAACAATCTTCCAATCAGACAGAAAAATGACGACTTAGGGAGTTGATATGGAAGTGTAGAAATAGGAAAAGAGTGTCAATCTGCCCTCTATGAGTTCAACTCATCAGATCAAGATGAATGCCATCTTAGGGTACTAAAAGGACTTATAGATGTGATTGCTGAGTCCTTCAAAAGACAGAAAGATGCCAGCGATGGCTGCATAAGAAACGGGCATCTTCCTAGTGTCTCACTCTTTCCTTTTCTAGAGATTAAAAAAAAGAAAATTCTTTGGTCATCTTTTCTAGAATTCTGCCACAAATAAAACAAGTTCACAGGCCTATCCATGAAAACATTTTTTCAAAATTGGGACATTTACCTGTTTCTTGTCTTGCTGCACCACTGCCACTTCTCACTATTTTCATCCAGAGCACGTTTTGCCAGATAGACCTTATTTCTCTTTTTGATAGGGTTACTGGGCTGGTAGGTCAGAAGAATGCCATATTATGTTTGGATTTCAGCAAGTCCTTCATCCTATTCTTGTAGGCAAGAGCAAGAGATGAGGATTTGGTGGTGGTACAATTAGATACGGTACATTAAAACTCCCCCCTCTTTCCTTCCCTCACCCCAAAGTGATGGTTAAGGAATTGATGTTACAGAATCTTGATCCAAAAAGATCTCAACAGGTTAGAACAATGGGCTGAATCTAATAAGACAAGATTTAATACAGAGAAATGTAAGCTTGGGCTTATATTTGTAAACTTTTCAATTTGGGTTGAAAAAAATCAACTGTGCAAGCACAGATTAGAGGCCGTGTGGACCAACAATAGATCAAGTGTAAAGGATCTGGGGGCTTTAGTGGACCGCAAGCTCAATATGAATCAAAAGTAATATGCTAGTCAACCAGTGTTCAGAATGAGGGAAAGACTAGTCTTAAAGTATTTTGCCTTGGTCAGGCCACATTTAGAGTATTCAGTTATGGGTACCACATTTGGGAAAAAGGCTTAGCAAGCTGGACTCCGTCTGAATTAGATTGATTAGGAAGATAAGAAGACTAGACATAATGCCAGATAAGGAATGACTGAAGGCAGTGGAAGTGTTTTGCTTTGAGAGGAGAAGATTTAATATGATAGTTGTCTTCTAAGTAGCTAAATTAAATCTGTGCTGCTTGGTCAGAACTTAGGTGCATTAAATAGAAGTTCTACGGAGGCAGGATTCAGGTTAATACAACGAAGCACTTATTGACAATGAGATCTATCCAAAAGTGGAACTGGCTACCTTTGAGAGGCAGTAAGCTCATGGTGACTGAAAGCGTACAGATAATAGTGAGTAGTTTTGCTTAGTTTTTTTCTGTATACCTTTGACTTCTGGGTTAGTTTTTAACACAGGATGCTGAGAGCCTCCCTCTCCTACCCTTACATTAGCAATATCCCAGCCTAGGCCCTTTGGATCACCTTCCAGATATTGTATCAGCTTGGAGCCCTGGGGAGAGGAGACCCAGCAATCTGGTATCAGGGACCTCCTTTCCCACCTCCTTTCTGAATCTCTATGGAATTTTTTTGGTTTGGTGACTGCCCCCCCCCCCCCCCCCAGCTCCTCGGTGTTCATGTGGATATATGTTATTCAGGAGAACCAGTTATAACTCTAGGCACTGACAGAACCTGAGGATGGGATTGCTGAACTGCTGCTTTGGCTCTCTTTATGGTGGGAGGTCATCTCCCTCAAAGAAACTTTCCAGAGTTACCCAGATGATTCTCCAACCTGACTGTTGATCTGACGTACACCCCCCCCAAATGATATACCAAGGTTATTATTTGATAAATATAGATTATAAAGTATACTTTATGTTGCCACCCCTCTCCTCCTCCCCATCAGCCTGAGGTCTCTCTAGAGCTTCTAGGACTATTATCTCAACCCTCCCCATGGGTTTGCTCAGTCATTTCTCTGCCGGAAACCCGGAAGAGAGGGTTGTTCCTCTTTCCACGTTTCCTGCTCTCTCAGCCCCTCCTTGATCCTATTCTGGGGAGGGGAGGCTGGGGCAGGGTGGGGGGTGGTCATTCACTGGGCAAGGTCATATCAACCCTAAGGAAGCCAAAGGAGAGTGATAGAAGGGGCCGGGGAAAAGGGGTCACCAAATGTGTTCCCTCCTGGTCTCATTCTGGCCACTCTGCCTCTAGTTCTTAGAGGCTGGGGTGGGGTTGGGGTGTGGAGAGAAAAAAGAAGAGGGGCCCAGCTGCTTTTAGTTCACTGTTTCTCAACAGTCCCAGGAAGTTGCCGACCATCTACTATCCTCAAAGGATTGAACCTAAGAAAGTGAGATGGGTTGCAATGCAGATTTATACATGAGGAGAAAACCTGGTCAGGCATTCTTTCTGTGAGATGGGGGAGGCTAGACCAAGGAGTTTTTTTCCCTTAGAGGTTTTGAAAAGAGTAGAAGGGGGCGGATGAATGACTTTCCATCCCTAGGGTTCAGGCCTTCTCCATTAGATAAGCCTGTGTTGGGCTCCCAGACCCTGACAGCCCTGGCCCCTGACCACCCCCTCCCCCACTCATCTGTTGAGCCCATCCTTACCAGGATCCCTGTTTCTTCACCAGTTACCCCCCTGCTAGTGGAGCTAGATACATCCGCTGCGGGGGCGGGGGCTTGCCAGGTTAGGGGAGGGGCCTAGGGAGCTGGGGCATCCGGATTGAGGCATGGTTTCCTTGTAAGCCTCCTCTTTAATGATTCCTGGCCTGGTTCAGTCCTAGGTTCTCCCCTCCCATGGCTCTTAGTTTGCATAATCTCAGCCACATGCCAGCCTTGACTTTATCTTCCCACCTTTCCTTCTATTATGAGTTCCCTCCCATCCCTGAGAAGAGAACAGATAGCTTTTAGACAGAAGATCTCTTTCCAGGTCAGTCTGGGGGATAGGCACAAGCCAGCTGTGGGATCCATGGGCATCTCAAGTTTTGATTCTGGGTAGTGAAAAGAGGCCAGCCTAAAAGTCAACCCTAGCATGGACGAACCATTTATTGTTGAGTCATTTTTCAGTTGTGTCTGACTCTTTGTGACCCTATTTAGCGTTTTCTTGGCAAAGATACTGGAGTGGTTTGCCATTTCTTTCTCCAGCTCATTTTATGATGAGGAAATTGAGGCAAACAGGATTAAGTGACTTGCCCAGGGTCACACAGCTAGTGAGTGTCTGAGGTCAGATTTGAACTGAGGAAGATGAGCCTTCCTAATTCCTGTTATCCCTTGTGCCACCTAGCTGCCCTGATGATCACAACAACCAAAAATGGGTGAACAAGTGAATTCAGAGGTTCATCATAGGGAATCCCCTGATGCTCTGGGGCAGGGAGGAGAGTTTCAACCAATCAAATCTCAGATGACCCAGAAAATTGGGGCTCTGAAGGGAAATTTTCAACAGGCTAGACCTGGGTGTGGCTATACCTCCCTTTGTGGCTCTATGGCTTCCGTTTTATCCAGACACCTGAGTTTTTAGAGCAAGGCTTCAAGGGGGACTCAGAAGGGCTGGGCAGAACTGCAGTCACGTCCCAGCAGTAATTGTCTGGGATTGTGGATCCTGTTAGTGGAACAGAACCATAAAACAAATGTTTGCCCTGATATGTTGATCTGAGAGGTAGCTGATATGGTATCCCTCATGGGAATAGCAAGCCTGGGACTCCAGCTGAGGAGCTGATAGGCAAAATGAGGCAGCCTGATGTGAGTTCTCAGAGTCGTCTGAGTATTAACAATGAAGGAATGTCTCAATGTAGGATGCTTAGGTCCAGGAATCCTGGACCTTACTGAGGGACAGAGATTGGGGGAAATATCAGAAATGTTAGGAACATAGAGATATGGGAGCCCAGGTATGCCTCCTGCCAGTGCCCTCCTTGCCTCATTGCTGGGGTACCTGGCTCAGGGAATGAGGTCAGTTCCAACTGGGCTCTGGTATTAATGGTCCAGGTACCTTGCTGGAAAAGATTGAGTTCTCTGAAGGATGGACAGTGTTCTGGGCAACTCTGGTCCATCTCCCTAAGTGCAGATCAGGTACCCAGATTTACCTCCTGCTGACTTCCTTGTTCTTTAGGGTGAACTTCCTGCTGACTTCCTCATTCTTTAGGGTCCTTTCTCTCCACTTACCTCATAACCACACTAATTCAGGCCTGCATCACCTCTCTTGGGCTCTTACAATAGGTCCCTAACTAGTTTCGCTGCCTCCAGTTTTTCCTCTTTCCAATCTATTCTTCACCATGCTGCCATTTTGATATTCTTAAAAGTATGTTTGACCACGTCACTACCCTGCTCAATGAACTTCAGTGGCTCCCTGTTGTTTCCAGGATAAAATACAAACTTCTCTTTTTAGCATTTAAAGCCCTTACCTTAATAATTTGATTCCAGACTGTCATCCCAGGCTAATTATCCATTATTCCCCCTCATACATTTTATATTCTAGCCAAACTGACTTCTTAACTGGTCACCGTGCAAGACATTCTGTCTCCTGCCTATGTGCCTTTGCATAAGCTGTCCCCCCTGCCTGGAATGTCTTCCCTTCCTCCTTGGCATTGGTAGCTCCCTTCAAAGCTCAGCTCCAAACCCTCCTAGAAAAAGTTTTTCCAATTCCCCCTCTTGTTACTGCCTCCTGAAATCATTTTTGTATTTATTTTCCATATGTTACACATATGCTTAATATATTAATGTTGTCTCCCCCTCTCCCATTATAACATAAGCTTCCTGAGGGCAGGGGCTGTTTTATTTTTGTCTCTGTATCCCTGGTCTCTAGCACAGAGCCTGGGACATGGTAGGGATTGTAAAAATGCTTGCTGATTTAAAGCGGGGGCAGGGCTGAGCCCAAGTGCTTGGCTCCCCACCACAAAGGCATATACTGTTAGCCCTAGGAAGTGACGGGGCGGGATGTGGGAATATTTTGTGCCATCCATGGTGCTACAGCCCAATGTCCACATCTGCCTCTCACTAGCTCTGCTCACCATTCCTCCACCATCTCCATGTCCTTATTCATTGTCTTCCTTTCTCCATTTCTTTCTCTGATGTGTTCTGTTTCCCTCTCCTCATCTTTCCTGGCTTCTTGTCCTGTTCATGATGTTTTCTTTCCTTCCCAGACCCACTCTCCATTCCAACTAACCCCTTTATGTATCCTTCTCATTCCCTGGGATATCTTCCAAATCTCCTTATCCATCTCTGACCCTGCTCTTAAACTCCTTCCTTTGGTTTCTAAATGCTTCTATCTGGGTATTTTGCTGGCATATCAAACTCATGATTTCCAAAACTAAGCTTATTATCTATTTTCCAATCCGATTCCTTCCTCTTCCTATCCCTGTCAATGGCACCATCAGATTCAGTTACCTCAGAGTCCATGTCTCCCCTCCTCTTCTCCTATATCCAATCAGCGGCCAAATCCTCTTAATTATTCTATCTCAATCTCTCTTGGATTATATCTCTACTCTCCATTCCCACTGTATCATCCTAATTCAGGCCTTCTTTACCTTTTGTTCCCCAACAAGTTTTCCTGCCGTGTTTTCTCCTCAATCAGTCAGCAAGCATTTAAAAATGCCTACTATGTTAGGTGTTGAGGATACAGAGAAAGGCAAAAGACAGTCCTTGCCCTCAAAAACCTCACAATCTAATGGGAATAGACAATAGGTAAACAAATAGGTACAAACAAGCTACAGGCAGAAAGGTTTCTTGTTGAGGGTTAGATTTTAGTTGGGGCTTGAAGCTAAGAGACAGAGGTGAGGAAGGAGGGCATTCCAGGCATGGGCAATCCATACCATCCGTCACATCACTGCTGAGGGAATCTGAGGGGTTTTGAGCTGGGAGGGACCTTCAGGAATCATCATCCAACTCCTTTATTTTGGAGTTGATAACATGGAGGCCCTAAGATATAAAATAAAGTGACTGTCCAAGGTCAAACAAGGTAGAATAAGATGGGCAGATGTAAACATAGGTCTCCTGATTTTGAATCACAGCCTTGAATTGTCACTCAGTGCCTGCAGAATAAAATGCAAATTTCTGAACCCACCATTCAAGGCTTTCCTGTCTAGCCCTCACTGATCCTTCTAGTTTTATCTCACTCTACTGCCCTTTCCATAGTCTATGCTCCATATGATCTGGACATGTTCTCAATCCCCTCATACACCTTTGTCCATGTTGTTTTCTATGCCCAGACTATGTTTCTACTTACTGAAATCCTACCCTTCTTCCTTCAAGACCCAATTCAACAATGTTGTTGTTTAGTCATTTCAATAGTGTCTGACTCTTCAAGATCCTATTTGGGGTTTTCTTGACAAAGATACTGGAGTGGTTTGTCATTTCCTTCTCCAGCTCATTTTACAGATGAGAAAACTGAGGCAATCAGGGTTAAGTGACTTGCCAGGGCCAAACAGATAGTAAATATCCGAGGCTACATTTGAACATGGGTTGTCCTGACTCCAGCTTTATCCACTGTATCACCTAGCTGTCCAACCAATAATAATAGCTAGCTAATTTTAAGGTTCACAAAGCCCTTTACCTACAATTTCTCATTTGTACTTCAAGTGAGGTTGTGCTTCCAGGTATTACTGCCTCCATTTTGCAGATGTAGAGACTATTGCTCAGAGTGACTTTTCTATGGTCACAAAACCGGTGTAAGAGGCAGAATCTGAAACCAAGGTCTCTCACCTCTCTGACCTCAAGTCCAGCATGCTTCTGGTTTATCACACAATCTTTCCAAATGCCACCTTCTCTTCTGGCTGTCACAAATAATCTCTCTACCCTCTGATTTCATAGAACTGGGTTATCATCCTCCTGCCTTTTCTTATAGTTGTGTTTATGTGTTATTTCTGGAGGCCCAGGGGCTGCTGCAAGTTCCCCATGCACATAGGCTGAGTCTAATCCTCTTGTCTCCTCTCAGGATGTGGGCTCCTGGAGTTTAGGGACCAGACTGACTATGTCTGTCACCCCTTGACTGTGACCTCCCAGGGATGGGGTCTATTTCTTATCCGTAACCCCCAGACAATGAACTCCTGGAGTTCATCCGGGAGCTTTGCTCCTCCTCAGAATGTGAGTTACCTAAAGGAAGCACCCAAGCTCTTGTTTCTTCTTGGTTTTTCCCTAAACATGAGCATCCCAAGATCAGGGCTGCTCCACCACAATCCTTCAGTTTGTTAAATGCTTCCTGAGGACAGAGCCTGAGTTGGCTCCATCTCTAAACTTCCTGAGGAGAGGGTCTAGGTCTGTTTTTTTTTCTCACCCTCACTGGTGATGAACTCCGTAAAGGCAGAATCTGGGTCTTATTTGTTTCTATCTTAAACGCTGTGTCAGTAAATATCTACTGAACGGAACTAAACCGAATTGATTTTGAAGGCAAATCAGTTTTCTGTACTGAAACACAGATAATTCTAAACCATCTTTCCTTGCCTTGGAAGGCCTTACCTGTCCTTGGGTAGCAAATCACTCCAACTTTTTACTCAAATCAACTCAGGCCTGGCTGGGCTGATAGATAGCGTTTAGCCCTTCCTGCGCTCACAGGATGGGGGTGGGGCCTGGGTTTAAACTTTTGGGCCCAACAATCTTATAAGTATCTCCAACTGTGAAGGGAGAGGATATTGCCCTAAGATCTTGGTTGCGACCTAAGCCTGGTAGGAAGGTTATTATCCACCAGAGGTGGTATCATTGGTAGGACCCAACCTCTGGAACCAATGGCTGCACTGGGGAGGGGGAGTTTAGCCAATTGAACTGCCCTCAATCAGGCTACTCCCAGGCTCCTTGGAGCATTCTCTATCAGAGGCCAATAGGAACCAATTAATTCTTTCCTTGATAATCAAAGAATCTAAGGACTGGAAGAAACTTCAGAAAATTCCTTGGCCAATATGCAACTGAACAGAAATCCCCTCTATAATATCCTTGACAAGAAACATCCTTGACATCTAGCCTCTTCCTGAAGACCTGGAAAAGGAAACCCACAACCTCCTGAAGCAGCCCATACTACCTTTGAATAGCTCCAATCCACAAGAAGCTTTTCTTTTTCTTCTGATAGTGCTTCGAGTACTTGAAGACAGCTATCTACTATTCCCTTCCCACCATCCCTCTAGCCCCCCAATCTTCTCCAAGCTAAACATCCATTTCCTTCCAATTAGTCCTGTACGGCTTGGTCTCTAGTTTTGCTACCCTGGATACTCTTTGCATCCACTCAAATTCATCTTTGCCCTTTCTAAAATGTGGCACTTGAAACTGAACATAGAATAATACTCAAGTGGTAAACTGGCTACAGAGGAGAATATGACTATCACTTCCTTTATCGATGGTGCTTAAGCTCACAGCTTTTTGGGTTGACATGTCCCACGGTTGACTTGATTATATTGAGTATGCAGTCCACAAAAATCCCCACATTTTTTTCATAGGCATTGGTATCTGACCATGAGTCTTCCATCTTATGTAACTGCATATAATACAGTTTCTTTTTCGAATGCAAGGAATAACCTGAAATCCTGGATGTTGTATTAAGGGTCTGACCTTCTGCAGATGGGCTCTGATAATGGTGAGGATCCAAGGACAGATTTTTCATCTGTCACCTCTATGCCTTGCTCCGTGCTCTTCCCACAAAGTGGAACAGGGGAAGCTTCTGGCTGAAACCCCAAGGAGGGCCTAGCTCTGAAGCTGCAGCAGGGACAGAAGAAGCATCCTCCATCCCAGGTCTGAGGTGGATGTGGATGGGGAGAGAGAGCCTGCTCTCCACAGGAGTATTCTCTGAGTGACATCAGCAGCCTTATTGGGATCACAGTATAAGAGCATCAACCTGACCACAAGGGGACCCTGGGTAAAAATCACTGTTCCACCTGGGTAACAGTACTAATCTAATGATATAACACAATCAGCCTGACCACAAAGGGTCCCAGGGTAAAAGTACTGATCAGACCACACAAGGTCCCTGCATAACCCTTCTGGCCTGACCAAAAGGCCCTGGCAAATCAGGATGGGAAAATCTCCCCAGAGAATTGCTCTCATACCCAGGGGAACTTTTGGCTCCAAACAAGGAAGAAGAAAATTCCTAGAGTCAACTATGTCCAAACAAAATCGTAAAATGTGACAGGCCTGGGAGGACTGTCCCCACTGGACTCTGGAAACTGAGTTCCGGCTGGCCCCCAGACACTTGGGTTGGCGTGACTGCCTGATACTGTCCTCAACTGCCCTGGATTCCATCCCTATACATAGCTGCCCCCATCCTGAAGGACCCTGAGATATGTCTACTCTTCAGGCCACAGATTTTAGCCTAGCTCTCCCCCAGAGGGTCTTTTTGTTAATCCTAGTTAACCCAACTCTGATCTCTGCTTCACTGTATCCCTGTAGCACCTAAGATTAAACTTCCATGTTTCTAGATTAAGGGCTCCCAGACAGGCCAACTGCGTGGCTTCCCTTGGGCAGCTCTCCACAACAGCCTTCCACCTTCATTCAGCCCACACTAGAGTCAAGGGGACGTTTGTTCTTGTACAGAATTTGTCTCGTGGGGACCTATGGGTCCCTGCAGGATACTTCTATCTCCCTCTTTCCAGCTTCCCCATTTCTACTGAGGGTACCACAACCCTTCAAAGTCACCCAGGTTCGCAACTTGGCCTCCATTGTTCACTTTCCCTCACCCCAAATCTTGTTGATTCTACCTTCTCAACATCTCTCTCATCCCTTCTTCACTAACTTGGCCACCACCCTATGTCAGACTTTCATTACCTCTGGACTAAACAGCCTCCTAATTGGTTTCTGTGTCTCTGATCACTTTCTTCTCCAATCCATCCCCCACAGAACTAACAAACTGATATTCCTAGACCACAGGTCTGACTGTATCACTCCCCTGCTCAAGAAGCAGCAGTGGTTCCTTATTGCCTCTAAAATAAAATCAAACTTCTGTCTGGCATCTAAAGTCCTTCACAGCCTGTCTCCTAGCTGCCTTACCAGGCTCATTACACAGTGGTCCCCTTGATGGTCTAGCCCAACTAGAAATCTTGCTCTTCTCCCCATAGCACATTCCATCTCCTTTGCACAGGCTGTGGTGTCCTTGTGCTTCCTTCTCTTCTCTGCCTCTTGGAATCTGGCTTCCTTCAGGCCTCCGCTCAAGGGCGGTCTCATCTGTGATGTTTTTCTTGATCTTCCCCTGGCCAATAGTGCCCCCCTCTCCAGTAGCCTTGTATTTACTTTATTTTACACAGACATCAGGGGCACATGTATCTCCAAATACAACAGTAAGCTTCTTGAGGGAAGGGACAAGACTTGGCACATAACTGGTGCTTAATAAATACTTTCTTGTGGGTTGGTAGATTTAAGCTGTAAGGGACATCAGAAATTGTGTAACTGGGGCAGCTAGGCGCAGTGAATGGAGCACCGGCCCTGGAGTCAGGAAGACCTGAGTTCAAATCTGACCTCAGACACTTAACACTAGCTGTGTGACCTTGGGCAAGTCACTTAATCCCAATTGCCCTCTAAAATAAAAAGCAAAAAAAAAATTTGTCTAATTCAGCGACTCCATTTTACAGATAAGGAAAATGAGGCCCAATGTGACTTGCCCAAGATCACTCAGGTAGGAAGTAAGCAGAGGCAAATTTGAGCACACATCCTCTTGACTCCATATCTAACATCCTTTCATTATACCATGCTGCCTCTTATTTGGATTGACTGAACAGGCTAGGAACAGCTCAAGAGAATTACTCCTTCCACCCCCTCCCCCTTCTACCCTTTCCCCAAAGCATCCCCATTCCCACTGGGGGATGGGACAACGACAGGATCCACATTAAAGCAGAAATACAGTCCAGTATACTTAGGGTGGTGGAGAAGGAGAGAAGCTTAAAGCACAGAACAGTTCTGTAAAGAACCCCTGGGGCTTCCCTGGAAGTGGGGATCCAGCATCTCAGCTCAGGCCATAAAGGCACTCAAGCTGTAGGCACTGAGTGAAGAGGAAAGCCAACATTTCCTGCCAGTGGGGAGGGGCACATGTCTTCACACAGTAGGGGAATGGATGGGATAGACCCTTAACCTCTTTCCCACTCCGGACATTGTGCTTCTCCCAGTATATGAAGCTGCACCCCCTTCCCGAAGGGTGAATTATTGGTGCCCTGGACACCCCCACTGCCAACTTGGTGGAAACGAATTAGAGCCGTAGTCTCCTGGAGGTTCTAAACCCCTGCTTTCCAGAAATGGGGAGGAATCTTGCCCTCCTGTCCCACAGGTGGAGGGTTGGAGGTACTGGGGCTGGGACATGGGAAGCCCGGAAACCTGGGGCCTCACTGCACCCCTTTTGTGCAATCACTTCCCGACCCAACCGCAGAAAAGGGGAACCTGTGACCAGCATGTAGCAACGCCTGCCCTTCCCTTCCCTGTCGTCTCCCCTCTACCTTATGCCCCTCCCGTCCCGCTGCAGACCCTCACAGAATCCTTCCCGTTTTCCTGCAGCAGCCCCTCCGCTTTCCCCAGGATCTTCCCCTTTCCACTCCAGACTCCCACTGGGCCCTCCCCGCCCAGTGCAGACCCCCCCCCCCTTTCCCTCCTTCTATAGACACTCCCACAGGCCTCTCTTCTTTCCCTGCAGACCCCCACAGACTCCTCCCCCTCTGCCCTGCAGACCCCCACCGTTACTCTTCTTCTCTTTGCAGACTCCCCTCCCCGACCCCCAACTCCCAACAAACACACTCGGGGCATGAGCTGGGACAGGCAGATCTGCACTCACCATCGGGGCGTCCACAGCCCGGCCTGCGCTCTCTCCCCGTTTCAGGGGTCTCTCGGTCTTTCTTCAGGGTCCCTGTGTCTCAGGGTCTCTTGTGTGTCCCTTAGTATCTCTGTCTAGGGGTGTCTGCGTGTCTCTCAGAGTCTCGGAGTCCGTGTGCTCCTCGGGGTGCGTGTCCCCAAATCTCTCAGGGTTACTTAGAGTCTTTCAGTCTCGGAGTCTCAGGAACCCGGGCTCCCCGCGCAGCGGATAGAGATTCAGGCTCCGGAGTCGCCCCCGAGGCTGGGGAGGAGGGGGGTGGGGGGTCCACTGCGCAGGCGCCAGGGCTGCCACCAGTGACTTCCCAAAAGCGACGGAGCCCAGACTTCCTTACCGCTGGGGGCCCCGCCCGCCCCCGCCCCCGCCTCTGCCCCCGCCCCCGTCCCGGCCCCCGCCCAAGGACTTCACTTCGCTGCCTCCCGAGTACCGCCGCCCCGGAGTTTCTCCTTCTCCCCAGCCTTCCCCCAGGCCTGGCGGGGGCTTGAGATAACGCTCGGGCTCGTCTCCACTGGGCTAAAGTGGGTGTGTGAAGGTGTGTGGGTGGGGGATCGGATGGTGGAGGGAGGAGACCCACCGAGACTCGCTGGAGGAGCCGGAGTGGAGTGGGAGGAGAGGTGGGGGGAATCTCTCTCTACCCCTCTCCCCCAGGTGAATGGCCCCGGAGATGCCCATCGTCCTCTCCGCTGCGCATCGCTGATTCTGGACGAGGGATGGAGAGAGTGGGTCCTGAGGCCTGTGGTGTCTAGGTCTCTCTCCTTGACTCTGTCTCAGTCTTCCGAGTTTCTTAAAAATGTGTCCGTGTCTCTCTGAATCTCCGTTCTGTTCGTATTTCTGCATCTCTGATTTCGGGATTATATCTCTGACTCCATATTCCTCTCTGTCTGCCTCGGATCTTTTTTCCTGTCTCTGTGTCCGTTCATGTCTGTGTCTTCTTATCCTCCTGTCTGTCTCAGTGAGGGGGCAGATCCCACAGGTCTGGGGGGCGAAGACGGCAGAAGCTCCCATGTCTGGACTGCCCAGCAGGTGGTGACCAACTCACATTAGGAGAATAGTGGGCTAAGGAGCGGGGGAGGGGTGCAAATGGTCAGAATTTAATAATTTACTGCATAAGACTGGGAAAGGTTCTAAGTGGCTCAGTTTCTCCAAGGACAAAAATTTATCCTGGCCCCAGGTCTCGTTTGGCAGTAGTCAATAAATATTGAACTATATGAAATTTACTGTGCTGAGTGCTGGGTATACAAAGAAAGGAGAAAAGCCCTGCTCTCAGGTACTCAGAATCTTCATAATGAAATGATTGCTAATAAGGGAATTATATACCTAGTCTGTGGAGGGGTGTGTGTGTGTGGGGAAGCTAATATTGGGTAGGAGCTTATTCCCTCAGGTTTTTGGATTAACAAAACCCTACCTTCTGTGCCCTGCTTCACTCCCTATGGCCTGTGTTGAATCCATCCCTAGAAGTAAATCTCATCAGACTAAGATACCTCGACTAAGGTACCTTTGGAAGATAGTAGGCCTAACCACAATGTACAAGTTAGTAATTTCTCCATCTCCTCCAGGGGCCTATTTCTCTATATGCTTCTCTCCCCTGCCCCTGTGGGGCTTAGCACTTGCCTCGGAGTCACAAACTCAGAAAGTGGGACCTTAAAGATTGAACCCAACCCCTTCATTTTACAGATGGGGAAATCGAGGCTTGTAGAGGTGAAATTACTTGTCCTAGGTCACAGGAAGGGTCAGAGGTAGAACTTTACTGTAGAAAGTTCTAGGTTCTAAGGGAAGGGCAGGGGAGAGGAGCTTAGTGCAGAAGGGAAGACTTATTTGCTCTGCCTGTGGGTAAAATAGGCAAGGAAGGTGGGTTGATGAACCCTTCATTTTTTTTCTCCTTCTGGAAAAACACCTTTTAATCCAGGTTGTGAATTGCTATGAATTTCTGAACAGAAAAATGGGAAACCAGTCCTCTCTCAAAAGGAGTGGGAAAGAAAAATTGGTTAGCCTTTTCAATAAGGGCTTTTTAAAAGACTGTTTTGCCTCCTTGAATTTACTTTCTCATTTTCCCAAGTCTGAGTACCTTTCTCCTCTCCCCTTTACCCACTCAGTTGAATTCCTACTCATCTTTTAAAGCACAACTTACATGCAGGCTTTTCTGTTTAGCCTTACCAAATTCTCTAGTTAGCAATGGCCCTTCTGCCTTCACGCTCCACAAAGCACATTTATTGAGTCCCTGTATATAACTTCAAGAATGGACTAATTCTCATCTAAACTCTCTAGTTTCTTTTGCACTTGGGGGAATAAATGTTTGAGTCAAATTAGTCCTTTGTGCAGAATATTCAGTTACATTTAATGTCCCTTTGCCAAGTACCTAATGTGTGCTAGGCAGTTATTTCAGTCTTGCTTGTCTGGATTCTACTTGATCTCCAAAGCCTCTCTGGTGGGAAGAGGGCTTTGGTTCATGTAGGTTCAGTGATCTTTGATGATGAGTACAGACATCTAAGATGTCTCTAAGACGTGGGCCTTGGTTCTAGATGAAGACAACTTGGGTTCAAATCCTGTTTCTGATGATTACTACCTGTGTAACTTTGTGTAAGTTACTTACCAGTTTCCTTATCTATAAAATGAGGAGAGGGTTGGACTAGATGGCCTCTGAGGTCCCTTGGAGCTCTAGAGCTATGACCTTATTATTCTAGTAATTGGAAGTCTTCAGTCAGGGAAGGCTTGTTAAAATGTTAAGATATGGAATGGACCTGTAATTTAATTGGCATAGAGAACTTTCAAGTGAGAAAATTCTCTCTGCCAAAGCAGGTGGACAACTCCTCTGTAACTTATAATTTCAACAAAATTTCCTGGGGCATTGACAAGTTGACTTGCCCAATGTCAGAAGTGGGACTTGAAATTGGGAGGCAGAGCCAAGATGGCAGAATAGAGAAAACACTACAGTCCAGAGTTCCCAACATTCCCTCCAAACAACTTTAGATTAATGCCCTGAAATCCAGGCCTTTCTGACCTGTGGCCACATCTCTATGCATCATAACCTTAACCATTAAGTACGGCTTAATCCTAGGAGACTATCCTAGGCCCTCTTCTACCTGCTGTCTTTTAATGACAGTTTCCTTAGTTTCTATGGAGTTGTATGCTCAGTGAACCACTTTAGTTAATTGTTCTCAGATGTATCTCAAGGTTGCCATCACATTCTGGCAGAATTGAAGTTCATCCTCAGATTCTCTTCTGTCTCATTTCAATGCCTTGAAAATTAGTTGTCTTGAAATGAAATAGTTTGTGATCTCTATACAACTGCCCGAACACATCTTGCACTATTGTGGGTCTGATGCGGGTCACTGCAGAGCAATGGAAGGACAGGGGCTTTAAATCCTAGAATTAAAATCTTGAGAGATCCTTCTCTAGCCCAGTCACTCCCCACCCCATGACATTTGGAAGTTTCTTGGGAACTCTCTCCTTTGTCCTCTCCTCAATTTTGTCATCAGCTTCTCCCTGGTCTTCCAGTTCATAACCCTTTATTTTGGCTTCACTTTTCTCCTTGCACAGTATGGACCCTCTGGTTAACTAATTCAACTGTACACTGAGCCCTCTCTTTGATCCTCTTGATCTCTTGTCCTCATTCATGCCTTGCTTAAATTCCAACCTAGGTTACCTCAGTTGGTTTCTCTGTTCCTACTCCCATACAGCTCAGGAAGTCACAACCTCTTCAACTGGGTCTACTACACTGATCTCAGTCAGACTAATTGCTGCAATGCAATCTTTTTGTTTCTGGTTGATTTTCTATCAAACCATAGCTCAAAGTCCCCAACCTCTTTTCAAGACTCCTCTACTGCTTTCTCCCTTCCTCCTGACATTTATTAGTAAAAAGAGGTTATCCACTGAGAACTCCTTCTCTCTTAATCCACACCTTAGAATCCCTCTTCACTATTCATCTATTCTTTTCTCTTTTGCTTCAGCCTCTGGGAAAAAAAAAGAGTACTCTTCTTACCAAATCAACTCCCTTTAGTTATGTTCTCGATTCCATCTTCTTCTATCCCCTCCTGGGAACTCACCCCCCTCAATACTTCCTATTCTCTCTTTTTAGTCTCTTCTGATTTACTGGTTCCTTCTCTTCTCTCAAAATACTCAGGTTTCCCCATCCTAAGGAAAAAAAATAAACCAAAACCCATGCCCTGTACATATTCCAAGTGTCTTCGCAAACCTCCTTTACTACCTTCTCCCTCTCCCTCTCTACTCAGTACCAGCTAGGAAAGGTGGCTATCCACTGTGAGCTCTGTTATCCCTAAATCTATACCTCATAATCCCTCACCACTATCTATCCATCCATTCATCCATCCATCCATCTATTCATCCATTCACCCATCCCCTCCTCTTGCTTCAGCTTCTGAAAAAAAGAGGGCCCTTCTTATTAAGTCAACCCCTCTACTTGCACTCTTGAATTCCATTTTCAGTCTCTTGTCCACTGGTTCCTCCTCTTCTGTCAATATGGCCAGATCTCCCTCCCTATCCTAAAAACCAATGAACCACCCACTCACCCAACCAAAAAAATCCCTGTACATGACTCTCATCTCCTTAAGGAAAGGGGGTCTTGACATCCCATTAATCATCTAAGATTAACTAAAATTTAATAGTTAATCCAATGGCCATTTCTCAGGGTTTATGCTTGATTCCTTTGCATCTTTCAACACCTCTGGTCACTCTCTCTTCTTTGATTCTCTATCTTCACTTGGCTTTTGAGACGTTGCTCTCTCCTAGAATTCTTCCTATCTGGTTGTTTCTTCCTTACTCTCCCCCTCCTTCCCACCCTATCCAATAAGCATAGACACCATCCCCTAAGCGTGGTTCTCAACCTTCCTAATGCTGCCACCCTTTAATACTCATTTATGGGCGTATCTGCATGTGGACGGACCTGCCTGGAGATGGATAGAGGAGTGGTGTCTCAGTTCCTAAGACCATCAGAAATACGCATTTTCCGATGGTCTTAGGCGACCCTGTTCAACCCCCAAAGGGGTCGCGAGACACAGGTTGGGAATTGCCGCCCTAAGCCTTCTGTGCTAGGTATGCTTCTTTTTGCTCTCTTTTGAAGGTAATTTCAGTAGTTCCCATGGGTCTTCTCTATTCAGAAGTTCCCTAAATCTACATATCTAGCCTTAATCTCTTAAGCTTCAATTCTCCATCACCAACTAGTTGCTAGACATTTCTACCTGGATGTACCACCAGCACCTCCAATTCAGCATGTCAAAAATGGAACTCATTTCCTCCCAGACCTATTACCTCCTTCACATTTCCCTATTCCTTTTAGGAGTGCAATCATCCTTTCAGGAATCCAGTTTCCCCACCTTAGGTTTCTTCTTGACTCTTTGTTCTTTTTTATGCTCATTTACAATTAGTTGCCAAGTCTTATCCAATGTACACCTACAATTTCTTTCATTTTTTCCCCTTTACTTTCTCTTTTTTTCTACTCACTTTACCATGATTCAAGCCTTTGCAATTTTTCACTTAGGCTATTGTAATAGGTTACTAATTGTTCTCCTTGCTTTTATTCTTTCCCATAACCAATCTAACCTCCTAACAAACTGACATTTCCAAAGCACATATCAGGCCATGTTAGTCCCCTATGCAAAACTCTTTAGTGGTTTCCTACTGCCTCTAGGATAAAATATAAAATCCTGAGCCTGACAGTTAAAATTTTCCATTACTTGATTTCATATTACTTTTTCAATTTGATTTCTGATTTTTCCCCTTCACAGAGTCTCCATTCCAGCAAAACTAGCCTACAGTTTATTGTCTGCCTCCAAATCTTTACATTCCCTCCCTCCCTTACCCAAATTGCAATTCAGGTATTACCTACTATAGAATGCCTTTCACAATCCTTCCTGTTGTTCTCTTTCTTTTGACTTTACTTGGTCTACGTTTATGCTTACTTATCTATGTACATGTTATTATATTCCCCTTCTAAATCCCCAACCCAGGAGTATGAAAAAGCCTTTTGTTCTTGTGTCCATAACCTAGCACAGTACCCTGTAGTACTTAACATTTGTTGATCTAGACTTGGGGGCAGAATCTCTGGGGTTGTTTGATACCAAATTTCTTGAGTTAGGTAACTTGGTTTCCCCTCTTACTGGAAGCTCCCTGCAGACAGAACTGTACTTCCCCCTCTTCTCCTAGGTTCTCCCAAATCCAGAGATCCACTCTTCTTCCCCCTCCCCCACTTCCCATTCCTTCCTCCTCTTGTCTTCAGTAGTTATAAAAAGAATCTTTCTCCTTCCTTCTAAACTGAAGGGGCCTTCCAACACTCTTCTGTTTCTGAGTTTGGAAAACAACTGTGGATTTGGATGGAAGCCAAAGGAAGCAGAGGCCTCAGAGAGTGCAGGAGTTGAACATTAAATAACACAAAGACAACCAAGACAGACAGAGAAAAAAAATCTGTTGTTGTTGTCAGCTAGGTGGCTCAGCGTATAGAGTGCTAGGTTTGGAGTTATGAAGACCTGAGTTCAAATCCAGCTTCAGTCACTCACTAGCTATATGATTCTGGGCAAGTCACTTAACCTCTGTTTGTCTTAATCCACTGGAGAAGAAAATGGCAAACCACTCCAGTATCTTTGCTAAGAAAACACCATCCAGGGTCACAAAAAGTCAGATATAACTGAACAATTAACAACAACAGTAGCAGCAACAACGATAAAAAGAACCCCCAGACACACAGAGGAAGAAGAGAATCCTACCTATAGAATCTTCAAGTCGGCAGGGACCTCCTGTATCCTCTATTTGAACACCTCTGGTTTTGGGAAATGTGCTCGCTCCTTCCGCACCCATTCAACATTTGGATAGCTCTAACTGTTGGACTGGGATCTGCCTTTGAAACTTCTATCTGTTGTTTCTAGTTCTGTTCTCTAAGGTTGGCGAGGTGAGCCAAAATTGTCTTTGACAGAGCAGATCTTCAAATATTTGAAAAGTTATATTCTCCCATGAGTCTTCTCTTTTCCTGGGTAAAGATCTCCAGGTATTTCGACTGATTCTTGTATAGTATGATCTCATATTCTCCTTTATATATACTCTAACTTATCAGTGGCCTTCCTAAAATGTGGTACCCAGGACCTAATACCCCAGCTGTGCACTGATCACATCAGGTCTACATCAGGGGGAAATAGAGTTGGACTATATGACTTCCCTCACTGGAGATACTGTACTTCTATGAATTTGCTCCAAGATCACAGTAGCCATTTTGACTACCATGTCATTCTCTTGACTCACATGAAATTGTATCCACTAGAACCCTTGATTTTTTTTTTCCATTTGAACTGTTGTATAGAAAAGTTCCCCCCTATTTGTGGATATGTGTATTTGATTTTTTGGAACTTGTGTCAGAATTTACATTTATCTCTATTAACCTTCATCTCATTAGTTTTGACCCAATCATTCTAGCCTGTGGAACTCTTTTTGGATTCTGGCATCCAACCTGTTACCTATCTCTCTCAGTTTCAGCTCATCTACAAAGTTCTTTTGATTAGTGTTCTATGGCATTATTCCAGTCAGTGATAATCATATTGAATTGTACTAGACCCAGGATTGATTGCTAGAGTACTTCTCTTGAGGTTTTCCATCACATGGACTACTCTTTGGGTCCAGTCATGTGATTAGCTACAAATTTAGTTTGGGACAGTCATTTAGCCCTCATCTTTCCTCGTTATCCATAAAAATGGTATGAAAGACTTTGTCAGATATTCTGATGAAATCAATGTATTTTTTTTAACAGCATTTCTAATCTAGATATCAGCAAAGTATTGCCTGGTGCCTATATCCATTATGTGTGTCTGTGATCTTGTCTGGGCCAAGGAGGCTTGTTTGTGTTGTGCTACACAAATATGCCAGAATATGGGCATATACCTGACTCAAATACCCAACTTATGGTCACAAAATTAGAGTCTTAGGCATACCATCAGGGAATACTAAGATAAAAGATAAAAGAATCTCAGGTGGAAAGAATTCTTCTCTCTCGTCTTTTTTTTCTTTTTCTTTTTGGTCCAGAGCTTGTACTAAGGAAAATGATTCCCAGCTGATTCCTCCAAATCATCTGAACAGTACGTGGTTGTTGTCTTCTTTCAGGATGGCCTCTACTCGATGCCTCTAGGATAGTGGGGGAAGGAAGTTGGAGAGACACAAGAAACTAAATGGGGATGGGAAATATAGTAACTAAAGAATAGGAATGAATGAAGAGAGACAGCTGTGTCTGAGAAGAGTAGGTGCAACTGAGAACAGTAATAAATGAAGTGGGAAAAGAGTGAATGAGGGAAATCAAGGATGGTTGAGATGACAGAACTGACTTTGGAAGACAGGCATGGCTCAGGGCAACAGGAATGGATGAGAAATTATGGGAGTTATTGAAGGGATAGAAGTGATAAGAATGATTTGAAGTTACAGGAGGAATCAGAATGAATGAGAAGGGACAGGAATGAATATGGTGATACTAGAGAATCTGAGGGTTAAGAAGTAACTAGCAGGCTTGACTATCAATGACTGGAACAGGTATAATAGAGGGGCCAGTAATAACTCAGGGGGAGAGAAGTGACAGAAGTAGAATCTCTTTGAAAGACAAGAGTGACTGAGGTGACAGGAATGTCTTTGAGGAATAGAGGGACAAGAATTAATTAAAGGACTGGACTAAGGGGGAATTGGGGCAACTGGGAGGAGACCAGAGAGCCTGAGGGGACAGGAGTGACTGTGAGAATGGGCATGGTTTCCCCACCTTCTGGTCCTCCTGCCCAAATAAATAAGAAATCTTGGGGTTTAGAAAGAAGGTTGGGGAGGATAGCTTGCCCCAAGGAATCCTGGATAATCAAAATTCATTAATAATTACAAGGCACATTTTAAGGCAAAATAACCATCTCCCATAGTCCTGAATTCTCTCATCTCTCTTCTTTGCCTAGCTTGACTGGGGTTGGGGTAGGAAGTCCTAGAGGGATATTCCTGGGGGTGGTTAAGGGTTGGTCCCTCTTTAAGTAAAAGGGCAACTAGATTTGAACCAATAAGACTGGGGATAGGATTGTTTGTTGGGGGTGGAGGGAGGGAGAGTTCTTTCTTTGCCTCTTGGACAACAGGGTTCAATTTACACACGGTTTTTCAGGACTCTGCCAATTGCATAAATTGAATTATATCACGTGCTGCACCTATTTCTCTTCTTTCCCCAAGGACCTTGATCTCCTACTACCACTGGGGTCCCACCTATAGCATTCCCTCCCAGCTTCCCTGGGGCCTGGGGCACCTCACGTCTGTCCAGACAGTCCGGGATCTTCATGGGGTTCAGATGAGGGGGCAGGAATATTTCAAGTCGGATTGCTGCCCGGGCTGTTTTCTGCCTGCTTATCAGGTGCTTTATCTCCTCAGCCTGTGGACCCAATACCCCACCACCCGAGACAATGTTGCATCTTGTTATGCGCCGTTCTTCTGGAGACACACATCTTGTGGGGGGAATCTCTCCACCAAGTTCTCTCAGGACTGGGACCTTGAATCCCGTCCCTGTTTGTTCCAAGCCACCCCTTTCTTCTCTTCCCTCCTTCTCCCCCCCCCCCCCATACTTGAGGCTGTCTCAGGGATGGCCGATGTTAAAAAATCTAGGATTCACAACTCTTGGGGTGGTAGGTAAGTGGGCAAACCATATCCCCATCCTGCTCCCCAGTAGGGTCTTTGGCGATGTCTAAGAAGCTTCCTTTGACGTAAGATTTTTTTTTGGCGTTGTCTAACCTGCATCCCTTACCCTCATCCGTGTGTATCGGAGTCGCAGCGCTCGGACTCGGCTTCGAGCCTCAGAAGCCTTCAGCACTCCAATGAGGCGGTTCTGCTGTTCCGTTTCTGGCTCCGTAGGCAGCTCCCACTGCTTGCAACCTTGACTGCTGCTGGCGCTATCAAACGAATCACTGGGAAGCAGGCCTCTGTGGCCATCTTTCTTGGGTTCCACAAAAAGCAAGTAGCGTTTCGCCTCGGCTGGAGATAAGGAAATCAGGTCCTCGGGCAGTAGGGCATCTGGGTACTTTTTCAGTAACGTGCTTAACCCCTGCGCGGTAGGTTCCCCCCACGGGCTTGGTTTCTTGAATAGTTCCCTTGACTTGGCGGCGATTACTTTCGCAGCAGCCTTTGCTGCCATTAACTTCTTAAAGTCTTTGGCTGCATCCTTTGCTGTTGCTATGCGCACGTGCTTCACCACCACCTTCTTTGCTGAGGTGTCCTGCTGAGGTTTCCCTATTTCATCCTCCCTTTTTATGGAAGATGGTGTCTTTTGTTTATTCATCTTATCTGAGTACTGTTGTGCTCCTGACAACTTCTTGTTCCTAAATCAAAGAATAAAGTGGGGTAACTTCAGGAGTTCCACACCACTTAGGCTTAGAGCTGGTGGGTTATGGAGTTAATAAGCAAAAGACATGGCCCTGCCCTCAGGGAGTCCTTGATTTGAAGGAGACATTTTTTTTCCCCTAGAGGGACTTGCTGACTTTGTAGGTGGCAAAACCTGCCCTTCTTCCTCCCCAGAACACCCAGTTTCCACCCCAGCCTTCCTTTCAATTCCCCCCTTTCCCTTTTCCTTTTCTGGCTGAACACTGACTAACCCTCCTCCCCCATCCCTACTCTTGTTAGAGGGAATCTTTCATCTGATTCTTAGAATCACTGCTGCTGTTTAGTGGTTTTAGTTGTGTCTGACTCTTTGTGCTCCCTTTTGTTTTTTTTTCTTGGCAAAGATACTGGAGTGGTTTGCCATTTCCTTTTCCAGATCATTTTACAGATAAGGAAACTGAGGCAAACAGGGTTAAGTGACTTGCCCAGGGTCACACTGCCAATGTCTTTGGTCCTATCAGATTTCAGGCCTGGTACTCTGTCCACTGCACCACCTACCTACTCCTCTTAGAAACCCCCCTTTCTTACTTTCCTAGGTACCTTCCCCTGGGCCTTTCTCTCCACCTTGCAACAGAACCTTTCTATAAATGTTTCTCCCAGTTAGACTGTGAACTCCTCAAGAGCAGGAACTGTTTTCTGTTTGTATTCCCTGTGCTTAGGAGGTTAATACTATTTCATTCATTCAAAACTGTGAAGTTTTTCATGGGCACTTATGAAGAAAGGAGTGTCTATTTTGAGAAACTTTGGGAGTGAACTGACTGTTGAGTGGGACTATCCTTTTTTCTTCTGGCTGATAGGAACCATAGAAATGTTTGTTTGTTTGTTTTACCAGCCTAATGTTTTCAAACGATGATTTCACTGATTTTGGGAGTTCCTGGTGAGGAATTTCTACCAATACAAATCAGCACCTACTTGGTGGCTTATAGTGTAGAGAGTTGCCTGGGACATTGGGGAGAGATTGAGTGAGCTGCCCAATGTCACACAGTTGGCAAAAGTGGGACTTAATCTATGTCTTTTTGAGTCTGAGGCACTAATCCTTCTAATAATGTAATATCCATTATGAAGTCTTTCCCCACTTCTTTTTGGATAAAGTAAGGGGTGAGTCTCAAGGATCACCACAAGCCTGCTAGTGATTAGCAAACTTCCTAATTAGCTGAAAGTGGTTTTGGGATTACAGGTCTAAGTGGACAAAACTCCAATTGGTTGTAGCTATTTTCGTAGAAGCTGCATCTCATTTGGGGTCGTATGGGAGGAGGATCTAGGGAGGAATCATGTAGTATCCACAAATCAGGGGAGACCTAATATAGCGTAAGGATGGGTTATTTATCAGTATAGTAGGAAGGAGGCTGAATTCAACAAGACTTTTTTTCTTTTTTGGATCAGTTGCTGGTACATTGTAGGTACTTAATATGCTTGGTGCCTTGATTTTATTTGGCTGTATTTCATCAGAGTTAAAGGGTGTCAGACATGTGATACAGCTGGGATATTGTTCATCAAACTGACCCTATACAGAGGTGAATGCTGATTATGTGGTAAAAATATATACAGAGAGGGCAGATGGAGTGGGAGTAGCTAAGTATAAAGGTAGGGTAAGTGTGGGATGTTCTTAGAGGTATCAGTGGATCTTAGTTTAGAAGACTATAAAACCCTTGGAGGAACTAGGCTGATGGGATTTTGGTAGAGGTTCTTAACTTTTTTGTGTGTCATGGACCTCTTTGGTAGTCTGATGAACATTTCTCACATTGATGATTTTAAATGTGTAAAATAAAATACATAGTGAGACAAATTAATATTATACTATTATATTAATAACTAATAATTAATTGTGATTCACCCTTTTCTTTCTATTTTCAGTAAAGGCACAATTCCTGTTAAGGTCAGTCAGTCTCAGAAGCACACAGCTGACTGATGAAATTGCTCCTAACCCTCAAGGAACATGCTCATCAATCTTGGGCAGGACCCTCCTTAACTGTTTAAGTACAAGCAGAATTCAGTCTGGGCAAGACTACCCTGGGGAAAGGAACCCCTATTCTTGGTCCTCTCCATTAGAGTTTAGGGTGATTCAGATTGTGAAGGAAAAAAACAGCCAGAGAGGTCTGGATGGAAATGGCTTCCCCTGCTCAGATTTCTGAAGGCTGCTGAGTCTCATGATCAGCCCATATTCTTAGCCTGAGGAGCTAAAGACTTATAGCCCTCCTCTTCATTAAATGTCCACCAATCAAGGTTCATTTTCACTTGTCAGGGGAATTCCTTTTCAGAAGGAATTTAAGGCATTTCAGGGTCTCTCTTGGTGTCTTTGGTTACTGAGAGAAACCACTAGCTATCAATTTATTGATTGCCAGCTAGTCTAACAAATAAATATATTATTAATTACCCAGAAACCCTGTCTCTTGGGATTTTCATTAATCTCAATAGGGTTATGAAGAAAACCAATTCTATTCAACTATAATTATCACAATAAAAAAAAGAAGGAGAAGGGGCCAAGTGTGAGGGTTGGAAAATATATGCAGGCTGCAGGTGGTTATGTTGAGGCACAGGGAGTGTTGAGGCCCTGGAACAAGTGGGGTTATGTGGAGTTCAGAGCATTGCTCAAGGTTCTCTCACGTGTGGTTACCAGGTGTTACAGATTAGTGTCTCCACACCCTGGGGCCTTCATCCCCTTGTGACTGCACCTCCCCTCTCACAATTTTGTTCAGCTGGGCTCTGTTTTTGTCACGTGGGGTATGTGCATCTGGGGGATATATAAAGCTTGGGCTTTGAGGGTAGTTTGGAATTCTGTACTGAGATCTTGCTGTGGGGCTTCCCCATGGAGAGACTTGAATAAACTGTCTCTGCTTGCACCTACGAGCCTTGACTCTTCTGTTATTGAGAATGCGCTGGTGCCTTCTTGATTAGGGTAAGTAACCAGCTGCCCCTGTTGTCAGTTTAGGATATCCTGACAGAGATCACCTGAGCTCTCCCAGATTCCCCTCCTGAAAATAACAGCTCAGAACAAATTCTGGAGTAGCAGAACCAACAAAAGGCTAGGGCAAAATAACTTTTAAGCCCAAGACAATTTAGAATGTTGACAAGAAAGGTCTGTCCTGGGGTTTTGAAGTGGAGTGAGATTCAGCACAGCCCACGTCCCATCAAGCCAGCAGAAGACATTTGGGGTGGCTGAATAGGTATCATTAGTGACTTCCAGAGCTCTCAGTTCACAGACATTAAGGAGTTGAACAACTTGGTCAAAAGGAGTTTATAGGGCATCCTTTTCTGTCAATGGGTGCAGAACTCTGTTGCATTGCCAGTGTGAGGTTTCACGTTGTAGTCCCAGGGTGAGGAAGAACACCAGCATACTAGAGCATTTGGAAATAGGGAAGTGGGGATCCTGGTCACAGTTCCAGGGCAGAAAAGGATGCTTGTGGTTACTCACAGACCAGAGCACAGGCCAGAAGAGCTGTGACCACACTTTTCCTTAGAGCATACCACCTTGGAAGAACTGAAAACTTAACAGACCTCCAGAGCTAGCCCAGAAAATAGCAGCATGAAAAACTTGAAGCTTGGAACACTGCCCCTTCCACTCTGGAAGCAGAGCCCAACTTCAATATAAAGTTTAAAGTCAAGAAATAGGCAGGAAAATGAACGAACAACAAAAAAGAACCTGATCATACAAAGTTATTGTGGTGACAAGGGAAGAACAAAACACAAATCCAGAAGAAGACAACGGAGTCAAAACAGCTACATACAAAGCCTCAAAGGAAAAATGTGAATTGATCCTAGACCTAAAAAGAATCCTTGGAAGGGCTCCAAAAGGATTTAAAAAATCAAATGAGAGAGATGGAGGAATAATTGGGAAAAGAAATGAGAGCAATGCAAGAAAATAAAGAAAAAAGAGTCAATAGCTTGGTAAAAGAGGCACAAAAATACTGAAGAAAATAATACCTTAAAAAGCAGAATATATTAAATGGTAAAAGATATTTTAAAAAATCACTGAAGAGAAGAACTCCTTAAGAAGTAGAATTGACCATATGGTAGAAGAGGTACAAAAATTCACTAAAGAAAAGAACTCCTTAAAAAGTGTAATTGACCAAGTGGAAAAGGAGATACAGAAGCTCACTGAAGAAAATAATTACCTTAAAAATTAGAATCAGGCAAGTGGAAGCTAATGACTTCATGAGACATCAAGAAACAATAAAACAAAATCAAAAGAAAATGAAAAGGAAAAAATGTAAAATATCTCATTGGAAAAACAACTGACCTGGAAAAAAGACCAAGGACAGGTAATTTGAGAAACAGTAGACTACCTGATGGCAATGATTTAAAAAAAAAGAGCCTAGACATCATCTTTCAAGAAATTATGAATGAAAACTGTCCTGATATTCTAGAACCAGAGGATAAAATAGAAATGGAAAGAATACACTGATCACCTCTTGAAAGACATCTGCAAATGAAAACTCCCAGGAATATTATAGCCAAATTCCAGAGCTCCCAGGCCAAAGAGAAAATATTGCAAGCAGCCAGAAAGAAAAAAATTAAAATATTGTAGAGCTACAGGATAACACATGACCTAGCAACTTCTACATTAAGAGATCAGAGGGCTTGAGATATGATATTCCAGAGGGCAAAGAAACTTGGATTACAACAAAGAATCCCCCTCCCCAACAAAACAGTATAATCTTTCAGGGGGAAAATGGATATTTAATGTAAGAGAGAACTTTAAAACTTTCCTGCTGAGAAGATCAGAGCTAAATAGAAAATTTGACTTTCAAATATAAGACTCAAGAGAAGCATAAAAACCATTAAACAGAAAAGAGAAATCATAAGGAATTCAATAAGGTTAAACTGTTTACATTCCTACATGGAAAGATGGTACTTGTAACTCCTAAAAACTTTCTCTTTATTAGGACAGTTAGAAGGAATATACATAGAGGGCACTGAATATGATGGGATGATATCTAAAAAAATAAAATTAAGGGGTGTGAAAGAGGAATGTACTGGGTGGAGCAGGAAGGGAGAGGTAGAATAAGGAAAATTATCTCTGACAAAAGAGGCAAGAAAAAACTTACAGTGGAAAGGGAGATGAGGAAAGTGGGGAGGGAGTTTGGGGAGTCCTTGAATCTTACTCTCATCAGAATTGGCCTGAATAGGGAATAATATGCACACTCAGTTGGATATAGAAATCTACCTTAACCTGTAGGGAAATAGGAGGGGAAGGGGATAAGAGAATGGGGAAAGTTGATAGAAGAGAGGGCAGATTGGGGGAGTTGATAGTCATAAGCAAAACACTTTTGAGGAGGAACAGGGTGAAAGAAGAGTGAGAGTAGATAAACGGGGGGGGAAATAGGATGGAGGGAAATATACAGTAATCATAACTGTGAAAAAAATTTTATAGCAAGTTTCTCTGACAAAGAGTTCATTTCTTAAATACATAGAGAATGGAGTCAAATGTATAAGAATACAAGTCATTCCCCAATTAATAAATGGTCAAAGGTAATGAACAGTCAATTTTCAAACAAAGAAATCAAAGCTATCTGTAGTCATATGAAAAAATATTCTAAATCACTATTGATTAGAGAAATGCAAATTAAAACAACTCTGAGGTACTATCTCATAGCTATGAGTTTGGCTAGTGTAAAAGACTTAAGTCAGTAATTTGTCCCTTCTACAAGAAAGGGAAAATGACAAATGTAGAGGGGATGTGGGAAAACTGGGATAGTAACTGTTGGTGGAGTTGTGAACTGATCCAACCATTCTGGAGAGCAATTTGGAACTATTGCCAAAGATTTATAAAACCTTGTATACCCTTTAACCCAGCAATATCACACTAGGTCTGTATCCCAAAGAGATAAAGAAAAAGGACCTATATGTACAAAAATATCAGAGTGATATTCCTAAACTGCAGGTCTGATCATGTCAGACCCTAAATCCCCACTCATTAAACTTTAGTGGCTACCTATCACCTCCAGGATCAAATATAAAATCAAATGAAAAATCCTCTGTTTGGCTTTTAAAACTCTTTAGAATTTGCCTGTCCTCCCCTTTCCAGTCTTTTTATATCTTTCCCCTTTCCTCCCCTACATATTTTTGATCCTGTGACACTGGTCTCTTTGCTATTTCTTGAATAAGTCAACTCCATCTTCCTACTTTGGACATTTTCACTGGCTGTCCCCTGGGCCTGAAATGCTCTCTCTCCTCATCTCTGGCTCCTGGCTTTCCTGGCTTCTTCCAGTCCAAGCTAAAGTCTCATCTCCTACAAGAAGCATTTCCCAATCCTTAATTCTAGTCCCTTCCCTTTTTTGCTTATTTCCAATTGATCCTGCATTTAGCTTGTTTGTACATATTTACTTCCATGTAGTCACCCTTAATAGACTATGAGCTGCAACTGTATTTTGCCTTTTTTTTTTTGTAACTCTAATTCTTAGAACAGTGCATGATGCATAACAGGTACTTAATACATTTTTACTGACTTGTTGACTGACTTTAATGGCTTTCCATTTCAGGATAAGTAGATTATAAACTTTTGAGTCTGATATTTTAGGGCCTTCATACTCTACCTGAACCTATAATTGTATTCCAATTTTACCTAAAAATATTTTCTTTCACTCACTCTACCTTACAGGAAATCTGCCATTTTCCCTCCTTGCTGTCTACTATCTTAGTACCTTTTCTCATGCCTAAAATGTGTACTGCTCGGGATCTATGTTTATCTTTCTATTAGATTTCTCTAACTGTGAGAGAGAGATATTAAAATCTTCTATTTTATAATATTACTATCTATGTATTTTTGTAATTCAGTTAATTTTTTCACTTATCAATTTAGATGCTATGCTGTTTAGAGAACACAAGTTTAATACTGATACTTTCATGAGTTTATGGTTCCTTTAAGTATAATGTTATTTTCTTGTTTATTGCTGTTCGTAATGTGAATTATTTTTGTTTTGTTTGATAGCATGATTGCAACTCTCTTTTTGAGTCACTTGGTACATAGGAAATTTTGTTTCAGTTTCTATTATAACTGCTTTTTAGATGTATTATAAACCTTTTGGATGCATTTCTCACTCAATCTGCATCTGCCAGGTTTCAACTCCATAAAACCAGATGCCTTTCCTAAATTAAACTCATCACCTCTAATCTCATCACCAAGCTGTTAGCCTTGACTGACACCACCTCCCTCTTGCCTTCTCTCTCTTCTGATTAGAGGACTAGACAGTGAATACCAAACTCCTCCCAATGCTTTCTTTTTACAGAGCAAAACCTGGACTTTTGGGCTCACTCCACTCTGAATTTGCTGCTCCACCTGGTTTCAGTTTGACAGAACAAGGTGCCCCTGATCCCAAATACCCTTTAAGATCTTTCTTAACTTTTCCTGCCTCCTTTGTATATTGTCTCTCCCCTATCCCCATTAGATTGTAAATTCCTTAAGGGCAGGGACTATCTTTCTTTTCATTAATTGTATCCCCGGTACCCAATAACACAGTGCCTGGCACATGTTGTTCAGTCATGTCTGACTCTTCATTACCCAGTGGACTATATTATGTATGGGGTTGTCTTGGCAAAGATTTGGGAGTGGTTTGCCGTTTTCTTCTCCAGTGGATTAAGGCAAACAGAGGTTAAGTGACTTACCCAGGGTCATATAACTAGTAAGTGTCTGAAGCTGGATATGAACTCAAATATTCCTGACTCTAGGCCCAGCATTCTATCCACTGAGCCATCTAGCTGCCTTTGTCATATAGAAGGCATTTAATAAGTGTTTATTGGATTGAATTATTGGATTGGATAAGCAATAGATTGTGGGATTTTGTTTTCTTCTATAACTATTTTATTCAACTAATTTAAATCCGTTCACATTTAAAGCTATGAGAGTTAGGTTTATGTTTTTATCCATTTGTGTCTCCAATTTTTAAAAATCAGTATTTTTGGTTCACTTTCCTTTTTTAAGTCAGTAATTTGTCCCTATGATTAAGTTTGCTTAATATACTTTGATGTAACCCTATTCCCACAGGCTCTATTCCCCCTCTTTATCCCCTCCTTCCCATTGTCAGCCTTTTCCCTAGTTTTGGAATTTTAATTTATTGATTTCTTTCTTTCATTTATATATTTTATCCTAGCATCTATGTCTCTAGATGTCCCTTTCCTTCAAGGGCTATTTCTATTGCTACCTTCTCCTTGAAGCCTTTCCTGATTCATAACTGAACGTGATCTCTCCCTCATCACAATTCTTGTATTCTGTTGCCTGGACCTCTCCTTCCTGCCTTGCATTATGTGTATGTGTATATGTGTGTGTGTGTGTATGTGTATACATACCCCCATATATATACATATGCATATATATACATATGCATATATGATTATTGTTATTTCTTCTGTTAGATATTGTAAACTCATTGAGTGTTGGTGTCCAATCCAATAGACTACACTAAGCATTTATTCTCTGTGTTGTATCTGTCTTTGCATTTCTAGCTTCTAGCTAGTATATGCTTTGAGCACAACCAGTACTTTTAAATATTTGTTGAGTCGAATGAATGATCCTAGGGCCATGCTGCCAAGAAAATTGAAACCTAAGATAAATGGGGAGATGGTAAGAGAGTACCTAGTTTCCTTCTATGAGTTCAAGCCATCAGACCTGAATGAACTTGTTATCTCATTTTCAATGTATGGCACTGAAAAATTTGATAGATGTGTTTGCTAAACCACTCTGAAAAACGGTGGAGTTGGTATAGGAGAGATGTCACAGCGCTACAGATGAACAAATACTATCCTTATTTTCAAAAAAGAGAAGATAGGGGTTTCAGACTACATGCTGTATACCTTGCTTTGCTTCCCAGTAAAATGCTATTACTAAAGTAATGGTTTAGGAGGACTAAGAAAGGGGATTAGTAATCACTAAAAACCAGCCCTGGTTTTCAAGAAAAAAAATCAAGCCAAACTTTTTTGATGGGGTTATTAGACTAGCAGATAAGAGGAATGCCATAGACATAATATACAGAGTATACCAGTATATTAAGGTATATATGCTAATATGTATTTTATATTACATGGAAGCATATTAGTGATGGAATCCTAATAAAGTTGCCCCCAGCCCCAATATTCTAATTTCATTATAGGTCTGGCCCCATTGAACAGCAGGTCCACTGTACCTCCCTCCCCTGTTCTCTCCCCCCCCCCCCAATATCCTAACTTCTTCATATATGCCTCCCTCCTCACTAGAACAAAGTGTGTCCCTGAGCTCTTAGTTCCCACAGAAATGGCAGGTCTGTCCATGCTATGGGAACCCAGCTACTGCCTCTACCTAGTCACTGCCCCCAGACCCATTCTCACAGAAACAGGTGTGTTCTTGTATTCAATCACAATCACATCATCCATCTAGCCCAAGACAGGACAACAATAGCCAGCCAAGTAAGAGGGCAGCAGGATCAGAATGTTTAACAGTTGAACCATAGATGGGACACCTCCTCCATTACCTAATCCCTTAACAAAGCCCTCCTGCCTTTTTAATATTCATGATTTCTGTTATATGTAATTGCATCTTTACCCTACAAAAATCCATCTTACTTTCTCTGAAGTTGCTGGTTCCTCTTGGAGCTTAGCCCGCTTCATGAGAGGCATCAATCTCAATAAATGCCTCTACTTGGATTAGAGGTAGTCTGACTTTGAATTCTTTGAGATATTTCCACTACAACACATCATGAAACTGCAACAGTTTTTGGGTGGGCAGAGCCCCCACCTCAACATTAGTATATGTAAAAAAGAAGTATATGAAATTCATATAAATAAAATAAGTAAATATACCATACATAAAAATACTAATACATTAGGTTAAAATTGAACTATGAGTTTTGATATTTTTCTCAATTGTTTCTTACCAATAAGATGAAAGATATATAGACTGACAAGATTATTCAGAACTGGTCTGATTATGTTACTCTTCTTTTCTAGAACCTTTAAAACTCTTCAAAACATGTCTCTAGTCTGCTTTTTGAGGCTTATTTTTACATTATTCTCCTTTTGTAACCTCTTGTTTCAGTCAAACTTGGCTACTTCCTGTTTTCATCTCCCACCTCCCACCTCCCACCTCCCACCTCCCACCTCCCACCTCCCACCTCCCACCTCCCACCTCCCACCTCTCACCTCCCACCTCCCACCTCCCACCTCCCACCTCCCACCTCCCACCTCCATGTCTTTGCAAAACTTACCCCTAAGACTAGAATCTATTCCTTCCTCATCATTGTCTCTTAACAAGAATCAAGGATCAGAGGCTCAGGGGGCAATTTCTTATGTTGTTTTTTTCTGAACTCCTTAGCTGTTGGAGTATATTCCTCCTCTGATAATCACTTTTATACTGATCTATTTACACGTTGTAACTCACTAGTAGAATATAAGCCTATTGAGGTGGGCAGATAGAGCCCTGGGCCCAGAGTCAGGAAGATCTGAGTTCAAATCTAATCTCAGACACTTCCTAGCTGTGTGACCTTGGGCATCGCTTAACCCTGTTTGCCTCAGTTCCTCATCTGTAAAATAAGCTGGAGAAGGAAATGACAGATGACTCCAGGATTTTTGCCAAGAAAACCCCAAATGGGGTCATGAAGAGTCAAACATGATTGAAACAACTGAACAACACACAGCAACAATATCTCTAGTGGCAAGCACAGTGTTTCATACATAATAAAGTGTTTAATCAATGCTTGCTGGATTGGATTGGATTCAGTCCCAGACAATGGTGGTTAACATAGAAATAGACTAGAGAGAGGTCTCACTGGAGTGCCCCAGGGGCTCTGTCCTTAACCTTATTCTACACAAGATATTTACCAACGACTGAAATGATGGCATAAATGGTATACCAATCAAATCGTAGAGGAATAATTAATATCTTGGATGATACAATCTAAATTAAAAATATCTTAATAGTCTATACTGATGAACTGAATCTAGTAAGATGAAATGTAATAACGACAAAGGCTTACACTTTTTTTTTTTTTTTAACAAATCAGTTGTATGAGAGTAGGAAGGGTGAGAAATGGTTGGACAAAATTTCATGGGGGTTCTAGTGGATTTCATCTTGAATATAAGTTAATGTTGGGATGTTGTGACCAAAAGAGCTGTTGCAATCTAGGCTGTATTAGAAGTGAGGGAAGTGATAGTTCCACTGTGTTTAGTCCTGGCAACAACAACCAAACCACCACCACAGGTAGAATTTGCAAAGTCCTCTGAAGTTTGCAAAGTGCTTTGTATATGTTATCTCATTTGATCCTCTCAAAAGCCCAGTGAGGTAGATGCTATTGTTATCTTTATTTTACAGATGAGGAAACTGATGTCTGGGGATTATAGGACTTGTCTTCCAGTAGATAAGTGAGAAAGGATTTGAACTCACATCTGAATTCAAGTACAGTCTTCCTAACCCCAAGGCCAGCACTCTAATAACTGTAACATATTGTAGCTGCCAGATCATGTCTATTTGGAATACTGTGTTTCATTGTGGGTTCCATATTTTAGGAAGAATGTTGATGAATTAGAGGACATATTAGAGCATGGAGATTGGGGTAAGTGAGAGATGTGGAAGAGATGCTAAAGAGGAATCACATGGGGCCTAGGACTCACGTGGGAGCTTTCTGAGGATCAGTTACAAGTACTGAGTATGTTTAACCTGAAGAAAAGAAGATGTAAGGAGCTATGAAATTTGTCTTCAAGTATTTGAAAGAGTAAGTATTAGACTTCTTTTGCTTGGCCCAGGAGGGCAAACATAGGAGCAATTCGTGGAAATTATAGAGGTTGGGGTAGGTTTGATATACAGAAAAACTTCCCAATAATCAGAGTGGCTCCAAAGTGGAATGAGGTACCCCCAGGAGGTGGTTCTTTCCCCCTCTCAGTTTTTCAAGCAAAGGCTGGATGAGCATACTTGTTAATTACAGTGTAGAGAGAGTCTTTGAGTTCAGATGAGATTCTGAGGTCCCTTCCAGCTCTGAGAATGTGTGATTCTAATTCCTTGTTTAAATTTCACTTGCAATGCTATGTTGTTTGTGAGGAATATAGGCTCCTTCAGCAAACAGCAGAACTCCAGAACTGAAGCAACGTGGGAGTATAGGAGACCTTGCCGGGAGTGTTTCTCTGTGTAAATGTCAGGTTACTATGAGTCAGATGCTTCCTTGGGAAAAACGGATGGGTAGGGGCTGTTTCTTTAAGAGTAAAGTGGGAGATTACTTCCCCTGATTACAGAGAACTCAGGCTCAGGATTCCTATCTCTGTGGAGTCTTCCCGGTCTTTTCCTGTGTTAACACAGGAAATGGAGGAAAGGGCTGAGAGAGAAGAGCAGAAAACCTTGGGGAATTAACTGGGGCAGAAAGGCATCCAACAATTCAGCTCTTTTAATAATAATAAAAAAGATATATTTTGTCACACAGCTCTTAGACTGTCCATCATGATAATGACTGGTGCTGTATTTTCACTTGTATATGCAACTCAGCACCTTCTCTGAACTCTTAAGAGTTTTATAGAATACTGAGAAATTAAGTAACAGCCAGGATCACATAGGCAGTATTGGGTCCAGTATTGTGTCATAGGCAGGATTTGAATGCTAGTCTTTAGGGCTTTGAAACTGGCTCTTTATCCAGTCCATCTTGGTGGTGCTCTAGAGAAAGATTCTCTATAAACATTTGACTTCATACTTCTAATGTGCCATCTTTGGTCAACTACCAATGAGTTGATATATTCTTGGAGGAAATGAACCACATTGTTACTGATATTCTAGCTAGAAATGAAACAAAAAGTCAAGAAGTTGAACTTAAATAGAGACAAAGGAGTGGTTCTATCCTGTGCCAAAAGGCAGCAGCAAACATCATTTCATGGGACACATGGTCATCTCCCTGCAGTGTTAGCAGTGAGTGTAAGTGGATCACCCTGAAATCAGCTTGCAGTGGTTCTCAACCTTCCCAATGCTGCGACCCTTTAATACTCATATGTAGGGGTATCTGCATGTGGGCAGACCCACCTGGAGACGGATAGAGGAGCAGTGTCTCAGTTCCTAAGACCATCGCAAATATGTGTTTTCTGACCTCTGTGACCTCTGTGAAAGGGTCATTCGACCCCCAAAGGGGTTGCAACCCACGGGTTGAGAACTTCTGGTTAGAGGATGAAGATGCGGACATGTTGCATGAAGAATTTGACAAATTCCTCTAAAGAAAGTCAACATTGACACTGTAGTGTCTTCAGTATGAAGGTAGGAACGGGAGAAGGCAGTGAAAAATATATTAGAAGATATATTTTAGTACTAAAAAAACAAAAGATGCTAAAACATTATACATAGTTTAGAAGTCTGTACATTGTAAGTATTTCCTTCAAAAAGGGTTTGAAAGAGCTGCATATTGTGAAGACTGGAGCAACCTCACAAAAAGTGAAATTGGACTACCTGATCACAGCAGGGAACGACTTGGGAGTAATTGTGGAGTCAGCTTTCTGGGCAGTCAGATCATCAGCTTGTTGGATCAAAGGTTAAAAATCAATATCAAATTGAAAGGATGGATAAAAATGAGAATATACTTCAGCTAATCATAGCAACTCTAATTGGACTTGTTAAACTAGCTATTGATGCTGCAAAATGGGAAATTAACAAAAAAGACAATGGGTTTGTCACATACTTAGAAAGAAATGTTTTTGTACCTAGAAAATTTAAACCAATGCAAAACAGCGGCCAAAATGAGGAGGTAGAATGAGCTCAGAATCTCCTTATCCGGCAAACACGATGACACTGTATGTGGAGAGACTGTCAGCCGAGGACAGCATGAGTACTAGCTCATTTTCAAAATACTGTGGGGGAGGATGAGCCCTATTATTCTATGAAACTGGTGAAAAACAGTGGAGGGTAAATGAGTCCACAGAAAGAGCTTGGCTGGTTGCTCCAGACAGAATCCCCCTTCAGTGCTGGGCTCCCAGCTCCCAACACTGGTGTACTTGTTGTCCCTCACATATGACATCTCGTCTTTCATCTCTATTCCATCATACTGGTTGTCCTGCATACCTAGAATGCTTTCCTTCTCTGTTTCTGTCTGTTAGTTTCTTTGGCCTTCAACAATTACCTCAAGTCCTGCCTTCTGAAAGAAGCCTTATCTGGTCACCCTAGCTCTTAGTGCCTTCCTCTCTGAGATTACAATCCACCAACTTTGTATACATTTTATATGTAACAGGTCTCACTCATTAGAATGAGAGCTTTTTAAGGGCAGGGACAAAAAAGTTTTTGTCTTTGCATCTTCAGCACTTAACATAGTACCTGACACATGGTAAACATATATATAAGCATTACTTTAATAAATGCTTGATGACTGACATTTCTTCCAGTATAGCCATAAGTCAATGAAACTAGAAAAAGGGCAACGAATACATGTGAAATAAAATAACTCTGATAGTACTTCTACAGCAATCTGTTTTCATTAGCGATGACAAGGGAACTACCAGATCTGCCTCTGCATTGTCCAGTATCTGATGTGAGGAAGCTATAATAGCATAGGAAGAACAGCTGGACCTGACCAAAAAACCACGTGCTAAAGATGATGAAATTTAAAAGACATTGAGAGGTCTTTGGATCATAGATTTAGGGTTGGAAGGGACGTTAAAAATCATCTAGTCCAATGCCCTCATTTTTATTAATTTGGAAATGAGACTCAACTAGGTTAAATGACTTATCCAGGGTTACACAGGTACTAAGGAGTAGAGCTGGTATTGACTTTCAAGATCTCTCAAAGAGGGAGAAGATTCTGTAAGATGGAAAAGATCACAGATGATACTCTGACCAACAAAGGTTGAGTAAGAAGATGCTAACACTATAGCTCTTCACTCTTACTTTCACATCTCTATAAATCTTGAGAATAGTATATGCGTATGTTGAAGATATGCCTGATGAAAACATAAAAATGCCAGACTTCTGCAATTTTCTGTGGGAATCCTCATTTTAAATGACAGAAATGAATAACTACTTTAAATAACATAAAGTCCAACTGTGTCTATTTGTTAATTATGAAAAAAAACTTGACTCAGTAGAACAAGATATAGCCTCAAATTCATCTTTAAATGAGAAGCCTTATTTTCCTATGCTAAAGTTTTACACATACACACACGCACACACACACACACATACACACATACACACACAATTCCATGACACTTGCTTCCATGGAGATCAACTTTGTTTAGTGATTTTTTCATTATCAATATCAAACAAAGCAAAAAAAAAAGATTCTGACTAAAGATGTAACACTTATGAGAGGATGTACTGTGTCAAGTCCAAATAGAAGAGGAATTATCTATGGGGATATCTAGATACGTGCTTGCTGATGACACTGTGCTAAGTAAGTAACTTGCCCTCTCTTGAAACCCACAGACACTCAAAAGAGTCAGCCTAGCAATCCATTGAGGAAACATAAAGTGAATGAAAACCATATTTTCTCCACATTTTCACATGAAGTTGGAGGAGGGACCCTTTTATTTAGTCTATTAGTAAAAATACTTTGTATAAGCGCTGCAGACGGGAACCAGAATTAACTAGGGGGAGAAGAGCAGGCTGGATCCAATTTGGGGGGGTGTTTTTAATGATGCCAAGCCTTTCCTTGCTGGAAAAGGCTATCATCTTAACACCAATATTCTTTCTCCCAGTGCTACTATGTGCTTGTGAATTGTGGAATCATAGCTGATCAGAAGACTTGAAAAGACTCAGACACTTCTTAGCTGAGTGACCCTGTGCAAGTCACTTACCCTTTGTTTGCTTCAATTTCCTTAACTGTAAAGTGGGGATAATAATAGTACCTAGTTCCCAGGATTGTTGTGATGATCAGATGAGACAATGTGTGTAAGGCACTTATCACAGTACCTGGCACATGGTTATCTCTATATAAATGCTAATTATTACGATTATGACTATTAATTGCAGATGACTCAAAGGACAATGAAAATGTGTATGGATCAGAGCATCTGGGTTTGAATTCCAATTCTGTCATAACCCGGCACCTAACCTCTCTGGGCCTCAGTTTCTTAATCTGTAAAACTAGAGAATTGAACCAGCTGACCTTTAAAGTTATTATCAGCTCTAAATCTAAGTCGAATACAATATATTACCAATGATGTCTTGTGTGGGAGATTTGGAGCAGATCTGTGATTTTACTGGTTTAGAAAATTCCCTCTACTGATTAGAAATCCTCATCTTCTCTGCAACTTGTAGACTCACAGAGTTATTTACAGTACTTGTCTATGGTCACACAGCTAGTATATGTCAGAGGTGGGACTTCCTGACTCTGAGGTTGGCTCTATACCTTTCATGTGACAAATGGTATAAAATTAATCATCCAGGACAAGTCTGATCAGAAAAAGGAGAATGAAGAATAACATGGACAACCGGAGTATCTTGCAAATATTAAAAGAATCAGACAAAGGCTAATAGAGTAATTCCTTTTCATTATCGTCTCATCCCACCCAGCCCCTGTAAGCACCCAAATAACAAAAGGGAGAGGGTGCAAAGGGAAGCTAGCAGTATCAGGAAGGGACAAGAATGCTCAGGCTATAAGAAGGGAAAAGAAGAAAATGTATAAAAAAGTGTTAATTACTCCCCTGTAAGCTTGGATGGTTTGGTACCTATTTTGGGGGGCAGCCTTGGGAGATCTAAGCCTCATAGTTAAGCTTTTTTTTTTTTTTAAGGCTAGGACTATGTTTTGTTATAATTCTACTTACTAATATAAACATATATTATATATGCATGTATATGTTTCATTTTAGTTAAGCTCTTGATGCAACAGAATTGCTATAAATCTTTGGTGGTTATTGCCACAGGAGCCAGTAATTAGCACCCTATTTTTCACCAGGAGCAGAGTACTCTGGCTTTTCTGGAAGCAGTGCCATCTAGTGTCCATAATACAGTGCTATGCTTTTTTTGGTTGGGCAGCAGAGGGCGGGATTCGCCCTTGGCAGGCTGAAAGGTGTTGCATGGTGACTTGGGAAAAGATAATCCCTTGCAGGGAAGCTGCCAACACTTTGAGACAGATTTCTGGGTGATGTTTGGCTCACTCATTTGGACGTGAATTACTGCAATTGCAATGCTAAGTATTAGGCAGTATGAGAGATCCTTGCTGGACTGTGTGGAAGACTCATTTTAAGAACCATTTTGGGGGCTAAAGGGGGTAGAAGAAGTCTTGCTGGAGATTTTTAAGAAGGGCTTAAGTGAAGAGCTCTAAGTCTGTTTCAAGATGCTCTCTCCTGTTCAACCTGACAGGTCTGAGGGACATGGGCTGTCTAGATAGCAGACAGAATCTGAAGACAGGGCAAGCCAAAGACTCAAAGGATGGAAGGGAAAGCAGTCCTGAACCCATGCAATTGGGCTCACCCTGGCCCAGGTAAACTTCCCAGATTTGACAATCCAGGGCAAGCCATGGTGTGGATTCCCAGGTTATGTGGCTCAGCAATGTTACTGCTTCTAAGGTCAAGATACAAAAAGAACAGTTTGTGGATTAATAGGACAGATTGACAAACAGTCAGTAGTGCCCTAAATTCCCCAAAGTGGGTCTCTGATAGGCCTGCTCGAGCCTGTTTCAGATGTAGGACCAGGTCCTCCCTTCTGGGGTCACAGAGCTGGATAATGCCCCTCCTCATGGGCTCAGAGAGCTGGGCCTGAGGCCCTTTCCATAATTCTATTACCACAAAGGGAGTATGAGGTTGAGATCAACAGGAGGGAGCTGAAATTTACCTAGGCTATAGGCCTTGGTTTGGGAAAGAACAGATTCACAAATATATCAGGATAAGGAAGGCCTTGGTAGAAAGGGACCTTAAATTCAGGCCTCCACCGTGTCTCATGTAAGGGGATGGGAACAGGCCTTAGTGATCAGGGAGGCCTGAAAGAAGTGTTGGGCTTGGTCTTTATCTCTACTCTTTCTCTCTTCTAAGTAAGATCTGGAAGGGACATCAGGTCATTGTTTCTAGCTATCGCATTTTACAAATGAAGAAACAAAAGCTGAGAAGGTTTAAGTGACTTGCTCAGGGTTACACACCTAGCGTGTGAGTCAGGGTTTGAACTCAGGTCTTTCTGATTTCAGGTCTGAGCTTCATCTATTGCACAGAAAGCACTCAGCCAAGAAATCAGGGCCTTTCCTCAAGCAGACCTATCAGTCCGGTGGGAACCTCACAGCCTATTTCCTCTCTGGGGCAGGCAAAGAGTAAGAAGTTGGAATCCTTTTTTCCCAGAAGAGGGGGAGGACAGAATTTGGAGAGAGAAGCTTGACAGGTGCCTGGAAGATTCCCTTCTCATCTCCTACCAAGTGGGGGCAGATGCAAAGGGAAGGAAATGCCTACAATTCATGTGAAGGGTTAGAGGTGGTACTGTGGAGGATGAGGAAGCAGCAGGGCCTCTGAGTCAGGAAGACCTAGGTTTAAATCCGGCTCCTGCCAGGTAATGACTGTGTTGCTCTGGGCAATTCACTCAGTCTGTCTCAGTAGCTAACCACCCCCAAACTCCCAAGCAACTCTCTGAGACTATAAATTACTGAGCTTGATGGAGGAAGTTCTTCACCAGAAACTCCTTACACTGATAAAATCTTAGATCTGTTTAAAAAAGAAAAAGGAAGTAGCCTTGGGGTTGGTGGATGTTTATTGGTGGTTTGAGAGGCTGGCTTGGGAGCTGTGAGTGCAGCATCTTGGAGGGAGTCAGTGATTGCTGTGTGCGAGCAGAGATTTTATAAGTCTGTTGGAGAGAAACTGTAGAATTGGGAAAGGCTAGAGATTTAGTGGAGTGTGCATTTGGAGCTTGGGAATCACAGCAGGTCCCTGAGGACTTGGTATGAGTATATGGGAGGGATAGAGGAAGGAAACAAGCATTTATTAAGCACCTACTGCATGTCAGGCTAAGTGCTTTACAGATATTAAATTGGATCCTTACAGCAACACAATGAGGTGGGGTGCTCTTATCATCACATTAGATTGTGAGATCCCTGCCCAGGGTCACACAGCTTATAAGTGTCTGAGGCCCTATTTGATTTTACATCGTCCTAATTCCAGGACCAGTGCTCTATCTGCTGCACCACCTAGTTATAATGAGTGTGGAATAGAGATGGTACTTGGGGATGGGGCTATCACCTGATGGCTAGAGCTCTTCCTGCTTCTCCCTACTGCTTCTCCTTCCTGTGAAGTCACTGTGGAGTGAGTGACGATGAAAGGCTCTAAGACTAGATTCTGTCCAGCACGGTGCATCTGGATCATGCATAGGCTTCAGGTTCTTCTTGGTATCTGTTGAAGAAAGGGTGTTCTGCAGTAAGGGCATAGACACAGGGGCGAGAGTGTCTGGGTCACTGGCCCACATGGACACATTTGCTTCCAGATACGGTGTTGGGATCTCAGATAATCCTGTCGCTATGGAAGGGAACTAGCAGTTGAGTGTGGATTGTTTTGTATCCGTGGCAGCATCAGCCACTAAAAAGACCAAAATAGGTTTTTGCATAGTCAGTGAACTAGCATTTATTACTAATTATGTGATAGGAATTATACTAAGTGCTGGGGATGCAAAGACAAGCAAAAGATACCTCTCAAGAAGGGCATTGTCTATGGGGCAGACGACATGCAAACAGCTATGTATAAACAGCATTATATATACACACATGTCTATGATCTATATGTTATACATGCATACACACATACCATATATACACATATTCATTGTTGTTGTTCGGTCATTTCAGTCGTGTCTGACCCTTTGTGACCCCATTTGGGGTTTTCTTGGCAAAGATACCAGAGTGCTTTGCCATTTTCTTCTCCAGCTCATTTTACAGGTGAGGAAACTGAGGCAAACAGGGTTTGGTGACTTGCCCAGGGTCACACAGCTAATAAGTGTCTGAGGCCAGATTTGAACTTAGGTTTTCCTGACTTTAGGGCCTGCGCTCTATCCACCTAGCTGCTCCAACATATATCCATATATATGGTAAATATGAGATAATCTCATATGGAAGGCACTAAGATTAAGGAGGACTGGGAAAGGCCTCTGTAGAAGGTAGGACTTTAGCTGAGATTCAAAGAAAGCCAGGGGGCAAAGATGAGGAGGGAGAGAGTTCCATGCATGGAGGCCAGCCAGATAAAAGGCTTGGAGTCAGGAGATAGAATGTCATGTGCAAGGAATAGCAAAAAGGCCATTGTTGCTGGATTACAGAGTATATGGAAGGGAGGAAGGCATAAAAAAATGAGCACAGGCTGTCTCACATGGAAGGGGCTGGTGGGAAATCTATTGCGAAGGATGTCATTTTCTGGAGGATGCTGTGATAGGAAAGATGGAGTTATGGGAAGGATGACGTCCTGAGGAGCCCAGAGCCACAGAGAAGATGGCATGAACATGAGGACCCCTATGTCAGGAAGGATGGAGTGGCAATAAGGACTGACCTACTCTGGGAGGTAGTTGCTGTAACTATTATTATTCCCATGTTACAGATTAGGAAAATGAGGCTTAGGTGGTTAGGGGGCTTGTCCAGCATCACACAGCTAGTAAATATTAGAGGCAAATGGAAAACCCAGACCTTCCTGAATCAAAAATCCATCACTCTGTGACTCTTTGCTGCCTCTCATCAGGCGAGGCAGAGAATAGAAAAGAATACAGAGTTGCTAGAACAAAGTTTAGACGGGGCTCAAGGGAACAGGAACATCACAGGTGTCACTGAGGTTGAGGGGCAGGGAGAGTCCCTGAGGCCCGTGGGCCTGTGGCTGTGGGAAGAGGTCAATGATTTGAGAAGGAATATGGAGGTCTTGGGGGGAGTGGTGGCTATCTCTGTGGACCCTGGGTAAGGGAAGAGAAACCTTATGCTTAGTCTGGGGTGACATCATCTGACTTGCCCTGTGCTTGGGCAGTGTGGGGATGGTGGCTTCAAGCAGAGACCAAGACTCTTCCATAACTCCTCTCTCCCAGAATCTATGAGGCATAAGCTCCTTTCCTGCTGACCCCCAGACCAGTCTCTTTGTCCCTTACCTGCCTTTTTGTCTTTCTGTCTATTCTGTAGGAAGCCTCTTCCTTCCTTGGTCAGAGGCTCAGGCTGTTGATACTGTTGACTTGGTTGCCTGGCAACCCCAGCCTTGGCAACCATCCCCTCCCCTCCTTTTTGCCCTCCCCCTAAGTCCCTCTCTCTTCCAGCCTGCCACTGGTTTCAGTTTGAGAAGGTGGTAGGTGGTGGTAACAATATGAAGAGGGCATTTATTTAGGGGGAGGATCTGAAAATCACTTTCCTTCCAGTACCTGGTCTGATTGTAAGACATCATTGGATCCTAGTTTTAGAGTTAGCTCAGAAGTAAACCTCAAAGAGATCAAATGAATTGCAGTAGCGTACACTGGCAGGGAGTGGCAGAGATGAGATTTGTCACTTGACTCTAAACCCAACAGTGTTTTCACTGTGCTGGGGTGGGCTTGGATCCTAAGGCCTTAGATATCTCAGACACTCACACAGACTTCCTGGGAGTCCCCCTTGCTGCCTCCCAAACTTTGTCTCTAGTAGTCAATGGCTAGCTGAGAGGGGGCCTGGATGGTCAGTACCAAAATGTACAGGCAGGATCAGACAGGGCTATCTGGACAATGTCTCTCGGGGTATCCCCTCGTCCCCAGCCAAACCAACCTATCCAATCCAACAAATATTTATCAAATGGTTCTTATGTTCAAGGGACTCTTAGGTGCTAGAGATACAAAGATAAAATGACATGTAGTCCTTGTCCTCAAGGAGCTTACAGTCTGTGTGGGAAACCAATAGGTAAGTATACATATGATATTTTGAGAAGGAAGGAAACAATAATTCAGGAGCGCAGAAAAGGTTTCCCAGAGAATGAAACGTGTGCTGAACCTTGATGATAATAATAGCATTTTTACATCAACTTAAGCTTTGCAAAACAAACAGTTATTAGGTGGCGTGTGGGATGGATGGAGTGCTGGGGCTGGAGTCAGGAAGAAGTGAATTAAAACTGGCCTCAGACACTTTCCAGGTGTGCAACCCTGGGCAAGTCATTTCACCTCTCCTGCCTCAGTTTCCTCAATTGTAAAATGGGAATAATAGCACCCATCTTCCAGGATTGTTGTGAGGATCAAATGAGAGAAGGTTTATGAAGCACTTAGCACAGGGCCGGGCACATAGTAGACACTTGATAAATGCTTGTTCCCTCCTTTCCCCTCATTTGACCCTTTGAGGTAAAAGCTGTCATTATCCCCATTTTACAGATGAGGAGACTGAGGCTCCAAAAGGTTAATTGACTTGCCCAGGGTCACCCAACCAATGTCTGTTGTAGGATTTGAACTCAGGTTTTCTTACCTCCAAGTCCAGCATTTAATTTCTTGTACCACTTAGCAACCTTGATTAAAGCTAGGAATTCCAAAACATTGTAGATATTGGAGGCAGCCTGTGTGAAATGCATGCAATACTAAGTTTGGGAAATTGGGCCAATAGGACTGGAACATGGAATTCACAAATATGATATGGAATAGTCTGACTCCAGACTGTGGAACACTTTAAATGTCAGGCTAAAGAGATTGTATTTTATCCTAGAGGAAACAGGGACCCCTGAAAGATGGAACAGGGGAGTAGCATGGCCAGACCCATGTCTTAGTAAGGTTTTCTGGGCAGCTTCTTGTGGGGTATTTGGGAGAGAAGTGGGATTGAAAACAGAGAAACCAGCTAGGAGGCTATTCCAGTAATCTAGCTAAGGGGAAAAAAAAGTTCTCACAAGTCGCTGAACATTGAACAAAGGGGATGGTTTACTTTGGCAGGTCTGAACTAATAGAGCAATCACGTGAGTGAAGAAAAGGGGACATACACAAGAATATTGTGAAGGTAGTACAGACAAAACATTGCAACTCGTTGGCTATGGGGATGAGGGAGAGGTAAGAGTCAAGGAAGACTTGATAGATGTAAATGTGGGTCATGGAAGAATGATGGTTGCTCTCCATACAAAAAGGGAAGCTTGAGGAGGGCTGGGCTTAAGGAGGAAGACAATGAGTTCTGTTTTGGACATTGTGAGTTGGGCTATATAGAGGAGATGTCTAGCCTACAAGCTGGTGATGTGAGACTGCAGTTTAGGAGAGAGATTAGATCTGGATAGGACTGAGGAATTTTTTGTGTAGAGATGGTAAGTGCATCTCCATACCTAGGTCTCAACCAGCTCAGAGTCAATTGGTGCCATATGTCACTAGTCGCATGCCAGACCTACCATTCTTACTCTGCTAATCTTCATTCTGGAATAATAGCCACCATTTAACTGATATACTCCTACTCAAGCTACTAGAGACATTTTTGGGTGCCTAACCTCAGCTGGGCCTGTTTCCTGAAAATTTTATACTTTATTCTTTTTGTTTCCTTATCCAGGTATCTGATCCATACTTTTCCCCTTACTTCCTAACCCCAGCCCTACCTTTCACACTGCCTGGAACTGACAACATCATTTCCCCTCCTTGACTCTTCAACTCTTCTCAGTGTCTTCACAGGCTCTCCTTCCTTTTCTCTTGTTTCAGAGGGTGAGCCATTCCTATCCATTGCCAAGGTAGGATCACATCACTCTCACCTACCTCATGGACACTGATCCAGTCAGCCCTAGTACTATTTCATGCATAGGACTCACAGCACACAGCAAACTGAAGGAGAGAGTGAAAGGACCAGCATTTTCCTGACAATGCTTCCCGATGGTCTCAGCCTGATACAGCTTCCTGGTCTGGGGCCACTAAAAGTCCCATGCCCATACAGACAGGGCCTCTCAGACTTGGTGGGTGCCTGAGACCACAGGAGTTTCCATACTCCACCCTTTCTGATGAGTTGTTGACCTGTCACATTTCCAGATGTAGACAATGGGCGCCAACTCTAGAGAAACTAAGTGTCATGGTGTGTTAGACCAAAGTAAACCATCCCCTTTGTTCAGTGTTCAATGACTTGTGAGCACCTCTTTTTGTTCCAGTATCAAACCTGAACAAATAGGTGCTGGCATGCCTACGGCATATGGTGATTGTTGTTGTTCAGTCATTTCAATTGTGTATGACTCTTCATGACCCCATTTGGGGTTTTCTTGGCAAAGACACTGGAGTGGCTTATCATTTCCTTCTCCAACTCATTTTCCAGATGAGGAAACTGAGGCAAACAGGTTTAAGTGACTTGCTCAGGGTCACACAGATAGTAAGTGTCTGAGGCTGGATTTGAATTCATGAAGATAAGTGTTCCTGACTCCAAAGCCCAGTGCTCTATCCACTGCACCACCCAGATGCCTTCATGGAGTTAGGATAGGTTTGGGTTCAAATCCTGCTTCCGACACTTATTAGTTGTGTGACCAATGACAATTCATATAACATTTTAGGACTTCAGTTCTATTATCTGTAGAATGGGGAAAATTATATCTGTAGAACTTGCCTTACAATGTTATTGGAGGATCAAGTGATACAATGTTTGTTAAATATTTTATAGAACTTAGAGTGCTATATAAATATTATCTATTGTTATTATTTGAGAAGTTTCCTCTAGGACTATCCATTCTTTCATTTTATGTTGGAGATCCTTCTCTTCTTCTTACCTTGGCAAGTCCTCCCTCTTGTTGCCAATTTACTCACTAGGGCACTCAAATGGCTCCATCCCAGTCATTGACAAAGAGGAGACCCTTAAATACCTGATGATCAACCACAATGTTTCTCCAGACAGACATAACATAAAGTGCTAACTATGACCTTTTCTACCTCTGTACCCCAAAGCACTTTGTTACACCTATGAAACAACACAATTGAAGAGTGTATTATTATTATTTGGTTGCCATTTCATACAGTTGACTCATACTGAGCACACACAGGCCAATAAACTCTTCAAGTTTCTTTCATATGAACTACTATCAAGCCACAACTTCCCCCATCTCATATTTGTGCAGTTTGTTTTTTATTTGATGTGAAGACTTTATATCATTATTAATAAATTTCAGTCTATTATATTTTGTCTATTGTTCTAGACAGTCAAGGCATTTTTGTATTCTGTCTCCCAGTGTGTCATCTGTAATGCTCAGTTTTCTGTAATCTGCTAATTTGAAAAGTGTGCCTTCTCTTCCATCAACTAAATTATTGATGAAGATGTTTAACAGAACAGATAAATTCCATATAGGTTGACATTGAACCGTTAATCATTACTTTTTGAGTCCAGTTATTTAGCCTGGTTTGAATCTACTCAACAATACAACTGAAAGTAGGAAAATTCTAATTATCTATTATGCACTAGGATTGTGGGTCTCAAATCAGCATCAGACAAAGCATTGAAAGAACAAATGAGCCTGTGATCATTCTGCTGGCACTTTGCTGGTACAGTAAGTTGGGCACAATGGCTCAAAACTTTGTTCAAACGCTAAAAAGAGCAATGAGCCTGCCCGCATCAAGTTCTAGCTACTTCTCAGTGGATGGTAGCAGAGAACAACCTATCAGCTATAAGAACTGGGGGGACATCTGGAAGAGGAAATGTCATACCCAAAAGAGAGTGAGATGTGACACCCAACTGAAATGCCAGAAGAAAGTGGCACAGTGTCATCACCAGAAGCTCCATTAGCAGCTCTGCACTTTAGGATGTGTGAGTTGCCCTAGACACATGCCCATCCTGGCCATGTTTGTTCTTTTTGTGTGTATCCTACATGTTTGTGCCCTGGCCACATAAATTTCTCTTGTGTGCTCCTTCCTATATAAACCTTGGTGGCATGTATTTCCTAGATGTTTGTCTTCTATATATAATCACTCTCTGTTTGGGTGAGTTCTCTATATTTATCTCCTTTCCTATTGGTAGCATTGTAACCTCTTGGAAAGTGAACTCCTTATGTGCATGGAATGTTCTTTTCTAAACACTTTATTTGCTATGTGGTTTGGTTTGGTTAAATATCTCTTGCTTTGAATTGATGTGTCCCCTGGCTGGCTGGTAAGAACAAACAAATTGGTGGGAATTCATGAATTAGGTTTTGAGAGGATGTTGACCCATAGAGTGTCTCAAACCTACGGTAGTTTTTCTTGAGGACACATGTTCCCTTGGTATTACAGGAAGGATCAGTTTGTACCAAAAATGTCCATGGCCGCTTTCTTGGTAATGGTAATAAATAAATAAAAATCTAGATACAACCTGCATTTTCAACAGTTGTGGAGTGGCTGAATTAATTGGCATATAGTAATGAAATGGAATGCTACAATACTGTAAAATATGACAACTATAAAAATGACAGGTGGCAATGATGTAGCAGGGTGCTAAACTTCCAGTCAGGTAGACCTGGGTTCTAATCCTGCTTCTGTGCTTACTACCTATGTGATTATGGGATAGGGGCTAGTTAGTTACTTGTAAAAACTTCTCTAAGGCTTTTCTTCTTTGATGGAGAGAATTCCCATACTCAAAGAATCACTGATTCTTAAAGTGTTAACTTGATGCATGAAAGAGACAAAGAAATATGGAGAGACATGAGGTGATGCAAAGTAAGGAATAAGAAGACTACATTAAAAAATGTCAACCATTCCAAAGCTTTATAAGTATCCATAAGGAAAAAAATTCCAAAAAATTGGAATGGGACATAAATTGTTATCGTTATTAGTTTTAAGAGTATATACTGAGAGATTATTTTTCTGTATTAGCCACTAGGTGGTATTGCTGCCCCTAATCTGATCTTGTGCCATGCACTAGGAAGTTCTGTACTCCCCTTATGTACTCAACCCAGTCCTAGAGGAAGCTCTGCCGAAGTGCCAAATTCTCTGTGGTTCTCAGAGAACTAAACACATTTCTCCCTGATCCCCTCTCCTTCCTCATCATTTCTTTAATAGGGTGACTGCATGCACATCATTAGTATAAGAAGTCTGGTCAGTGTGGATTTATCCAGGCAAAACTAACTCTTAAGTTTCTACCCATGGGAAAACCTTGATTATTCCATATGTCCTATTATATTTACCTGAGCCCTGGTCATAGAATCAGGACATCATACCTGCTTCAGCCACACAGAAAAACAAAGCATGTCACTGTGCACAGTTTTTCCTCATAGGCATTGGATTTGACTCATATTTTGACTCTCAGTTTTTGACATATTGACTCACTGGATTTTGACTTCTCAAATTCTGACTTTTTTTTACTCATAATATTGATTCCCAAATTTCAACTCCTTAATTTTGACTTCTCAAATCCAGACTTTTTTTTTGATTCCTAGATTTTGACTCCCAAATGCTGACTCCCGGATTTTGACTCCTGAACTTGACAATTTTACCACCCCATTTCGACTCCACAATTTTTACTCCCTGATTCCATTGTGACTCCCAAATTTTGACTTCCTGGATTGTGAATCCCACATTTTGACATTTTGACTCCCAGATTTTGATCCCCAAATTTAACTCCTTGATTTTGACTTTCAAACTTAGACTTTTTGCCTCATGAATTTTATTATACTCCCTTGATTTTGATTCTCAAACTTAGATTTTTTGACTCCTTAATTTGGATTCCTTGATTCTGACATTTTGATTCCTGAATTTTTACTTCCTGGAATGTGACTCCCGAATTTTGACTTTTTGAGTCATGAATTTTAACTCCCAGATTTTGATTCCCAAATTTTAATATCTTTGTTTTACTTCTCAAGTTTAGACTTTTTGGGTTCTTATCCTTCTTGGCCTCTCTGCAGTATCTGATGCTATTGACTAGTAACTCCAAAATACCCCATCCTTTGTTGGCTTCCAAGGCACTAGGTTCTTCTTGTTCTCTAATCACTCTCCTTTCTATGTTCTCCTCCCTGGCAATGGCATTCATTCCCATGGATTAAACTATCACCTTTATGGGTATAACTCTCAAATCTATAGCTGACCTCTTGTCTGATGTACCAGACTTTCATTTTCTTTTTCTTTTTTTTTTTTTGGAGGGGGGAGGCAGGGCAATTGGGGTTAAGTGACTTGCCCAAGGTCACATGGCTAGTAAGTGTTAAGTGTCTGAGGCAGGATTTGAACTCAGGTTCTCCTGACTCCAGGCCTGGTGTTCTATTCTCTGTGCCACTTAGCTGCCCCCAGACTTTCATTTCTAATTGCTTATGGGACAGCTTCATTGGTATGTCTTGCTGGTACCTCATATTCCATAGGTAAAAAACAAACAAACAAACATTTTTGTGATTTATCTCTTCAACCTTCCTTTTGATATCTCTATTCCTCTCAGAAGGAGAAGAATTTACCTGACCTTCATGTTTAAAACCTTGGTTTTAGTTTTTACTTTTCTCCCTCTCCGTTGTTGTAACATTCCTCTCTTTGATCTTCCCAGTGCTACCACCCTCATTACCCAGAATATTGTAATAGTGTCCCAACATTTCTTCTAGCTTCTATTCTCATTGCTGCAATCCATGTTTTTCCTATCGCTGCCAGACCAGCCTTCCTTTGGCATAGATTTGGTCACGTAATTCTCCTGCTGGAAATCCTTCAATGTTTCCCTTGTTATTGTTCAATCATTTTTTCACTATGTCCAATTCTTTGTGACTCCATTTGGAGTTTTCTTGGCAAAAATACTAGATTAGTTTGCTACTTCCTTCTCTAACTCATTTTACAGATGAGGAGACTGAGGCAAACAAGGTTGAGTGACTTGCACAGGGTCTTATAGCTAGTAGGTTTCTGAGGTCAGATTTGAACTCAGGAAGATGAGTCTTCCTGACTTTGGGTCTGGTGATTTGTCCACTGAGCCAATTTAGCAGTAGCTTTTCCCCATTTCTTACTAAATAATATTTGGACACATTAGTCTGACCTTAAATCCCTCCACAGTTAGGTATCCACCTAACCTTTCCAGTCAATCTCATATTATTTGAAATTAGCATAGAGAAGGAAGAAAGGCAGGGTTTAGTCAGGGTTGGAGATTATCAGGAGAACGGTGGAAATACTAGGAGGTGAAGGATTCAAGGATGAAATACAGTACAGGAAAAGGTTGACCATAGAGGCAAGACTGTGAAGAAAACAGAGCTAAAGGTAGGGTAATGAAATGGAGCATAGAGAGGGACTGGAGACTCAAAGCTCCCAGTGATGGTGGAGCCAGAGTGGAACAAGAAAAACAAGCATGTGAGAGACATGAAAGGAAAGGAGATTGTGATCAGAGAGGGGGATCCCAGAGTCCAGCAGGTTGCATAATCTAGAGCAGTTGTTCTCAACCTTCCTAATGCCACAACCCTTTAATACTCTTATGTGTGCGTATCTGCATGTAGGTGGACTCGCCTGGAGACGGATAGAGGAGCGGTGTCTCGGTTCCTAAGACTATCGGAAATATGTGTTTTCTGATGGTTTTAGGCAACTTCGTTTGACCCCCGCCAAAGGAGTTGCGACCCATAGGTTGAGAACTGCTGGTCTAGAGTGATGGTGAAGACTAGACAGTGTGTTCATTTGGAGATGGAATTCACAAGAGCTGAGAAGGCTGAGGAACTGTAGGGCCAGCATTAGGAATATAGTTTCCAGGGAATTAAAAGAAGCTAACAAGCTCATCATTCTGTAAGTTCACCAAGTTGTTTGGAAACCCCCTTGATCAACTTTCTACATTTACATCAATTTTAAATATGCCTTTCTGAAACTCTTACCTTCTTTGTTCTGCCCCTGGGACTAAAGAGAATTTTTTTTATATCTCTTCCACATTACAACAGCACTTTAAGTACTTCAATATTGCTATCATATTCCTCTTATTTGCCTTCTCTTCTCGAGGTTAAACGTGCCCAGTTTCTTCAATATGATCTTCATATGACATGATTGCCAGTTCCTTTACTGTTGTGACTGCCTTCTTCCAGACAACTTCAAGCTTGTCTATGTCCTTCCTAAAATGTGGTACCCAGAGTTGAACACAGGACTCTAGCCATGGTCTGACCAAGGCAGAGGATGGTAGAACTATTAGCTCCCATGTGACGGATAATTGTGCCTCTTTTAATGGAGCTTAGGCTAGCACTAACTTTTGTGGCTATCATATCACACTATTGATACTCATTGATCTCACAAAATTCCCAGACTTTCTCTTTTCATTCAAACTGTTGTCTAGCCAGACATCTTATCCTTGAATTTTTGATCACAAATATAAAACTTCACATTTATCCCTCATTAAATGCAGTTTTCTTTGATTTAGCTCATCATTCTAGCTTGGTGAGATCCTTTTGTACTCTTTCTCATTAAATGTGTTAGCTATTCTTCCTAACTTCTTGTAATCTGCAAATTTGACAAGCATAGTTTCTATGGCTGTATATGCAATTTTGATAAAGGAAAGGGATTAAGTATTTATATTGTGCCTCCTATGTGCCAGACACTGTGCTTAGTGCTTTTAGAAATATATTATTTCTTTCAATCTTCCTAACAACCCTGTGAGATAGATGCTGTTATTATCCCCATTTTATAATAAGAGGAACTGAGACAAGCAGAAGTTAAATAACTTGCTCAGGGTCTCACAGTTAGTAAGTGTCTGAGGCCAGATTTGAGCTCAGGTTTTCTTGACTCTGGGTCCAGAGTTCTATCTACTGCATACCAGCTGTCTCCAGCTGATGAAAGCGTATAGTCTTATAGAAAGACAGATCTTTGTACAATCCACTAGAGTCTTCTCCAATTTGATATCAACACACTTATTCAATTCAATAAATATTTGGCACCTATTATGTAGTACTGTAGCAGCAATGCAATATTTACAGTGCCCATAATCATGATAAGGACCTTGACTATAAGTATCATATGATGTTCGATCACAAAATATACCAGATTCTCTGGTTACAGAACAGAACTGAAGCATTTATTTAGACACCAGAAAATTGAATCCCCAAATCAGTAAGCTGATTCCATCATAGTACCAAAGATATTCAGAAGCCATAATAACACTGAGAGCCACAGCATTCTTCGGCCTTCCCACAAACCAAAATAAGATCAATATTTATTCACAAAACTCTCTATCTCCTTGCCTGAGCTCCTCTGTCCCCCATCATCTGGCTAGCTTTGAACCAGCTTCCTGTGGGCTCTGCTTCCCTTCAGCAAACTCCTCCCACCACAGGCTCCATGTGACTACATTCAGCCTATCAGGGGGCAGAGTTTATCTTCACAGCAGGGAAGCTTCCTGTGGGCTCTGCTGCACCCTTCATCAAATTCCCTCCATCATAGGCCTTATATGATTACATTCAGCCTATTAGGGGGCAGAGTTTACTTTCAAAGCAGGGGAGATCTTCAACTCCCCCCTAGGTCTATTAAGGGGCTGGGGAGATCTTCAAATTCCCATTCCCCTTACAACTACCCTTTGGATTCAGTTGTGTAATCAGTTCTAAATCTCTCCTACTCTAATATTGTCTAGCATGCTCTTCCACCTTGTACATGAGGGTAATATGGGAGACCATGAGAAACTTTGCTGACTATACCATGGCTATGGCATTCTGCTGATCTATCAACTTGTAACCCTATCAAAAAAAGTAAATATTCGGACATGACCTGTTTTTAATGAAGCCACCTTGGCTTTTAGTGATTACCAATTCCCTTTTTAAATGCTCAAAAACCATATGTGTTCTAGATTCTGTCAAATATAGAAGAAGTCAAGCTGGCTGTTTCCAATATGCTGTCTTCATTCTTCACTCTTTTTAGAAAATCAGAATATCTACCCTCAGGCAGTCTAATATTACCTCTCCTGTCTTCCTAAGTCTTTCAAAGATCATAGACAGACACTGACCAATCATAGCTTCCAGCTCCTTTAACACCCTAATCTAGAATTTTTAAGGGTCTAGTGGCTTGAACTCATTGATGACATTTAGTGACTTTTTCATTGGTCCCTTGACTTACCTTCAGTTGTCATTTTCAAGTAATCATTTTTGTTATCTCCTTAATCCAAAGATAATTCTTCCTGATGGAAAAAAAAAGAAAACAGAAGCAAAATAATGATTCAATATTCCATCTTCGTTGTCTCTTATTATTGGTTTTTGCACTCTAAGTTAAGGATCTATTCTTTGATCTTCCCCTTGTTCTCCCCAGATCACTAAAGAACATATTTTCATTGTTTTTAGCATTCATTGCCAATCTCGGATCATCTTGGGTGTTAGCACACTTCATATTTCTCAGAGAATCATGCTACTATTTTGTACATGTCCTTAGTTTCCTGTTCTTGCGTTCATTTTCAAATCTATGTCTTTCAAAAATCTGAGTTTTAAAGTCACTTCTGGTCAGTAAGAGGAAATAGATGAAGAATTTGAGAAGCATATCACAGACCTGGCATGGAAACATGATATTTGTACTGGTTGACAGGAGGCTTCAATTATCCAGACATCTGCTGGTACTCTCTCTCTCTCTCTGCCAAAAGCTGGGCAGGTAATAACATCTTGACTTGCCTTATTGATGATTTCACACTCCAAAGAGTGGAGGAACCAACAAAGGGAAATTCAGTTCTGGATCCGATTCTCGCTAACAGGGAGGAACTGGTTGCTGGAGTGGAAATGTAGGAGACCCTAAAGGTAAATGACTGCTCCGTCTTCGAGGCTGTGACAGAAAAAAAGAGGATGTCCAGGCCTAGTCTGAGATGTACACTAGACTTTGGGAAAGCAGATTTCAAAGTATTTAGAGAAAAGATGGGATCCCATCATCTACAATTCTACAGGGGATGTCATTCCAGGCGATACAGAAAATGCTCAAGAGTGAAATTTGAAAGACACAAGAGGAAGCAATTCCAACTGGAAGGGAAAATGGGATTTGATTGGAGAGATCTATGCGGAAGCAAAGATAACACAACAAAGTACCTTACGTTCTACAAGAAAGTGTAAAAAAGATGGAGGCAAGACCGGGTAAATAGAAGACAGATATAAGAACATGACACGGTCCTACAAAAATAAAGTCAGGAGTGCTAAAGCTCAGAATGAGCTGAGATTGGTGAGGGATGCTGAGGGCAACAAAAAGGGTTGTTTTTTTTAAAGCTATATTAAGAGATAAAGGAGATCAGAGAAGGAATAGAAAACTTACTGGAGACAAAAAGGATGGTGACAATTGGGAATAGAGATAAAGCAGAGCTGCACATTTTTTCCTCTTTTTTTCTGTTAAGAAGAATATTTCTAGGGTGAAGATCACTGCAGAGCAATGGCTTTTGCCCTGAAAATAATGGTACAAAATGACTAGTGGGAAGTTGAAACCCACGATGAATAATGAGATAATAAGAGAGTACCTAGCTGCCTTTGATGAATACAGGTCCCTTGGCCCAGGTGACTTTCATTTTCTGTACTGAAAGAATTGGCAGATGTGACTGACGAGCACTGGAGATGATTTGAAGATCATGGAAAATAAGAGAGGTACAAAAAGATTGGAGAAGAGTGAATGTTATATTAATTTTCAACAAAGGGAAGTCAGTAGAGCCCATGAACTACAGGCCGGCGAACTTCATATTGATTCCTGGGAAAATTCTAAAAGGAATCATCAAAGAGATAGTTGGTAAAGATCTAAGAAATGGAAGCAGCGATTGCAAGGACCCAGACGGATTTCCTTAGGAATAATGTTGCTGTTCAACTGTTTCCATCACGTCCGACTCTCTGTGACCTCATTTGGGGTTTTCTTGGCAAAGATACCGGACTAGTTTGCCATTTCCTTCCCCAGCTCATTTTACAGATGAGGAAACTGAGGCAAGGGGATTAAGTGACTTGCCCAGGGTCACACAACTAATAAGTGGCTGAGGCCAGATTTGAACTTGGGTCTTTCTGACTCCGGGCCTGGCACTCTATCCTAGTGCAACCTAGCTGCCCTCCTTAGGAATACCATGCCAGAATAAGATAATTTATTTTCTTTGACAAAGTTAAAAAACTAATAGATGAGCAGGAAACTGGGGCATAATTTATCTAGATTTTAGTAAAGCAAAAGAGAGGCAACATTGGGTGTCATGGATAGAGAGATGGCCTGGGAGCCAGGAAGACCTTAAGTTCAAGACTGATTTCTGACACATGCTTACTATGTGACCCTGGGTAAATCATTTAACTTCTGTGTTCTAGACCAGATGTGTCAAATATACTGACCATGCCAGTAGGAACCTGACTAAAATGTAACTGGAGAATATTTAGAAAATAAATAAAAACACAGTAACACATCAATAATGTTAATTTGTGGTTTTCTAATCAATATGCTTCTTGCAGGGATCCTTACTTATGGTTTGGTGAATTTATTTGAGTTTGACATTACTGTTCTAGACAACCCTCTAAGACCCTAAATTGTAGAGATTTGTTCTGACCTACGTCAGTATTGGTATTGGAAATCACAGGCCAGTCCTCACCTTTTTGAAAAAAAGTCTCGCGCGATAATTGTGGGGAAGGTGGAGAGACAGAAACTAGATAATGATATAATTAGATGAATTCAGAATTGGTTGGATGGCCATCCTCAAAGAATGGTTGTTAATCGTTCCATGCCAATATGTCAGGAGGTCTCCAGTAGAGTTCCTCAGGTGTCTGTGCTGTTAAACATTTTTAAAATCAATAATTTAAGTATAAGCATAGATGGTATTATGCTCATCAAGTTTTCAGATGACACAAAGCTGGGAGGGTTAGCTGTATTTTTTTTTAATAATAAGTTTATTTTATTAAATTTTTTTTGAGTTACATATTTTCTCCCCGTCTTTCCCCCGCCCACCACCCCAAAACAGCCATCCCAGTGCTTCCCCCCTCCCCCAGTCTACTCTCTCCTATGTCACTTTTTGGTAGGGCAGGATGGATC
>CM053581.1:213287238-213327273 GCA_028627135.1 Pseudochirops cupreus
CCACCCTGCCCTCCCCTCCATCAGCCCACCTCTCATCCCCGTACCCCCTAGTCTTCTGTGTGGCAAGATGCCCAGTTTAGAGTTTATGTCATTCCTTCCCTAAGCCAAATTCCGTGAGAGTAAGGTTGACTCTTTCCCTAAAAGGATTGTCTTGCTGCAGTGAGGGCTCAGTTGAGATTATATGCCATAAATGTATAATGGACCGAGTCAGCATAATTTCGTGATTTTTTTTTCTCCATCTTAATTTAGTAGCATATAAATAGAAGTGAAGGCAGTGATCTTGAAGATCTCCAGTAGACTAAAGGGGCAAGGAGAGAAGAGGACAGTATAGATTTGAACTGGTGCACCAAGGGATCAAAGGGCAAGTGTAGCCACTGAAGGCTGATGTACTGGAAAGAATTGAAGAATGGAGGGATCTTAGGTCACAGTGAGCATGATGAACAGGGTATGAGGTGATAAGGGAAAGGCAGAGGTGAAATGACAACAGATTGTGATTAAAGAGAGGAATCTCAGAGCTCATGAACATGAAAGTAGCGCATCTGTGGGTGATGGTGAGATCAAAGGTATGACCATCTCTGTGTGTAGTTGTGGTGGGTTGGAGGATTAGGTCATAGGAAATAAATAAGTTGAGGAACTGGAAGGTTGGTGTTTGAAAGAGTATCAATATGTGTGCTGAAGTCCTCTAGTATGATGGCAGGATTTGGGAGGAAAGACTGTGAACCTTGCATTGAATTCATTGAGGAAGGAAGGAGAGTGTCCTGGAGTTTGGTAGACAGTAGCCACAGAATCTTGATTGGGTGATAAATATAGATTGGATGAATCTAGAAGGGAGAAAGGTTACTGAATGATGGTGGTAGAGGGAGGGCCTGGAAGAAGCATTGGGGAGTAAGTATTCCAACTTGCCTATCTGTGAGTCAGGGAAGCAGAAAACATGCAACCAGTGCTGGAAAGGGTAAACCAGGTGAGCTGTGTCATCAGGAGGGAGTCAGGTGTCAGTGAGTATAAGAAGAGGGAAGGAACAGGACAGGAAAAGGTTTAAGATGAAAGTTAGTTATTAACATTCTAGAGGAGATGTTCTAGAGAGTTGTAAGGTTAATGGACTATAAGATCTTCCCTTTCCATTAATAGGCCTATGTGATCACATGTGTTCCCTTTTCCCTTGTAACAGGAGCCGTGTTTCCAGGTCTAAAGGTACACAGGTATTTCAATCATGGATGTCTTACTGCTTTGAATGTCAGTCCAGTTCACAGCTGTAACACATCCTGAATCACACAGAACCATATTCAGGGAGATTTATATTGCCTTGGGGGAGGAGCTTGCTTAGGGGGAAGCTTGCTTACAGGGAGGCTTGCTTGCAGGAAGGCTTTCACACCCTTCTGACTCTGAGCCTATTAGTTGAAAAACTATATGTACCAGGAGGTTGGTATTTTATTTTGGGGTTCACTCATGGGAAGAATGTTTCTTTGTGATTTGGCCAGATGAAACTGTGGGTAGCCATTGTTAAGGAGCCCTCTGGCTTTGAGAACCCGGAAGCTGGCCTTCCCTGGTCTGGTGATTATGTATCTATTACTTTGTTTGGGACAGTTGGAGCCCTGTCTATTGGATCTCTGTGCTAATTTCTCTATATTTCTCTGCTTCTATTTTTTCCACGTTCAGGGTGCTGACCTTTTCCCTGAACTAGTGAATGACTTATATATGTTTAATTAAAGTAAGATTGTTGACCCCTTTGAAGCGGTCTTTCCTTTAGAAAAGCAGATCAAAGAACCTATGCTAGTAGGTCATTCTGGGTATGCTAGGGTGCTTGCTAATACAAGAGCAGTGAAAGAAATGGGTGGCTTTAGTTTGAGATGATGGGGATGGGAATAAAGGAGTGGTCAAGGGGACACCAAGAATTGGGTTTGAGCAATGGCAACTGGGAACTCAGGATCAGTGGAACGGGGTGAGAGTATGGTAAACACTGGACCATGATTTCAGGTAGGCTATCATTGTCCTTATAGGCTCAGCATCAGGGTGGAGTTGGCTCTGGGCATCAGACAGCAGCGTATAGCTGGAAAGGGGGTGCAAGAAGATTGCTGTGGAATTTGGGTATCAGGAGAGAGTACCTGGAGCAAGATAGAATGGCTGCCGTGGGAGTCCAGAGTTGGATTCTATTGTTTTGTGTACCCACGATGCACTTTGAATCTGAGGTAACCATCCTGGGAACTCCAGGTCTGGGATGATGGGCCACAAGTGCTGAATATAATATTGTACCGTCATGATTGTAAGTGGAAGTTGGGATCAGGATATGGGTTTGTATTGTCTACATATTTTCCCAAGTTTTCTGGGTAAGGATTATGAATTGAGAATGAGAAGACCATCCAACATGCCCTTTGGGTCATGATATTGTTGTACCCAAACCCAGGGTACTACACTCCACCTGACTTGTAGCCTACCATTAAGCCCCTCTTGTATTTTTGTCTTTGTCCCTGTTTTATATTTGAGTTTGAAACTGCTTAAAGCATGTCTGGGCATATTGCTCAAGGCGTTCCCTGACTCTATTTCATATTTTCTCCCTGAATCATTATAGTGTACCGGATCCATTATGGTGCAAGGATCTTATCTAGGTACCATCCTGTCCTGCCCCGCTGACCAAGTGAGGCTCCCACCCCCTTTGCCCAGAACATGACCCTGGCCTGTTCTGGGAAATTCCAGTCCCCCTCATTCCGTGCCCCTCCACCCAGTTAATGGTTGCACCCTTGTACCCTTGCACTATACTCCCCTAAGTCATGCGCCATACTCCCCTGAGTCATATAGATTTAACCAATGGCTGTTCTTTGCTTCTGTATGTCATAGCTTCTGCTAGCTCCCCTCCCTATGATAATTTTGTGGTTTTAGCCTTTATAACCAATTTCCAGAAAGGGCTGCCAATTTGAGTAAGAACTCTGGCAGTCACGCGCTTGCTTACTAAATCCACATCTAAATTTATCTTGAACTCAGGTCTTGGCTGGCTCTTATTTTCTGCACAACAATATAAGGTTATATATATATACATACTGATCCATACATATGCATCATATTCAAGGTGTTACATCGGGAAACATGTTTCTATTCTGCAACTACTGCCCTTCTTCTTATTGTTCAGTCATTCAGTTGAGTCTGACTCATCATGACCTCATAGACCATAGCACGGGCCCTTCTATCCTCCACTATCTCCTGAAGTCTGTCCAAGGTTATGTTTGTTGCTTCTATGACACTATCAATCCATCTCCTCTTCTGCTGCCCCTTTTCCCTTTAGTCTAGTGCCCTGCCAATTCCAACTCCACTAAACATGATGCCCGTCACCTCTAATCTCATCTGCTAACTCAGACCTTGACTGATGCCACCTTCCTCAGCCTCTTTCTCCACCCTTCCCCCATTTCAATTCCACTGAGCAAGGTATCCCCAGCCAGGTTCCCCTGATCTCCCCCCTCTTTTCCAGAGTCCTTTTATGTGTTGTTTCCCTCCATTAGATTGTTGGCTCTTTGAGGGCAGAAGCTGTCTTTAATTTTATTAATTGTATCCCAAGCACTTAGCACAATTTGGCACATAATAGGGACTTAATAAATGTTTTTTAGGTTGGATTGGATTAAAGTCCCTTTATTTCAGGGATTCTTAACCTTTTCTTATGTTTTGTCATAGACCCTTTGTTAGTCTGGTGAGGCCTATGGATCCTTTCTTTCTCAGAATGTTTAAAAATAATTAAAGGAAATGCTAAATTTCAGTTAGAGGTTAGTAAAAATAAAGAGGTAATCCCCTCCTCCCCACAGACTCTAGGTTAAGAACTTCAACTTTAATGTCTTTGAAAAGCCTAGAAACTGTGTATGCCAAAGGAAGAAGAATCTTACAAGGTGTGTGTACATCAGGTCAGAAAAGAATTGATGGGGGAGAAGGAGAGGAGAGGTGAAAATGACCTCCTGGAAGAATTTTGTATGATTGTGGTATGCCAGGTCTCGGGGTGGTGTTGATGGGTGCTTGGGTGCTTGAACCCCAGTTCCAAAATCACATCCAGTTCTGAAATCACATTTCTCCCTAGCCTCAAATCTCCCTAGCCTCAAAACACTGTCTCAGGCAGTTTCTGTCCAGCCAAAGGCAGCATGCCCTCACAAAATACTTACCTTTCTTTCTGATATAAGTAGTAGCCAGCTGTACCTATAGGATTTAGTAGTTTGAATCAGCTGGGTACTGGGTCATAAAGATATTTATGACTCCCTGACCTATCATATGTATCCTAGACTGAGTCATAGATATATTCCCTTAAGTTTATCTTGTCTAACTAGATATTGATGGGGGTAGCCTGGGTATTTCTTAGTCAGCCCTGACCATTAATTGACTTAGTGATGTTTCAGGCCTAAAACCACACCTCCCTGTAGCCCCCTTTGGGCTATTTCCCAGTGAACTCTCGGTAAAATACCTGTTCAGTAGATATTAAAAGTGCATATTCCTTTAAGAACTGTCCACTCCTTAATCACTCCCTAATCCCACCCTGACTCAGCATATTTGGCACATGTTTTACTATAGCTTGTCTTGTATAAACTTTAACTGCACCCCTCTAAGGTTGCAGGTTCCCTAAGAACTCTTGCCCACTATATAACATAACAATAAATCTTTGCCACCTTGACTTAAAGAATACTTAAGTCTGTGAATTCATTCCAGATGGCTTTCTGGGAACTCTAGTTTTTGGGGTTCCTGGAGACTCTGAACCTCATCAGGGTGACAGAGATCATGGAATATAGATGGGACCTAGAGATGTCCTTCTGATTGACCTGGTTCAAACTTTTTGTGAACCTGGCCCCCACCTCACTTTCATGTCATCTAGGGGACAGGACTCTATTACAGTTCCCTTAGGTCATTCGATAGGTTTCAGAAATGCCTACTGATCCTCGTGCCCTCATCTCCCCTGACCTCAGAGGCAGCAGAGCTGAATTCCTACAGTTTACAGTTCTCTTGATTCCTTTATTAGGCGAGGGAACACAACACAATCAGTGCTTTAGAGTTAGAAGTGACCTCAGAGGGCAGGTGGTTCACTCCCTTCATCTTATAGATGAGGAAACTGACTTGCCCAAGGTAACCCATCTGAATTAGGAAGGATTTGGGATACTGGTGAGATCTGCCAGCTGGGTATGCTCTTGGTTCACTACTTTGAGCACCACTGAAATGTGTGTCAGAATTTTCACTGGGAGCATAGCTATCAGTCTTGCCCAAGCTTCTCTGTGGAGGTGGTGGAGCAGTGTGGGTGCTGGGTCTGGCTCAGTAACCCTGGGAGCTAGGGAGAGAGATACCATGTTGTCTCAGGGGTAAGGAACTGGGTTGGGAGTACAGTCCCTTCTCTGATATTGTGATAAAGACAATGCTAGCCAAAATATGTGGTTGGTGTGGCAGTGACCACAGTAAGGGCCAAGGTTTATGGCACCGTCCCTGCCCACTCCTCCTCTAACTATAGGTGTCTCCCTTCAGTTGTCGCTGTCACTTTCTAGAGTGGATGACTGAATGAGAAGGAAGGGAAGAAAGAATGAGGTCAGAAATGATGAATTTGGAGAGGAGGGTATGTGTGGGGATGCTGTCACTTGGGAACCTCCACTGAGATCCTTGGTTAAGTACCATAGGTATAGGTCTCTGTGTTTGCATGTGTATACATGTATCTGTGTTAGGCAGACAAGGTTCCACTCGAACTGAGTGGCTTTTGGTGGCAGAAGCTGTAATTTGCTGTTTCCTTATTCCCACCAAGCATCCCTGGGTCAAGTTCAGTGGTGGCAAAGAGAAGCTGCTCCTCTCCCTGCACGCCCAAGTCAGTCTGAGACCCTCATCCTGTTCTTAACCTTAGTCACCTTAGTCACGCCTCTTCACATCCCCTAAATCCAGAGGCAGCAGAACTTTGGGCCATCTAGCTGTGTGACGGCTTCATCTCTTTAGACTTCTGCCTGGATGCCCCCTCCACATCTGATGTTTCAGGGGTCTCAGTTTTCAGATTAGTGATGATGGAGGGCTTCCTGAGAAGCAGACTAGCCCCTCCCTCTCCAGAGACCTGCAGCCTAAAGGGGATCTTGATCTGCTTAGAGGGGAAGAGCTATTATGTATGTTGTATATCTGTACATGTCTGCCAAGACATGCATGTATTCCTGTGCATGTCTGGCAATTTGTTAATAAATGTACATGTACCCATGTACATGTATACACCCACACACACACACACATGTATTTGTGTGCTTGTTGATACGTCTTATGTCTGCTCACTTGTCCATGTGTCTGTGTATATGTCTATGTAGGTATCTTAGTGTCTATTCAGGTTAATCCTTCTGGGCAGGTGTTTGCTCATGTGTCTGGCCACATGCACATCCTGGTAATACAGCAAAGATCAGAGAGGAAGAGCCAGTCTGAGGAACAGTCTGCGATGTGTGTGTTAATGTGTATTCACATACCCATGATCCCACGTGTGTATTAATGTCTCTATCCCTGTTTATCTATGTATCTCTGTACATGTCTACATGTGTGTTGATGTATGTGCCCGCGCATTCCTCTCCATGCCTGCTTATTTGTCTAGAGGAGCCTGTGGTCTCTACTCACACTTTAGCTATTGGCTGGATGACCCAGGGATGCTGATGTGGGTCTCCTAGCAACCCTGTTGGAGAACCTTCCAGAGAAGGGCCCAGGAGAGATGGGGGAGGGGCCAGGCTCATTTTTCTATAAAGTGTCTTAAAGCTTCGGTTGGGGAGGACAGTTCCAGGGTAGTGATATGTGATATGTCGTCATATGTGAGAGGAGGAGTTTGAGATGGGTTGTTTCCCCACCTGAGGGGAGGGGCTGGATGGCCCTGATTGAGAGTCACTTCTGATTGGCCACACAGCCCTGAACTGCGACTATTAATTTAAACTGCTTTAGCTAGTGTAGGCTGCAGCCTGGAGTGTTTGAAAAGGGAAAAAAATTGACCCTTCTTTTACCCAGGGAGCTGGTTGTTCAGCCAGATGCTGTCTCTGATCCAGAATGCCATTGTGGAAGATACTAGAACCATTATTAAGTGCTTTTGGTTCGTTTCTAAAAGACTGGGTTCTTTTTAGCACTAAACTGTTGAAATTGCCATCCAGATTATATTTCTTCCTTTGAAAATGGAACACTGTAGCCAAATGTCATTAATGTGGCATTGTAAACATTGAAACTTCTTTGCTAGGGTGTATTTTGGTGAGGTTATTTTATCATTATTTTAAATGCATTTCCATTTCAAAATGGAGAATTATATAAGTGAGAGTTTTTTTAAAGACGTTTCCAAATGAAATTTTTTTCAGTTACTGTATATGAACCAATAAAGATAACATAGTTTTAGGGTTATTGTTTTTTTTTTTTTTTGTATGTGTGTGTGTGAATGGATTTTTAGTTTTTCTGACAGTACCACTGTTTTCAGTTTAATACTTCAATGGAACAGGGATATTTTGACTCATTTAACTGAAGACAGACTGCAAATACATACATACACAGTAAAATTCTCCTTATGGTAGACTATTAATGGATAGGAAAAATACAATGAAACATTGTGGCTTTTTCTTAAAAGTTCAGATTTTTTTTTTGTACATGTGTAGATTTTAAGTTTTCAAAATAAATGCCTTCAAAGATGAAAAAAAAATCCTATCAAGAAGAGATCTTAGGAAAATGATCTGAGGGGGAGAAATTCATGACCCTTGAAAGAGGGTATAGAGAATTACCCATATAGCTCTGGTAGTATTATTTGGTGTCAGGAACAATGTCCATATCTGGGATTTGGGTAGTGGAAAGCCCCACCCCAGTGAGGCTAGTTAAAGGCCAGGGTGGAATTGAGGGGAGGGGACAGCCAGCTTTATTCCCTTTGAGGCCAAATTCCAAAGAAGGTACTAGCTTCTTCACCATAACTAGGCCATTCCCACTGAGTGTCTTGGCTTCTTACTATTTTTTTTTTCTGGATTGCGTGTCCTATGTCAGAGGCAGTGATGGGGGAACTTGGAGACATAATATGTGACTTCAAAAGGCATTATGCCTGACTTTTTTTTTTAAAAATTTTTTTTTAGCTCTCTTGGGAGCTAGAGAAAGATAAAAAAGGGGTAAGATTCCTACTTGGAGAGGATGGGAAAAAGACAATGGGTAACAGAGAAGAAGGTAGGACAACCCGATTTCTGTTTTGTTTCTGTTTTCTTTGCCAAAAAGAATAATTTTCAGAGTAGGAGGGATAGAACAATGGTTAACAGGGAATTAAAAATCCCCATAAGTAAGTGTTTAGTCATCCTCAATGACTATCAGTCATTGGACCTGGATAAAGTACATAGCATCAGATTCAGGGACCTTAGACTTTAGGAAGAGACCTTAGGGGTCCTCTAGTCTAAGTTACTCATTTTACAAATGAGGAAACTGAAACAAAGAAATGTTGTGACTTACTGAAGGTCACACAGGTAATAAGCATCAGAACTGAGTTTCGAGTCATGCACATTTATATTAGAAATATAGTTGAATTACATTTGTTTATAAATTTTCTTTCCTTTTTGAAAAATTCAAATTGATTTTTATTTTCAGGTCTGCATTCTCTCTCTTCTCTCTGCCTCTTCCCCCACCTCCATTGAGAAAGCATGAAAAACAAAACCCCTGTTGCACATACATATTTAAGCAAAACAAATCCCTTCATTCTTCACGTCCAAAAACCTCCCACATCTCAATCTTCACTAAGTTCATCGGCTCTCTATCAGGAGGTTGACAGCATGTATCATCATGAGTCCTCTGGAATTGTGATCAGTTATTGTGTTGATCAAAGTTCTCGAGTCTTTCAAAGTTGTGGGTCTTTCTAGTATTGCTGTTATTCTACAAATTGTTCTCCTGGTGCCACTCACTTCAGTGTGCATCAATCAGTTCATAAAAGTTTTCCCAGATTTCTCTGAAACTATTGCCCTCATCATTTCTCAGAGCACAATAGTATTTTATCACATTCATACACCATAACTAGTTCAGCCATTCCTCAATTGATGAGCATCTGCCCAGTTTCCAATTCTTTGCCTCCACAAAGAGAGCTACTATAAATATTCTTGTACTTATGGGCTTTTTGCTTTTAAAAGGGTTATTCTTTAAATTACAGGCCCTGTGGTAAGCTTGATTTTGATTTCAAGCAAAGTTTTGAATGTATTATTAAAGAATCATTTCTGAGTACTTAGAAAGGGAAAAGGGAATTGCTTTGAACCAGGATGGGTTCCCCAAGAAGCCATATTTGACTAGTTTCATTTTCTTTTTTCTGACAGGGTTCTTCTACTGGGAGGTAAGGGAAAATGCCAAATGTCTGGATTTTAGCAAGGCATTTGACAACACCTCTCACAATGTAGGCTAGACAAGAGTATGATATGTTGCTTGGCAGTTGTTGCAACATCTGCACCCAAAGAGGGATCCTCCTAGAGAAAGATTTATGGAATCATTATTTCTCCTTGGCTTTGTCCTGTTTAACAGTATAGGTGGTATGCTTATCAAATTCATGGAGGAAGAATTAAAAAAGGCTAACTAATATAGTAGATAACAGGACAAGTATCTAAAAAGGTATCAACAAACTAGAATAATTGGTGACATCTGATCAGATCAAACTTCTGTAAAAAGAAATATAAAGTCCTATACTTAGGTTAAAAAAACAACCCAGTTCTAAGATGAACAATGATAATGAGAGTACCTACCCAGAGTGTCTAAGACTCATTAATTTCCTCTTTGACTCATTCAGGGCATACTAGAACCAGCCTGAAGGGCTAGTGAGAGATTGTTAAATTTTCAGTGTGAGCATTTGCACCTCAGAAAGTCACAAATGCTACAAACCAGAGCTTGATTTATTATTTTGTTGACTGTCTGACTTAATAAAATGGTGGAAAAATTCTAATAATGCATATTAAACTTGTAATTATTTGTCATGCATACATTGTCTGTCTCCTACCCCCCTACTCCCATTACCCAGGAGCTGGTTGTTAAATGTTTATCAGCATACCTCTGTCACCGGTTTTTCACCATAAAAATGAAGTCATGTTGAAGGAGAGACCGCACTAACAAAGTATAACATGGAGTAGCAACAGCTTGTATCAGGAAGAACTTTGACAAGAAAAACAAGGAAAAGTTGGCATGGCGTTGTGGGAAGGGTCTTTGTTGTTTATATCCTATCTGAGGCTAAGCCCTCTATCAATAGAGTTCTGGGCCACGGGACCATTTTTGTTGTTCTCGTTGTTGAAATCTGGCTGGAGCACGGACTATAATACTTCTTCTCCAGAGATACTGGATGGAGAACTGTCTAAACAAGGGCTGTACTTTAATTCCCAAAGACTGGAAGCTGAAATCTTTAGCCTTACTGTGGGAACGTATTGATTTCGAACCATTGTTGTGTTGTTTTCAGGCCTCTTACATATCAATTTGTTATGGTTATAAAATAGTAAAACAACTCACTCAAAATCCAGGTTTAAAAAAAAAACCTAAACTTGTTGGAGTTTATTTTAAAAAATGGAGCTAATTTCAAAAGCAGCTAAACACAACAAAAAAACAACTGTACCATCAGAGGATGGGGATAGTATGGCTGGATGATTACTGTAATGAACAGAACCTGGGGCTGCTTTTGTTTTTGTTTTTGGACTATAGGCTCTATATGAATCAGCACAAATATTTGTGTAATTGTATAGTAAATGTCTATGTAGTTGTGAAATTGAACAGCGTAAGCTGGAAGCCAAAAATGCGAATGCTAGCTTGTTGTTGTTCAGTTGTGTCTGACTCTTTGTGACTCCATTTGGGGTTTTCTTGGCAAAGATACTAGACTGATTTGCCATTTCCTTTTCCAGCTCATCTTACAGATGAGGAAACTGAGGTAAATAGGGCTGAGTGAATTGCCCAGGGCCTCCTAGCTAGTAAGTATCTGAGGCTGGATTTGAACTCGTAATTCCTAGCCTAGTGCTCTATCCACTTTGCCACCTAACCACTCAAATGCTAGCTTAGGTTCCATTAATAGAAGATGAGTTACCTTCTGTCACCTTCCCTAGTCATCCCACATCTGGTGTACAATGTTAAATGTAGATGCTACATTTTTGTGTTACCTGCAGGTTTCACAAAATGAGTCAAGTTTTCTCTTTGGCTCTGGTCCTATCCTAAGGAAAATTCCAGGGAAATCTATAAAACAAATCTTAGGTATAGCTTAAGGCTAGCGCTCCCCAAATATGAATAACAGGATCCTCTCCAATAAATATACTTAGTGTAGAATATGGGTATTGATTATGGGACAACTTTATATTTTCTCTATCACAGAAAATGCTGATGGTGTAAAGGATTCCTAGGTTTATATGAATAAATATAAGAAATATAATACACTCAATTAGCCCATTATACTCATTAGAGCCTGTAGCACCAATGCACTATTTGCAGAGCCCACGATCACAATAAAGACTGTGACTGTATTACATGACGTTTGATGGCGAAAATATACCAGATTCTCCAGGTAGAGAACAGAACTGAAATATTTATTTAGACACCAGAAAACTGAATCCTAAAACCCGTAAGCCAATTCCATCATAGTACCAAAGATATTCAGAAGTCATAACAACACTGAGAGCCATGTCATCCTTTAGCCTTCCCACAAACCAATACAAGGTTAATATTTACTCACAAAACTCTCTGTCTCCTTGTCTGAGCTCCTCTGTCCCCACCATCTGGCTAGCTCTCAACACCAGCTTCCTGTGGGCTCTGCTTCCCTTCAGCAAACTCCTCCCACCACAGGCTCCATGTGACTATATTCAGCCTGTTAGGGGGCAGAGTTTATCTTTACAGCAGGGAAGCTTCCTGTGGGCTCTGCTCCACCCTTCAGCAAATTCCCTCCATCACAGGCTCCATGTGATTACATTCAGCTTATTAGGGGGCAGAGTTTACTTTCAAGGCAGGGGTGGTCTTCAAACTCCCCTCTAGATCTATTAAAGGGCAGGGAAGATATTCAAATTCCCTTTCCCATTACAGAGCCCTACCCCGAAGTGTAACTGCTGAACAAGTATTTTCCATTCACCTCAGATCTGTGTTATCTATGTACTGTATAGCAATGTTGTGTAATATCAGCAAACTCTAGATTTCCTGGCTTGTCATATAATGAATTTGGTTCTTGAGTTGGGAAATTTTTTTTTTCCTCCAAGAAGCATGCTGTTACAGAAATCTTCTCACTCCAGGATGCTAGTGCCCCACTTGAAAACTCAGGAACTCAGACTCAGAATTATCTGAGACAAAACTCCAAAGCTGGAATAACCTATTCTCAGGCTAGCTAGTTTCTGAACTGTGCTCACAAAAGGAAATGGGCAGAAAGGGGAAGACAGAATCCCCAAATCCAGGAACTCTAGCCTCAGATTCACCATAGGCTGGACTTGCCACGTGCTTAGCTTCCTGCAAGTTGCTCTTTTTCTACTACTGGTGAGAAGGAGGTGAGAAATCCCTTCCCTTCTTGTTTTACTGAGTCAGTAGTCTTCTTTGAGAATGAAGGACAAATAGAATAGCATAAGCATAGTCAATAAATATTTATTAAGTACCTATTATGTATCAGGCACTGTGTTAAGCACTAGGGATACAAAGAAAGGCAAAATACATCCCCTGCCCTCAAGGAGCTTACTGTCTAATGAGGGAGACGACATGAAAATAACAATGTACAAACTATATACAGGATAAATTGGAAATAACAGAGGGAAGGCACTGAAATTAAGAGGAATTAGGAAAGGCTTCCTGCAAAAGACAGGATTTTATTTGGGACTTGAAGGAAGCCAGGGAAACCAGAAGACAGAGATGAGGAAGGAGAGCATTTCAGGTATGGGGCATAGGTGGTAAAAACGCCTAGATTTGGTATGAAATGTTTTGTTCCAGACTTAGATTTGGAAGTCTAGGGGGAAGAATGCTTAATAAGAAAAATGGAGGTGAAAGAGGTGAAACTCGTTTTACAGCTCACATTTATATACAACAGGGAGGGAAAGTCCTTCAAAAAGAATCTGTCTTCCTGGACCTCAGTCAACCAGTTGTCAAGAGGTAGCTCTGGTCATTGTAGACCAATCAGAAGAAGAGACCTGAGTCTACCTAGTGAAGGGCAAGGGTACATTTGTAGTTCCATGGGAGGTACCACTTCTGACAAAGGTCTATAACCTGTGATTGCATTGTAATAGGTGTAATCAGGGGAACCCCACCAGGTTTTGCTCTGGCTTATGATTACTTCATAAAGGATATCTGGAGCTAGACTACTTCCATTGTCACATGTGTTATTTACTGGAGCTGGGCCCTTTTCAGTGACACTTGTGCTGGCCTTGTTCTGGTAGGTCACATATATTACCTCAGGGCTGAACACTTGGTGCCTTGGGATGACATGGCAACCCCTCCACATTCATGATGGCAGCAGGAGGAAGAGGCTACATAAATTCCTCCCTCTGGTTTTCAATCTTCCTTTCTTATTCTGTAACATATGCCATGTAATTCTCTTCCTTTGTGAATGTTTCTGGCAAGGATGTTGACTACTTTTACATGACTACCAGAGCAAACACTATTCTCTAGCAAACCTGACTTGGGATCTAAGGCCTTGAATGCCTCTGTGGTTCTCTGCCTGAGCGTAGGTGGCCAAACAACAATCCTGAGATGAATATTTCCACCCTTGAAGGCAGCCTTGTGAGTTTGAGAAATTGGAAGTGCCTCTGTTCCTTAGTTACTACAGGTTGCACTTTGGGAAGAGACCCTCAGAGCTACTACAATGCTTCTTGGAAGAGAAGATGACCACCTATGGGAGCAGGAGCCTGACTCCTGGAGTGGCTTGCCAGAAGATATGACCTTGAGAGAGAGGACAGAGCTGAAATGCAGTGAAATGCCTATTCAATAATCCTTCCAAATGCTTCATGTTTTAATTTTAGGTATCAACCCCCAAGGAGAATATTATAGTAGTTATAAATTACTCCTGCATATTTAAGTCTTTGTCAATGTGTACTTAATGAGTCTTTGTGCTAATAGCATTTCTTTTATGCTGACGAAATAAATAGCAGTTCTATATGATGTATTTTATATGTTGAACACCTTCTTTTCCTCCTTTTTGAGGAAATCCTACACATGAATCAAATCTCTTCTTAATTGATTTTAACCTGGGCTTTGGGATGGGAGTGTAAAGAGCCAAAGGGTTCTCTCTTGAGAAACATGAACCCTTTCTGTGGGCATGGTTCTAGAGATAGGAACTTCTTTAGAGAGAGAGACCAGCCCAGTCAGCCCAGGAACAATCTTGTGTGATTTCACTATCAGATTGATTGAGGTGACTCATCAGATCGTTCAGACTCTCCCCTGATCAACTCTTATTACATTAGAAAGGACATTGCCAAGCTGGAGCTCATCCAGAAGAGGATGACCAGGATGGTTGGGGAATTGAAAGGAAAAAAGAAAACAAGCATTTGTTTAGTACTTAGTGCCAGCAACTGTGCTGAGTATTTTATGAATTTTATATCATTTTGATCCTCACAACAGCCCTGGGAGGTAGATACTGTTATCATCACTCTTTTACAGATGAAGAAATGGCGCAGACAAAAGTTAAATGACCTGCCCAGGGTCACACAGCTAGTAGGAATCTGAGGCTGTCTTTGAACTCAGTTCCTCCTGACTCTAGTCTCAGTATTCTACCCACTTTACCAGACCTTGCTGACACCGTGACACCAGAGCAAGGTCTTCGAGTAAAATCTAGGTGACCACTGGCTGGAGATGTGGAGGGAAAAGGTTGACAGGTACAGGTTGGACTAGGTGTCCCTTCTAACTCATATTGGCCAATTTTGTGAGTTTCAAGGGGCTGGGGATGTTTAGCCTGGAGAAGAGAAGACTTATGAGAGGCATGATGGCAGCATTAGGTAACTGAAGGGCAATTGTGTGGAAAATGGATTGTGCTTGTTCTGCTTTTCATCAGATGATAGAAGTAGGAACGAGGGGATGGAGGCTGCAGAGAGGGAAAATTCAGATCAATGTAATGACAAACTTTCTAGCTGGGTGGTGTAGTGGACCAGATACTGGACCTGGAGTTAGGAAGACCTTAGTACAAATGCTGATTCAGATTCTTATCCTGGTAGTGTGACCCTGGGCACCTCATTTAACCTCTGTCTACCTCAGGTTTCTCACCTGTAAAATGGGGATGGTAATAACACTTTTCTCCCAGGGTTGTTGTAAGAATCAAATGAGATAATATTTCTGAAGTTTTTTGCAAATTTTAAAAGCATTCTATAAATGTTGCTGCTGGTACTAGTGCTGCTGCTGCTTCTGCTTTGTTGGCAGTGGCAGTGAAATGGGTAGAGTGGAGTCAGGAAGATTTATCTTCCTAAATTCAAATCCAGCCTCAGACACTTCTACTAGCTGTGTGACCCTGAACAAGTCACTTAACCCTGATTACCACAATTTCCTCATCTGTAAAATGAGCTGGAGAGGGAAATGGCAAATCACTCTTATTTTTGCCAGTAAAATCCCAAATGGGGTCACAAAGAGGCAGCCACAACTGAAAAACAAATGAATATTATTATCTCTTAATAATTATAACTGCCTCAAAGTGAAATGGTGTCTCTCTCTCTGACAGTATTTGATTCGTGATCATTGGAGGTCTGTAACTTGTTATGGATATTGGAAAGGGGATTCCTAGGTTGGTCCAGATGATCTCTGGCTTCTCAGGGTTGCCCTGCCTTGCTGGTTGCAACGTCCCCCTCAGGTCTAGGAGGCCTTGATTTGACAAAACCACCTGCTAACCCTTAATACCCCATGTGCTTTATGGCCGTGTTCTCAGGCCCCACTCACCTCACATGACTTGGATATCATTTTCCAAAAACAAAAGAATTTTCTTTTATTACCAGGAATAATCAGAACCATTCATCTGACTCTCCCAGGGATAAATAATCTTGCCAATAGAAAGTCATACCATTTCACAACGTTGCAAGCTGTCACAGAGCTTGAGCAATGGCCCAGCCAATCTCCCTTCCTGAGAATCTTCCTGTGAAGTCTTGTTGCATCTCCTCCCCCTGTACCCAGCCTTTGAGATCCATAAAATCCCTGAGCTAAAAAGGTCTTCAGAGTTTGTTCTTGCTATTATCTTTGAAGTAAATGTTATTTTATAAAAGCTAATTTGACTGTTAGATGAAACTGGTGTTGTGGGACTCCCTAAAATTTGATAAACACAATAATCAGGGGCTTTAGTTAATGACAGAGATGATATATCCCCAAACCACTTAAAGGTACCAGAGAATCCTGGGTGAAATGTAATATAATTGGCCTTTAAGTAGAGTAATCGCTGCTACATATTCAAATAAGCAAGGACTGTCAAGCCCATCAGTTCGTCACCCCTAATTATCGCCCCCACCTTCAATCCATTCCCAAATTCATATGTTAGAATAGATGTAATGACCTGGAATGGGATTGAGGAATAGTGATGTAGGAAGAGCTCAGTTAGGGCCATGACTGCGTGTGTCTTGCAGGCTCTTTGGTAGAGGAAGAAAAAGGCAGTGGTCTGAGCTCTTGATCAGTGACTCAGATTTTTTTGTTCATGGATCCTTTTTTGATAGTCCAGTGAAGCCTATAGAACATTTCTCAGACTAATGTTTTTAAATGCATAAAATACAATAAAAAGGAAATGTATGGAAATATAGGAATCAAAATACTTTAAAAAATAAATTCATGGTCCCCAGGTTAAGAACTCTTGACTAGACCAATCAGAGGGAATCTGGATTGGGGAGAGCTTAGCAGGGAGAGTTCCAGTTTGGGGAACTGGAGAGGTGTGGTTCCAGGAAGATGCTCTGTGGTAAATCATGAGCCTTAGCATTATAATGTATATTTGAATTAGTCTTTGGGGGGTATGTATGATTGTTTCTCTATACCTGTATAAATCTTACAAGGTATCTCAAAGGTCTTAGTGCAGACTTTTGAAACACCCTTTATAGTGAAGCATCCTTGGATGGAGGAAGTGGATAGGGCCCCAACAGGGAGTTAGTGATAGGGTGGGAGGAACCCTAAGGCTGGAGGCTTCCAGATTGGTTGTGGGTGAGGTGTGACTTTATAAATAGCCCAGAGAACTGGAAGTTGGGTGCAACTAATATAATGTGTGTATGTTGAGGTGTGTTCTAGACAAGATTTACCATTTATGGGCAGGTGGTTTGTAGGAAAGGAAATACATCCTGATTGATCATGGCCAAAGATGGTCATCAATGATGGGAAGTGAAGAGACAATACCAACATGTTTAATTCAGGTCAGCTTAGTTCTATTCTGATTAATTTTTTTTAAAGGTCTGTTGATGTCTTTTTTTCCCCATCACTTTTATTTCATGATAAACCCTCCACCCCAATGAATTCTCTTTTGTAAACAAAAAGAAAATAATTAAGAAAAATTGATCAACAAAGTGATGACAACTAATGACATAGGAAACATTTCACACCCAGGTCTCCCCATATGCCTCCTTAAAGGAAGGAAATATGTTTCATTTCATATTTTCTGGGAACAAGATTGGTCAAAGCAACTAACCTGAGTTCCGATGCCTTTGAATATAGTTTTCACTTACATTATTATAATTGTTTTGCATATTGTTCTCTTAGTTTTGCTTTCTTTCCTCTGCCAAAGTTCATATAAGTCTTTTATATTGCTGCTGGGCTTAGTGTGGACACTTCATTGACTCTAGCCCTCCCTACTACAGCTCAGAACTCCTGTACCAGCTTCATCCTTCTTTGGTAACAAGGATTACAGGCTTATGTAAATGGCTGTGCTGCCATACTAGCATAGTTCTAAATAGTTTTGATGATTACTGCCTTACAGTATTATCTGAGATCTAGTTATACTAATTCAAGGAAGACCAGCATCTCTGCTGTGAAGACTTGCTGAACCCTTTTCAGAGCTCTTCATCTACCTTTGGTGTCTACCTGGCACTCAGTTCTCACCTGTGACTACAGCTACATCCTGGTAAACTGTCTTGGCAGATGGGTTGGACCAGGTTGAAGGTAACTGATGGGCCTCAAACCCTTTGACGAGTTGGGCATGGGGTGTGGGGGGGAGTATCTACTACAAGCACGTGAAGACTTCCTCCAGTGGAGTGGGTGAATGAGAACAAATTGTTCCAGTGGCTGTGAAGGCAACTGAAGCAGGATTTTGTGGAACATTTAGAGCTTAGTCAGGCTTCGAAGATGTCAAGGTCATCCACTGAATCCCAAGCCATCGCCAGTCATCTTGACTTTTGTCTTGTCACTGGACTGCAATGACTTTGGAAGAGAGAGTGAGGCCGATGACTTTGTGTAACTCTGTCTCACTTAAATCCAATTCACATACAAGTCAAGACAGTATCCCATGATGTCATTGGTCTTCCTCAAAAACGAAGGACAAACAACAGTAGTAATAGTTTGCCTCCTTCATTCCTGCTTTTCTTTATTATTTCCTCTGAGATTCTGTATTTTTGACCTGTGCCAAATGAGTTTTGTTGTTATTTTGTCTTGTTCAATAAAATAACCCTTGATAGTCTGATTGGTGTAGCACTATATCTGTAAACTGATTTAGGCAGTGTCATGATTGTTTTATGTTTGAGGTCTAACTGTAAACAATGACTATTCTCCAATTGTTCCATTCTTTCTCCAGGGTCTTAGTCTAGCGTAGTCAGGAAGGTTCTGAGGGTATGCTGCTAGGTTAACTACCAGACTTTATGCATTTTGTAGTTATTTTGAATGAAATTTCTCTGTTATCTCCTTCTAGATTTTATTACTATTGTATAGAATACTCCTTACACTTTGTTGATTTATGGTCATTGTTTGATAATTATTGATTTATAATAATATTGCTGATAATTTGTTGATTTATTTTGTATGCTGATTCTATATATCCTGATTTCATGAGTTCAAATATGGCTTCAGACACTAATTAGCTGTGTGACCCTGGGCAAGTCACTTAACACCGTTTCCATTTCCTCCTCCCTAAAATGAGCTGGAGAAGGAAATTGTTTCCATTTCATTATGTGTTGTGGCAGAGCCATCTCAAAGAATTCAGAGTGAGACCACCTCTAATCCAAGGATAGACGTTTATGGAGATTGACGTCTCTCAAGAATCGGGCTAAATTCCAACAGGAACCAGTAACTTCAGAGAAAGCAACATGGATTTTTATAGGGTAAAGAAATTAGGAATATTGAAAAGGCAGGAGGGGTTTGTTAAGGGATTAGGTAATAGGGGAGGGGTCCAGGCCACAGTGGAGCGGCACATGTGATTACTTTACAATGCATACAGAAAAACACATTTGGAGGGGTACTATGTATGATAATGATATTATAACAAGCCCCTCTACATCCTAAATTCACTCTGGGTCAGTTCTTTACCATTACCATGCAGGTGGCTACTTAGGGAAAGTCCCTTCTATTGTTTTGGGTTCCACATCCTGCTTGGGCATCCTGGTGTTGCTGCTTTCTGATTGACTGAGTATTGTGGTCCCATCTAAGGCTAGATGGATGTAATTGTGGTTGAGTGCATGGACACACCTGCTTTTTCTGTGGGAAATATGAGGAATGGGTTTGGGGGCAGTGGGTAGCTAGAGGCAGTAGCTGGTATCTCATCACATGAACGTGCCTACTGTTTCTGTGAGAAATATGAGTTCATGGACACACTTGTTGTTCTAGAGAGCAGTGAGGCATATATGCAGAAGTTAGGATATTATGTGTGTGTGTGTGTGTATGTGTGTGTGTGTGTGTGTGTGTGTGTGTGTGTGTGTGTGTGTGTGTGTGTGTGTGTGTGTATGTGGCTAGGTAGGTGCAGTGGGTCTGCTGTTCAGTGGAGCCTATAAGGAAGTTAGAATATTGGGACTGGGGGCAGCTTTATTAGGATTCCATCAGCAATGACAAATCATTCTACTGTCTTTGCTAAGAAAACTCCAAAAAAGGGTCAGAGATTTGGACATGACTGAACAACAACAAAAGCTATAATTGAATTAATTATCTAATTAACTTCACTGATTCTCTGATGTTTTCTAGGTAAGCTATTGTGTTATCTGCACGGAGGAACAATTTATTCTCTTCTTTGCCAATGCTTATATCTTTAATTTCTTTTTCTGGTCTTGTTGCTATAGCTCTAGCATTTACAGAACAATGTAAATAGTGAGTGAGAGGGACCCTCTGTTACTTTTTGTGCGTTCAGATTGCATATAGCTCCTGTATTATTTGTGAATTTATTCTTTTGCTTTTAAATAAATGTCCTGAAAAATGCATTATCATTTATTTATTTAGTATACATTTATCAAGTCCTTCCTCTGTGTAAAGCTTTGTGATAGGTTCTGGGGATATAACAATTAAGACAGGATGGTCCCTACTGTGAAGGAGTTTATATTTGGGATTCCTTGGGGAGTAGGAGCCAGAGTCAGACACCTAGGTTCTAAACCCACATAAGTAGACATCAAGGTGCTGAGTCTGATGGGTACAAAGGAAATGCCCAGGTAAAGTGCTCTGGAAAAATCTGAGGAAGGAAAGATCATATTCCATGGATGGAAAAAAGGCTTAATAGAAGAGGTGGTGCCTGGACTGAGTTTTGGACTCATTTTGGAAGGAGAAAAAGGAAAAGAAGTCTGCTGGTAGATACTGAGGTTTACATATACACCAGTGACAGTGAAAGGTTGGGGAACATCAGAGAGCCCTTGTGGACCTTTAGATTGGTATGAGAGCGTGTGTGTGTGTGTGTGTGTGTGTGTGTGTGTGTGTGTATGTGTGCTCACGCATGCATGCACATGAGTCCAGTAAAGACATAATAGAATTTCCTTCTTTGGGTTGGGTTTAGTTCTGGGGGAAGGGAAGAAGGGAGTGGCTCTCTTGCACACTCACATTTGACTTCTTTTCTGGACTTGGGTGTAACAGCAACCACACTAGCACATAGGGTGGGCTGCTAGCACAGGTTCCAGTTTAGAAACAATACATTTTAAGAAAGGGATCAAGAGTAGATATACAAGATTTCCACTCAGCCTAACTAGGTTAGAAGCCAGGGGTAGCTTCCAAATGAATATTTTATCTTATTCCCCTGAAGTTTCTCTGCCTCTGTCCACTTTCAGCATGATTCTCTTCTTGTTCACGAACCTTTGGCTCCCTTGTGGTCCCCCAAAGAAGATGGCATCTTTTTGGAAGTCCTCGGTAAGGTCCCCTCAAAGACTATTTCAAAAATCAAGTCCCACCCATTCTTGTTAAATAACCTTGACTCCTCCCTTATTGAGATGATGGAAATATTCAGTGTGAGCTTCCTGCCTTCCATCTTCTCTGCTTCTAAATATGACTTTGCAGCCATCTGCTTCCTTCCCTTCCCTAAGCAGAAGAGTCACTCACCTCTTTCCTCTTTACCATATTGGTTCCAATCCAATAAACATTTAGTAAGTGACTACTATGCATCAGATATGCTGCTAAGTGCTGGGAATACAATTAATAAAAAGTAGGTTCTGCCCTCAAGAAGCTTACAATTGATAAGAGGAAGACAACACACAAAAGGAGGCTGGAAAGCCAGGGTGTGGGGAGGACTGGACACCAGGGTGTACCTAGCCTAGGCGCGTCTCATTCCATGGAGTCGAAACCTGGGAGAGTAGCAGATGCAACATGGAATGAGTTGAGAATCTCGTCTCTTCTTTTATAAAGAAAAGTGTAGGGAGAAATTAGATAATTTATCCTCCAGTTCTCCAAACAGAGAAGCGGAGGCATCCATTAAGGCTTGAGTTAGCAGTATGGTAGTGAGTTTAGAAGTGATGAACTTATCTTTATAGAACCCTGCTAACCTGTGACGTTGAGTTTGCAAACCACTAACAACCCTATTACTATTATTATCCCCATTTTACAGTTGAAGAAACTGAGGCAAACAGAGGTTCACTGACTTGCCCAGGGTCACACAGCTAGTAAGCGTCTGGAGAATAGATTTGACTTTTAGTCTTCCTGACTTCAGACCCAATGCCCTATCCACTGCACCACCAGCTGCCTCTTGAATAGGCATGCACACTTAAAAGTAGTCACAAAGACAAAGTCACAGAGAAGAACAGCATTTTAGGAAGGAAGCAGCTTCAGAGACCATGAATTTTGGAAGCAGAGAAGAAAGCTGACTATGAATTCAAGAGAGAATTCTGTACTGTCATCAATAGTCAAACTGCAGAGAAGAGCAAACCCAGGGAGCCCACCTGAGCAACTGCAACCTACTTTGCACTTCATGTGAAAAAGATCCATGGGTTTTAGTGGACTGCAAACTCAATAGTGGTCAATGGCTATACATGGCAGCTCCAAAAGCTAATGAATAATGAAGTTTCAGGAGAGACATTGTGCCCAGATCGAGGGAAGTGAGAGTCCCACTTTACTCTGCTTTGGTTACACCATCTCTGCAACATTATGCTCACTTCTGGACAACTACAGTTAGGGACCTTGAGACTATGTCAGACAAGGGTCAGTTGAAGGAGCTGGGAATATTTAACTTTGAAAAAACCTAAAGGAGACAGGATTGCCATTTCCAGGAATTTGAAGGGGAAGAGGGATTCCACGTGTTCTGTTTGGCAACATGAGCAGAATTAGGAGCAGTAGGTGGGAGCTTTAGAGAAGCAGATTTCAGTTTCACGTATGGAACAATTTCCTAATAATTAGAGCTGTCCCAGTGTAGAATGGCCTGCCGTGGTGGGTAATGGGGCCCCTTCACGTAAGTGTTTATAGCAGAGGCTAGACATTTGTCTCCTGGGGGAAAAGCATCGCATGGGACTTAGTGCTAGACCTTAGAGATATCGAATCCTACTCCGTCGTTTTACAGAGAAAGAAACAGGCTCAGGAAGGTGGAGGATTCACCTAGTCACATTGCGGCTAGTCACTGGCAGAGCTGGGATTTAACTCCTAATCCAGAGTTTTCCCCTCTATCCTAATTCTGTTTCTTCTCTAATGCCAAAGGCACAAAAGGACCTGTAGACACACTCAGGCTCGCTCACTGACAGAGATGCGTATTCACACACAAAAGCACATTCACGTAGAATGTAAAAAGGTTACAATGATATCTGCTCCCTCATCCCCTTTTGGGTCACAGTCCCCTTTCTACCTGGATGCTAATTAGTGTCTGGTTGGATAATCCTGGGAAAATAGGCTTCCATGTAGGACCTCTATAGGGACCTAGCCAAGGGTGGATGTGTATGTTCAACTTACATTCGTGTGTGTGCGCGCAGAGAGAGAGAGAGAGAGAGAGAGAGAGAGAGAGAGAGAGAGAGAGTGTGTCTGTAGGTACAGTCAGAGTTAGTATAAACCTAGCCTCAGTCCCCCTCAATCCCGCCCCTCCCTTCTCCCCTTCCCTGAACCTGCCCGAATCGCCCCTCCCCCTTCTGGTCCTGTTCTCCCGTATACCTCCTGCGCCTGCCCGCTCCCTTCCCCTTCTGCTCCTTTCCTCTCCTCCCTTCTCTCCCCTCCTCTCTTCTCCACTCCTCTCTTCCTCTCCCCTCCTTTCCTCTCTTCTTCTCCACGGGTGCAGCTGGCTAGGAGCTCTCTGAGACGTCTGCAGAGCGGCAGCGCCAGGAATTGGCCCAGCCGGGTGGGGGAAAGCGCTGGCTGCCGGGGAGGTGGGGGCCTTCCCCAGGCGGGACAATCTTCTCCCCGCCCTGCCTCCGGACCCCCGTCCCCTCCTGTTCCCCATTCCTCTTACCTGCTTGCCATTCGTTCCCCATCCTTTCCTAAAGCTGCCTTCCTCTCCCGGTCCCCCGCCTCTCCTCGTTTTTTTTGGCTTTGGCTCTCGACTTAGGTTTGCCTGTTCTGGGGGAAGGGCGTTAGTGGATCTGAGCCCACTGGGGGTTTGCTCCCAGGGTGAGAAGTTGGGGGCAGCTGGGCGGCCGGGTGGCTCTGGGTGTCGCAGGATCGGGGCTTGGCCGCGGGGTGGGGGTAGCTGGGAGATGTTCTAGTGTGTCCTGAGGCACTAGGGACAAATAGGATCGGTATTTCTTCTGTGTGTGTGTGTCGAGTGGGGGCGACTTCAGGACGATGGGAATGCAGGGATGGGGGCCTCAGGAGGGGCACATTCCCAGGAGTGGCTACAGTAGGTTAGAATCCTTCGCAATGAGCAGTAGTACTGTGTGTGCATTTCTGTGTACCTATGTCTGTCCAGTGTCTGAGTGTCTGCCAGGGTTGTAGCCATGTGTTCCTCTCTATGTATCTGTGTCCACACATGGCTGTCAGTGTGTGTTAGCATGTCACCTGTCTCACTGTTGTTAGGCAGCCTGGTGGAGAAGTGAGGAAGGAGTGTGTCTGTGTTGGGGGGTGGGGCGGGGAGAGGTGGTTTGCAGGGGAAGCTTTGGCGCTAGTCACATTTCTTTCCTTGGTTTCTCAGGGCCAGCGTGGGGCAAGTGGGTGGAGAGAGCACCATGGAACCCCTCTTCTTGGCCTCATTCTGGGAGGATTTCTATGGAAACCGCCTGTTTAACAACTTCTCCTTCCCAAATGGGAGCGGAGTGCCTCCTCACTGGATCAATGTGACCCAGGACATCTTCTTACCCATTGGCCTCCGGGTCACCATCGTGGTGGTCTACCTGGCTGTGTTTATAGGGGGTCTGCTGGGGAACTGCCTTGTCATGTATGTCATCATCAGGTAGGTGGGTGCTGGGTCCTGCTTAAGATGTCAGAATCAGATGTGCCTCTGTCCCTACTTTGACACCTTCTAGTACCCTGCTGATATGGACAGTGGCAAATAGGCTATGGCATTGAAGCTGGGATTGCTGGTTTCCTGCTACTCTTGATGGCAATTGCAGGTGATGAATGGGTAGGGCTCTCTCTAGGGACCAATACATATCCTTGGTATAAATTGCCCTGTTCACCCCCTAGGGGGAAGGAGAAAAAGCTGTGGCCCAAGTCTCTGACCCTTGGCCTTAGGAACACAATGAGAAAGGAGGTCTGGATCTGACAGTCCTCTGAGAAAACTGGTCATTGTGATCCCTGAGGGGGCAGGACACTGTCTGAGGGCCTGGCTGGAAGGCATACCTGTGGGGTTTAGGTTTTAGCAAGTCCTGGACCACTTGAGGCCTGCCTAGTTAGAGGGATCAATACTCTGGTGAGGAGGGAGGGGAACTGTCTAACCCTCGAGTCAGGAAATTTAGGGCCAGCCATGCTCCGTCCCATAGTGGAAATGGATGGTGCCTTCTCCCAAGGCCAGACCCTGGAGCCCAGTGCTGGAGAGCTCTGGGGCTTAGGTCATGAATGCTTCTCCTCCTCCTCCCTCTCATCCCCCGCCAAAACCCTCCTCTGACCCATTCTTCCTCTGACCCATCTCTAATTTTTTAAGACAGTTTAATTCAACATAGATTTATTGAGCCCACCCATGTGCCCAGTCCTACACACACACACACACACACACACTCATGAAAGTCAGTCTGGTTGGGAAAACAACATGGATACATAGGAAACAGGGCCACAGTGTATTGCTTAGTAGCTGTGGTTTGATGTAGGCCTTGAAGGATGAATAGGATAGGGTAGATATAGAAAGGATAGAGGAGAGGTGTGTGTGTGTGTGTGTGTGTGTGTGTGTGTGTGTGTGTGTGTGTGTGTGCGCGTGCGCGTGTGTGAGTGTACAACATGAGCAACAGTGCACAGGCAGGACCAATCCTGATATGAAGCTGACAGTGAGGAGATTAGATTGTTGGTGGGATGGAAGTCATAGATAATCTGAGAGCTGATGTTACTGGCTTGCCTTCCTTGAGAAGACATCTTTGATTCTTTGGTGCAGCATCCTAGGTGCAAACAAAAATGGTAATATCAAAGAATGCTAAACCTATAGAGTCAGACCAGAGTTCAGATCCTACTTCCAACACATATTTATCCTGGACAGGGCATTCACCCTTAATCAGCCATAGGTCAGTAAGTAATATGTAACATGTAAGTAAGTAATATGTAACATGAGGATAACAGTAGTTGGTGGGGAAAGTATCTTAACTGTAAAAGTACTACAGAAAGTGGGAGTTATGATGACTGATGATGATGATAAGCAGTGTGGCACCATGGATCAGGTGCCTGGGATTCATTCCAATCTCTAACTTGTGGTAGAAACATACTCGGAAATCCCTCTCAATACTGAGTCTAAGTCTAGGCTGATTATAGGACATAGATAGTTTTAGAGCTGGAAGGGTCACATAGCATCATTTTACAGAAAAGGAAGCTGAAGACCAAGAGCAAAGTAACCTCCCTTATGTCACAGTGGCAGAGCTGAAATTTGAACCTTTGTCCTCTGACTCCAAATCCACGGCTGCTTCCACTATGCTTTGCAACCACCGGACGTGGACCCCACCTGTCCTAGATGTCCTTCCCTGATGACATCATTTGGACAGGCCAGCCTGGAGCCTTCCTGGGAAAGGGATCCACAGAGAAGCATTTTAGAGACTAAGGTTGCTATTTTTGTCTTTTTCATCCTTCCTCCTGTGTTGGGATGGAAAGAAAACCCAAACCTACATCCTGGATTTAAATAGACAGGAAAGGTGAAAAGCTCTCCAGAGAAATTGATGCACAAGAATTGAGAGGGCCAGGAAAGCACACTGACAACCTGCCCAGGAGAGTAAAGCTGATTTAGCAAAGGACACACAGTTGATATTCCTCACTGTCCGCCACCCCATCCCCATCAGCATTACTACCGTAATTATCTCTGCCATTACCATCACCATAGCTACCATCTTCACTGCCCTCTCTATCTGTACCAGTACTATCACCACCATTCCTGCTTGCCATCACCATGGCTACCACCATCACCATAGCTGCCATTACTACCACTGCCATCATCGCCACTGCCACCACCATGTTGCCATCTAAAACAATTGTCATTTCTAACACTCTTATTCATGTCACAGTCATTGTCTCTATCACTTTTCTGAATCATCATCTGAATGGCCATCATCACTATTCATCATCTCTGCTGTCAACTGTCACCAAACAGCGATGACCAATCTGGGCCAAGGTGGAAAGTGTTATACCGATTATCCGAGTGACCTTGGAAGCTTAAGTCTCTGGAAGCTCTACGTCTCCTGAAGTCACAGGGTTATTGTTAGGGTTTAGAAGGGGTATTGAGGGGTGGGGACATCCACTCAAGTTTCGAACACCAAAGCACATCCCTCTGAATCACACACACGTGCAGGATTCTCCACTTTGGAGTACAAACTACAACAGAGAAGCTTCAGCCTGAGCCTGCTGGGTCCCTTTTCTGGGGGCAGGTTGAGTGGTCAACCCCTGAGGCTACTGGTCTCCACTCTCTCCTCCACCTGCTACATCCCCTTGTTGTCTCTAATGGAATCTGAAAAGTCTGATGATCGTTACCATGAGCTTAATTTTCCCCATCTCTCTGTCTCTCCTCTGTCCCCACCATAGACACACAAAGATGAAGACAGCCACAAATATCTACATCTTTAACTTGGCACTGGCAGATGCCCTGGTCCTGTTGACGCTGCCCTTTCAAGGCACTGATGTCTTCTTGGGCTACTGGCCATTTGGAAATGTGCTGTGCAAGACGGTAATTGCCATCGACTACTACAACATGTTCACCAGCACCTTCACCCTGACTGCCATGAGTGTGGACCGGTACATTGCCATCTGCCACCCAGTCCGGGCCCTGGACATCCGCACACCCAACAAGGCCAAAGCTGTCAATGTTGGCATCTGGGCCCTGGCTTCTCTCATTGGTGTTCCTGTCACAGTCATGGGCTCAGCCCAGATGGATGATGATGATGGTCAGTGCATGTGTATGAGGTGGTGGTTATGGTGGTGGTGGGCAGACCATCAACCTTGTGAGGGCAAACTCATTTCTCTGGGGAAGAGTGCCCAGACTATCAGCCCTCAGGGGAAATCAGACCTATGCAGTCCGTTTCCCTCTGGGGAAAGAGAGTAGACCCATCATGCCTGTAGAGCACAGATTTTTCATATTCTTTTGTATCATGGACACATTGGCAGACTGGTAAAGCCTACAAAGCTTTTTTAAAAAAATTAAATAATTGAAGGAAATGCTGAATTTCAGTTAGAGGCTAGTAAAAATAAAGATGTATTTTTTTTATCATCCAATTACAATAGATCCCCTTTCCATAGACCTCTTGGTTTTGGGCCCCAGAGTAAGAACCTCTGAGGAATTTGATTATGCCCATCCAGATACATTGTCTCACTATAGGAGGAAGTGGGGCACCGTGCAAATGGAGCTCAATTTGTGGTCAGAGGACCTGGGTTTGAATGTTACCTCTACTGCTTATTGCCATCATGGTGTAATGAATGGGGGTAGGGAGGGTTCAAATCCTGTCTCAGACACTCACTGCCTGTATGACCCTGGGCACATCAATTAGCCTCTCTGTGCCTTGGGTTTTTATGTCTGCTAAACCAAAGGGGGCTACACCCAATGGCTCCTAGGGTCCCTTCCAACTTGAAATCTATGACCCCATGTGTCATTTAACTTCTCTGGCTCTCACTTTCTTCTCCCCTTGAATGAAGGAATCATAGCTGATGACTTCTAAGTTCACTGCCACCTCTATAGGCTGCTATGCCATGGGGGAAGCCAGACCCTGTTAGATTCTTCGTTCTTCTGTGGGCAAGTGACAAGATCCACTGTCCCTTTGAGAGGTGGCAGACACAGCACTCCTATGCCCTTGTAGGGGTGGTGGTGGGGAGCTGGGCAGTACCTAGAACAAGAGTAGGGATATTTGGAGGGCTGAGGCAGTTTGGTGACCTGGCTCTAATTGGACCCCTCCCCCATGTGATGGGCCTAGTGCCCGGGGCCAGTGGGGAAGCTGTGGCTGAGCCTGTCCCCAATCTTGTTTTCTTTCTCTTGACAGAGATCGAGTGCCTGCTGGAGTACCCCACCCCGGAGAATTATTGGCGCTCCGTGTTTGGGATCTGTGTGTTCCTCTTCTCTTTTGTGATTCCTGTTCTCATTATCTCAGCCTGCTATAGCCTCATGATCCGGCGACTTCGCTGCGTCCGAGTACTCTCTGGCTCAAGGGAGAAGGACCGCAACCTGCGGCGTATCACCCGGCTCGTCCTGGTGGTAGTGGCTGTGTTTGTAGGGTGCTGGACTCCCATTCAGGTGTTTGTGCTGGCTCAGAGCCAGGGAGTCGAGCCAGCCAGTAGAGCTGCCGTGGCTGTCTTGCACTTCTGTATTGTCCTGGGCTATGCCAACAGTGGCCTGAATCCCATCCTCTATGCTTTCCTGGATGAGAACTTCAAGGCCTGTTTTAGGAAGTTCTGCTGTGCATCTTCCCTACGCCGGGAGCTGCAGGTATCTGACCGTGTGCGGAGCATCGCCAAGGATGTGGCATTTGCCTGCAAGACTTCAGAAACTGTACCGAGGCCCGCATGACTAGGCGTGGAACTCCCCATAATGCCCACCAGCCCCCAAAGTCCATCCACACCCAACACAGAACTCACGCAGGTAACAGCTCTGTAGTGGAGCTCTCTTCAAACTCAGTGTTGGGCAAAAGGAGCATCTGTGGGGCTGGATACCATCAGGATGGCTTTGTGACTGTGACCCTGAGAGGCCATGGCCTCAGAGCAGCTCTGCTGAGGACCGAGCTACAAAACCAGGGGAGGAAGTCCCTGTGGAAAATAAGGGCTGTTTCTGTGACTGGTCACAGCTGGACCAAATATATGCCTTCCTGCTATGGTGAGCTGAGGAGCAATGGGGAGGAAACCGCCTATGCAGGGCGTCTGGCCCTTAGGCTTTAACTGCACTTATGAAAACACACTCACACACACATACACACATGTTGATGTACAGAGACCCACCAAGACATTCACACAGTCACAGAGACATGGAGACACACATGCAGACACTCATCCAAGCATACTCATGGGGACATATAGACATGAGGACGCATGGTCAGCCATGACCTTATGGAAATCCTTGTGGAGAATTTGGCTATTTATTTTTTACTTTTCAAGGGCTGGAGAGAAAAACCTGATGTCTCAGGATGGAAAAGTGCTCGTAATGGTGCTGGGTGTCTTCCCATGTGCTGTCTTTGATGCTGTCCCCTGGGCCTGGCTGCCACAGGATGTCCGATTATGCATCCATAGACCAGGCCCATTCCTCACCTTTACCAATTCTGCCTCATATGTAAAATGAGAGCAGATGAACTTGATGTTCACCAAGGTTCTTTCCAACTCTGACATTCTATTACTGTGTTCCCCTGTTCTGTATCCTTTGGGGTCTTGAGTGGGGCGAACCTTGATGAAAGGGCTAGAGCTTAAATGAGGTGGCAGAGTAGCTCCAGTGAAGGATCACCGGGATGTTTCAAAGCTGAGCTAGCTCTGGGAGAGTTCTCGCTGGCCTTGGGGTTGGCCCTCGGGAGCTGCTGGCACTTGCTCCCTTTGGCCCAGACTTCCAATCCTCCACTGTGCCCAGAGCTGAATCAGCCATGAGAGGAAGGAGTGCTTTGCTATTACCCTGGTTCCATGTTATAAGACTTTCCTGGAATGAACAGCAACCAGCAGGGCACGACAAACCGAGAGTCTGAATGCCCCTGAGAGCCCTGAACATGCTCTCTAGGCGCGCAAACATTTCTCCTACATTCTCAGCCCAAGAGCTGTTGGTGTTTCTTTGTGTTTGCTGTTGCTTTGTTACAGCTACTCTCTATAAACTCTTTTAGTGCATGGGAAAAAAGAGCCCGTGTTTCTGATTTCTGGGCCTCTTTTCATTCACAGAGTGTTCCCCTCGCCCATTACACTCTAAAGACTTCTGTGACTGACCTGTGGCTTACCATGGGGTCCAGGCCTACCAGTAATGTTGTCTGTCCTTACTGGCAAGGCATAGAAGGGCTCTTATAATCTTTTAAAGCTTGGGTCATATATATTCAGGGTTTTTTTCCTCAGAAATGTAAAGGGGGAAATGGTGATGATTTCTCAATGATGATTTACTTCAAAAGAAGAGAAATTCATCCAGTGCACAGAAGGCTCCTATCAAGGTGCTTGGCACATGCCAGATGACTGATTGATTTGAGCTGGATGGGCACCTTCAGAAACCATCTAGTTCAACCCCCTTATTTTACAGATGAGGAAACTGAGGACCAGGGAGGGATGGAACCTCTAGAAGTGTCACTATGGCTGCTAAATTCCTGCAGAGAATGAAGAATTCTGTTCTTTTCTAGGACGGATTGGATACCTCTGGGAAGAGAGATTAAATGCTTTAATATTTGTTAGCTGCAACTCTCTACACACCCTGAAGTGCTCCCCATGGCTTCGGTGTTTTTCTTGCTCTTGAATCTGTAGCCAGAAAGGTAGCCAGTGCTTACTGTGTACTCACTGTTCTCTGATTCAGACCGCCATCGAGGATTTCTTTCTAAATGAATGTAATGGGTGAAGAATAGAACTCCTTTAGGTCTGAGCTGGATTTGAAATATGTCAGGTTGATCCAGGCCATCAGGAGCCATGGTCTTGCCTATATTTCTGTGGTAGGAGGGAGAAGGACTGGGAGGGAACAGAACTGCTTGTGCTATGTGATGATGTTTTTCTCTTGTTCTCTGCAGATTAATGTCTGTCTCTTCAGCTTTATGATTCTCTGTGGTGTCTCTGGGGGCCAATTTCTGGGGTTAGTGATGACTAGAATGTGTTAGAAATGGAGAAAAATAAGAAAATAAATTTATGATGCTGTGCCATTGGGAAGGTGGTGGGTGTGGTGAGGGCTGATTGGAGCCAGAGCTGCAGAGATAGTCCTAGGAGCTCCATGAGAGTACTGTGGTGCCAACAGCATTCTCATCAGTTGTCATGGTGCTCCAGTAAAATTCGGTCTGGGCTTTCCACAGCCCTAAATGTGAATCCACAGTTGGTGAAGCTGCCTACACTTTTTCCCCGTAGCTGAACTATTGGATTAATGACAGATTATTTCATACCTATCATCCTTTCCACTTTACAAAAACTGCAAGCCTCTGTTCTAGAATGTGTGTTTGGGAAACAGAAAAGCCTCCAGATAAGCAACTAAAAAAAAAACAGTGACAGCCCCAGCCCTTCTTTGTAAGGAGATGGCACGTGTCACACTGGGGGATTTAACCAAAGGAACAATAATGTAGGGAGTAACTTGACAGTAGCTCCATGGTAATAAGAGTAAGAGCTCCCATATCTATTGAGCTTTAAGGTTTACACAGCACTTTCCTCACAGCAATGCTTGTGAGCTTATGTAGTATTATTATCCCCATTTTACAGATGAGGAAACCAAAACTCAGGGAGGTGAAATGATTTACATGTTGTGACACTACCAAGTGGTAAAACCAGAATTTGAACCCAGGACTTCTAACTCTGAAGACCAATGCCTGCCTGCCTTCCTCCCTTCCATCCTCCCTCTCTCCCTCCCTCTCTCCCCTCCTTCCTTCCTTCCTTCCTTCCTTCCTTCCTTTCTTCCTTCCTTCCTTCCTTCCTTCCTTTCCCTAGCATAGCATAGTGTATTAGACACTGGTCCTGAAGTCACTCAGTCAATAAATGTTTATTAAGTGCCTACTATGTGCCAGGCACTGTGCTAAGCACTGGGGATACAAAAAGAGTCAAAAAAGGCAGCCCTTGCCCTCAAGGAGTTCGAAGTGTGATGATTCAAGAGGACCTGAGTTCAAATCCCGCCTCAGACACCAGTTGAAAGATACAACTTCTCTGCTTCAGTTTTCTCATCTGCAAAATGATAGAGCTTGAACTAGTTGCCTCTAAGGTCCCTTCAGCTCTAAATCTACGATCCTGTGATTTAGCTGACATCTCATAGGTATCTGATGGTATCTGTGACATTCCCCAACACTATTCCCTCACTTCTCTAAGGAAAGGAAGGAGGTAAATCGCCTCATTATGTCTTCTCTGGAGCCAATCTTAGTCATTATAATTATACAGAATTCCATTTTGTTGTATTACTATTTCCTTTTATGTTATCATGTGGACATTGTTTTTCTGGTTCTGATTGTTTTATTCTGCATCAGTTCATATAAGTCTTGGCATGTTTCTCTGAATTTCTCAAATCTGTTGTTTCTTAAGGCACCATGTTATTCCTTTATGTTCATGTGCCACAGTCTGTTCATCCATTCTCTAGGCAATGGGCACTTTGTAGTTCTTTGCTACCACAAAAGTATCACTATGAATATTTTGGTATATATATAGGACCTTTCTTTTTGTCCTTCACCTCCTTGGGGTATATGCCTAGTTGTAGTATCTCTGGGTCAAAGGGTACAATCAATGCTCTTTCCAGTATACTGTGATGCCTCAACACAGCAGTGAAGTTTGTGCTGTGTTCATCCTCATGGTGGGAACCCAGGAGTTGTAAGAAAGGACGCTGCATGTGATAAACATGATTATCTGTGTAATTAACAATGTTATGCATGTAATAAACATGTAATAAGCAACGTGTACCTTCTTGCTTGCTGTATTTTCATCAGTATTCTTATTATTAGAAACAGTGAAGGCTGATTGGAGCCAGAGCCACAGAAATGGTCCCAGGAGCTCTATGAGACCAGCAGCATCCTCATCAGTTGGCGTGGTGCTCCAATAAAATTCAGTCTGGGCTTTCTAGAGCCTTAAATGTAAATCCACATTTGCTGAAGTTGCTTTAGGGCATGTTTCCTTGTAGCCTTCACGTTAAGTCTAGCTTTGTGGGGAGGTCCTGTCCTGAGCTCTTGTTCTAGCACTGGGGCTCACTGAGAACATGGATGTCTATCCTTTGGTTAATTGGAAAATCGGTTGCTTGCCAAGTGTTTTCTTGGTTTCTCCATTTCCTTGGAGCAAGACTACTGATCACAGCTCTCCCTTTTGAGGTTGCAATAGGAGGGAGCTGTAGAATTCAGATATGTCAGGAACCAGATTTAGACTGATGTCTTTTACCCCCAACTCCAGGCCTTACCATTTTGTCCCAAGAGTTTAGGTCAGTCATTCAGTCCACAAATATGAAGTACCTACTTTGTGCCAGGTGCTATAAATCCTGGGGCTAACAGAAAAGGCAAAACACAGTCCTTACACTCAAAGAGCTCACAGTCTAATGAGGGGTGGGGAGAGAGAAAATAAGCAACTATGTACAAACAAACTATATGTGGGAAAAATTGGAAAGAAATAATCAATAAAATTAGGAATAATCAAAATTGGAAATAATAAAGTGAGACTTTAGTTGAGACTTGAAGGAAGTCAGGGAAGTTAGGAGGCAGAGATGAGGAAGGTGAGCATTTCTGGCTTGAGGGAGAGTAAGCGAAAATGCCAGGAGTCAGGAGATGAAGTATCTCATTCAAGGAACAGCCAAGTAGGCTAGACATCCTGGATCACAGAGTCTGTGGGTGGATGAATGTTTACAAGGTGTAAAAAGACTGGGAAGATGTGTGTATGTAGGGGCTGGTTATGGAAGGTTTTGAATATTAGTAGATTTTGTAGTTTCCACATCTGTAGAATGAGGAGGTTGGGTTCAGCAGTCTCTGAGGTTCTTTCTGGCTCTAGAATTGTGATCTAGAATTCAAGCTATTGAATGGAGGCATACATCTGCCCAGGCAAAGATTTCCTGAAGGAACACCCCTAAAATACCAGCATTCTCTATCCATTTAAAACTCTACATGTTGAATGAATGAATGGGGGTGAGTGGAAGCATTTATTAAGGGTTTATTATGGCAAAGCTTTGTGCTATGCACTGAGGACACAAATAGAAAAGTAAGATAGTCTCTCCCTCAAGGACCTTGCATTCTAATGGGGGACACAACACTTAGAGAAAGTTTTAGCTGCAAATCAAATGGAAAAATCCCATGGTCCTTAGGGAGCAGCAATAAAGCAGATGGTAATAATACCTCTTCCTAAATGTCATTTCAATTAAAAAATCATATCAGATCCTGATGCTGAGTCACTTGACAGAGCCAAGGACTTTGGTGACAACTTTCTTTCCTGGCTCTTTGGTGGCTGTGACTACAGTAACTCTAGGAACAGTTGTCCAGGATGTATCTCCCAAGGAGTTGTTTCCCAGGTGGATACCTGTGGGCTTTGGACTGGAAGCTATTCCAAAGGTTCTTGGGTTCAGGGTCTTGGGCTGTCTACAAGAGGGTCTGAGAGGAGGTGGTCGTCAAAGTGGTGGTTTAGCTTACCTGGCACATGTTGTCTTCTGTGTCTTCCTAAGGGTGCTTTACTGTTCAGCCAAGACTAACCTCCTCACCCAGTACAGGACAGTTGATTGGCAGTTGGTGAGGATGGCTGATATTTTTTCATAGGAGTAACTTTATTAGATGATATTTATGAGGGCTGGGCTGTAAGCAGGACTGATAGTCTGTGGTGTCCTGCCAAACTGATTCCTATAGTACTAGTGCCCCACTCCAGGTCATCTAGACTCATTGCCTTATATGTAAACTACATATTCCTATTGCTTTGTCCTGAATCCTAATTTCTATTCTGATTAGCCCTGCTCCTTCCCAGTCCCACCCCAATTTGGTTCATCTGTTTCTTCCAGGGGTGGGGAACCTGTGACCTCAAGGCCACATGTGGCCCTCTACGTCCTCAAATGTGGCCCTGTTACGACCCCCTTAATAGAAGGATTTGTTCTGTAAAACTTGGACCCAGTTAAAAGGCCACACTCAAGGAGCTAGAAGGCCACAGGCTCCTTACCCCTGTAGACTTAGACCATTCCATTCTGTGTGTGTGTGTGTGTGTGTGTGTGTGTGTGTGTGTGTGTGTGAGAGAGAGAGAGAGAGAGAGAGAGACAGAGAGACAGAGAGACAGAGAGACAGAGAGACAGAGAGACAGACAGAGAGAGACAGAGAGGGAGAGAGAGAGAGAGAGAGAGAGAGAGAGAGAGAGAGAGAGAGAGAGAGAGAGAGAGTACATGTCTCCATTATTTCTCTAGGAGAGAGGAAATTAATTATTCTGCTGGAGCATGGTGATCAGACCCATTCTCCTTCTACATGAGGGGGCTCTTATCCTGAAGTTCACTGATCCCCAAGGGTTCTATGGGTAGATTTTAGGGAGTCAATGAACTTAGATGGGAAAAAAAATTAAATCTTCATTTTGACTAATCTTTATTTTCCTTTATAATCCTATGTATTTTATTTTATGCATTTAAAAAACATTATTTAGAGAAGGCATCCATAGGTATCACCTTTCTATACCATGACAGTGTTTTAAGAAACCCTGCTCTAGAATAGAGTGACCATACCCACCTTACCCCATCATCTCCTTGTGGAAAACAGCATGGTGTGGTAGAAAGGATGCAAGATTTGTAATTAGAGCCTCACAGTTTGAATCCTGTCTCTGCCACTTATTATCTGTGTGACTTAGAATGTGACTTTAGAATGAAGATGTTGGACTAGATGGATCCTGTGGTCCATCCAGCTCTAAATTTATGATTATATGACCTCTGCTCTATCTTCAATAATCTCCCCTACATCTGAATTTTTCAACCAATACTCCTTTCACTTCAGCTTAACTAGAATGTGACTTTTCCCTAGCAGATACCACATTCTTCAGAATCCTCTTGATTAGCCATCTTCCCAAACTCACAGGATTGGGAGGAAGTATAGCCTACTTATTTCCAGATCATATTATTACCTCTGTTCCCCCATAACAAATCCACCTTTACAATCCACATAAACCATTTATTCCACCTTGTCCCCATCCTTGTTACTTTCATCTACCAACTCCCAGGTCACTCTCTATATTCTCAATGACTTAGTTCTAAGCTCATGTTCACCCTCTCTTTATCTACCCCCTAACATTATCCTGGGAAACTTGGATGTTTTTTGTCGATCATCTCTGAGGACCTGAAAACATCATTTCTCCACCCTCAGATTCCATTTCAGCTACACACTGGAACAGTGTCTCTCGGAGAGCTGGAAGAGACTTTCCAGATCATCTAGAACAGTTGTGTCAAACTCAAACAGAAAGGTGGCCCACGAACCTATACCTAAGGGTCCCTGTGGGTCACATATTGACTTAGTTTTTTTTAGGGGGAGGCAGTTGAGGTTAAGTGACTTGCCCAGTGTCACACAGCCAGTAAGTATCTGAGGCCAGATTTGAACTCAAGTCCTCCTGACTCCAGGGCCATTGTGCCGCCTAGCTGCCCCATATTGATTGAGTTTTAAAATGTAATTTTACTTCTATTTTATTGTATTTTATTTATTTTGTTTAATACTCCCCAGTTATGTTTTAATCTGGTTCAGGAAAAACTATGGAGTGTTTCTGGGTTGCATGCAACCTGCAACGATGAGTTTGACACCTCCGCTCTGGTCCAACTTCCATTGCTAATACTGTTCACTATTCATGGGAAATTCTCCGTTATACTTTCTACCAGTTGGTTTCTTCCTCATCTTTTATTGCCTAACTCAAGCCATGTCTTCCATGAAGCATTCCTGGATTCCCCCAGTTAGTAATGTCTTCTTCCTCCTTGCTCCTCATGAAGTGCTTTATTGAGCGCTCTTCTAACACACTATGCATTATTACGTATTACAGTAAACTGTTTAAAATCTCCTCCTCCTCCTCCTAGATAGACTGTAGACTTCCTGAAGGCAGGAATCATGTCTTGTATTGACCTCTTATTCAGACCTGGAACAGTGGTGTGCACATAGTAGGCACTTAATAGATGTTTGTGGAGCTTAGTTGAATTTAAATGACTTCCACAGATCAGAGACTAAACTTTGAGCCAAGTTTTGTTAAAGCAGCTAATTCTAATAGATTTGAATAAAAAAAAAACATTTTGTGCATGGGGGAACCTTGCCTCCTTTCTTGATGAGGATCATTTGTTCTCGGCAGGGTCTCAATGCAGACAGAGGCGGATATTTGCTCTGGTCAATGTCACAGTACTGCCTGATACAGAAAAAGTGTTTCATCTGGTCAGTATTTTGGTTCAGACACAGCCTTAGTCATAGGGAGATGGTCCGTAACTTCAGTCTAGACAGAGAAGGATGTTTGCTCTGATAAATGTCTCTAGGAAGATCCAGGCATGGACATAGATTTTCTGTGGTCAGGATCTCAGTCTAGACACAGAGATGTTTATAGAGACATGTTTATTCTGGTCATGTCTCAGTGCAGACAGAGATAATTGAAGGTCATAGGATCATAGGTCTTGTTTTTCCTTTGTTCTAGAGCTGGAAGGAGCTCCAGAGGCCATCTAGACCTGCCCCCTCATTTCACAGATGAGGAAATTGAGGCCCAGGGAAGTTAAATGATTTGCTGAAAGTCATACAGATAGGCTGTGGCAGAGGCAGAATTTAGACCCAGGTCTTCTGATTTCAAGGACGATGCTTTTTTTCCCCATTGTACCACAATGCCTACTTAATGTTTGCTCTGGTCAGCATTCTAACACAAACACAGGCAAACATAGATGTTTGTTCTGGTCAATGCCTCAGGGAAGACTCAAACATGTATTTGCTTCAGTAATTTTCTCAGTGCAGACCCAGGTAGATATCTCTAGTTGGTCATCATCTCAGTGTGTATACAAACACAGATGCAGACAAATGTTTTCTCTAATTAGTACAGTTATCCCTTCTACATCATGGTGGTTAGGGGTGTGTAGTATGCCCCCTCCCCCATCCACTTCCAGCAACCTGGAAAATCTGTGTAAAATTTTTTGGTCCTCCTTTCATATCAGAGAAGAAGTATGATTTTTTTTTCTTTTATGGGGTGTTTACAGTACCTTATTATAAAATTTGGGCATTAAGTATTTGATCATAGGCTCTGTGTCATTTGCTGGCCTTTGCATGTTGTCTGTGTCTTCCACAAAACTCCCCCCAATTTCCCTTTTAGTTTCTTATGCTGACCATTGATATATCAAAACCACAATGGAGAAAGTCATGATATGGAAGAGATAACTTTATCTCAGTGCAGATAGTGAAGAAATCATACTATCTGACATTGTCCTTCTGACTGTCTCTTCTGGCCTGAAGTCTGTGTCTTTTTTTTATCATATAGTTCAAAGTCTTCTTCTATCCTTTGGGATAATTAATGAGAATTTGTAAGTCTTAGTCGCAGGAGCTACTGAAAAGAATAAATGAAGCCTTTGAATTTTGCAATGATCTGCAGAAAATGCATGAATTTGTGTTTCTGCAATTACTAGGAAAACCTAAGCACAGTTTGGTCTCCCCCTGAGAGAAGGTTAAAAAGGGCTCTCTGTTATAAAAAGTAGAATCTTAACCTGTGTTTGGAGGATGTGAAGTGAAAGAATATGACCAAATGAAGGACAGGAAGAAGGCCAGCTAAAGATTTGGAGAAATGTAATAGGAATAAGACTCTTGTAAAGAATTTAACATACTGAGGGGCAGAGCCAAGATGGTAGCGTAGAAACAGAAAAATTCCATGAGCTCCTCCCATAACCACCTCAAATACCTATAAAATATGACTTAAACAAATTTTAGAGCTACAGAACCCACAAAGTGACAGAGAGAAACAAATCTCCTGCTGAAGGCAGCTGGCAGGCCTACAGGAAGGGTCCATCACAGTGTGCTGGGAGCTGAGCCCAGCCCTGAGTGAGCTGTGGTTTTAGCCTCAGTGAGTCCCCAACCAGTGGTGGCTAGAGCAGACTTCAGGAGAGTGAATCACCAGCAGCTGTGCCAGTTTCCAGACTTCTCAACCCATAAACATCAAAGAGCAAGTAAAAGGTCAGTGTGGAACTTTGTTGGAACTGGGAGAGACTCACGAGTGCTGTCTGGCCCCTGTCCCTGGTGGTGAGAAGTAGCAGAGACACTGTGGGTGTGCAGCCACCTTGTGGCTGCTTCCAGAGCTCCTGGCCTGCAGATTGTAGGGGACCAAGCAACCATTCAGAGAGTAATTGCTCTTACTTTAACCTGCTTGGATCTGAATCACTGCCTTGGGTGGAGGTCTTGAGGTGTGTGGCCAGTGGCCCAGAGCTTGTGGGAGCTTCAGAGAGGGCACCCAACTAATAGCTGAAGCAGCTGTGAAAACTCCAGAGACTTGGGACAAAGCCCTCCTCTCTGAAGCAGAGTTCTACTGTGGCAAAGAGCTCAAAAGTTGAGTAATTGAGTGGCAACATGAGCAAGCAGAGGAAGCAAAGCAAGCATAGCAATCAAACCTCAGATTCCTTTTTTGGGGACAAAAAGGATCAAAGCATGGAACAGGAGGAAGACAATGAAGTCAGAACTCCTGAATCAAAAGCTTCCAAGAAAAATATGAACT
>CM053581.1:213327773-213355273 GCA_028627135.1 Pseudochirops cupreus
GAAAAACCACTGACCTTGAAAATAGATCCAGGAGAGATAATTTAAAAATTATTGGACTACCTGAAAGCAAATCATCCTTCAAGAAATTCTCAAGGAAAATTGCCCTGATATTTTAGAACCAGAGGGTAAAATAGAAATTGAAAGAATTTACTGATCACCTCTTGAAAAAGATCCCAAAAAGAAAACTGCTAGGATTGTCATAGCCAAATTCCAGAGCTCCCAGGTCAAGGAGAAAATATTACAAGCAGCCAAGGAGAAACAATTTGAATATTGTGGAAACACAATCAAGATAACACAAGATCTAGCAGCTTCTACATTAAGGGATCAAAGGGCTTGGAACATGATATTTTGGAGGCCAAAGGAGCTAGGATTAAAACCAAGAATCTCCTACCCAGAAAAACTGAGTATAATGTTTCAGGGGAAAATATGGTCATTCAATGAAATAGAGGACTATCAAGCATTCTTGATGAAAAAACCAGAGTTGAATAGAAAATTTGACGTTCAAATACAAGAAGTAAGAGAAGCATGAGAAGGTAAACAGGGAAAAGAAATCGTAAAAAACTTATTAAAGTTGAACTATTTATATTCCTACATGGAAAAACAATAATTGTAACTTGTGAAACTTTTCTCAGTATGAGGATAGTTGAAGAGAATATAAATGTATATATGTATGTGTACATACATATATATGTTTATACAGGAGGTTATATGTGTGTATAAATACATATGTGAGTGTGTGTATATATGTACATGTATACATAGAGGGCACAGGATCATTTGAGTAGGAAGAGATGATATCTAAAAAGTAAAATTAAGAAGTGAGAGAGGAATATAATGAGAGGAGATAGGGAGAGACAGAAGAGAGTAAATTATCTCATATAAAAGAGGCAAGAGAAAACTGTTACAACGGAGGGGAAGAACAGGAAGGTGAAAGGGAATGGGTCAACTTTACTCTCACTGAATTTGGCTTAAGGAAGGAACAACATACATACTAAATTGGGTATCCTACCCTACAGGAAAGTAGGGGGGAAGGGGATAAGAGGGGGGATGATAGAAGGGAGGACAGATTCGGAGGGGGAAGGGTAGTTAGAAGCACACACTTTTGGAAAGGGACAGGGTCAAAGTAGAAAATAGAACAAGTACGGGGGCAGGATAGTATGGAGGGAAATATAGTCAGTCTTTCACAATATATCCACCGGGGGAATGTTTTGTGTAACTACACATGTACAACCTATATTGAATTGCTTATCTTCCCAGTAAAAGTGGGTGACAAAGGAAGAAGGAAAAGAATCTGGAATTCAAAGTTTTAAAATCAAATGTTTAAAAAATTATTATTATTATTTTTTACATGCAACTGGGAAATAGGATATACAGGCACTGGCGTATGGAGATCCATCTTGCTCTACTGGAAAGTCAGAGGGAGGATGGGGGAAGATATAGGAGAGAGCAGACTGGGGGAGGGGGTATTCAGTGGGATTGCTGTTTTGGGGTGGTGGGTAAGGGAAAGATGGGGAGAAAATGTGTAACTCAAAATCTTGTGGAAATGAATGTTGCAAACTAAATCAAAAAAAGAGAAAAAAAAGAATTTAACATATTTCCAGATGCTAGAAGGAAAAAGATTTGAAGAATTTTAAACTTTGCATACTCTTTGGCAACTATTAGGTTTATACCCCAAAGAGATCAAAGAAAGAGGAAAAGGACCAATATGTTTGAACATATTTATAAGCAGCTTTTTTTGTGGTGTCAGAGAATTGGAAACTGAGGGGGAGTCCATCAGCTGGGGAATTATTGAATGAATTACAGTATATAAATGTGGTGGAATTATATTGTACTATAAGAAAGGATGTAGGGGACAGTTTCAGAGAAACCTGGGGAAATTTATATGAATTGATTCAGAGTGAAATGAGCAGGTCAGGAGAATTTATATAATAGTAACAATGTTGCAAAGACAAACAACTTTGAAAGACTTAGGAACTTTGATCAATATAACCAATATGATTCTTGATGACCCATAATGAACATGCTAACCATTTTCTGAGAGAGAGATGTGGACTGAAATGCAGATTGATACTTTACTATTATTATTTTTTGAGTTGAGGAATTTGTTTTGCTTGACTGTACACACATTATTAAGAGGGATTTTATTTTTCTTGATTTCTTAATGGTGGAGAAGGGCAGGTGGCAGGGAGAGAAGGCAGATCTTCATTTGAAAATAAAATAAAATTTATTTTAAAAAAGAGACATGCAGAGATAATCTCGACAGGAGAGATATGTGGTGGTGTGTCATAACTCCTTGTTGAGAAGTATGAGAGTGGCTATTTGTCAACTTGATCAATATGAGAGAGTTCTGCTCTCTTTCTGGGGCATATATGTGGGACATTACTATGAAATCTGATGAACACAATCCCCGTGAGATGATTCACTTAGGAAGAAATGATATTGCTATAAGGAACCTGGAAATCATTGCTAGGGTTATACAATTCTAGTAAAAAAAATGATAACTTTAATCACATAGGAAGTTTCTCTCAGTACTTCTGAATGAAAGTAAAGACTTCGGAAGAGAAAGGTGACTTTTCAAGTGAACGGCTGTTTCAGAAGAAGGTAAATAAGAATTGGATTAGATTTCTGGGTTATGGTTTAAAACACATACATTCTGGGCTCTAATCTAGGGATGGAGTATTCCTAATGAAGACTAATAAAATGAAGGCAAGCTGATGATGATGATGATGGTGAAGATGATGATGATGATTTATTCAGGATGGATGAGCCAATGAAAACAGATGATGGAGAAGAGGCAGAAGTTTTCAATTCTCATTTAGCTTCTATTTTCTTTACCAAATGTCATCCTCTGAGACCTCATTGTGGAATGGTAGTGAAACTGTTTTTTGGAGGTTCTTCCAGCAAAATCTAAGTTCTGGAAGATTCTGGCAAGCTAGAAGGGCTTCTAACCACCTTAGCCAACAAACATTTCGTCTTCATCACAAATGGAGAGACATGGTAGTTAAGGGTAATACCACTTTAGAATTTGATTAATTTGCACAATATTATGAAGAAGCATGGTGAAAACCTTATTATTGAACTCCACTCCTGCTATTATTTTTATAGGACAACATTATTCTCTTGTATTAGTTCTCTGTGACCTGGCCTTGCTTCCATCTTCTATGTATTTCTTTTAAAATCTAACTGGGCTGGTGAGTTCCCCGTGCATTCACATCATTCTTTTCAGACAAATATTATTTTTCTTTATTGTTTTCCTATATGTCTTCAGAATTTCATTCTTGAGCATCCTTCCTGGGTTGACGTTCCCTACTGCATTTTAACCTGTTGAATCTTTTGAACACTTTGAAACTTGCTTCCCCAAAATCCAGGGTGCACATCAGACTATGTCCAGATTTCTTCTCTTCCTCTATCACTAAACTTTAAGAGGGAGTGGTCACCTCTCCCATTATTTCCACCCAAGCAACCAGTTCCATCCTGTTAGTGAAAATCCAAACTAGAATAGAATTTCCCTTTGTTAGGTTGAGTTGATGATAGTAATAAATGCAACCTCCTCCAAACAAATACCAACCCGACTAGCGAAAGAATTAAAAAAAAGACAAATCAAAAGTTGTTAGTGTTTGGTAGAGATAGAGCTCTAGAAAGAGCTGACATGGTGGATAAAAAGCTAGCCTTGGAATGAGAAAAACATGAATTCAAATCCTATCTCAGATACTTACTAGTTATATGACCCTGGGTAAGTCACTAGCTTGGCCTTGGTTTCCTTATCAGTAAAGTGCAGATAATAGTACTACCTACTTTACTGGGGTTTTATAAGGATTGACAACATAGATAATTGATGGAAAGCACTTGGTAAACCTTAAAAAACTATATAAATATTAGTGATTTTTATTGTCTGGATAATTGAAGTCTCCCATATTTTGCCTCTGCATCAGGCTTATGACATATGCAGAATTCTTCATCTATTTCCTCTTTCTGCACTGGTGGTCTGTAGTACTCTAATGACAAAAATCACTTCCATTTCTCCCTCTATTTACTTTCAGCCAAATACTCTATATTATGCTCCTTCTGCTCTGGTTCTTATATACCTTCTCAATCTACAATGCTATATTCTCTCCCCCATTTGACTTATCCTGTTTCTTTTTAATAAAACATACCTATCCAGAGTCATGATTCAGTCATGAATTTCATCCCATCAAATCTCAGTGATAGCTTAGGACAAATTTGCCTTCTTGGGTTAGGAACTTCTAATTCCTTTTACGTATTTCCTAGTTTTTGTATATAGACATCTGGGCTTTGCTTTTCACTCCTTTCTTGGATTTTATTTTCTGTGAACTTTTGAATATGTTAATCACTATTCTTTTTCCTTCATTGTGGTTAGTCTGTATTATAGTCTATTTTGGGGACAGATATCAAGCAGTCTTTTCTTTCCTCCATCCTTTTTTGTTGAAAGCTCTTTTGATTAGATTCTCAAGACACATTCTGACCACCCTTTTTTTTTTTTTCATACTACATCTCTAGTCAGAGATCTGGCATCCCTATATTTTAAACCTTGGTTCAGAAGTTCAAATTGTACTAATACAATTTTCTTATCTAGATATTCAATCCCCAAATTTACTGTCTTCACCAACATCCCTTTCCTGCAGTGGGCAACAGTGAGGAAAACATAAACTGTGCACCTGTGTCCTTCAGTTATTTCCTTAAGACTATATAATCATTGGATATCCTTTTTAGGTTCCTTCTGGCAGGATCATTTGTGTCCACGTGAATCACCAAAAGTATGTAGTTATCATTCATTTTCAGTGGTCTTGAGATTCTCTTGAGTACCTGCTCTAGGAAGACAAGAGACCTTTTCTGGTTCTCAGGTTGATAAATGGCTGCCTCAGTGCTCCTGAACGAGGAATTACCAATTCAGACCACTCTTTTTTTATTCTTCTGACCCTTATTGGATGATATTTACCTGATTGCTTCTGTGGCTTTATGTATTATTTCTTTTCTTTTTTTTTTTTAACTTTTTGGAGGGAAATTAGGTTTAAGTGACTTGCCCAAAGTCACACGGCTGGTAAGTGTGTAAAACGTCTGAGGTCGCATTTGAACTCAGATCCTCCTAACTCCAGGGCCAGTGCTCTATTCACTGCACCACCTAGCTGCCCCTTTATGTATCATTTCTTGAAGTACAAGCAGCTTCTTCTTCCTCAGATCATCTAGCTCCATCCTCTTTAGGAAAAGTTTCAAATCTCTAATTATACAAGTGGTCTTAAGTATTCCATTTCTTTTCTATGTAATACTACTTTTCCACTTGACCCTGACAAAGGTCAGTTCTCCCTTCCTCCACCTCAGATTCCCCCCCCCCCCACCTTTCCTGTTGATAACATGTATAGTCAAGCAAAACAAATTCCTGCATTGGTCATGTAAAAAAATCCCAAATTCTTACTTTGAATCAATCACCCCTCTGTCTACTGAAATGACCGAAGGACATAAGTCCTGCATATTGTCTCAAGAGGATGATAGCATTTTTCCTCTCTCTCTCTCTCTCTCTCTCTCTCTTTCTTTCTCTCTCTCTTTCTCTCTCCTTTCCCCATTGAACCTTTTTTTTGGTTTCCTTTAATATACTTCATCATTCCTAATAACCTGGAGCATAGAGAATTATTCTTTGAGTCCCTTCACCTTCTAATCCAGAAAAGAGATCAATTTATACTTGGAATACAGGTAGCAGTCAGTCATTGTGGCAAAAACACAAACGTCACACACGACAAAAGATGCTACATTTTCTTACTAACTGAGTTTTTCAGTATTTTTTTTTAAACTACTGGTAAGTATTTATACATCAAACCAAAGAACCTTGTTAAGACTTGCATATCTAATTTCTATCTGTTAATATTTTGACAACTCCTTTCAATGTCCTTTCCTTGTTCTATCTTTCCCAGTGTAAAAATGACTCTCCTATTAGAGACAACAGGAGAAAAAGTTGAGAAATTTTACCTTCTTGCCATTTTCTGTTTAAATTGTCCGATTCTGAACGTTGACCCTAAATCTACTTTGATCCTACCTCTTTGTCCAAATATACTTTAAAAAGTTCTTTGATTTTTATTTGTTTATTTTTTTAACATTCATTGCCAGACTCAGCTCATTCTGAGTACGAGCATTTCTGACATTATTCTTCAAGGATACTAATTTTCATTCATTTCTAGTTACCTGCCTTTGCTGACAGTACATGTATGTCTTTCAAAAATCTAAGGTGATCATCGCATTACTTATTCATATATATCAGTCTCTTCAGATAAATCCTCCTTTTCTCTCTCTTTGGAATAATTTGTTTTTATCTTTACTTTTAAAAGAAATGAAAATCAACATTTTCTCTTTCTCATCCTGCCCCTTCCCATGATAATAGCTAGCATTTCTGTAGCATGTAAGGGTTTGCGAAGCATTTTATGAAAGGTAAATACCGTTATTATTTCCTTTTCACATGTGACAGGCAGAGGTTTAATGACTTGTCCCTAAGTGTCTATAGCCAGATTTGAACTCAAGTCTTCCTGATTTCAGATCCAGCATTCTATCTACTATTCCACTTGGCTGTCTAGTTGAGAAAGAAAAAAAAGTTCTGTTAATGACGTGTATAATCAAGCAAAACAAATTCCTGCATTGACCATGTAAGAAAAATATCTAAATCCTTACTTTGAATCTATCACCTCTCTGTCTACTGAAATGACTGAAGGACATAGGTCTTGTATATCATCTCAAGAGGACAATAGCACTTTTCATCATGAGTCCTCTGGAATCATGGGTAGTCAATGCATTAATCAATTCCCAAGTCTTTCAAAGTTGCTCTTCTTTACAATATTGTTGTTTATTGTATATTTTTTTTCTCCTGGTTTTACTCTTCTCACTCTACATCAGTCCATCCAAGTTTTCCTAGCTTTCTCCTAAACATTTTATCATTTCTTATAACACAGCATTCTATCACATTCATATATCACAACTTGTTCAGCCATCCCCCGTTTGATGGGCATCTCCTCAGTTTCCAATTCTTGCCACCATAAAATAAGCTGCTATAAATACTTTTCTGCATATGAATTCCTATTTCTTACTCTTTGGGGTATAAGCCTAATAGTATTATTTCTGGATCAGAGAGTGTGTACAGTTTACTAGCTTTTTGAGCATAGTTCCAAATTGCTTTCCAGAAGGGCTGCATTAGTTCACAGCTCCACCAGCAGTACATTGCAATTGTAATTTTCTCTTTTTTTGGTCATTTTGCCAATCTGATGAGTGTGAAATAGAATGTAAGACTTGTTTCAATGTGTATTTCTCTAGTTATTAGTGATTCAAGACATTTTAAAGATATGGCTATTGACAGCTTTGATTTCTTCCTCTGAAAACTGACTTTATGTCTTTTGACTATTAGTCAATTGGAGAATGGCTATGATTTTTAGAAATTTGAACCAGTTGCATTAGAATTGAACCTTTGCCAGAGAAACTCACTGAAAAGATTTCTTTCCTATATAATTGCTTCTTTCCCAATTTTAGTTGCATTGGTTTTGTTTGTGAAAAACTTTTAAGCTTTATGTAATCAAAATTGTCTTTTTTGCCTTTTGTGATCCTCTCTTTCTCTTGTTTGGTTGTGAAACAAAAGAAAGAAGGAAAGAAAGAAGGAGGGAAGGAGGGAGAGGAGGAGAGAGGGAAGGAGAGAAGGAAAGAGGGAACTATACCTAACAGATAATTTCTTCCCAGCTCCTCTAATTTGTTTATGATGCCAACTCCTTGTCTAAGTCATGTACCCATTTGGAACTTACCTTTGTATATCATGTGAGATGTTGGTCTACACTTGGTTTCCACCAGGTTGCTTTTCAGAATAATTTGTGTTTGTGTCATTAGAATTTAATTTTTGAGACTTTGCCATCCCCCTTGGGTAGAATTTCCCCACAGAATTTTAGACTATCAAATCCCACTTATTCCTTCTCTGAACTCTTTGAGTTCCGTCTTCCCAAATCTAGTGTGTATCCCACACTAGGACCAGATTTCCCCTCCTGTAACATGAATTCTCATATAGGAACGGTCATTTCTACCTGATTCCTGTTACATTTGCTTCAGTATCCAGTTCCAGATGGAAACTCTACTCACTGTTTTTGAAGAATGAAATTCTCTTTAAGACCAGTCAAAATTTTATCAATTGTTCTTTTGTTGGCATAGACCTCTACCAGATGTCCAAACAGGTCTATCAATACTATTTTATGCCTCCCCACTACATTTGTGGTTTTTCTTTCTGTCCATGTGTTCTATAGGATATTTCTAAAAGAACATTGCTTCTGTTTATTGCTCCACTGATTTTCACCCAGATGCTCTCTGTTATGCTTCCCTTCTCTGGTTCTTTCCATAGATAAACAAGTAGATTGTAAATAGATAGAAAATTTATCAAGTAATTTATCAAGAAAATTATCAAGTAATTAGTGCTAAGCACTAGGGATGCACAAACAAACAAGCCAGGCAGGCCCTGCCCTCAAGTAGTCTACATTCTAATGGAGGAAGATAACACATAAAGCAGAACCAAAAAAGGAGTGGGGTGTCACAATTTGGTGTGGAAATATTGGGGAGGCCTGGTTTTAGGCTCTCTCATCTACCAGAACTCCATGCTCCAGGGCAGAGTTGAAGGTTCTAGTGGGATGGACATGAAGAAGATGAAAAATATGATTGGAGTTCAGGTAGAACACTCAGTATCCATGAGTATATCTTCTTCAAATTTAAAACTCTACTCTCTTTTAAAAATTTGTCTTCAGTTTCTTGCTCAGCACTTCTTAATTTCTAGCAATGCTTTCTAGGTCCCTTCTGGAAATATAATTTGTTTCCATATGAATCACTAGGAGTGAATAATGATTGTCAAGCTTGCCAAGATTTGGAAGACTCTCATATGCCAGACATCTGCCTGGGAAGACCGAAGATCTCCTTGTTTATGCTGATCAACAAATACCTCCCTTGTCATACAGCAGGTTGTCACCGGCCACTGCTGGTTTTTTCATCTTCCTCAGACTCTTACTGGATGATCACTCACCTGATAGCATCCATGTGGCTGCCACCATTAGTGCTTAGGGGACAAGCAGCTGTATCTTCCGGAGACTGTCACATTCCTACTTCTATAGAAAGGGTCTCGTACTTATTAGTCAAACCCAAACATTCAGTGATTCCTTCCCCCTCCTCTGTGTCACAGTATTCCTCCTGATATAGGTTAGGATGCCCCTCGGCCTCTCTTTTTTGTTTTTCTTTTTTCTCATCTTCTTCCAGTCTTCTGAGGAACAAATACTTCCTGTTCCGTGATAATCTGGAGAGGCTGATTAGGATTGGGAGACCAATCTTTGTGTGTAGGTAGTTATTACCTGACACTGGCAAAAATATAAACATAACACAATTCCTGCAGGCTGTGGATTTGTTGGGAGAGGATTAGTTGGAGAAGTGGATGGGGGCAGGGCATGTGTTTAGCCTTCAGTGGAATAAGAGAGTTATTTATGATGTGGGATTGGAGACTTGTGTGTGTGTGTGTGTGTGTGTGTGTGTGTGTGTGTGTGTGTAACTGAACTGTTTGGGGGCAAGGGTGACAAGTCTGGGTGTATGTATGGGGTAGCACTGTGTGGAGTGCTGAGGTAACATTCTCTGGGAATAATAATCAGCTTTTTTTTTTTTTGCCTTTTGGAATGACTTAAGTGACTTGCCCAAGGTCACACGGCTAGTTTTTGTGTCAAATGTCTGAGGCCAGGTTTGAACTCAGCTCCTCCTGACTCCAGGGCTGGTGCTCTATTCATAGTGCCACCTAGCCACACTCTCTGGGAATAATAAAGGGAAATTTATATGTGGAGATGGAATGAGCTGGGAATTACATTTATATGGTGGCCTTAAAACTCAACTCCTCTATGAAGCCTTTCCAGACTATGAACAAGTCCCTTTTTTGCTTAGTCCTGGTCAGAACTGTGACTCAGCCACAGTCAAAAAATCTTTATTCAATATCTGCTACGTGCCAGGTGCTGTGCTAAGACTGGAGACACAAAGACAAAAAACCAGTTCCTGCTCTCAAGGAGCTCACAGTCTAATTGGGAGACAACAGTGATTACTACATATAAACAGATATATATATGGGATAAGTTGAAGATAATCATCAGAGAGAAGGCACTAGCATGAACAGGGACTGAAAAGTTCCTTGCAGAAAATGAAAACTTAGCTGAGACTTGAAGGAAATCAGGGAATTTTGAAGGTGGAAATGAGAAAGGAAGGAGTTCTAGGCATGGGGTACTGTGAGTGGAAATGCTTGGAGCTGGGAGATGGTGTGTCTAGTTTGAGGAACAGCAAGGAGGCCAGTGCTACTGAATTGCAGAGTGTATGAGATGCATAAGGAGTAAGAAGATTGGAAAAGTAGGAAGGGACTAGGTCATGGAGGGCTTTAAAAACCCAGCAGAGGATTTTATATTGGATCTTAAAGGCAGGCAATGAGGAGCCAGTGGAGTTGATCCAATAGGGGTGGTGGTAATATGATCAAATTTGTATTTTAGAAGGCTGAGGTGGGGGATTGGGGGTGAGTCTGTGTGTATGTAAGGGAGGGAGACTATGTGTGAGTGGTGAGTATGAGGGTACAGGCTGGGGCTGAGAGTTGATTGTGTGCTTGTGGGGAAGTGTTGAGGCTCTTTGAGTGTGTTTGGATGTGGGGGGGAGGCTATGTGTATGTTTGTGTGTGCAAACAGAGTTGTGTGCCTGGAAGCAAGAAGGATTTGAGAGTTGTATGTATAGGAGAGACTGAGGGCTGTGAACACAGCTGTTATTTGTACATTTGAAAGGGGAGTGTGAGTGTGTGTGTGGTGTTGTATGTTAAGGAAGCTGTTATGGGACCCTGGCTAGAAGGGGTGTGTGTGTGTGTGTGTGTGTGTGTGTGTGTGTGTGTGTGTGTGTGGGTATGTGTGTGTGGTGCTGTGTAAATGAGCTCTGATGTGTGACTGAGCTATGTTGCAAGTGGGCAGCATGTGTGTGAATTAAGCTAGGGCTGAGTTGGCAAGGGATCTCTGTGTGGGCTGAGTTAGGGCTGCTTGTGTGTGAGGTAGAGCTAGGGGTTGTGTGTGTTTGTGTGTGTGTGGAGGCTGACTGTGGTTGGGAGCTATGTGTTGTTGGATAATAAGTAGATTCTCTATGTAGGGATAATGAGACAGGGACGCTCATGTGTGGATTTATTTCAGCTGGGGTGCAGTGAAGGATGGGGCTTGATCTGGGTGTCATGGTAGCTGTGTGTATAGAGGGTATGTATGAGTGGGTGGGGCTGCGTGTGTGGGAGAGCTTCTGTGGCAAGGCTGTGTATATGTGATAAACTGGGGCTGTATGTGTGTAGTGACAGTGGGGAGGTGGAGGTGGAGCTGGGGCTGTGTGTGTGTGTGTGTGTGTGTGTGTGTGTGTGTGTGAGATGTTGTATGTGCACATGTGTTTGGGGTTTTGAGTCATGCTGTGGTTGGGCTAGGGTTAGGACACGTCCCCCTGAGTCCTTAGCTGGAGCCCTAGTAGGCCCATTACATGCATTAGATGCAGCAGAAGGTTTGGGGGTGGGTGGCCAGTGTTGCTTGTACTGGAGGTTCCAATACTCAGATCCCCTGTACGTATGATAGGCCTCCTGCACTCTGGACTTCTCCCATCACAACCTCCTTCAGAACCCAGCTCTTATGCAGAATTTTTCCTGTTTCTGAGCAGGTCCTTCTTCCTGGTTTCACCCTGCCTTGTCTTTTCTTCTATTCTTTCCACCCAGGGTCTGTTCTTCCACCAGATGAATGCTCACGCTGGGCAGGGTATCAATATTTCCCTGGATAAGTCATGAGTCTACCCATTTATGTGGATCAGTCATTACGGGTCTTTCCCACAAGGGGGCGCTGGGGTCCCACAGACAAGTCTGGATCCACTCTGCTAGGGTCTTGGCTGCTGTTGATGGTAGAAAGGGTCCTGGCTGAGAGCCAAGAAGACTATTGTCCAAGACAGTAAGTGAGGACTGGGGATTAGTGGGATCTGGAGTGGTGGTGGTAGTAAAAGGCTTAGGGAGTCAGTGAGCCCTGGGGGTGGCGATCTGTGGTGTTAATGCAGGATTAGTGGGGCAGAGAGGATTAAAGGGAAGTTAGTAAACCCTAAGGGCTAAATGAAGCATCTAAATGTGTACTTGGTGGGGAGAAACAATGCTACAGAGTTCTGCCTTTGGGAGCTTTGTCTGCGGCCCCCCCTTCCCACCTTCAACCAAGCAGTCACTCTCACCTGAGAGATGGCATCAAACTCCCATAACCTTTGATCTCTCTGATCTAGCCATGGCCATTATGGCCTCTTGGATGGACTCTGGAGGTCCCATCAATGACCATTCTATTAGTCAGTTTCACTGCCTTATTTGGGGGTGTCACTAAAACCAGGATGACTCTGGTTTCTTCCACACTTTCTCTTGGTTCTGTCTTCAGCCTCCAGGACCTATGACTAACAGTGGCCACAATCTCAGTAAATAGGAGTGGGAGTGGGCATAGGTAGAAAATAAAGTTTACTGATCTGGCACATCCGTGAAGCCACAGTACTTCTTAAGAGTCCATTTTGCTGGGCTATGTGCATAGAGCAGCACGTGTAGTGATGGTGGAATCAGGATGCATTGTGTTTGGGAGCTGGGTAATGAAATTATGGAGATGGGGACATGGTGATAAGGTCACGAGTGAAATGAGTCACAAGGATGAGATCTCAGCTGAATAGGTCACAAGGGGGAATTCATGGGGATAAGATAATAAGGATCGGGTCGCAGATGAGGCTCTCAAAAGCCAGGGCTGGTTACTGCAGTGACTATTTATGACAGTATCAGCCTTTAGTTTTCTTGGTTAGGGAGGCAGTATATATGAAGAAACGATTCCTTAAGTAGCCTCTGAATTCTCAAATCTCCCCTGCCATTTTTGGAAGTCCTGGCAAATTTTGAGGGAAGGGTCATAACCCCAAGAGTTAAGGGATTATAGCACAGTAAGAGCAGGAAGGGGAGGGTAAAGGTCTCCTTGTAAATCCCCCAGCTTCATGGTACTTCTTGGAAATTGTGCAGATTCTTGGACTTTATTTAGAGATGCTACACACACACACACACACACACACATTTCTTGACACTCACAATGTTCTTTGGTCTTGCTGTGCCCCCATTTTCTTGTTCTTTCATCCTTTGGGGATAAGAGAAATCTATTATGTCCACATAATGGGACTGAACATTTACAGAGGGCTTACTATGAGCCAGCCATTGTGCTAAATGCTTTACTAATGTTATCTCCTCTCTTCCTCACAACATCCCTGCAAGATGGGTGCTATTATTACCCTCATTTACAGTTGAAGAAACTGAGGCAAAGAGAGGTAAAGTGACTTGCGCAGAGTCACACTGCTATTACTAATGTCTGCAGCCACAACCTGAATCCAAAGCTATTCGGGCAGAATTCAATGTGCTTCAGAGAAGGGCAGGATGAACAGACAGCAGGATCACTGCTCTTCCCTTCCCTGTCCTTTGGTTTCATAAGACTTGTCTTTAGAAACAATGGGGAAAAATGTCTGACCCACTTTCTCCGTGCTGTCCTTCTCACATTGATCAGTCTGCCTAGGTCTGTTTATCTGGCCTGTTCCAGTATGATCAGTCTGGGCTGGTCTATTTTGGTCTCTTTCCTTGTGTTAGTCTATGGAGGCTGACTAGACATTCAGCCTGCTCTATGAGGATCTGCCTGGGTTTAGCCTGTCTGAACGTTGCTCTGGGTTACTCTGTTTGGGTTGGTTTGGATTTTTCTGACCAAGTTGGTTGGTGGGCGAAGGTTTGTCTCTATTGGTTTGTCCAGGTCGGTCTTTCTGGGATGGACTTGGAATTTTTTGAGAGCTGGACATTTTGAGTTTGTCCCAGGCCTTGGAGCGCCCTCCAACCTGGGCTGCTGTCCTGGAGCTGTTCAGCAGGTGGCAACATAGGAATGTGACATAAAAACCCAGGACTATTTGCAAATGAAATGAGAGCACTTACTATCCCTTTGTGATTCAATGGAACCTTTCTTTAGGAGGGCGCAGAGCCATAAAAGTGGTGGAAGCCTTGAAAGTTAAGTCACATCAACAAATATTTATTAGGAGTTTAGTATGTGCCAGACACTGTGCTAAGTACTGTGGATACAAAGAAAGACAAAAGACCAAGGAGTTGGCCTGGGGATGCCCAAATCCTGGGCCTGGACCCTTGAGAGGGGGCCCATAGGGAGAGGGACTGGGGATGGTGGTAGAGCTGGGGCCACTGTCCTTTGCTCAGGTTGTTTTGCATTCCAGCATCTTTCGGAAACTCTTGCGGAAGTTGTCATCCAGGAAGGCATAGAGGAAGGGATTGAGACAAGAATTGGTATAGCTCAGGCTGGTGATGAAGTAGGAAATGCCAATGACCAGGGAGGTCTGGGGCAGGTCTGTAGTTAGTGCCACAATGGTTGCCAGGTGGAAAGGCATCCAGCACAGGAGGCACACAGCTAGAACAATGATGACCATGATGGTCACTTTCCTTTTGGCCTTGTTCAAGGCCTTGGCATTGGAGTTTAGGCTCATGGTCCTCAGCTTGTGAAGCATCCCAACGTAGAGGATACAGATGGTGGAAACGGGAATAGCAAAGCCCAGGACCAGGGTATAGATGCGGCTGGCCTTGAACCAGAACCTCTCTGGCTGAGGGAAGCTTAGCCCACAGCTCTTGATCTGCAGTTCATTGGTATAGACACTGGCAAAGATGAAGAAGGGCAGGACAATGAGGGTCACCCAGAGCCAGATGCAGATGCTGGTGGTTCTTGCAGCACTGTAGGTTCGATAGGACAGACGCCGGGACTGGACGGTGGCCAGAACTACCAGGTACCTGTCTACACTCATCACAGTCAGGAAGTAGATACTGGAGAAAATGTTGTAGTGGTCAATGGCCAGGATGACCTTACACAGGAGCTCACCAAATGGCCAGTAGCGCAGGAGATGTTCGGCAATATTGATGGGCAACACCAATGTGAAGAGGTCATCAGCAATGGCCAGATTCAGAATGAACATGTTGGTCACTGTCTTCATTTTTGGCGCCTTGAGGATTACGTAGATGACTGCAGTGTTGCCAGTTAATCCCACAGCACAAATAACAGAGTACATCACAGGGAGGAGGATATAGAAATCTAGAGATTGTTCAGGGAAGGTGCAATTGGATTGGCTGCTATTATCTGGGTAAAAGTCATCACCTGTCAAATTGTAGAAAGAGCAATTGTCCTCATGCCCCATCCCCATGTCCCCAGTTTGGGGGTGCTGGTCATCCTGCACCATGACCTCTGATGGGGCTAACGGCTCCTGCCCCATATTCCACATAGTAGCTGGAGGGATGAACAGACTGGCTTGCTATTGAGGGCTGTGCTCAGGGCTAGACACTGGGAAAGAAAACAACCACAGATTTCTGAAGTCTGAGAATCTTACTCAGACGTCACAGCAAGTGCCTCTTCCCTCCTTCCCAGGTGAAAATATCAGCCCCTTTCCTAGGATAAAAATTGTGTAATAAAGCTTCAGAAGGACCAGAAAGACCCGAATCCACTCAGAACCCTCGAATCTCATTCCCCATTGAGCCCTAGGGCTTTACATGGCTACATCTATTGCTGTCACTTTCCTGCTTTGCTCTGTTCTGCTTTGCCCAGAGAAATCCACCAACAGGTGATGAATCTCCTCTAAGCCCTTCTCCGTGGGCAGGCAGGGCAAGCTTTCTGCCCTCCACTCCCTGTGAAGGTACTTTCCCTTCTGAGTCTGTCACCTTATATTGCTCCACAAAGTAAACCCGATACTCACCACTGCTTCTGCCAAAGTAGAGATCTTACATTGCCCTGGGGAAACAGCTTCTTCTTTTGGGTCATCATTACATTCCACAGCGAATCCAGGCAACAGAGATATTGTGTTAGCAGAAGAAATTCGCTGTCCAGCAAGACAGGAGCGTGACAATCTGGGTGTCAGGCATCCAGGCTGACTAGGCAACCATGGAGGGGGGTGCGGGAGAAGGGATGCCTTCTTTCTTTGCTAACCTGGTCCTACACTATAGACAAAACAGCACAGACTTTAGAGACCTGGGAAAAAAGTTTGTGGCTCTGAGGGACTGAGGATGGCCAGACTCATTCTGAAGAGTGTAGCCAGCATGCTGCCCATTATATACTCGTGGTGGGGGGAAGCCAAGCTTCCACAGTGGGTGCCTTCTGCTACTCACTGCTCTGCTCCCTTACCCCTATGGGAGATTGGTGGGAGCCCAAGTCCTGTAGTAGGGACATGTAGTCCCTGCACGGCATACCTGCTTCACAGCTGGCTCCCTCAGCTCTGAGAGCCTCCTGCCTGAGAAGAGACCAGCTCCCGTGGCCCCCTTATGTCAGCCTCAGCCTTTTCTCAGCCTCTGCTGCTAAAACCTGAGCCCTAAGTGGTCATTCTCCTTACCTGAAGCTTTTCCTGGTCACTGCCACAGCACCGGTGTCTCCGAGCCTGAGCCCAATCTTTTCTTCTCTGCATATGCAGGCGGAGGTGGAGGGTCTCTGAGCCCTGATGACGCTGGCAGCCCAGGGGATTACACTTGCATCCACAAGCATCCACAAGCAAATGAACTGAGAAGTTCGTGCTGCTCAGGCTGGGACCTGAGGCTGACTGGCCCCCCTCTTCAAATGTAACAACTGTGTGTGTGTATGGGTGTTTGTAACAGTGTGTTTGTGAGAGTGTGTTTGTGTTTCTGTGGGTGTGTCTCTTTGTGTCTGAGTGTGCCTGGGTATGTCTCTGGTTTCTCTTTATGACCTTGTCTGTGTATCTATGTATGTTGGTGTCTGTTCGTGTATCTGTTTTTTTCTATGCTCTTACCCCAAGCTATCAGCTTATAGCCCATCAAGATATGTGTGTTCCAGGGGGCAGGAGGACCCCAGGAAACTTTGCTTGGAGAGATGGAGCCACAGCTGTGCCTCTCTCCCCATGGTATTTTTCAACCCCAGAAAAGAAGTGATCATCTTTCCTTTTTTGTTGGCTCACCTGGATTATTTACTTGTTTAAAATTCCTCTAATAGAGCAAAGGAGCCAGCCTTTCCCAGAATAAGCTGCTCCTTCCTGCAAGGGAGTAGAGACAGCTTAACTGCCCAAGGTCTTTACCTGCCCATCACCCTTGCCCTTTGGGTCACCTTAGCTATCTGGCTCTGGTAATGCTGGGTTCATGCATAAAGGGATTCATTCTCTTAGCTCAAGTCATCTAGTCAATTCTGATCTCCAGGACAAGCTGGTATTTCTAGATACAATATGACTGGGTGGTTTGGGACAATTGAAATCCTGCCTGGTCAATCCTACCTTCTCCAAGTTTGAAGAAACCCTTCTGATGACTCATGAAACGAAGGTGGATAATGCCCTCTCTTACTAAGTTGACGAGCCAGAGAACATGGATAAATTGGAGGGTCTTCCAAATCCCTTAATACCAGCCTGAACCTTCTCTTAACATTCCATGCTTTCTAGTTGCTCTTGAAGTCAATTGGAAAGTCCCCTAATGCTCCCTTGCCCTGCAGGTTCCACATTAGTGTTTTGAGTCCTCTGAAGCAAAGTTGTTGTTGTTCATTCATTTCAGTAGTGTTTGATGCTTTGTGCCCCCATTTGGGATTTTCTTGGCAAAGATACTGGAGTATTTGCCATTTCCTTCTCCAGCTCATTTTACAGATGAAGAACCTGAGGCAAACAGGGTTAAGTGACTTACCTAGGGTCACACAACTAGTAATGTCTAAGGCTAGATTTGAACTCGTGGAGATGAGTCTTCCTGACTCCAGACCCAGCACTCTGTCCATTGTGCCCTTCTGAAGCAAAGGCAACCTTATAAATGAGGCAGCTGAAGCCCAGAGAGATTGGGTGATCCCACAGTCAGAATTAGACTCTTTCCAAATCACTTAGGGAAGAGACAGCATTTTATAATGAACAAAGAGCTGGCCTCAGAGCCAGGGAGGCCTGGACTTCAACTCTAGCCTCTGATTTGGAATGTCCAGATGACCCTGGGCAAGTCACTTAATTTCTCAGTGCTCTAGGCCAGAGGCAACAGTCTTGAGTGAGATCCAAACCAGATTAATAAAAGGTAACAGGGCAATATTTAACAAAATAAGTAAAAATATAATACAACATAGAAAATGTTAATATGTAGTTTTCTAAGTCACAATGTGACCTGGAGGGATCCTTATGTAAGGTCCCTGTTTCTATGTGAGTTGGACACCATTCTTTAGGTAACTCCCTAAGACAGAACTAGCAGAAAGGTGCTAACTTGCATTGGTAGTGGGAGTTTTCTCATCTGAAAGTTCTCTGTTTCAATTAAATCCTGAATCTAGTCCCTATCCCTATAGTTTTAACCTTAAAAACAAAAGCATGTATGGAAAGAGCACTGGTCTTAACATCACGAGACCTTGGTTTGAATTCTTGACTCTAGCTGTGTGACCTCCTTTCTCTGAGACTCAGTTTTCTCATCTGTAAAATGGGGATGCCGTTTGCACCACCACTTTCATAAGGTTATGAGGAAAGCATTTTGTAAATTATAAAGCCCATATAGAAATGTGAGTTGGTATTATTTATAGGAATGTATTTTTTCTCTCCTATTTTAGTTTTCCTAATGAAAGCTCTTTGCTCTATTGAAGGGATTAATGAGTCTTGAAGAACCACATTCCAACGAGAGGTGGCCTTTATTTTTTCCTCTGGGAAGGCACCGATCCTGTTTGTCTCTGTCAGGGAACTATAGTCCATTTTACTCTTCTCGGGGTTGATTTGGGGTTTGTTCCTGTCTTTGATAGGTTCAAACCCAAACCAGGTCCTCCTGCCCCCTGGAACACACACATCTTGACTAATGGGATTTAAGCTGATAGCTTGGGGTAAGAGCATACCATAGGAATGAAGAAGTCAGCCTTTAGAAAGCAGAATCAGAAAAGAAATTTTTCTGGAAAAACCGGGTGTGGGAAAAGCTCCCTTTATAGAATATTACTGATTGAGAGTGCACTTCTTATTTATCAAACACCATTTCTCAGCTGACACTTATTACAAGCTCGGAGGTGTAATCCTCTGTGGAGAAATGGCTCTACGATAGAATATGATCGCACTTTAAGATTCTAGCAAGCCTTTATATAGCCATAACATCAACTCTGGGCTTATAATGACTTGTTTCAATCTTGAGATCCGTCAATAAATAATGATAAACATTTAAACAAATAAGAATAATAAACAGTTATTAAGTGGTAGTTCAGTGGATAGAGCGAAGTCAGAAAGACTCATCTTCACGTGTTCAAATCTGACCTCAGACTCTTATGAGCTGTGTGACCCTAAGCAAGTCACTTAACCCTGTTTACTTCAGTTTTTTTTTCATGTATAAAATGAGTTGGAGAAGGAAAAGGGGAGCCAGTTCAGTGTCTTTGGCAAGAAAACCCCAAATGGGGTCATAGAGAGCTGGACAGGACTGAACAACAATCACAAAACCGTTCTAGGCCCTGGGCTAAGCACTGGGGATACCAAAAGGGTCAAAAGACAGTTTCTGCTCTCAAGAAGCTCCTGCTCTAATAAAGCCTCTCACCAATGACTTAGACTTATGCTCCTCACCCGGAGTCTCACCTAGAAACATTAAACTTTGTTGATGTCTCAGTCTCCATAGATGTAAGAAGAACCTCAGTCCTTACACAAAGGTTAAAACTACCAATAGTTATCAGATGCAGAACACCCTTTATTTCACTCTGCAGAAAACAAAGCTCAGAGGAGTCAAGCAAGCCCTGAACAGTTAGTACAGTTCTCCTTTCTTCAGGGTCCTAGTGCCATGCCCCATGGTTGGAGTTTTCTAGATCAACACACCACAGAAACATGGTGGCATTGGCAGACAAGACCAGGTTTGCTTTTCCATGTGGAGGATCTGTTCCTGGCTGCTTCTCCAGTTCCTAGCCCATGTGTTTAGGAATTCTTCTCTTTCTAAGAGGTTGAGTCCAGGAACTCTGACCATTCTACCACTGGCCATAGCCATTGCTATCTCTTGGACCAGGGGATTCCCTCTTCTCCTAAGACTTGTCTAGATGCTATTAGCAGGCATTCTGTTTTCCAGAGCTAAGGCCCAGCAAGCAAGCTTGTGCCTTGAGCTTGGCATGACAACAATCCTTTGTACTCACCCTCTGGATGATCTCAGGCATAGTAAAATCCCAGAATTATTTCACATAATTATTTCATTGCTTTGACCAGCACCAGGGGTCCTCTGAGCTCAGACAAGCATTGGACAAGCCTGGACAAGTTCAAGTCACAAAGCCCTGCTATGAATCACATTTATCACATTGTTGCTGTTGCCTCTCATTGTTAGGGCTACAGCTCACTGTGGAGCCACTGGTATAAATATTGAGGTCTAGCCACACTAAATCAGGACCCCTCTTCCCAAGGGGTGACCCTGGCACGTGTGTCTAATTTGTCTCCTTGCTTGCAAGCTGTTTCCCTTACTTTAAAATTCAACTTCTATTTGATTCCTGACTCTCCTGTCTCTATGCTGCTCTGTTTGACTCTGGCCATCCATAACTTAGAGCCTGGTTTGGTCCGGTTGACAGACCACACCATCCTTCCTCCAAGAATTCCTCGCTGTCTTGTCATTGATTTTCCAGTGCTCATATATCTCCAGAGAGTGTTTCCCTGAAGAGAGTTGTGTGGACAGGCAGGTACTTGCTTCCCGGTGATACAAATCTGTTTACTTCTTTTGTCTTTGATTTCTTCCCCCCCCCTTTTATAGACCAAATCTAGGATATGTCTCAGATCCATAGGTCCACAACTCCATCATTCCCAAATGCCAAATCTTAATCTGTCATTGTAAGGGACCAACAAGCATTGATCAAGGACATATCATTAGTCATCTCAATCTGGCGTCAATGGGGGTGTCCATATGTTGTCAAGGGAGATATATTCAAGGCCAGAACAAAGGTGTTATTTTATTTTATTTAAAACATTTTTTGTCTTTATTAATTTGTTTGTTTACTTTTAGTTTACAAGATTCAGTTCCACAACCCTAGAGTTTCAAATTTTCTCTCCTTCCTCTCCTCTCCCCCCGCCCCAGGCGACATGCAATCAAGTATAGGATCTGCAAATACTTTCACATTAGACATTAGTCAGGTTATAAAGAAGGATTGTAAAGGATGGAATGAACAATGGGAAAGAGGAAATAAAACCAAACAAGAAAAAGAATGAGAGCAGGTAGTTTGCTTCAGTCTGCATTCAAACTCTGTTCTTTCTAGTTCTTTCTCTGAATGTAGACATCTCTCTCCATCATGAGTCTTTTGGAGTTGTCTTATAACCTTGCATTGCTGAGAAGAGTCCAGTCTATCAAAGCTGATCGTCACACATATGATGTGTCTGTCATTATGTACAGATTTTTCCTGGTTCTGCTCTTCTCACTCAGTAACAGTTTGTATAAGCTTCTCCAGGTAAATATGAAGTCTGCCTGTTCATCATTTCTTATAGCACAATAGTATTCCATTACATTCCTTTACCACATATCGTTTAGCCATTCCCCAATTGATGGGCATCCCCTTGATTTCCAGTTTTTTGCCACCACAAAGAGAGCTGCAATGAATATTTTTGTACATATGGGTCTTCCTCCCACTTCTCTGATCTCTTTGGGATACAACCCCAGAAGTGGTATTACTGGGTCAAAGGGTATGCAATTATAGCCCTTTGGGCATGGTTCCATATTGCTCTCCAGAATGGCTGAAGGTGTCGCTCTTTTAACCTTGTTAAGTAGATCTGGCTACTCTTAGTTATACTTTCTCCATTTAAAAAAATCACATATTTAAAGGAAAACTATTTTCTGATAAAAAATTAGCAATATTACTTTTAAAATTTCACTTTTATTTGCATATTAATGACACATTTACTCCCCTGCCGTAAGTTTTTGTTTCTTCAGTTTCTTTTAAGATATCTTTTTTCTTTTGAGCAACCTCTTCCTCTGGTTTAGGAACAATTTGTTCCTTTTCAGTAAGTATCATCTCAATATGGCAAAGGGAACTCAGGTATGGGTTGATTGGTCCCTGAGCCCTGTAAGTATGCCTTTGCATTTTGGAAGCCTTGTTAATCTTAACAAAAGAATCCCCAAACAAACCCTTGAATTCAGAGTTACTCTCTTCATTTTTAAGCATATGTAGCAAGACTCAGCATTGTATTCAACCCCACTGCTTAGCCTAGGCATATTGAGGGGTGGGGTGGGGTTAGAAGGCAGTATGAGTTGGCCACCTCAAACAGTCATGTTCACCATCTTGATCACCATTTCCTTCAGACCCTGATGTATATAATCCAGGGCCCTGAACACAAGAACTTTAGAAATAATTGTGTCCCTCAAACCGACAGACCTGCTTTCAGCTCAGCTCCTGAAGACATCATTGAGGGAAGAAATCATTATAGAGAAGGGACTCATTACCACTAGCAACAAGTACTGACAATTGCTACCAACAGGCAGAAGAACCCTGGGAGTGGCAGGACCCCTATCCCCCCACCTGCAGACCAATGATCCTGCTTCTAGTCTAACCCTTATAGCTTTTATGAGGGGAATGACTCCACTGGAGAAGGGGCTAACATTCCCTACCTCTCAACCAACTGTGACTGATGAAGCAGCAAGGCACTTTGGGGGAAGGAGACAGCCTGTGCAAGACAAGTCAAACCAAGACCATCACCTTGACAATCATCTCCCCTGAGACCCTGAGGGAGACAGCCCAGGAACCCAAAACCTATGGAATAGCAATTCTTCCAGCCCAGGGCCGTTAGCCATCATCCTGTAGAGATGTAGCCTGGCCAGAGTTTCTGCTATAGACACAGCTGTTGAAGATCCAGGAAAGAAAGTTCTTGTCATCAAAGTCCCTGGTACTGTCAAATGGTTCAACACCAGAACTTTATATAATTTTACCAGCAGCAATGACATGAAAGAAGAGATACTTTTCCTTCATACCTTGAAGACAATGGGACTTTTCCATCTGATCTGTGGCTGAAACTTTCTGTATGTGTTGTTAGATTGTGAGTTTCTTGAGAACAGGAACTATTGTATCTTTCTATTTATGTCTCAATGGCTTAGCACAGTAAGTGCCCACAGTCAGCACATCATAAATGCTTAATAGGGGGAAGCTAGGTGGTGCAGTGGATAGAGTGCAGGGCCTGGAGTCAGGAAGACCTGAGTTCAAATCTGGTTTCAGACACTAGCTGTGTGACCCTGGAGAAGTCACTTAACCCTATTTGCCTGTTTCCTCACCTGTAAAATGAGCTGGAGAAGGAAATGGCTAACCACTCCAGAATCTTTGACAAGAAATCCCAAATGGATTCATGAAGAGTTGGACACAACTGAAACTTCTGAAAAACAGCAAGTGCTCAATAAACGCTTTTTTCATTCTTTCATTATTCGCTTAGCTTTTTACAATGGGCCTTCCATTATGCATACTCAAAAACTGGCTCACCAATCATCTATATTCTCCCATGCTCCATCCTTCTTTGGCCACTATCCCATTACACTTGGATCTCCCAGTGTCCAGCATAGAGTAAATTCTTAATAAATGCTTGTTGACTGATTCAATATTACAACTCTATAAATTCTTTTCAAGATTAAACTCTTAAAAAAAAAGCAGTCTGTATTTGTTGTCTCCACTTCTCTTTCCACTCAGCTTCTAAACATCTTGAGATTTGGCTTCTGGCCCAGCCACTCAACTGAAGCTTCTCTCTCCAAGGTTACCAAATGACCTCTTATCGCTAAAGTCAATAGCCCTTCCTCAGTTCTCCTTTCCCTTGACTTCTCTGCAGATTTGGACTATCCTCTCCTAAATATTTGCTTTCCATCCTTGGCTCTCTCTTGGTTTTCCTCCTACCTGCTTTCATTCTTTCTGGTTTTTTTTTTTTTTTGTGTGAGATCATTTGTCCATTTGCTTGTGCTGCATACAAGACTTGATCCTTGGCCTTCTTCTCTTTATATTCTCATTAGTTCATGAATGATCTCTTTTTAAAGATAACTCCTGAACCTATATATCCAGCTGTAGTCTCTTTCTTGAGTTCCAGTCCCATATTACCTGTTGCATACCACCATTTAGACGTCCAATAGGCATCTCAAAGTCAATATAACCCAAATGGAACACAATATCTTTTCCACTCAACCCACTCCTCTTTCTAATTTTGTATTTCTGTTGATGATGCTACTGTCCTTCCATTTATCCTGGTTTGCAACCTTGTAGTCATCTTTGACTTTCCCCTCTTCTTCATCTCCCACTCCCACCTCAAACCATACTTAATCATTTCCTAGGTCTTCTTCACTCTGTTTCCACAATATCTCATACCTATTCCTTTATCTTCACTCCCATAGCTGCCGCCCTCATTTAAACTCTCTACCTCTGCTCTGGACCTCAGCAATAGCCTGCTTTTCAGTTTCCATTTTCTTTCCTCTCCAATCTGTTCTTTCCACGTTATCAAAATGATCTTCTAAAGTAGGGTTCTTAACCTTTTCTTGTGTCATAGACCCTTTTGGAAGTCTGGTGAAACCCATGAGCCCTTTCTCAGAATAATATTTATTGCCTTCCTTCATAACTGAAGGAAATGCTAAATTTCAGTTGGAGATTAGTGAAAATAAAGATGTATTTTTTTCCAAGTTCACAAATCTCCTAAAATCTTTCCATGGTGCAGGTTTAGGATCCATCTTCATGTTTGACCCCTCCATTTCCCTGATCAAGAAGCTGCTCTGTCTCCTTATTACCCAGAGAAAATACAAATTCTTCTGCCTGGCATTTAAAATCCTTCATAATCTGGCTTCAATCTACCTTTCCAGGCTTATTTTACATTGTGCCCTCCTCCACACCCCAATTGTGGTCAAACTAGTCTTCTTGCTGTTCTTCATCTGTGATATTTCATTCATTTCTTGCCTTCGTGTCTTTGGAATATTCTTCTTCCTCCCGGAATTCTCTGCTTATTTCTTTTTTTATAATTAATTAATTAATCTTTAGTTTTCAACATTCACTTCCATAGGATTTTGAGTTTTAAATTTTCTGCCCTTCTCTTTTCTCCCCCTTCACAAGACAGTGTGCAATCTGATATAGGCTCTGCTTATACATTCATATTAAACATATTTTCACATTAATCATGATGTAAAGAAGAATTAGAAGTAATGGAACCACAAGAAAGAAAAAACAAAACAACACAACAAAAGAAAAGGAGAGCAAATAGTCTGCTTCCATTTGTATTCAGACTCCAAAGTTCTTTCTCTGGATGTAGAGAGCATTTTCCATCGTTAGTCTTTTGTAGTTGTCTTAGATCTTTGCATTGCTGAGAAGAGCTGAGTCTATCCAGGTCAGTCATTGCAGACTGTTACTGTGTACTTCATTTCACTCAGCCTCAGTTCATGTAAATCTTTCTGGGTTTCTTTGAAATCTGTCCATCATTTCTTATAGCACAATACATTTATACACCACAACTTGTTTGGCCACTCCCCAGTTGATGGGCATCCTCTAAATTTCCAGTTCTTGGCCACCACAAAAAGAGCTGTTATACATATTTTTGTACATGTCGATCCTTTTCCTGTTTTTATGATGTCTTTGGGACATAGACCTGGAAGTGGTATTGCTGGGTCAAAGGGCCTCTGCTTATTTCAAGGCTCAGGTCAGGTGCCACCCCCCAGCTGAGACCTTTCCTGGTCTAGAAAGAGGGGTGGGTTGAGTGGAAAAGATATCGTGTTCCATTTGGGTTATATTGACTTTGAGATGCCTATTGGACGTCTAGGTGGTGGTGTGCAACAAGTCATATGGGACTGGAACTCAGGAAAGAGACTATGGCTGGATCTATAGGTTCAGTGTTTTAGTTTTTAGTTTTTAGTGTTCCCTCCCCAAATTACATTTTATGTACTTTATGTTTACTTATCTGTGTTTATATTTTGTCTTGCAGTGGAATATAAACTTTTTGAGGGGCTCCAGTCATTTAATTTTTCTCTTTTTATTCCCTAAACTCAGCATAATGCTTTTACCTAGTAGATTCTTAATAAGTGCTTACTGAATTAAATTGATGGGGAACAGAGACATCTTTTGGGCCATTTCCCCCCAGCCCCAAACTAGATTTTTTCCTATTATGGGGACACAAATATTTGATGTCTTCAATTTCTAAAATTTGGCCTTTTATGAACAGGATACATTCCTGAGGAGGATGGGGGTGACTGGAGGGTTGAGCTTCTTGATTTTCTATTGACCCAAGAGTAATCAGCAAATAGAAGAAGGGTTTGGTTACACGGCAAAACTTAAAAACTCTTTTTTTGTACTTCATTTGTACTTTTGAGGGGACATTTTCTCTGTTTTGTTTTTGTTTATATATTACTTACTTTCATTTGTCCAGGGATATTAAAATAAAATGTGTTATTAAAAATGAGAAAAATGAAACAAATAGTCCCTGCTTCCTAGTGTCATCAGGTAATATTCTCCATAATAGCAAAATACCACACAGTCTAAGCTACTGCTTATGGAGATAATGCAAATGTGAGAATAAAATGGGAAATGAAAGCTCTAGCCAGGATTCATTCTTTTTCTAAAATCAGCTTCCCTGCCAGCAAAGGAGGACTAAAAGGCTGCTATGTTTCAAAAAATGGCTCAGAATGACTCTTTAGGATCAAAAGTGACTTTTCCCTCAATTTTAGCATTATGAGAAATATATTTTCGTGGTTCGTAAAGATCCATTAATGATGTTATTCCTTATGGACTGTCCCTAACTGGCTGTTTACATTTACATTTGGAAGAAGAGTCTTGGAATGTGATATCTCCACTAGCTCCTTTTCCCAGAGTCTCTATTTTTCTCTTTTCTGTGACTGAATTTCCAGCACACTCCCAGAGACCAAACTGTGAGCTGCTATTGTGTTTGTATGGGCTCCAGGGTACCGTTGGAAGAAGGTAACTGTAGAGTCATCCCCGTTGTCATCCAAGGCCTGTCCGGCTTTGCAGACAGCCCTTAATTGAGATTAGGGGATCTGAAGCCACTCCTCAAGCAGTTAACTCTCTGTGAAATATTGGGTGGCCCAGCCCATACTGGCAGGCTCTGACATCCTCCCAGGGGCTGGTTAGACTCACTGTCACGTTGCCCTGGCCTCCAGGGAAAAGCTCATGGTTCACTTGCTCCAGTTGGGGGAGGGGGAAAGCACTGCCTGTTTTTCATCCCTATCTAGGTGCCTCAGAAGCATTTCAAACACAACAAATTTAAAATGGTGCTCTTTTTATTTCCTCTCAAATTCATTTCTCCTTCAAGCATCCTGGTTTTTGTTGGGGGCACCATTATGCTTCCAGGTACATAGATTTGCAAACTCTGGGCGATACTTGACTTTCCCTCTCTCACAATACTCAGTTGCTTGCCAACTCTTTCTGGGCCCACCTCCACCACTTATTTTTCCTTTTCTCTCTATTCACATAGCCTCCATACTAGCTCAGGCTCTCATCACCTCTCACCTGGGCTATTCCATAGCAATTGGTCTCCCCCACTCTAATCTCTTCCCAAAA
>CM053581.1:213360273-213408317 GCA_028627135.1 Pseudochirops cupreus
TCTGTACATTTAGTTAATCTCCTTTCTGTCAAGAGAAGGGCAATATTCTTTATCATGGATCCTCTGGAATCATGGTAGGTAATTGCAATGATCACAGTTCTTAAGTCTTTAAAAATTATTCATTTTTACAGTGTTGTTGTTATAGTAAAAGTTGTTCTCCTGGTTCTGCTCACTTTATTTTGCATCATTTCATACAAGGCTTTAAAAATCTCTTTAGAATTGTTTATCCCTTTCATCATATCTTAAGGTGTAATGATACTCAATTACAATCACGTACCATAATTGTTCAACTACTCAACTGATGAGCACCCCCTTAATTTCCAGTTCTTAGCCACCACAACACTCTTCCCTTTACATATTTTGTTACTAACACCAGGGGCTACATCTTCTACCTCCTCATCAAATAATGACTGCCAGTATCAAAGGAGCATTTTTATTCTACCCAAGTAGCCAAGAAATTTGTGCCCATAACTGACAGCTTTTGGCAATAGCATGTCCATGCCAGAAAGTTCAGAAAGAGCAGTTGCAAAGACACTAGCCCTGGTTGACCAAAGACTTCTTGAATGTCCTTAGTGTAAGTTTAGTAGCCAAGCAAAGAGGTGTCTGTTTACCACATCGTTAGCAGAAAGGAACTTGTTTCATAATGTCTGTACATGCTCCAAATCTTTCTAAAGCATTCCCATTACATGGCATCATGCCTTTCTGAAAGCAGTCTCTCCAACCTCAGCCTTATATTAGTAACACCGCCTTCCCCCATCACACACAGAGCATAAAATTACTCATTTGTTAATACTGCTTACATGGTAATAGAAAACCATCAGCATAGCAGGGATGGCCCATTGCTAAAGAACAGGAATACTTACCACTCCTCCTTGAAAAGTGTAGACCTTTTATGTAGCATCAAAGAGATATGACTCATAATGTACTGTGAGGTAGGTGCTCCTCTATCTGGGCTAGTAGTCTTTAAGACAATCTTCACCTGGACTTCTTGCAGTGTTTTTGTCCCTGATGGCATGGTCAACTTGGAATCAGCTAGGGTTCTAAGCCAGGCACTGCACATAGCAGTGCTTGAACTGTTCTATGGGGCCTTTTGGAGTTGAGCCCTTATGGTCTTTCTAGAGGCCATGGCGACACCCTCGTGGTCCTTTCTGATATTGCCCTGGAGCAGTTTCTTGGCTTGGAGAATATATTAATTAGGGCATTATCCATATACATACATACAAGCAACATACATATGTACATGTATGTATATATATATCATATGTGAGTACCTAATAAATACTTTTGGGGTTCAAAGACAAGTCTGCTTATTATTATATAGCACTTTAAGGTTTGCCAAATACTTTATAAATATTATCTCATTTTATTTTCCCAATAATCCTGGGGAGTAGGTGCTACTATTATCCCCATTTTACAGATGAAGAAACTGAGGCAGAGGCGAAAGGAAGCTACTTGCCCTGAGTCACACAGCTAGTAACGTCTGAGGTCAAATTTGACTCAGGCCAAGTGCTCTGTTTATTGACCCCCTTAGTTTCTCTGTCTGTCTGTTTGTCTATCTGTCTTTTTCCTGTTATGCTGTTACTCTCCTGCACCCTAGTTGACTTCACATGTATTACCAGCATTTAAATTCTTTTTTTTACAAGAGGAATTGTCTTTATTTTTAAAATGAATATATTTAATTTTTTCCCACTTACATGTTAAAACAATTTAATAATATTAAAAAAGTTTTGATTCCAAATTCTATCCTTCCCTCCCTCTTTCCTCTCCGCTTTCCCTGAGACAGCAAGCAATCTGATAGTTTATACATGTCATAGTTTATACATGTATTTGGCCTACTTCCTAATGTCCTCAAATATCCCCTGGAGAATTGAAGCTAAGTATTCCTGTCCCTTTACATCCCTTCAGTAGTGAGAGGTGTGACCTTAGGTAAGCTACTTTCCCTCCATTGATCTCAGTTTCTTCATCCATAAAATGGAGAGGCTGGACTAGATGATCTCTGAAGTCCCTTGTAGCTCTAAATATATGAACCACAGCAGAGCAGTTAAGGAGTTCTTGACTCATCTTAATGATAATTTTTATGCTTCAAAAGGTGGAAGAACCAACAAGGGGACATTCTTCCCTTTATCTGATTCTCAACAAGAAGGAATTTGTTGCTGCAGTGAAAAAGACAGGGACCTGGGAACAAGTGACCATTCCATCTTAAATTTTTTTGAAAGAGAAGGAAAGAAAAGCCTAAATTAGCCTGCCATGCATTCTGGATTAGATTTAATTTAATTTGCTTTTATGGTCTTTAAAGAAGCTTATTAATCTGGAAGCAGAATGCACAACGGATAAAAAATAGCAACAACTGGCATTTATATAGCATTTTAAAACATGCAAAGTGCTTTTCACAAATTGCCTCTGCAAGGGTGGCCCAGCTTTCTCCTCATGCCCCTGTAAGACTCTGGATTGAACAGATCTGGTCCCATTTTGGGGACTGATTCCAAGAGGGTCATTTTGGCCCTTTGATGCTTTCTCTTTACTTAGAATTGCTTCAGCGGACAAAAATCTCAGAGTATTATATTTCACATCTGAATTTCCCCAAATATGGGCAATAGGGTTTCCAGTTTTTATAAAGGCACTTGAAGTAGCAGTGCAGAGGAATATAGGTCAACCTTTATTTCACCTCATAGTCAAGGGACTCAGGAGCTCTCAGATACAGAAAACATTCAAACCACTCAAATAGCCAATTGGATCCTCTAGAAGGAAATTGAACTTAGAGTTACCATCACAACAACCTTCTGATGTCCTGGTGAGTCCCTCCTCCACAGAGAACTCTATATACTTGTGTAGAGTTCACAAAAATACCTCATAGTATTACTTTGTGGGTTAGACTCTCTCTAGAAGGTAAGCTTGTTGAACCATCTCCTTCCCATTGGATTTGTGTAATGCATTGGCTAGTAGGATGATGTACAGGAATTACATGGATGATTCTCTTCTTTCCCCAAGGAGCACACTGCATCAGGAACCTCTATGTCAGTTTGTCTGGATCAGAGCATGTGAAAAGGAATAATGTGCCATTCTTGGAAAGGAAGTAGCTAAATCCCATGAATAATCAAAAGACTCTATGAAACTTTTTGAATCTTTAAATAAATAAATGAAAAAATATTTAATGAGCACCTACTGTGTGCCAGGTACATAGGAGCCAGGAATTCCTAGGAACTAGGAATATACATATAAATGTGAGACAGTTCCTGTCTTCAAGAAACCTACCTTTTGATAGAGAAGACAACACATATCGGAGAACAGTGACCAGAGAAGAGAATTTTGGTCAGAGAGTCCCTGAGAATTGTGAATGGAGCTAAAGGGCAGTCAATTGTCATGCTCTCAGGAGCAATGGTAGTAGTAATTTGGTTACCAGTCCCAGAGCAAGAAGTAGAAATAGGTACATACAAAGGTCAGGGCAGATGGCACAATGTTTAGGATGGATGTATACTATTCATGGTCTGGGTTCAGTTACGTAATAATGGGTTAGGTGAATTTGTACTCACCCACTCCTCAGTAAGGATAGTTGAGCCTCCAACATATTTATTCTCTTAGGCCTACCTATGTGAGCAGACGCAGAACTCTGACAGGTAGAATTATACACAGAATTCACCCCTTCCCATATCTTGAGAGAAGATTGATGCACACACTATCAAATGCTTGGTTGAGATTTTTGCACCAGTTTCATTAGATAGTGTCACTGGTCCTTCATCACTTGGTCACAGGGGACATTCTCAGGTTTAAATTTGTCTGCTGCTCCATAGAGTCAATGGTTGTTATGGAAATTAATGAAGGCAGCTGCAGAGTAGGAGTTCTCTGACTGCACGGAATCCAGGAGAAAGTAGAGGGCAGCAACAATTTGAAGGTACGGGTAGCAAATTGTAATTTTCCTTTTCTAACTCAGTGCCTTGTTCCTCACACTTGCTACAAAACTTCAATTCCTGATCTTTAAAGTTTGCCTTAAATTGGTTACCCTCTTCCCCCATCCCTTCTAGAACCCATTGGCCTTTAGTTTTGTCCCAATGTTCTCTTCAGACGTCACTACTGTCTCAGGCCCATTTAGCTTACTTAGGAATTGCTGATCCTGGCTACTGACCTTGGCTCCCGATTCTTGTACTGCCACAGCCTCTCCTTTTCAGTCTCAAGATGTGCATCTCCAGCCACAAAACCCTTGTCTATACTATAACTCTGACTCCACTCACAGTTGCTCCATGACCTGTAAGAAAACATCGGAACTTAAGCATCTCTCTGCTGCCTCAATCTGCAAGTGCCCCAAGAAACTCTGCTGAGATTGTCAATTGCAGAAGAGTAGCTGACCTGCATTGGTAGAGAGAGTGTCCTCGCCAGGAGTTCTCTACAGCCATGAGAACATAGGTCTGGACAAAAAAACCAAACCAGACCAAAACAAACAACCTACGTTTACACTGGAAGAGGGCCAAGTCTGGCTCAGTGTGGATATTGCTTCCAATAATCCCCTTTGTGGGAAGATGGGGACATTGTATCCATGTGGTTGAAGCTAAGAATTTCCAGACAGTTGAGTGACTCTTTGTCTTGCCCAAGGTCTCTAGCTGGGGACTGTGAAGTAGAAGTAAATGTCTCATTTTATTTTTGTGCCTTAGAAGAAAATTCCCCTTGTCTTACGAAAGAGGTAACAAGGGGAACTGTTCTCACAAGGGAGAAGTTGAACTCAAAAATATATCAGGCTAGAATGCTGAAAACTAAAAATGAATTAATTAATAGGAAAAAAGAACCATTAAACTCCTCAAAAACAAAATAATAAGGAAATGAATATAAAAAAATATATCAGGCTCAATAAATAAAGGTGAGTGAGGGGAGGAGAGCAGTGGATTTCTAGGACATTCTGTAGTAGCCAGCCTCTGGGTGGTCTGGAACAGAGATTTAGGGCCAAAAGGAACCTTAACAATCAATGAGTCGAACTGCTTCATTTTACAGATGAAGAAATTGAGCTGAAACTACTTCACAGTGGCCACTAAGGTAGCAAGTAGCAGAACCAATATCTAACCTAGATTCTCTGACATAAAAGCCAGCGTTCCAAACACTACCCCACCCTGCTGATTCTCCTCTACTAGAAGCCCTGGTAGACAACATGTGTTACCACTTGATGAAACATCCTCTCTCTTTCTATATATTTATATATGTATATACACACATATAAATATAATATATAAAATACATAATGTATAATTATATGACAACATGTTATATATGATAAACAATATACAAATATATGCACACATATGTAAATATGTATGCACATACATGCATAGCAAACACATATGTGTATATATTACATACGAGTACCTAATAAATGCTTTTGGGGTTCAAATGCAAGTCTGCTTATTATAATATATTATATAATGTACACCTATTAATGTAGATATACATGTATACATATATTCATTTGGGAAAATCAAGAGAAATTTCCCACTCTTCTTACACACGTCAAAACCAAACTAGCTCCCTTTAATCTATAGCCTATTTCCCTGTTTCTTTCAAAGGTTATTGTCATCTGGTTTAAGATCAGGTTCCTGGACACAGGATCTCAGGGAGCACAGATTCAAACTTGGCATCCAGAGCTGGAGCTGAGCAAGCCCTGGGTCAGAGGTTCACAGGGCTGTAAGGGGACAGGGTCACAGACACACCTCTTCTCAGTAGCTAGCACTCTTCTGAAGTGGCAAATAGAAAGTGAGCTGTAATCAGGAACAATTGTGTGCTCAGGATTCACACAATGCCCCTCAATTGTGTGCTCCCAGACCAATACAATATGAGCATAATCATGAGCAATTGTATGCTCAGGAGTGGCTGAGGAAGTATCACCTCCAGACCACTTTGCTGTATAAGCCAGAGCTAAGTCCATTGTAGTCCTAAATTATAAAAGAAACGCTCTCTTTTCCCCCCTCCCATCTTTTTCCCCTTTGTCTGTGGTCTAATCTGTCTCAGTTCAGAAAAAAGCACCTCTATTCTTCTTACCCCCGGTGTTGTATTGTTTTGTTTGCTCCGCTCACCCACTTGTTTTTATAAACAATTTGCATTCTGTCATATAAAACCCACTGTGTGGCTGATAATGACTTTGAGGGCAGGACAAACCAGAAATGAATGACAGACTGGTTGTGCTATGTGAACTGAGACCCTCTTGAGAAATTCACATTGATCCCAGCTTCCCCCATGCCTGCTGAAGGACCAGGTAGGCAGAGAGGGGAAAGTGCCCTTTCTTCGCCCCTTCGTTCAGTCAGGGAGGAGGGCAGAGAGATATGTAGTGTGCTGGAGGGCAGCAGTACTGGAATCACAGCCAGAAGTTCTGGGGTGCAGTCCTACATCTTACTTTGCTTGTTAGCTCTGAGACCTGGGGCCAGTTGCTTGACTTTTCTGAGCCTGGGATTCCTCATCTGCCAAATGAGAATGAGAGCTCTTGTATGACCTGCCTCACAGACTTGTCGTGAGGAGATGGTCTCACCAGCTTTGAAGTGCTATACAAATGTGAGCTATTTATACATGTGGACCATGGCACCCCGGCTTTCACCATCATCTATCTTGTTCTTATACTGGGGGCATGATTGATCAACAACCATTCATCACGCAGCTGCTTAGCGCTGGTGGTGGGCTACCAGTTAGTTGGTCAGTAACTGTGTGTTAAGCCCTTGCTGTAGGCCAGGCACCTGTGCTGCGGGCTGGGTCTGCAAAGACAAAAACAATCCTCGCTCTACTTGCGTTCTATCAAGAGAAGCAATGTGTGAACATGTAAGTAACTAACAAAATACATACACTGTAAAACACAATTTTTTGGTTGGGGGCAAGAGAAGTTGGGGGGCAGGAAAAGGCTTGGAGGGAACTAGGGATTCCCAGAAGTATTGGGAAGGGCTCCTTTGAAGTAGGGAGAGCTTTCTGGGCATGGAGGAACCATCTATGCCAGTGGTTCTCAACCTGTGGGTCGCGACCCCTTTGGGGGTTGAACGACCCTTTCACAGGGATCACAAGGGTTGCCTAAGACCATTGGAAAACACATATTTCCAATGGTCTTAGAAAGCAAGACACAGCTCCTCTATCCGTCTCCAGGTGGGTCGGCCCACATACAGATACACCCACATACGAGTATTAAAGGGTCGCGACATTAGGAAGGTTGAGAACCACTGATCTATGCAAAGGCTAGGAAAAGCAGATACTTGTGCTATCAGTGATGTATATTGAAATAGATTGTTCCCATAGGTTCTTAGGGTTGTTGTGCAAATCTGTGTGTTGGGAATCTGTGTGTCTGTGTTTTTGGATATGTGAGAGAGCAGGCTGTCTTTATGTTTATCTGTATGCATTCCTGGGTTAATTTATATCGCTAAATGTGTGTTTTTCTATATGTGCCCTTTTGTGTGATTTTGCGTCTCCATTTATATGAATCTCTTCTGTCCAAACCGTGTATACCATTGAGGTGTCTGGTATCTTAGAATTGCAAGAGACCTCAGACATCATCTAATCTAGCTCCCTCATTTACATCTCAGTTTTGAGAGAGGAAATGACCCAGTCAAAGTCATATCAGTAGCTTCAGAGCCAAGATTTAAACTTGGGTTTCCTGACTCCTAGTCTTGGACTAACGCCGGTGTACCAGACTGCTCTTTATCCTCCAGTGCTAAGACACAGGAATATGTCTTTGGCATCGTGGCTTCCCCAGTTGGATTGTTGCGGTCAGAGTTGTGGGTCTGTCCCTGCTGTGGGTCTATGTTCTCTGTTTTCCCTTAGGAAAATTCCCTAGGAATTTCACTTGGTGCTGGGTATTCTATGAGGAGGATTCAGCTCCATAAACCATGAGCCTTTCAACTTGCTATGAGAAAGGACTAGGTTGGAGCTTCTTGGATACCATTTTAAAGTTCTCTATGAAGCTGAGAGACATCCTTTTTTTAACTTCACCATGATCTTGACTCCATCTTTATTCCTTCCTATTTTCCTCTTGATGGTAGCCACAGACACCATAGTGTCATCTATAGAGAATGTTGTGAGATTGATGACATTCCAGAAATGGCTGGGTCATGGTGTATGTGGGGGCACAGCAAAATGTCTTAAAGGTAGAGGTGGGAAGGAAGATAGGAAGTAGTAGAGAACATATATTATAGATGGATTGGACATTGGGACTCTGTGGGATGAGGAGAATCTGGAGGCTTTAGGAGGTCAATCTCAAGTTCTCATTTGATATTTGGTTATAGGACAGAATGTTGGGAAACTTGAATCCAGGGTATCCACATTTGCTTTAGGGGTAATCACCTCCATGTGTATATATATTTTTTTATTTCTGAGATAGCAAATCATGAGTCCTGGGAGTTTCTCAGGAAATTTCACTCTTTGAATAACTAGAAATACCTATAGGGCACAAACTCACTCTGGGAAGCTGCCATCCCTTCTGGCCTTTAGGTGCTGTAATGTTAATGCAATATAAGATCGTCCCCACCCATTAATAGACCTCATCTGGAGCCCATTAAGGGAAGCTTGCTTAGGGGAGGCTTGCTTGTAGGAAGGCTTGCTTGTAGGAAGGCTTTCACACCTTTTGTTAATTTCTAATTAGGCAGTGGGTCATGAGGGTTGTGATGCCCTTTGGCTCTAAAAAGGGTGTGTGTGTGTGTGTGTGTGTGTGTGTGTGTGTGTGTGTGTGTGTGTGTGTGTGTGTGTGTGTGTGTGTGTGTGTGTGTGTGTGTGTGTGTCTGTGTGTGTGTGTGTGTGTGTGTCTGTGTGTGTGTGTGTCTGTGTGTATGTGTGTATGTGTGTGTATGTATACACACACATACATATATATATATATATATTAGTCTATCTATCTATCTATCTATCTATCTATGTTAAGGTCAGCATTTTGCTTTGGGGCTCACTCATTGGAGGAGTGTTCTTGTGATTTGATCAGATGAGACTCTGGGTAGTCGTTAAGAAGCACCCCCTCCACCTTTGAAAAACCCAGATGTTGGTCCTTCTCTCTCTGGTAACTATGTATGCATTGCCTTGGTCAAACAGCTGGATCTTTATTTCTCTGTTTGTATTTTCTCTGAAGTTCAGGGTGTTGACTTTTCCCCTGAACTAGTGAATGTAATTAAAAAAGATTGTTGACCCCTTAAACAGATATCTTTCCTATTAAAGCAGATCTAAAAATTGCTCTTAATTTAGCAGATAAAGCGTCTCAGGAGATGTTCCTATAGTCTTCAATCATTAATAATAATTACTCATATTTATGTAGCATTTTAAAATACAACAACCTTGTGTGGTAGGTAATGTGAGCATCATTATCTCTATTTTACAGATGGGGAAAATGAAATTCTGAGAGGTTGAGTTTTCTCCAATTACATTTAGAGTGTGGATTGGGGAGGAGGGGCAGGAGATGGGATTTGATTGTCTTCCCCCCAAAATGATTTGTCTGAGTCAGAATTTGAACCTAGCTCTTTCTGACTCCAAGTGAAGACAGTGCCTTTATGCCATAAGCCTTTAAAATGCTAATTTATGATCCTTCTGTGTCAGATCTGTCATTAATTTATGCCAATCAATCAATAAGCATTCATTAAAGGCTTACTAGACACTGTGCTGAGCACTTGAATATAAAGAGGGGCAAAACCCACCGTCAACAAAAACGAGCACACCCCCCAATAGTCCCTGGTCTTAAGGAGCTATTATTGAAATGGAGGATGTAACACATAAATAATGAGGTACCTACAGTATACATGTACTGTATGAATAGATGAAGGTAGTCTGAAAGAAGAAGACACTAGCAGTTGGGGACCAAGAGGTGGGGAGAGACACTGGGAAGGGTCTCCTGCAGAATATAAGAATTTATCTGAGCCTTAAAGGAAGCCAGGAAAACTAAGAGACTGAGGTGAAGTAGCAAAATATTTCAGGTGTGGAGGACAGCCAGGGTAAAGGAGTGTAGATACTGCAAATAGTTAAATTTAGGTTTGATGTCAGGAAAAAAAAAACAGTTTCCTAATAGAGCTATCCAAAAGTTGCCTTTATTAGGTAGTGGGCTCTCTCTCATTGGTGGTTTTCTACTGTAACAATCAGCATCAGATTCTGCAGAGATTATGAGTGTTGTAACTATATCTTTAAGAGCCAGTAACCCTTAATGGGATACATCCAGCTATATATCCAAGGCTCAATTCCCTTCTCACCAAATGCCAGCTCCACAATGAACACACTTAGCATAAACCTATTTGTTCAAGTTTATAGAAAAACAGAAATTGGGGAAATATATATGTATATATGTGTGTTTACATATATACATATGTATATGTGTGTATGTATATACGTACATACATACATACCTACACAGACAACACACACATATTTATATATATTAGACAATAAACAGAACCCTCCTACTGGGATCAAGATAACTCAGTTCAACCAAGAGAGACAGTCTCACATCTCACCCAAGAAGGAAATTCCCTGAAGTCTCTTAGCATAGTAAGTTGGGAGCATGATAGGGACATGATACAAATCCTGGCTCTTCTGTGTGTCAGCTTTTTCCCAGTCTTTTTTCCTCCAAAGACCTGAAGAGAATCTAGAATGATGCCTCTTTTCTCTCAAAGATGGAAATCAGAAGACTAGGATCTCTCTTCTCTCCAGTTATCACCAATTCTACCCCTCATGCAGGCATGGAACAATGAGTAATCAGTCTCCACCAATGAGGAGAGAGTCCCATGCCAATGGGCTTTGGAGTTTATGTTTCTCTCTCTTGCTCTCTCTGTCTGTCTCTCTCCCACTCCATCTCCAACTCTGTCTATCTCTCCCTCTCCTCTCCGTCTGTCTGTCTCTGTCTCTCTCTCCACACACACACATACATGAATTTTAGAAAAAAATATGAAAGGACCAAAAAGACAGAAGAGAAGAGGGAGGGGTAAAAAGAGCAATGGTGGTGGCATTGATCAGGGTGATCAGAGTCCTCTGCATACCATGTCCTATCTTGCCTGGAGTGTGGTAGATCAATAACATTCCATTTTCTGATATGTCAGGTGGGACCCTGCTCTAGAAATTGTCTCTGAGATACTTTCTTCTCCACATTGGGTATGTTTCATTTGGGACCCAGCAGACAGTGATAGATTTCCAGAATCAGGAAACAAAAGGAAAATAGCAGCCCAGGAAAAACACAGTCTTGGCTTGCTGGCACTGAAGGCCATTTACCTTTCCTCTGGTGAGCTGCTATTTGAGGCAGCTGGTCCATGTAGAAGCTATGCTTGGCTAGTGACTCATGGCAGTCTACACTCTCCCAAGCCCTGTGTGAACTTCATCTCCATATGAGAGCAGAGTTACTGGGTTGAGCCAAGTTCTGATCAAGTGACTGTAGCTTCTCAGACCTGAAGATTTGATGTTCTTGTGGTGATGAGCAAGATACTATCCCAACATTTTGAAGTTCTCTGGATTGACCTCAAGACCAGGGTTGGGGAGAGATTAGATTCAAAATTCTCTGCCCCAGGAGTTGGGAGGAGAAAAATCTACTGGTTTGGGTGATGCTACTATTGTATTTTCTTGGTTTCATGATGCTGTTATATTAAGTAAATGGTTTTATTCTTGTAGTAATTACTGAGATGGAGTCGTAGTGATTTGTTAGTAATCGCTGAACTTACAAGAGGATAAAGAGATGCCAGTAGGTGGGGGTTAAATGAACCAAAGAGTTTGGAAGTAATAGGGTTCTGTCTCTGTGGTATTCATGGGGGGGCAACCTGTTGCACAGTGAGCATCTGTAATCTCTATTCACTTTCTCAGGCTAGTTCCTGAATATTGACACAGTATCATGTCTTCTTGAAAGACAATGCTGTTCTATTAGACATTTGTCTAATGGGTTTCTTTAGACAAAAGTATACAGTATGTCTTTCTATCGCTATATTCTGGTCATGAGTCACATTCCATTAATTCTCTGCGATGCCTGTGAAGTTTTATCTTACTTCCTTGATGTTAATATCTCCAGCTTACTTTATTACTCATACTCTGCACATTTTTATTAGAGATACAAGGATGTAAGCTTTTATTGCTTTCTCTCTTCGTTTTCCCCCTTTCCTTTTGGGCAGAGGCAGAGTAGGAGAATATAAGCTGAATGATTTAGTAATAATGTGGGTAGAGTACCTTTATTAAAAAGCCACCATGTTTTCTTAATTCTGACCTCTCTTGGTTCTCCTCCTGTCAGCCTGTTCTTCCTCAGCCTCCTAAGCTGGATATATATCCATGTAACCTTCATTTATTCTAGGTGTCCCCCAAGGCTCTATCCTGGACCCTCTTCTTTTCTCTCCTTTCTCATTTGGTGACCTTATCATCATGGATACAATTTTCATCTCCATGTAGATGATTCCCACTCTTTATATCCAACTTTTATCTCTCTTTGGAGCTTCAGTCTTGCACCATCAACTATCCATTAGACATTTTGAGCTAGATGTGTTGTAGACATCTTAAACTCAACATGTCCAAAACAAAACTCATTATCCTTTAGCCCAAATTTACCCCTCTCCTGAATTTTTCTGTAATCCTCCTTGTAATAACTCAGGTATACAACCTCAGCGTTATCCTCAATTTCTCCCTCTTGCTCATCCTAAATATCCAAACCATTGCCCAATCTTGTTGTTTTGATTTACACAAAATCTCCCATGTTTCTCTCCTTCTTTCTCTGTACAGTCATCACCACAGTATTATCACTGGTCTATTACAGTTGCCTCTTAATTGGTTTCCTTGCCTCATGTCTATTCCCACTCCAATCCATTCTCCACATATTTGCCAAAATGATTTTCCTGAAGTATAGATCTGACTATGTCATTCTCCTACTCAGCAAACTCTGTGGGTTCTTTACTTCCTCAAGGATAAACTATAAACTCCTCTATTTCCTTTATTTCTATTTCTTCACAGTCTAGACTTTTCCTATTTTCCTAGTATTTTTACATATTACTCTCCATAAAATGCTTTATGGTCTAGCCATATAATCCCACTTGCTATTTTTTTTTTCATTCAAGACACCATTTTTGATCTCCATGTTTTTGTGGATGTCCCTCATACCTGGAGTGTTCTCCCTTCTCACTGTTCCCTCTTAGAATCTGGGACTTTTTTTTTAAGACTCAGCTCGAATGTCACCTTCCAAAAGAGGCTTTTCTTAGTCTTCCCAGCTACTAGTGACTTCCTATCTAAGGTTATTTACTCTGTATCTTTTTTTTTGAGTACAAAGAGTTTATTGCTTATAAAAATAAGTTATTTCACAATGTAGATTTCTGGCACCATGTGTGAAGTTCTCATTAAAATGACAATAGCTCCTGAAAATGACTTACAAGACTGATCCAGAAGGCTGAGCTCACCACTAACAAACACAGCATATGCTGCAGTACTTTCTTATATTATGTACACAAAAAGTCCTTTTTTCCTTCTGTGTGCCAGCTGAAGTATAAAATCAGTCCACATCAACCACAGAGACAACCTGGTATCCAACAGCACTGGTTCAGCCTTAATACACATCAAAACACTGTTAACTAAAGGAAAAGAATATTCATTCTTTTCCTTTAGTAAACAGAGAGTTAACTACTGAGCCATTAATATTGTTTAGGCTGATCTGGAAAAGTTTTGGTGCTGGGTTTATTTTTCCACCTGCTTGTCATGCTGAGGGTCTGAAAGCAGGGCTGGGTAGGGTTACTGTCTGCAGGTGTCATGGAAGACTTCGAGGGTTCGGAAATCCCTCCATGTGGGAGTAAGGCCATCTTGCAAAAACATTCCGCAGCACTGGCATGGAGCCTGGAACAGCTTTATGTAACTTCTTAACCAAATCATGAAGGACCTGACCACAACATCTGGCATCTGGGGCAACTGATAGTGGAGCAGGGCAGTGGTGGCGTGAACCTTTTGGAACACCTGACAGTTGGATTTAGACCATATGTCAAACTTTCTGTCTTCTGTGTATACACTTTCATTGTATCCTTTCACAATTGTTCGATCAGTGAAGAGACTCCTCATGACCACAATGACTTTCAGTACCTTTCCTAAAATAACCAAAAGCATTGCAGATGTTCCATTGGGTCTGGACAAATGAATTGACATTTCAGGGAACATCCTATCAATGCAGCTGATTGCATCATCAGCATACTAGGGTGGTAAAACAAGGGTTGTAGGCTGAGCTTTAGGTCTCCATTTTGCAGATACACCCATCTGGTTGGCAGAACATTTCAGAGACTGTTGATTCAGGAGACCAGAAGCTAGACTTGCATGGTATTGCAGCTTGTTCGACCACTTATATAGCTCAAAGAAGGTGGCATAGAGAGAAGTCCTGTCCTGAACAGGATTTAGGCTTAACAATCCACTGTTGGATTGGAGAGGGAAGTTCTCAGATGGCTTACCTACCAAGTTACTCAGATGCTCCAGTTCATTGAGGTCCCGATTGATGGAGTGTAGGTGGTCCTGGAAGTGGGTGGTAAAGGCCTTCTCCTGGCCCTCCAGCAATGACTTGTTCCACATGGTATCCTTCAGGCAGTGGAATACCTGCTGGAGTGCAGCACCTGGATGTCACCAATGGCCTGAGTGAAGGCCTCCAGATTCACTCCAATGTTCAACATGTCCACCATGGTGAAAGCTAGCAGCCCAGGGCTTCCACTCTCCTAGTCAGCTGCCAGGGCAATACCTACTCTGTTTGTATCTTGTAAATGCCTATTTATGCACATGTTGTCTCCTCTGTTAGAATGTAAGTTTCCTGAGGGCAGAGATAGATTTCACCTTTTCCTTGTATCCCTAGTGCTTATAATGCTTATTGATTAATGTAATTATAACTTCTTGACTGGCTGAGAGTAATCCTTGAATGTTTAGTACTCTTTTGGGTCTCCTTTAGCAGGCTGTTGACTTGCTTTTCATGATTTTCTTGCATCATTCTCATTTCTCTTCCCAATTTTTCCTCCACTTCTCTTACTTGATTTTCAAAATCCTTCTCGAGCTCCTCCATGGCCTGTAACCAATTCATATTTTTCTTGGAAGCTTTTGATGCAGGAGTTCTGACTTTGTTGTCTTCCTCCCATTCCGTGCTTTGATCCTTTTTGTCCCCCCAAAAAGATTCTATGGTCTGCTTGTGTTTCCTCTGCTTGCTCATATTGCCAGCCAATTACTTGACTTTTGAGCTCTTTGCCACAGTAGAACTCTGCTTCCAGAATGGAGAGAGCTTTGTCCCAAATTGCTGGGGTTTTTTCAGCTGCCAGAGCTATTAGATGAGTGCCCTCTCTACAGCCCCCACAAGCTTTGGCATACTGGCCACACACCCCAGGACCCCTACCCAAGACTGTGATCCAGATCCAAGCAGGTTAAAGCAAGAAAAATTACCCTCTGAATGGTCACTTGGTCCCCTTACAATCTGCAGGCCAGGAGCTCTGGAAGCAGCCACAAGGCAGCAGCTGCTGCTGCTGCAGTGCCTCTGCCACTTCTCAACCCAGGGACAGGGGCTGGACTGTGCTCTTTTGCCCCTCTGTTTCAACAGAGTTCCACACTGACATTTTACTTTATCTTTGGCATCTATGGGTTGAGAAGTCTGGAAACTGCCACAGCTGCTGGTGATTCACTCTCCTTAAGTCTGCTCTGGCCGTTGCTGGTGGGGGCTGCCCTGGGGCCAGGAACCATGTGGCATATGCAGGACTGTGCTCAGCTCCCAGCTTGGTGAGTTAGACCCTTCCGCTCAGCCTGCCAGGCTGCCTTCAGTGGGAGATTTGTTTCTTCCTGTCACTTTGTGGATTCTGTACCTCTAAAATTTGTTTAGAGTCTTTTTTTTACATGTATTGGAAGTGATTGGAGTGGGAGCTCACACCAAGTTTGTGCTTCTACTTTGCTATCTTGGCTCTGCCCCCATGTGAGCCTGGGATTGTAGAATGAACAGATGAACTTAACTCAAAGTAACCATGTAAACAAATTCCAGATTGTAATAAAAGTACTCCAAGGTGAGAGATGAATTTCTTTACTGGTGCCAAGATAGATCTGGATGCTCTTTGGCTACAGGGAATCATGAAGCTAGCTAGGCTTAGTGAGCTATAGTTATACCTAATGAATGAATGAATGAAAGAGCATTAAACATTTACTGTGTACAATACACTGTGCTTAGCTCTGGTAAATATGAAGGGAGATATTCCTTGCCCTCCTGGAAATTATATTCTAATAATAATTGAATCAACCTCGGTTCTCATACCTTATCAGTATCCTCTCACCCTCTGATTGGAGGGCAGAACTATGAGCTCCAAAACCTCCAGGAAGGATCCCAAATCAGTCATCTCTTCATTTCCCACAATGCTTCACTCCAGTGGACTTCTTTATTATGACACCCTTGAGTCCCTCCTGCCTCCTTGAGGGCAGAGACTCTGTGTGTGTGTGTGTGTGTGTGTGTGTGTGTGTATTTGTATCTCTAGCACTTGGCATACTGCCTGGAACATAGCAGATGCATAGGAAGCTGAGGAGGAACAGGTTGACAGTTAGGAGAATCAAGAGAGGTCAGAGTTAAGAAAACATGGTGGGTTTCTAATATAGGTAGTCTACCCCTATTACTACTAAATCACTCAGCTTATATATCTCCTCTGCCTCTGACCAAAAGGAAAGGGAATAAAAATGAATAACTGTTATATTTTCATTTCTAACAATCCTACTTTGCACAGAGCTGTACTAGCAATTTTAACCTCTGGGACAGGCAGCGCTAAATAGATCCTCAAATTAACTTTATCATTCTTGATGTGAAAATAATACAAAAAGTAATTAAGACAAACTTAGTTGGCCAAGGGGGAGGGGAATTAGTCTCTATGGGTGGCATCTGCTGCTAAAGGCACAAATGCTAAATTTTTGTGCTCTTTGAACTTCAACAACCTGGGACAAAGTCACCATGGTTCTGTTCTAGTTATGTGTTTTTTACATTCTTTCTGAACTTGTATATTCTCTTTACTCTTCTAAATAAACCCTAGAAAACCCACTCTTCTGCTCTAGAACACATGGAGGTGGAGAGAGAAGGAAAGAGGGACTAAATGCCAGACTTAGGCATGCAGTTATGATTATAGTGCCAGAAGAAGGAGGAAAGGTAATTTTAAGGATTTAGTTCAGAAGACTATGAGACCAGGGAGCTAAGTACGCTCAATTATCAAGAAAGTCAGGACACAGTGCTTTGTGTTAAGGTTCAATGATCAGGGATACTTAGATAAATTACTGAAAGATGAAAAGTCTGAGAACAAAGTCACTGGTTGCTCAGGCTGGCTCTAATAAAAACAAGTACCTGGGAAGCTGACTCATAATGTTGAAGTTTAAGGTCCAGAGACAGACCTTGTATATTTTTTTCATCACCCTCAAATCAGCCATTATCCTTCTTAGACACACCAGCCCTTTGTATAGGACATGGTGAGATGTAGATGCCCAAGACCCAAGCTTTGTTTGCACTTTCCTATCCTTTGGGAGGGAAAGATACAGCCCCATTGCTTCCAGAGACAGGGATGGTTGGAGCCAGTAGCCCACTCAGGACCCCTTCTCTGCCTAAAGGAGGCACACAAAAGGTGTGGCAAAGTGCTGCTACTTCCCTGGGGAATGAACATGCCCCTACAGTGTGCTTTATACTTCTTGAAGTACTATTACCGAAATCATCTCATTTGATTGTCACCTCCTATAGCAGAGGTACCAACTGTATATTGTTGGTTCCCCTCTCTGGGCACTGGTTTTCTCATCTTCAAAATGAAGGGATTGGACTAGATTTCTAAGGTCCTTTATACATGCTTGACAAATGAGGTAAGCTGAGGCCCCAGGTCACACACTGAATTAGTTCTGGCAAAGTCAGGATCAGAGCTAGGTCTTGGTATTCAGTCCCATGGTCTCTTCATCCCATGGTTGAAATCCCAAGTCTGAAAGTTTGGCCTTTCTGGGGATGGTTATGTCAGACCCCTGTGTTCTGAGGAAAGCCACTACTGGATTATTAGGTAGGAAGAGGTGCCTAATGGCCTGAATGAACTAGTTGGGCAGGGATGTTGCCTGTGTTTTTGTAACTTGAACTGTTTTTAGACTCCGGGTACTTAATAATAACAGATGATTTGAATAGAGATTGTACTGGTTTATTTCTGGGTCAGACTGGGATCCTACTAGTACATGTATAATTTACCTGTGCCAGAGAGGTGAATTTTTCTGAAAGTCGCAGAGCCCTTGGAGGTTGGTGGGAAAGGCGAAACTAAGGCAAGCCCCTGACCCCTACTAAAAAAGCTAGCTAAAGCTTTATGTAGCTGGGACCAGGTATTTGGCTCTACCTAGAAGTACTATTTGGTCTGGGATTAATCTAAACAGTCTGTCTCTATTTGATGTTAGAACTCAGTTTTTGCCAAGAAATATGGATTAGTCTGTGAGTAGAAATTCGAGTAAGTCTGAGTTTGGGATTAGAGATCAGTCTGGGGAGACATGGTTCAAGGCTTAACCTTTATCTATTTATTATGGGTCAGTGTATGCCTGGAATTAGAGCTCAGCCTGTGACTAGGATTCAGAATCAGTGGTCAGGGTTACCATTCGGTCTGTGGCCATGATGATGGGTTCATCTGTAGGCAAATTTACAGTTTGGTCTAGGTTCGTGTCGGGGTCAAATTATGGTAAGGATCAGAGATAGAGTTAGAGGCATTTAGGGTTAGGGATAGGGTTCCACCTGAGGCTAGTGGCTATACTCAGTTTTTTCAGCATTGGGCTGGGTGAACTGAAGGAGGAGACGCAGGGTATTTATCACAATGACTGCTTTATGGGAAGGCACCATGGTTCGATGGAAAGAACCCAAAATTTGGAGTCCGGGAGTAGTGATCAAATTCTAGCTCAGCTAATTAGTACTTATATGACTTTAGGTATGGGGGCAGCTAGGTGATGCAGGGGATAGAACACTGGGCTTGGAATTAGGAAGACTCATCTTGCTGAGTTCAAATACAGCTTCAGACCCTTAGCTATAACCCTGGGCAAGTTACATAACCCCGTTTGCCTCAATTTCCTAATCTATAAAATGAGCTGGAGTAGGAAATGCCAAACCACTCCAGTATCTTTGCCAAGAAAACTTCAAATGGGTTCCTGAAGAGTTGGACATGGCTGAATAACAACAATGACCTTAGTCTCTTAAGCACTCTGGTCCTCAGTTTCCTAACCTGTAAAATAAAGAATTGAATAGAAATGTTTTTAGAGGCCCCTTCCTGCTATAAATCTATGATCCCAAGATCTTGGAAAATTAAGGTTTATTCTGAGTCACCAGCATTTCTCTAAGTTCTCAGATATGGAAGAGGCTTTGATGTTAATAAATTGGAGTCTTAATTCACTGGGGAAAAGTGGTAAGTGATTCAAGTAATTTTTCCAACAGAAGGGATGGTTACATTTGTTCTCTTGTTGCCATGAAGCAGATAGCTCTCCTGGGATAAATAATTAGGGATATAATCATCATAATCACCATAATGAGCTGTCCCTCATGAATGGAGATGACCCTCCTGACTTTGTGAGTATGACAGAGGTTCTTAGCTGTGACTAGAGCAGTGGGGATGAGCTATGCCAAGAAATTCTGAGTTACGTCCTTGGTTCCCCTTGGTACTAATGGTACATTGATGAGATGGCTGATGGGGAAGGAGTTCAGCCTGTGCTTAGGGGTTGGGACTTAGTTCCAATTAGGGACTAATACTACCCAATTAGGGTATATTCTGTGACTAAGGCTATATCTCAATATAAGTCTAGATTCTAGAGATATGGGTCAGTTCATGAGGAGGCATATAGACCTGATCTCTATATCTTTGGCACTTAGCACAGTGCCTGGCTATAGTAGGTGCTTACTAAACACTTATGGTTGATTGGTGGTACTGTCTATTTAATTCTCTGGTCAATCCTTAGCATCTCCCTGACTATGACATTAGAGATGAGGAACCAATCAGATATGCCTAAGAACCCATAGCTATACAATGATGAGGAAAATCTCTGGAGGTGGGGCTGGGGGAGAACTTGGTATAACTTGGGAATGCCATGTCTAATGGTGGCCTCTCTGGAGCACCATCAATGCCCCTGTACTTCTTCCTACAGTAGCCTAAAGACCATTGTACCCAAGACTTTGGCAATTGAAACCAGATTGTATTTTCCCCTTCCCTTTACTCCCAGTGATTGAGACATGGTTTTAGTCATGTTCCTCTAGCAACTGAGACCCCAATGTATTGTTTGCTCAGAACACAAAGGCAGAACATTATACCAGAGGCAAGATAGAAGTACAGTGGAAAGAATGTTGGGTTTGGTGTCCAAGGGATGCGTTCTAATCCTGGCTCGCTACCTACCACCTGTGTGATCTTAGGCAAATCATTTAACCTTTTGGGGCCTCAGTTTACTTATCTGTAAAAAGGGATGGTTAGACTTGATGAACTCTAAGGTGCCTTTTGTCCCTAAATGTATGATCCTATGTTTTTTCTTTTCTTGCCTTTCTTATCCCCTTCTCCCTGTTGTAAATCTAGGGTTTCTATCTCAGAAGAATTCTTTTACTGCAGCTGCCACATAATTAAACTGTTTGTTGACTCAAAACAAAAACACTTGCATTTTACCTCTTTCCTTTCTTGGAAGTAGTGGACTAAGGGGATGAAATATTTTACACACTGTCAGACTTGAGTTCTTCAAAAAAAAATTCTTTTTGCAAGAAATGGTTCACTGGGTGGGGGAAGGGATATATTCAGAAATGAAGGTTATGCAAAAAATATAACACATCAATAAATATTTTTAAAGAATTAAACCTTTGCATTTCACATTGTAAATGTTAATGGGCTGATTTGTATGTGAATACATTTTAGGGCGTGGACCCTCCTTTGTGTAACTTAGAATACATTGAGTTGTTGTTGTTAAATTGTTTCAGTTGTGTCTGACTTTTCATGGATCCATCTGGGGTTTTCATGGCAAAGATACTGGAGTGGTTTGTCATTTCCTCCTCCAGCTCATTTTATAAATGAAGAAATTCAGGCAAGTGGGGTTAAGTGACTTGCTCAGGGTCATACGGTTAGTAAGTGTCTGAGGCTGGACTCAAACTCAGGAAGATGAGCCTTCCTGACTCCAGGACTAGCACTCTATTCACTGTGCCACCTAACTGCCCAGAATAGATCATAATAAAGGTCTATTACTTCTTGCATTAGTGACTTATCTGACTCTTTTATGAAAATCTCAAAGTCGCCAGTACCTGTTGAGATAGGGTCTTATAGGGGGATCAATCTTTGGTTGTAAGTAGAAATCAGTCTATGGTGATTGTTAGAGTTCGCTCTTTGAACATGAGTAAGTTTCAATCTGTGGTCAGGTTTAGGGCTCAGCCTTTTGTGAGAGTTAGGGGCTCAGTGCATAGCTATGAAGAAGAATCACTCCAAGGCTGTGTTAACACTCAGTGTGTGTTTGGGATCAATGATCAGTCTGCAGCTAGACTTAGATCTCAACCTATTGTTTGAGGTGGGAGAACTTGTGTGATCAAGACATACAAGCATCTGCATGGCTGCAGGGCTGATGATATTGTCTTGTGATGTTATTACAATACTCCTTCTGTTCTTAGTCTCTGTGGGACCAGACAACTCCCCATTCATTTGGTAATCTCTGTCTGATGTCACTTTCTGCTGAACAAAAAGTCTCTGAAGGCTGCTTGACTGTACTTACCACTGTTTCTAGCTTCCAGATCAGCTGAAGTCCTTGGCTAGGGTGCTTCTATGACCTTTTAGACAGCTCTTTTAGAAAGAGATGAAACCTTCTGTGTTCAACAGAGATTCTTATCCAAATAATACTCAGAGGCTTCTCAAGGTAGGGAGCAGAAAAGAACGGTTTATTATGATCTTGAGAAAAGGTCACCTTCCCTCTGACAAATAATCAGGGAGGAGAAGCAATTTACAAAAGAAAATGGTGAAGTTATAAAGCCTTAATGTGGAATTCTCCTCCACCCCTCTGCTGACCCTTTTCTTCCATTGGCTAGAAGTCAGGTGCACAATCTAATTGTGGCAATATGTCTCAAGTACTGGAACAAGGAAACAGTAGACCACCCAATGTACATTTGAGAAAGCACTTCTGTCCTTACTTGGCATATCTTATGCTGAGGTGTCACTGAGGAGAGGGGTGACTCCCTACCACTCAAAGTTTTGAGTCCTTGTAAATCATGTGATTTCCGGTGAAGGGGAACTTGGGCCTGTTTCCCATGAAAAGCCTTACTAGATTTTAGAGTGTAGTCTGAGAAGTTTTCACTCCTTTCACTCACTTCCAAATAAAATCAACACTTGGGTCCATACTTGGTGACTTTAATACAAAGGTGAAGATGGGAGAAATATGTGGAAAAGCATGGTTCAGGAAGAGTGAGAGAACAAAGAGATTACACAGAGACCTCAGTTTTCTATATCATGAGAAAAGAAGTGGTAGGTACTAGATATGACCAAAACATCACAAAGAACAAAATAGATTATTTTTTAACATTCAGGAAAAGATTTGTTATTGATGTGGGAGTTATCCCTGAGTCAGCTATCTGTGTGGAATTGAACTATTGACTTGTCAGAGTCAAGATCAGAGCCCGTAAAAAATAAGAAAGAATAAGAAAAAGATGGGACATGCAATTGAAGCAACGTAACTCTGAACTATTTAAACAAATAATTGAAAATAAAATAATGGAAAATAGACAACAAAATGGCATTAACATCAACTTAAATAATTTTACCTAGAAATTTAACTAGTGTAAATTAATTGCCACAACAAGGAGACTAAGAGCCCGCAAAATTCCTCAGTCAGCAAACATTTATTTGTCAAACGGAGAGAGATGGTCCCCAAAGCTAAAACCAGGTTAGAATATAAACTCTTTTTTAAAAATCTTACACAGAAGGAAGATGGATGATTATGAGTAGTATTTTCTCATCAAGCAGAGAGAAGCAATAGTACAAAAAACGAATTTAAAGAAAGTTTGGTAACGTATTCAAATAAGCAAAATCATTCCAAAGACATTCAAGGATGAAAATGGAAGGATTACAAATAGAAAAAAAAAGAAAAGATTTGTAAAAAATCATTATGAGAAATTGTTTTCTCTATCAAAGACTACACTTGAATCTTAATATCACTGTCACAGATGTTCTCATAGGGAAAGCACAAATTGCACTAAGGAGAACAAAGGCAGGGGAAGTAGCTGGATGGAACCAAGCATATTGGGTTTTAAGTTCCTTGAGGGCAGGGACTGTCATTTGCCCCTTTTGTATCCTCAGTACTTAGCACAGTGCCTGATGTATAGTAAGTACTTGATACATGTTTACTGATTGATTGAGTCCCTTTGCACAATTATGTAGTCCTTAAGGGACTGATATACAAGATGTCTGAATGAGAGGAAGATACCAAAGGTGTGGAAAAAAATTTCAGTCTTATTAATACCAAAAAAAGACAACCAAGAGGAAATAAAGGACTCTTGGTCTGTATGCCTACTCTCCCATCTCTACAAAATCTTTGTGTGAATCATTTGTGGGTGAATCAAAGACATCCTCAATGATGATATTAATAGGGGAGAAAGAGGCTTTTGCAAATGATATTCAATAATAAATTGCATCTTTTTCATTTTGCAACTGGAATATATGGAGAATGTATGATTCCATTGTGCTTGCTGTGCATTGATTGATAAAAAAGGATTTGATTTGTTAGAAAAAAAACCCCTTCCTTATAGATTCTTTTACAACAGAGTATCTCCCATTCAAGCATGGAAATCATAAAAATCTCTTGAAAGATATAACAACAAAAACAACCCTCTGTAATGAACATCAGAAGTGGCATAAAACAGGAAGATGTATGCTTCACAAAAGTATTTGACACTACGATAAAGGAGATTCAATGCAGAATCTAGGTTTAAGGATTCCTTGTGACCTCCCCTAGATGTTTCTGTTTGTGGATGACATTATACTGTTTATATCCAGCTCCAGAATACCGCAGAACTCCCTGAAAGAGATTTGTAATTATTCAATGGAATTCGACCCATTCATCCATCCATACTGGGAAAGCCAAGTGGATAAAAACTTTATATTGTCCAGATTCAGATATGTATTTGGTTGGCTTTCCTATAGTGTAGGTGTCCTTAATTTGAGGTTCATAGACCTGTCAATTGATTTCATGGTGTCAGTGAGCTTGGCTAAGAAAAAAATTACGTCCTCATTTTCACTAACTTTTGGTTTCCTTTTTAATCCTATGTATTTTATGCATTTAAAAATTATTCTGAGAGGTGGTCTGTAGACTTCACCAGATTGCCAAAGGGGACCATGATACAAAAAAGGTTAAGAACCCCTGATTAGAGCTTGTCTATCAGTATGTATGTGTGGTACAGATGGTCCAGCTAGACAGGAGGCTAAGAGGAGGAGGCATTTCAAACATGGGGAATGCCAGTGCAAAGGAATGGACATGGGAGATGGAGTGAGATGTTCAAGAAACTGAAAGTAGGTTAGCATAGTTGGATTGGACATGTGTGGAAGGGAATACGGTTCTTTCCTTTTCCATTCCTCCATTGGACTCTGGACACTCAAAGTCTCTCCCCTATGATGGTATTGGACTTAGTGTGCTCTCATACTCATGGAACTGTGGCAAGGGATCTTGACTCCTATTCTTCTGTGAACCCAATTTGGGGGAGAAATTCTTCCCACGACTGCCATGAAATTGGGGTAATAGTGACACCAACAAATGAAATGCTCTGGACCTCACATTGAAAACATCTGTATGGCTTCTGTCTGACCCCTACTAGCCTTTTTAACTGCTACCTTTCTAAAAGTTCCCTTTTCCCATCAGGAATTCATTCCCTACTTTATTGGTGGGTTAGATGACTTGTGGACTCGTGATGATAGCTCATGTTATAACTTGCCCTGTAACAATTGATCAATCGACAGACATTTATTAAGCACCTACTATGTGCTAGGTGACAGGGAATGCAAAGATAAAGATGAAAGTTTCTATCCTCAAGAAGCTTCTATTCTACAGGATGTCCCTAAAGTCTGGACACATAGGAAATCTCATTAACTATGCATATTTTCAAGAAATGAAATGAATGAAATTTTAAACATTTTATTTAACTAGCATAAATGAGATATCATAGGAAGACATAGGAAATCTTGTTAATTAATTAAATTAATTTCATTAATATGGAAAATAGTCACTAATAGCTAATGAAAGTTTTTATTCCATATGAAATTGTCATGGCTAAAATTATGCTGATTAAATAAAATGTTGTTGAAAATTTCATTCATTTCATTTCTTGAAAATATGCATAGTTAATGAGATTTCCTACGTGTCCAGACTTTAGGATACAGGGAATAAACACTGTACTGCCAGCACGGGGATGTCTGCTGGTGTCTGTGCCCCCAACTGCACGGTCTACCTGGACACAATATCATGTCATTCTATGCCTCCTCAGTTGTTTGCGTCATATGCATGCCTTCTCCTCTGATGTTTTTAGCAACATATTGGAGGCACCTAGGTGGTATAGTAGATAGACAGCAAGTCCTACAGTCAAGAAGACCTGAGTTCAAATTTAGCCTCAAAATGCTTATTAACTGTATGACCATGGGCATGTCACTTAACCTCTGTTTGCCTCAGTTTCCTCATCCATTAATGGGGATAATAATAGTACCGACCTTTCCGAGTTGTTGTGAAGATAAAATGAGATAATATTTGTAAGGTGCTTTGCAAAACCTTAAAGTAATATGTGCACGCCTGTTGTTGTTATTAATTTATTATTATTATCCATCTGAATGAGCATGTGCGTCAGAAACACCAGGTTGTTGGGGTGCCCAGACAGATGGTTTTGGAGTTTTTTACTCTGCCTTTATTTCAGAATTTCTATCAAGTCAGTCTTCTCTCAACATGATCTCTCCCAGTTGCACATAGTAAACTTTGTAACCTCTTGCCACCCTGCCCTAAGTGTATTTTCTTCCTGTATGAAGATAACAGGAAGTTCGAAAAATTGTGCAGAAAAGTTGTAAAATAAAGAGGGTGACTGGGCTGTTCCCCATCCCTCTCCAGTGCTGGTATTTGTTTCTTAGGTGGGTGCTAGGACTCAGACTATGGAACAACACCCTGCACCCTCTGGCTTACCAGGCTTGGCCATTTGTCCTGCTACGATACCCTCGAGATCCCCGGGCATCACCAATGACCTTGTCGCTCAACCTTCAGGACCTCGTCTTGCCTTGTCGTCTCTTTTGCAGTTGGATCCTCCTCTGCACATTGTTTACCTCCGTTAGAGTGTGAGTTTATTGAGAGCGAGGCCTGCCTTGCTTTCTATTTGTATCTCCAGACCTTAGCACAGTTGTTGGTTCATAGTTAATGCTTAATAAATGCTCTATTCACATTGAGTCCCTATGTGCCTGTGAGTGATTGTTGTTGTACTGGAGTGATTTGCCATTTCCTTCTCCAGTTCATTTTACAGATGAGGAAACTGAGGCAAACAGGGTTAAGTGACTCACCCAGGGTCACACAGCTAGACTGAAGCCAGATTGGACCCCCAGGGGAAGATGACTCCAGGTCCAGTGCTCCGTGCACTATGGCGCCACCTAGCTGCCCTGGACCAATGAGGGATAACTATCATCTGATTCTCTATTGTTTACAATCTCTTACTCCAGTCTCTATTCGTTTATGACCACATTCTGTAAGGAATCCTAACCCTAACTCCCCTGTTAGCAGCCCACACACTAAAGCACAAGCTCAGGGACGGGGCCTTTCACCGTATCTAACACCGATGTCAATGCATCATGACTTTGGAATGTGTAGAGCACCAGGTTTGGAACCAGGACGATCTGAGCTTGCATCCCGTTTTGGGTGCTTATTAGCTCTGTGACACTGAGCAAGTCACTTAACTTTTTTGATTCTCAGTTTCCTTAGCTGTAAAATGAGAATAATAACGGACCCTTCCTCATGAAGTTGCTGTGAGAATTAAATGAAATGGTATGTGTAAAGTGCTATGCAAACCTTAAAACATGATAAATATTTTTTACTATAAGCTGTGTGATCCTGGGTAAGTCACTTAACCTCTGTTTGCTTCAGTTTCTTCAACTGCAAACTAAGAATAATAATAGCACCTACCTCCCATGGCTATGAGGATCTATGTGACAATATTTGCAATGGGCTTAGTGTCTAGCACCTAGTAGGTTCTATATAAATGCTAACCTGCTGTTATCATCTTGTTGTTGTTATTATTCCAACACTTCTTAAACAGTCTTGTGGAATAACTGGATGCTGGGAGTAGTTGTGAGCCCTCATAGCCTTAGGTATACAGCTGTACATTTCTTGCCAGAATCCTCAACATCTAGCATTAGGATTTTGTTTGTGATTAAGGTATTAACTTAATCCAGTCTATGACCAAGGTTAAGACTCAGAAAGTTACTGGAGTTTGGGTTCAGTCTGCAGATGGTGTTAGTGGTTCAAATCAATAGCCATTTAGGTCTTAGTCTGTCCCTGAGGTTAGTGGTCAATCTGTTGTCAGCATTAAGAGTCATTCATGCTTGTGGTTGAGGGTATGAGCATCAGGGTTAGTGCTGGAGCTGGTGTTAGGTCTCTGACTAGAGGTGGATTTAATATTTCCTTCGGGGTTAGGTGTCATCTACCATTGGGGTTAAGTTTCAGTTTGTCACTTGGGTTGGAGCTCAGTTTATGAGTGAGTCTAGGGTTCACTCTGTGCCCAGAGTTTGTGCCTGTGGTTTGGATGGGATTAGGGCTCAGTGGAACTAGGTACCTGACTGTATTATTGCTTATTTAATATAAGTATATATTCATGTAAGATGTGTATTCACACGAGTTGCTTAAATTTATAGATGTGGCTCTTGGTGACATGAATATGACCCACTCCTCTTATGGGGAGGATGTGATTTTTGCTTAAGAAGAGCAAAATGATCCTGTCTAGATACTTGTTAATTTTCATAGTTCTCTCCAAGAAGGGTGTCAGGCTAGATTTATATTTACCTACCCGTCTCTAATATTGGTGGCTTGCAGTATGCTTTTTTTAAGGTGTTCACAAAAAGATGCTTCCCAGTCCCTCTTGAAATGGGAGTAGCACTAAGCTTAAACCTATTGACTTGTATCCTCCCCACTAAACTCTAGTTATACAAAAGGCCATGAGAGATAGTGAATAGCAAATAAGCCCACTTAATCAAACAAACAACAAACAGAAATGGGAGAAAGTTATATAGATTAGAATATACCATAAAAACATGAGTGGATGAGTTCTTCAGCTGGGAGTCTCTCAGCTCAAACAGAGAGATGCTCTGGTGCCTATCCAAGGAGAAATTATCTTTCCCAGTTTCTACAGAGGAAATTAGGAAATTAGGAATTTGTCGAGGAGCCAGCTTCCCCTACATGTCTGCAACTTCCAAAGTTTTTCACATATTTCTTCCAAAGAGTGTTCTGTCCTCTCATTTTTAAGTTGAAATTTAGCTTTAATGCACCAATTAAAAAATGTTGCATATTAGTCATGTTGTATAAGAAACACAGCAAAAGGAAAAAAAACTATAAAAGAACAAAGAAAGTGAAAATAGTATGCTTTGATCTGCATTCCGACTCTCAGTTTTTTTCTCTGGATGTGGATAGCTATTTTCATCATGAGTTTTTTGGAATCGTCTTGAATCATTGTGTTGAGGAGAAGAGCTAAGTCATTTATAGTTTATTATGGCACAATATTGGTGTTATCATGTACAATGTTCTCCTAATTCTGCTCACCTCACTTTGCATCAGTTCATGTAAGTCTTTATAGGTTTTTTTTTTTTGTGAAATTTGACTGCTTGTCATTTCTCATAGTACAATAGTATGCCATTACATTCATATACCACAAGTTGTTCAGCCATTCCCCAATTGATGGGCATCTCTTCAATTTCCAATTCTTTGCCACCATGCCTCCCTTTCTTTTTTATTTAATGGTATTTTTTTCTAATTACATGTAAAGGCAATTTTCAACGTCCATATTTTGAAAGATTTTGAGTTCTAAATTTTTCTTTCTTTCTTTTCCCTTTCCCTCCCCACTCCCCAATATGGCAAGCCATCTGATAGAGGTTATTCATATACAGTCATGCAAACCATATTTCTATATTAGTCAAGTTGTAAAAGAAAACACAAATGAAAAAAACAGAAAAAGAAAGTAAAAAAAAGTATGCTTCCATTTGAATTAGCCTCCATCAGTTCTTTCTTTGGAGACAGAGCATTTTTTGTCATAAGTCATTTGGAGTTGTCTTGGATCATTGTATTGCTGAGAAGAGCTAAGTATTTCACATTTCATCATTGTATAATATTGCTGTTACCGTGTATAAGGTTCTGCTGGTTCTGCTCACTTCACTTTGCACCAGTTCATGTAAACCTTTCCAGATTTTTCTGACAGCATCCTGCTCATCATTTCTTAGAACAAAATAGTATCCCATTACATTCATTTCATACTACATTCTCTCTGCCTATTAGAAGTCACATCTCTTCCTACATACACAGTAGCATGCAAAAAGTCCCAGCCTTGGGTCAGAAGCCACATTTAGTTTATCCAGTCATAATCAGACCTTACTTGCTAGTTAAACCTTACTTGCTAGACTCACATTAGGGCTCAATATCTATCTGACAGAAAAGGTTTTTTTATGGATGGTATTTTAGCATTGTCCAAAATCTAGAGCCTAAATATTTACCAGGATTAGGAACCTATTTTGGGCTAGGGCTGAGTCTGGGACTCAGTATTTGGGTTCAGCTTTATGTCATATTAAGGATCAGCCTGATACCAGGTTGTGGAGTGATTTTTTTGCCTGAAAGTAAGCTTTGAGAGTTAGGGGTTCCTCTTACGAGTTGGGCTCAGTTTATGACAGATATTAATGGAAATCTGTGACTGGGGACAGGGCTGAGTTTGGGTCCAAACTTAGGTTCCAGTTTGTGATCAGTATTTGGATTCATTCTAGAGCTGGAATTAGGGATCAATCTTTAACTGAGGTAGCATTTATTTTGTGATTTTGATTAGTGATTCATACTGTGATTAAGTTTCAGTATCTAGCAGGAGTTAGAATTAAATCTGTTGAAGGGGTTAAGGGTCAACCTAGGACCCAGGTTAGGGGTATGTGGTCAGTCTGTGACTGAGGTTGGGCTTTACTCCATTTCTGGGTTTAGGGGGTCAGTCTCTGACCAGGGTGAGAGATCAGTTTGTGCTGAGGTTTATATTTAGTCAGTTTGGGAATGGGGTTAGAATTCACTCTATAGTTGGGATTATGGTTCAACCTGGACCCTGGTTTAGGGGTTAGATTTCAATTATAGGTCAGTTTGTGATTGGGTCATTTTTTGGTTGACCATAAAGTCTCGTTTGTGGCCAAGAATTAGAGCTCAGGATGTATGGGTTTAAGGTTTAGCCTCAGCATGGGTCAAACTGAAAGAGGAACAGATTTGGACTCTGAGGACCCAAGTTCAAATTCCCACCTCTGTCATTATCTACCTGGGTGACCTTAACCTCTCTAGGTCACAGCTTCCTTATCTGTAAGGAAAGGAGTGGGACCAAACAACCTCTAAGGTTCCTTCCAGGTCTAAATCTATGACCCTGTGATCCCTTTGGGTCTAAGTGTAGAAGGCATTCTGTGACCAGAATGAAAGTTCTGTTCTGGTTAAAGACCCAGACTGTGGCTCGGTTTATCGCTAGGGTAAGGCTCTTTATATCTGTATACAACTCTACTTCTTACAAACACTCCCAACTTCAGGCTTTGGGGAAAACAAAATTAGTTGCTGGCCTTTCTGGTGTGGGATCATGTGAACATCTTCTCTGGTCTCTAAGTCATTGCCCACATTCAAAGCCGCAGGAAGCAGACACCCCTCAACTCCAGAGCAGCTGGACAAAAGTAATGCCCTAGATTCAGGTCAGTCTTGTATCAGGGCTCATATCGCTTTCAGGCTATGGGATCTCAAAGCAGGAGAGGCTGCCCTCCCAAGAAGCACGTGGGCATGAAGCTTCAGCAGCTCCTGATCTCTCATTTCTTGAGTTCAAAAGGAGCTCATGTCCCCAGATGTGATCTCAGTTCTGGAGTGAGGTTGCCTCTGGGGCCTAGTTGTACAGAGGAAGGGACATAGAAAAACAGGCTATATCCAGTCCAAGTCACACAGAACCCTCTAAATGGAAGAGCAGGGTCTGCTCTTGGACCAGATAAGACCACAACTGCCCTTGGGATGAAGTCACAATGATCCTGCTTTAGGACTGGGATGGAGCTTAGGGGTCAGCAAGTTCAACCATCTCATTTTTTTCAGAGGATGAAACAAATCCAAAGAATAGTTGAAGGACCGGTCCAAAGTCTAATAACTAGTAAGTGACAGGCCTAGGATTTGAACCCAGAGCCTTTGACTCAATTCAGAGTCCTTTCTGAATGAGTCACTCTCCATTGTCAGGAATTAGTCACAGCCAGGTGTCGAAGTGGATGGAGTGCCAGGCCTGGAGTCAGGAAGATCTGAGTTCAAATTTGGCCTTAGACATTTACTAGCTGTGTGACCTTAGACAAGTCACTTAATCCTGTTTACTGTTTCCTCATCTATAAATTGTGCTGGAGAAGAAAATGGCAAACCACTCCAGTATCTTTGCCAAGAAAACCTCAAGTAGGGTCATGAAGAGTTGGATGTGACTGAAATGATTGAACAAATTCATGTGATGCTGGAAACTGAAGAAAAAAACCTTGATTTCCAACTAGATCCAGGTTGGGTATTTTAGTGGGTTCATTATCAACCTACCATAGCAAAATTGTCAGGATGTGGTGAGGCATGTGGTAGAGGAAAGAGAGATGACAGAAGAGGGTGGAGCTGCAGAGTAGAATCAGCTCAGTACTTGGGGTTCCAGGAAAGTTTCTGCAGGGAGGGGAAGGCAGGAGCTCAGAGAGGAAGGGTGATGGCTAGGGTGAGTGAAGGCAGTTTTTAATCATGACCAAAGTGGCCTGTGCCAGGTCTGGGGTGGCTGAGGTTCTTCTAGACCCTCCCAAAGTTGCACTTCTCGTGCTCCTTCTCATTCCCTCCCCCACAGAAGCCTCTGGGGAAGTTACATGGCTCCTTGCTTTATAAGACTGGAGGGAATCATTCATACCAAATTACTGAGACACCAAAATGTGGAGTATCTGTGGGATGTTCAGTCTCATTCATTAATAGCGTAGGCAGAAAGCTTTGAGAATTCTGGCTCCAGAGCCCCATCTCCCTCGAGGAGAGGTATCATGTTACCCAAAGCAACACAAAATAAGTGTGTTATCGTGTCCCTGGGGAAACTTGGAGACAGTGTTCTAATCCCAGCACAACACCTAGGAGAATTGTTTTAAGTTACTTATTACAATTGTTACCTGGTTCCTGAAAATTGTGTTTTGAACATGCACAATTACTAAGATATTCATAAAAAAAACTTCTGGAACCTTAAAGTGTGTTAACAGCTTTGCAGAGGTCCTGGCTCCTGGTCTTGGCTGCTTTTGGCTGCAGGAAGTTGGAAAGGGACTATGTGTTCCAGAGCTGCCTTGTATATTGGAAGCACTGAAGGTAGATACCTGACCTGGAGTCTGGGATCTACCACTTACTCAGATTTCTCCAATCCTCAGTTCCCTTCTCTGTAAAATGGGGAATTACCTGCTATGTCTACTTTTCCAGGGTAGTTATGGTAATCAAATGAGATAATGCATATAAAGTGCTTTGTAAATCACAAAGCAGAGCACAAATGTCAGCTATCAGTATCAGTTACAATAAAATGCTTTGTAAAACATAAGATGCTATATACATAAATGTAATGATGACAATAATGATAATAATAATAATTTAATATTTTCTAGCCACCAGTCCATGTGTTGGCACTGGTCTCATAGTAAACTTTTGTCAACTTGAAAAACTATCACTCTCAATTACTTCTTGTTTTTTTTGCCTTTTTTTTTTGGAGGGCAATTGGGGTTAAGTGACTTGCCCAAGGTCACACAGCTAGTAAGTGTCAAGTGTCTGAGGCTGGATTTGAACTCAGGTCCTCCTGACTCCAGGGCTGGTGCTCTATTCACTGCACCACCTAGCCTCCCCTCAATTACTTCTTTAAACTGAGCAAGATGGTGGCACTGCTATACTGGGCTGGTGAGCAGACAAGCATCAGCCATTTTTATTCCTCCCCTCCAGCCTTTCCCCTTACCTTTTCTGTGGTTCAAGATACTCCTTCCCTTAGGCAGGTTTTTCTCTTTGACACTTCTCTTCTGGGATGTGGTTTTCCTTTCAAGCAGGTTGTGTTTGTCCTTCATTTTTGAAGAGGACCATGACTTCAGGGAAATGATGGCATGACTTGCAGTTGACTTGGATTGAGTGAGGGAGGGCTGTGCAAGGTCACCCGCCTTACTTTCTCCTCCAGAACCATCTGGGAGCAGTGACCAGATATTCATCAGGATGATTAGAGATGACTCAGGATCCCTTGACTCGTTTCTTAAAGAGGGCTGTTCACTGAATGGGTGTTACCTCACTCAAAGTGAGTACCTGAAAAGGCCTTAGTCTAAAAGGACCAGGGCCTCCTGTTGCATCCTGGGTCATCTCCAGTCATCCCGATGAATATCTGGTCACTGGACCTAGATGGCTCTGGAGGAGAAAGTGAGTCTGGTGACCTTGCATAGCCCTTTCTCACTCAAATCAAAGTCAACTGCAAGTCATGTCATCATTTCCATGATGCTATGGTCCTCTTAGAAAATGAAGGACAAGCACAACAACAACAACCTTCCTTTCAAGCACAATCCTTTTACTCCTCCCTAATTGATTCTCTATCATACTTACTTCAGTGACTGTTCCATACCCTCTTTTGTTTCCTCAAGCCTCCCATAATATCACTACCTCCACCCTCTCAGCTGGTGACCTTGCCTCATACTTCAAAGAAAATAATCAAGCCATTTATTATAAGTTCCCATTTCACCCTTCTACTCTTACAACCCTCTGGCATCACCCTCTGACCCCCACTATCTTCTTTACTCTGATGAAGAAGTGGTCCTTCCTCTTGCTAAGGCCAATCCCTTTAAACACATGCCCTTGATTCCATCCCTTTCTGTCTTTTCTGACATATGGCCCCACCCTCACCCCTGTTCTTCAATCTTTGATATATCCTTTCCTGTTGTTTCTTTTTCTTCTGCCTGCAAACATACCCTGGTCTTCCCTAGTCTTAAAACAGTTTCACTAGATCCTACAATACCTCCTCCCCGTGGTTAAATTTCTTGAACAGACTTTCTACATTTCATGTCTCCACATCTTCTTTTACTCTCTTCTTAAGCCTCTACAATCTGGTTTCTGACCCCATTATTCAGCTGAAACTTCTCACTCCTAAGTTACCAATGATCTCCTAGTTGCCAAATATAGCAGAGCTAAGTGGTACAGTGGATAGTGTTGGATATGAACTCAGGAAGATCTGAGTTCAAATAGTGGCCCTGATAATTACTATATATGTGACTCTAGGGAAGTCACTTAAACTCCCTTAGCCTCCCTTATGCATGAACTTCATCCATAAAATGGGAACAACAATATCACCTACTTCAAAAGATTGTGCAAGGATCAAGCATATGCGAAGTGATTTGTGAGCCTTAAAGCACGGTGCAAGGATAACTTATTATTACTGACCTTTTCGTTTTCTTTCTTTTTTATTTCTCTACAGCATTTGACATGATTATTCTTCTTTCCCTTCTGGATATTTCCTCCTCTGGGTTTTTGTGATGCACTCTCTCTTGGTTCTCTTCCCCATATAACTATTTATCTGTCTTCTTTGCTGGATCTTTGACTATATTACATATCTATGCAACCCCCCAATCCAGTCCTGGGCCCTCTTCCCTCTTCTTACTCTCTTACTTGGTGATTTCATCAGTTCCCATGAGTTCAATGATTGTTTTGTGCAAATAACTCCCAGATTTGTATATTCAGCACCGGTCTCTCTCCTAAGCTCAAGTCTTGTAACATCCACTTGCACCACCATTTTGAATTAGATGTCCTGTATGTACCTCAAACTCAACATTTCCATAATAGAAATCATTATCTTTCCCTTCCCCCAACCCCACTATTATCTCCAACTTCCCTAATATCGCTGAGTGTGCCACCATCCTTCCAGTGATTTATGTCTGCAACCTCAGTGTCATCCTTGACTCCCCACTCTTACTCATCCCATATATCAAACAGCCAGATAATGTCCCTTTTATCTTCACGACATTTCTCACTTATGTATCTTACTCTTCACTCACAGAGCTATCTTCCTACTTTAGGTCCTCATCACCACTCACCTGGACCATGGCTAGAGCTTCCTAATTGGTCTCCCTGCCTTGAGTGTCTCATCTCTCCAATTCATTCTCCATACAGCTGCAAAAGTGGTTTTCCTGAAGCACTAGTCTAGTCAGTGGCCAATAATTCAGTTAATAAGCACTTATTAAGTGCCTATCATGTGCCAAGCTCTGTGCTAAGCACTAGGGATACAAAGAAAGGCAAGAGTGAATCCCTCTTCCATGGAGCTCACAGTCTAATGGGGGAGACAATATACAAAAGGCTACATACAAACAAGGTATATACAGGATAAATTGGAAATAAAGAACAGAGGGAAGGGAAGGCACTGGAATTAAAGGGGATCAGGAAAGACTTCTCTTAGAAGGTAAGATTTTTATCTGAGACTTGGCGGGAGCCAGAGGATCCAGAAGGAAGACATGAGGGAGAGTATTACAGGCATAGGGGACAACTAGTAAAAATTCTTGGAAACAGGAGGTGGAGTGTCTTGTTTGAGGAATAGCAAAGGAAGCCAGTGTCATTGAATTACAGAATACACGAGATGGTATCGATTTAAGGTATAAGAAGACTGGGAATTAGGAGACAGCCAGGCTGTGAAGGACTTTGAATGACAAACAAAGGATTTATATTTGATCATGGAGGTAATAGGGACATTATTAAGTAAGAAGATGACATGGTGAGATCTGATTGTTAGGGAGATTTATTTGATAGCTGAGTGGAGGATGGGCTGGAGCAGGGAAGAGATCTGAGGCAGGGAGAGAACAAGCAACAGGTTACTGCAATAGTCCAGGAGAGAGGTGATGAGGGCTTGCACCAAGGTGATGGCAGTGTCAGAGGAGAGAAAGGGGCATGCATGAGAGATGTTATGAGTGTAAAATTGACAGGAGTTGGCAATAGATTGGATATAGGAGAGGGGGAGTAAGAGAGAAGAGTTAAGGATGATACCTAGTTTGAGAGCCTGAATGACTGGGTGGACTATAACAGGGACAGTAAGAGGGAAATTTGGAAGAAGTGAGGGTTTAGGGGAAAGTTAGCATGTTCAGATTTGGACATGTTATATTTAAGATGTTTATGGGGCATCTAATTTGAGATGTTTAATAATTAGCTTGGAGATGTTAGTCTTGAGGTTAGGAGAGAGAGTAGGGCTAAATAAATCGATTTGAGAATCATCAGCATATCATTTGATAAGTGAATTCATTGGAACTGATGAGATCACCAAATGCACCTTTAGAACCAAATATGAACTCTGCTGTTTCACATTTAAAACTCTTCTCAAGTTTTCCCCTTTCTTACTTATTACATACTTACGTATTACTTTCTTCCTGTCTCCCCATGCATTCTGTAGTTTCATCACATCAGCTTACTTTGCTATTTATCACTCATGATGTATCATCTCTGGTCTCCATGCACTGGCTATCCCACATGCCTAGACTGTTCCCCTTTAGAATTCCTATCTTCTTTCAAGACTCAACTCAAAGTATCACCTTCTTCAAGAGGTCTTTCTAGTCTCCCTAACTCAAGCGCTTTCACTTCAAAGATGACCTACTTTGTATGTATACTGCTTATATATATGTATATGTATATTCCTATTGTTCCCCTGCCCCTCACCCCATTAGAATATAAACTTTTCAAAGGCAGGGACTATTATTGCTTTTTATTTGTATCCCTGGTGTTTATCAGAGTGCCTCGCACATGGTAAATGCTTAATAAATGCATACTGATTGATTGGTTGACATAATAGGTAAGTATAATGAAATAGATGTTTCTCATTCTTTCCCATCAATGTTGGGAGCTGAATGGTTGGTCCAGGACAAACCAATTATTAGTTGGAATGTGAAGCATCTCTGTGCATAGCACTGTCAAAACGGGAGTTTGGTGACCTCCAGCCACCACAGACATCCTTCCATAATAATAAGATCTTCAACACAATGAATAGAGGCAGGATTACTACCTCTTGGTAGTAATTGACTATTGGACTGTGTCATTGACTTGATTTTACTTGCTTTCATATTGGTAGATGTTAGCACTATAACCAGAAATTACAGAAAAGTTTGGGATATAGTCTTTGTGATATATCATTTTAGCCTCTTTACTGACATTTTCTTTAAAATTTTATGTAAATTTTCATTAGTGGTATAGTTCATTCGTTTTCTTTTTCTGTTTTGACTCTTCTTGGTTTATCAAGATAATATCTGTGCCATAGAAAGAATTTAGTAGAATACCTTCTTTTGTTTTTTTTTTGCTAAATGTTTATGTAAATTAAGAGGATACCAATTAATTGAGGAATAGCTGAACAAATTGTGGCATACGGATGTGATGGATCACTATTGTGGTATAAGAAATGAGGAAATAGATGATTTCAAAGAGACACAGAAAGACACGAACAGATGCAGAGTGAGGTAAGCCCAGGCAGAATAATAATTTATATCAATATTATAAAAATGAACAATTTTGAGCACCTTTGTAAACAGCTGAAGAATTAAATGAACAGAATCAGAAAAAAGTTTATACAATAACACTTTATTTTAAATTCAGTTTTATTTTATTTTTAGTTCTGAATTCTCTCCTCCCTACACCATCCTCTCCTACACATTGAAAAAGCAGGGAAAAGAAAACCTGTTACACATACACACACACACACACACACACACACACATATATAAAATAAACAAAACAGATTCCCTCATTAGCCATGTCCAAAAATATACTTAAATCTGCACTGAGTTCATCAGCTCTTTATCTGGAGTTCAATAGCATGTTTCACTATGAGTCCTCTGGAACTGTGTTTGGTCACTGTATTGATCAGAGTTCTTAGGTCTTTCAAAGTTGTTTGTCTTTACAAAATTGTTGTTATTATATAAGTGGTTCTCTTGGTTCTGCTCACTTCACTTTCCATTAGTTCATACAAGTCATCCTAGGTTTCTCTGAAACCACCTCTTTGATAATTTCTCAAAACAAAGTATTTTATTGCATTCATATACCATATGTTCATCCATTCCTTGATTGGTGGGTACCCACTCAGTTTCCAATTCTTTGCCACCGTGAAAAGAATTCCTATGCTATATTTGTACATACGGGTTCTTTTCCTCTTTCTTTGATCTCTTTGTCATAGTGTCTTTGATCATGTCACTAGGTCATAGCATAACAGCTTTTTGGGCATAGTTCCAAATTGATTTCCAGAATGGAGGGGGGAACCATTTCGTAACTCCACCAAAAATGCATTAATATACTTGTTTCCTCACAGCCCCTGTAGCACTTGTCATTTTCCTTTTTTTTGTCAATTTTGCCCATCTGATGCATGTGATATAATACCTCAGCTTTATTTCAACTTGTATTTCTCTAATTACTAGTGATTTGAGCATTTAAAAAGTTTGAAATTTCAGTTCCAAATTCTTTCCCTCCTTTTCCCCTCCCCATGAGAAGGCAAGAAATATTATGCCTATTGTACATTAATGCAAAACATATATCCACATTAGCCATGTTACAAAAAATAAGAAAATATGCTTCAGTCTACACTCAGAGTTCATTAATTCTCTGGAGTTGGACAGCATTTTTCTTCATGAGTCCTTTGGAATGATTGTGGATCATTGCATTGATCAGAGTAGCTAAGTCTTTCACAATTGATTATTGTTGTAATATTGCTATTGCTCTGTACAGTATTCTCCTAGTTCTGCTTACTTCACTTTGGATCAGCTCACAAAAATCTTTCCAAGTTTTTTTGAAACCATCCCCTTCATATTTTATTACAGCACAATAGTATTCCGTCATAATCATATACCACAACTTGTTTAGCTATTCTCCAACTGATGGATATCCTCTCAGTTTCTAACACTTTGTCACCACAAAAGACTGCTATAAATATTTTTGTACATATGGGTCCTTTTCCTTTAAAAAACCTCTTTGGGGTACAGACTTAGTAGTAGTATTGTTGGGTCAAAAGGTATGTTACAGTTTTAGAGGTCTTTTAGGCATAGTTCCCAATTATTTTATAGAATGGTTAGATAAGTTCACATCTCCACTGACAGCGCATTAATGTACCTATTTTTGGCATCCCCTTCAGCATTTGTCATTTTCTTTTTCTGTCATGTCAGACAATCTGATGGATATGATATAGTACCCAAAATTTATTTCAATTTGTATTTCTGTAATTACTAGTAATTTGGATATCTTAAAACTATAACTATTGATAGCTTGGATTTATTCCTCTGAAAAAATGCTTATTCATATCCTTCAACAACTTAAAACTTGGGGAATGGTTTTTATACTTACTCAGGTTTACTCATTTTATACTTAAGTTTACTCAGTTTATACTTAAGTTTACTCGGTTCTCTATCTAGCTTAGAAATTAGACTTTTTATTAGAGAAATTTGCTGCAAAGTTTCCCCTCCACCAAATTTCTCTTCTAATTTTAGCTACATTGTTTTTGTGAAATTATGTAAATATTATGTAATAGACTTGTTGATTTTAGCTCCTGTGACTCTTTCTATTTCTTGTTTGATTGTAAGCTCTTTCCTCTATCCATAGATTCAACTGATAATTTCTTCCATGATCTTCTAATTAACTTATGTCACCCTTTATGTTTACATCATGTACATATTTGGAGCTTAAGACATAAAACTTTGAAAGCTGTAAGAACTATGATCAGTGCAATAACCACCCATGATTCCAGAAGACTGACAATGAAGCATACTATCTACTGAGAAGTAATGGATTCAGAATGAGACATACGTTTATTAAATATGACCAGTAAAGGACATTATTTTGCTGGACTGTGTATATTTATTCCAATGGATTTGTTTATCTTTTCACTGGAGTGGGGATTGGAAGAAGTAAAAAAAAACCCAACTTTCTAAAAATGCTTACGATACTTGCCCATTTCAGCACTGGAGTTGCGGACAGCACCCAGCTTATGAATCTCACTCAGTCACTCACAGCTAAGCAGTATTACCCTAGTTGTGATGTGAGCAGGTGGGAGGGATGATTGAGAATGCAATCTGTTGGAGAAGACAGGAGGGGATAGGATTAAGTGTACACATAGAGGGGTTAGTGTTAGCAACAAGAAGGTCCATCTCTTTGGCAAAGCCTAGGAGGAGAGAACAGAAGATGCTGTCAACAGGTTTTGAGATGAAGAGAATGAGAGAAGACCTTGTTGAAAGACCTAAATGTATTTAGTAAAGTAAGAGGGGAGGTTCTCTGCTTGGTATGGGATAGTAAGAGGTATGGAGAACTTGAGGAGAGAAGAGAGGGCACAACTTCTGTGAGGAGTGAGATAGGGAATCAATTAATGAGGAATAAAAAATCCTCCTTGCTTCAGGGAGGGCCTAGGTGAGGTTGGATTACATGAATATGTACTATACCCAGGTAGCACAGTTTTGCAATTTCCTCCATCTTCATTCAGTGGCTCATAAGTAGGAATGAAGGAGGAAGACAGTGGGTGTAATCTAAGGATGAGGTTTAGTAAAAAGAAAGTGGTAATAAGACAGATTGTCAAGGGATTCAAGGGCAGAGAACAATGTAGAACTGAAGTGGTTAACTATTGGGTTGAGGTTGGAGAGAGAGGAAAGTAAAGTCAGAGTGATAATGGCCTGACAAAGCACTAAGGAGGTGGAGTTATTAGAGGTCTTAATAGGTGAAGATATCTAGGAGGGGTGAAGCAAAGGGAGAGGTGGAATGATAGGATGTCCTGGTTAGATAGCGCAATGTTAGAGATTATAATTAGGGAAGAGAAACACCTGTGGGTAAGATCTGGCATATGGCCAGTCTTATGTGTAACTGATTTGGAATGAAGGAGCAGGTCATGGAATTTAAGAAGATTCATGAAGAAGCAGTTGAATGCTATCAGTGTGTGCCCCTTCCTTGGTATCTGGTGTCTCATGGTGGTTCTCTCATGACAAAGGGTTAGTATTCTGGTAAAAACTGAGTCTGTCAGGAGAAGGACTTTCAGAAACAGCTTCAGATACATTTCTGATGCACTGCCAACTGTGTAACTCTACACATTGCTGGTATTATCTACTCTTTGGTGTAAGTGTGGCCAAGGTCTTTCTAGGTCTCTCTAGATCTACACCTGGCTAAGATAGTGGGTGGGAACTCAATGAGTTAGATACTTCAGGCAGAGAGATCCATTAGGCAACAATCTAGGCAAAGAGTGACAAGGGTAAATAAGGTGGTAGCTGTGTGAGTGAAAAAAGTATGTTTGATGTGAGAGACTCAGTGAGAAGCTTGACTGCTCTTCATGATTGGGTTCACCTTCAGTGAATATAAAGGAATGTGTTGACAATACCAGAGAGAGATGAGAAACATGTTCTATAAGAATAGCTAACATTTATAAAGTGTTTACTATGTGTCAAAATCGCAATGACTAAACTTAGCCCCAAAGAAGAACTTTGAGAATGCACTTCCTTCCTTTCTCTGCAGAAATAAGGGATTGTGGGTGTGGAACGCTGCATATTCTGTTGAATTTGGTTGACGTATAGGTTAGTTGCTGACTATTTTGTTTCTTGTTTCTCTTTTTCTTGTTCTTTGCTATAAATGATACATCTTGGTGGGAGAAAGGGGAATACATAGGGAAAGGTAAGTGATACAAAACCAAATTTTATATGTATATACATCCATATGAGTGTGTGTTTGTGTGTGTGTGTGTGTGTGTGTGTGTGTGTATGTATATATGTATGAAACCTTGTTGGTGGAAATACGGTGTTATCCCAGGATAATCTGTTCAAAAGGTAGCAACATATGAGTGAAGCAGCTAGGAGGTATAGTGTATAGATGACTGGACCTGGAGTTAGGAAGACCTGAGTTTCAGTTTGACCTCAAATACTTACTAGCTGTGTGACACTGGACCTGTGTGACACTTAGCCTCAATTTCTTCATCTGTAAAATGGGGATAATAATAGCGCCTTTTTCCCAAAGTTGTTTTGAGAATAAAATATATTTGTAAGGTATTTTGCAAAACTTAAAGTGCTAGCCTTTTATCTAAAAGCTATACAAAAGAGAATAATGAAGCAGGGTTATTGCACTGAGTATTATGTTTTTCTCAGTTTCTGGACATGTGGGAGGAAGTTTTTATAGTGAAAAGAGAGCTAGACAAGAAGTTCCAAGAGACCTGAGTTTGAATCTTGTCTCTGGGATTTACTAATGTGCTACCATGGGCTATGGGACAGCTAGGTAATGGAGTAGAATGAGTGCAGGATCAGGAAGACTCATCTTCCTGAGTTCAAATGTGGCCTCGGACCCTTAGTAGCTGTGTAACCCTGGGCAAGTCACTTAACCATGTTTGCCTCAGTTTCCTCATCTGTAAAATGAACTGGAGAAGAAAATGGCGAACCACTCCAGTCTCTTTGCCAAGAAAATCGCACATGGGGTCATGAAGAGTTGGACATAACTGAAAAATGACTGAGCAACACCATGGGCAATTTACTTTACTTCCTGGAACGCTGGTTTCTTCATTTTTAATATGGGGATAAAGATAATAATAGAGGTAGTACCTACTTCATTGATTTGTTAGGAGGCCCAAATTAGAGGTTGTTCACACTGCAAACTTTCTAGTGCTATGTAAATGTTAGTTAATACTATGAGGGACATTTTTTTGAGCTGTTGGGAGTGATACTAGTGAACCGCTCTCCTTCTCAGATTAAGGGGTAGCAACTTCCGTCCCAGGAACAGAGAACAAGATTTTCTTTGAGACAAATCAACATAAGGAAGTCCACTGGCCAACATCCTTCCCCACTAGTGCCCCAATCTGTTTACTTGAAAAGGAAATTGGAGAGCCAGTCTTTGTTTCAATGACTGCACTGAATACCATTGAGATTTATATGTGTCATCCCTGATGGCTAAACTCTAATTTCTTGGACAGATTAGTACAAGCCATCCTCTTCACCACACCAGACTTCATTTGTGGGATGCCTATAATCTAGTCATGGTTGGGGTGGGGGAGAAGAGAAGGAGAAATAAATAGAAGATATCACTTTATGGTTTGGTCAATATGCTGTGGTACCATTAAAGTTGGGTTGTGCCCCTGGTGGAGCACCCATTCCAGAAATGTATGAACTATATTGTTAGATTTCCACATTGTGACACACCTTGAAAACATTTAAATTTACTCTAAAGATCCCACCCAGTATACCCACATATGCTACTTGATACTCAGGTGGTTAGTCAGCCAATGGATAGAAGTAGTCAGGTAGTCTTGAGTTCATATCCTACTTCTGACACTGAGCTGTATGACTCTAAGCAAATCACATAACCTCTCTGAGCCTCACTCTTCTTATCTGTAAAAGGGGATAAGAATATCTTGTAGGATCTACTTCACAAGGTTGCTATGTGACTCAACTAAGAGATGTAGGTAAAGGAAGAATTTGAAATTTTAAAACATTATATAAATGTCAGCATTTACTATCAACATGAATTATTCATATTAAGAAAGTTCCAGTTCAGAAGAGTGGAAATGGACATAATGGAATACCTCATAGACTGCGAGAAAATAAAATTGATTCCTGTTCCATTTTGTAATTGATTCTATTCTGTATTGCCACAATATGTTGTAAAATTGTCTGAGCTGTGTTTCTTTGTCTCTGAAGTTCAGCTTTCCACTCTGAGCTAAGCTGTCTCATAAATCACCTTAATTCAAAGAAATATATTGTCTCTATACATCTTACTGCCCATTTATAATTGAGGATATCTGTTTTTCACTAACAAGCCTTGCAAGATGCAGGTGAGCACCAGGAAGTCTGTTATTTCTGCAATGCTGGATGTCCTTCAAGAAAGTCTGGACTGTTATTGCTGTGACTCTAACCAGTCATGCAGATGGACACCACCAATGAGCTTTCCACAGCAATAAAATGGAAGGAGGGTTGTTGCCAGTCCCACATTCCTGACTTCTATCCAATCATATTGTTTTCCATCATCCATGATACTTCAGACTTTGTGACCAATCAAATTGTTTTATGCTTCCTCTTCTTGGTTCTCTTTTACTTCCCAAAACTATATGAAAGCTAGTAAGCCCTATCTCATGGACTTTTGACTGACTGAGGTGTCAAGAGACTCCTTTTATTGATAATTGCTAGCCTTATCAATAAATTGAGTGTGCCTGGAACTTTGTACTTCAGCTTGCCTTAATTTTTGAACATCACAGTTGATAGGAGAGAGTTGAACCACTGAAAAGTGGAGGTTGTATTGCTGTGAGATGTAGCTGCTACTGGTCAGGATCTACAGTAATTCTTAAGTTTTAAAGCAATTACTGGGAATTAACAAAGGGATTTTCCACAATAGTAATTTCCCTAACTGATCTACTAAAACAAATGCTAAAACCATGTCATTAGATGACAAACTTAGAGGCCACCTTCAGTAGATTTAAGTGCCATTTTGCATCAGATCTAGGTTGACCTACACGGGCAAATCTTATCATTTTTACCTTCACGATATCTCTTCCATCCATCCCCTTTCTCTATTTATGCAGCCTAGTTAAAGCCCCAGTGGTTTCTCCCCTAGACCATTGCAATAACCTTTTAACTGGTCTTACTGACTTAAGTCTTCTTCATTCTAACCCATCCTCCATACAGCTGCCAAGGGGATCATCCAAAAGTTCAAGTCTGGCCATCTTGCTCCTCTACTTGATAACCTACAAAGTGAAATATAAACTCCACCATTTGGCTTTTAAAACCCTCTACAACCTGGCTCCAATCCACCTTTTGAACTTTGTTATACTCTGCTCCCCTTCCTATATTCTACAATCCATGCAAATTGACTTTCTTGCTATTTCTCATTTTTGACAATCCATCTCCCATTTCTGAACCTTTGCAACAATTGTCCCCAATGCCTGTAATTCATTCCACCACCACCTCTGACTCTTTGAATAACTTGTTGACTTCAAAACTCAGTTCAACTGCCACCTTCTACATGAAGCCGTTCCTGACCTATACTCCTCTAACTTTTAATACTCTTCACTTCAATTACTTAGTATTTATTTTGTGTATATTTTATATACTTATATAATGGGAGTAGCCATGAAACACTTCACCCAAAGTGTTCTGGCTAGAGCATGTTAAAAGGAGTATTCATGGAGTTGAGCCAGGTTCCCTGGGCCATTCCTATGGCTCAATGCTGAGAGACATGATGCTTTTGGATGACTCCAAAATCTTTTGGTCTCTATGATGGCAACAGGGAGAGGGGAATGCAACAAAAGAGGGCTGGTTACTGAGCCAGGAAGAGCTGCTCACTCACTAGACTATAAAGGGAGAGACAACTTTCATTCTCAGTCTCTCTTTTCCCATCTGCTAAGTGTGTGGGGACTCTGAACCTCTCTCTTGGACTTCCCATAGATAGGCAAAGGTGCCTCTTCCCTCCTTCTCCCTCTCATCCTATGGTGATTGATCACACATTAAAACTAGAACATGTGCTTGTCTAGGTGAGCCTTGGTAGGAATCCCAAGGGCTCAGCTTTCTCTTCTTATTTGAGTATCCTGGTCCTGCTTAATGCTGGCACCTTCCCTTTGTGATTATCTCCAAGTTGTCATATCTATATTTTGTTTATATATATATATATAACTGGTTGCATGTAGTTTCCCCAGTAGATTGGGAGCTCTTTAAGGGCAGGGATCATGTTTTCCACTTTTTTTGGATTCCCAAGATTTAGCATAATGCATTTAATAGATGCTTGTGACTTGAATTCTGAGACCTATCTTTCCAGCATTGGAAGCAACTTTATGAGCTTGGGGTCTCCTGGGTTCCTTAGTCTGAACTGAATGGAAGCAGGATGAGTTTTCTGCATCTGCTTCATTCTCAGAGAAGAGGAGGATTAGCCCAAGTCCTGGCCTCACTTGCCTGAAGACATGGACCTTGAGGGAGTTGGTCAGAAAGTAAAGTGCCCAGGTGAAGGTAAAATGACTATTCAGCAGTCCTATAAAATGTTTCATGCTTTGTTGTTTCAAGTCTTAGTCTCCCAGCAGAATGCAATAGGAGTAAGAAGTCAGTGTTTCATGCTTGCCAATGTGTGTTTATGGGTCTATATTTTCAGCACTTGTTCTGGTGGAGGAAATAAATAGTTGTCTTGTATCTGATTTATATTGTATGCTATGTATCTTTCTTTCCCCTTTGGGGATATGAAGCATGTTTAAGTGATTCTGCCTTTTGTTCTGGGGGTAGGGACCTAATGAGCTAGACTCTCTCTTTAGAGACTAGGCTCCCTCAGTACTAAACTTGGTCTTTGTGCATGATCAAGAATTTGATACTCTTCAGTGGTCATGGGCATCTGAGCCCCTTCTAAGCCAACAGCAGCCTATTAAACTTTTATGTACATGTTTTTCTTCTCTGATAGAATACAAGTTACTTAGAGCCAGAGTCCATTTTATTTTTATATCTCAGTGCCTAGCACAGTGCCTAGAACATGGGGGCACCTAAAGGCTTACTGAGGAATTGATTTATTGACATGCACAGTGGAGAAAATGTCTCCAGTATTCTAATTGAGGTTGTCCTCTCTTGGTTCATCCAACCTATTGTATCCATGTGTACTCTTCTCATGAATATTATATTCCAATAGATCAAAATTATGCTACTTGGAAAAATACTTACTTTTAGCCAGGGACTGGAATCAGCATTTGAAAGAATGGGAGGTACTTCATCAACAGAACCACAGATGAAACACCCTGAGAGATAGCTCACTTGGTCCATTGTGGTGACCTACCCTCTACTATTGATGTCACTTGCCCATCCATTTGAGCAATGTTTAAACTTCATAATTTTCCCTCTTACCATATTTCCGATCATGATCCCTGAAGAGGCTCCTATAAGCTACCTGATCAAGTAATAGTTAGCTAGTGATGAGAGTTATAATTTATTGCACTTTGTGATTTTGCAGAGCCCTTTATGTATATTATCTCATTTAATTCTCATGACAACAACCCTGTGAATTAGGTGATGTCATTATCTCCATTTTATAGATGTGGAAATTTAGGCTGAGACAGATTATGTGATTTGCCCAGAGTCACAGAGCTAGTAAATATCTGAGGCAGGATTAGAAGTCAGGTCTCCATGACTCTGAGAGCAGCACTTTATCTACTATACTACATGGCTGACTTCAGTGGACCCTACACTGTACATGCCTTAGAAACCTTAAAAAACTATATAAATATCATCTATCATTATCTTCCAGATCATTGAAACCAATAAGCTATTCCTGAAGGCTGGAAGATTGTTTTCCTTTGCACAGCCATCCCCATGGTGACCCTTTACTCCTGACAAACTTTGCAGCTGTCCAAACACAGGTGGTAAGGCTAAGACATGTACACCTTTTGATAGATGACCGTCTTTCAAGCCAGTGTGATGTCTCTCCCCTCTCCACCAAGGGGAATTGATTTCCAACTATCCACTCCCAGTCTCATTTCCCCAGAGGGTGATTGAGAGATACTTCCCTTATGTCATCAGAGCCTAGCTATGGGACAGACTGGGTTGTTTAAAGCCCTGTACATGGTTCCCTGGGGCTTCTGGCATCCTGAGTCAGAAATAATGTAAGACACCATGTAAGATCTTGCAAAGTATGTGCCTGTGCTCTGGACTCTATGAGAATACCAGTGAGGTTACTATGGGCCTCCCAAAGCCTTTGTAACCGTGGGCATCCCTAACTTTGGACTTCGTCATAGACTGGCTAACACTTTGAAAGAAGAGCAACATTATTGGTAGTCGTTGACATAGTGATAATAGTTTACTGTGGAGAGGTGGAGCCAAGATGGCGGTGTAGCAGCAGCAACATATAGCAGCTCTCACATAGCCACCCCAAAATACCCATAAAATAGGACTCTAAACCAATCCTAGAACTCCAAAACGCACACAAAGATACTTCCCACTAAAGTCAGCTCGGCTGCG
>CM053581.1:213408817-213425761 GCA_028627135.1 Pseudochirops cupreus
AGAGCAATCTGGAACTATGCCCAAAGGGCTATAAATAATTGCATACCCTTTGACCCAATAACACCATTTCTGGGGTTGTATCGCAAAGAGATCATAGAAGTGGGAGGAAGACTCATATGTACAAAAATATTTATTGCAGCTCTCTTTGTGGTGGCAAAAAACTGGAAATTAAGGGCATGCCCATCAATTGGGGAATGGCTAAACAAGTTGTGGTATATGAATGTAATGGAATACTATTGTACTATAAGAAATGGGGAGGAGACGGTCTTTATATTCACCTGGAGAGCCTTATACAAATTGATGCTAAGTGAGAAGAGCAGAACCAGGAAAAATTTGTACATAATCACAGACACATCGTAAGTGTGACGATCACCTTTGATAAACTGGACTCTTCTCAGCAACGCACAGCTAAAGACAACTCTACAAGCCTCAGGATGGAAGGAGAAATCTACATTCAGAGAAAGAACTAGAAAGACCGGAGTTTAAATGGAGATTGAAGCAATCTACATGCTATCGTGCTTTTTCATGTTTGGTTTTCTTTCTTTTTTCCCACTGTTCACTCCCTTGGGTACAATTCTTCTGTACAACCAGACTAATGTCCAATGTGAAAGTATTTGCAGATCTTATACATGACTGCACGCCACCATGGGGGGGGAAGGGAGAGGGAGGGGAGAAAATTTGAAACTCAAGGGATTGTGGAACTGAATCTTGTAAACTAAAAGTAAATAAACAAGTCGATAAAAAAAATTTAAAAATATATTGTAGGTAGTATATATACATGCATAGCATATATAAGTATATATAAATATATTGTGTACATAATGTACATATAATGATATAATCAATCAATAGACATTATTAAGCGCCTCCTATGTTCCATGAACTGTGCTAAGCACTGAGAGTAAAACAAGAGGCCAAAGACAGTCCCTGCCCTCAGGAAACTCACAATATAATGGGGGAGACAATAAATAAACAAATATATAAAAATAAACTATATAGAGGATAAATAAGAAGTAATTAAAAGCAGAGGATGAGATTTTAATTGAGATTTAAAGGAAGCCAAGGAAGCCAGTAAATGGAGATGAAGGGGGAGAGCATTCTAGCCATGGGGAACAACCAGAGAATTTGCTGAGAGTCAAAGGATGGAATTTCTTGTTCACAACACAGAAAGGAGGCCAGAGGCACTAGATCAAAAGTATGTGTTGGGAGCAAAGTGTAAGAAAACTGGAAAGGTAAGAAGGAGCTAGGTTATGAAGAGCTTTAAAATATTAATATATTATATATAGTGTATAAGTATGTTTTATATATAGCATATATAAGTATATCTCATGTATCTATGTGTATGACATCTATGTATTTCTCACTGTCTCTATCTTTCTCTGTATTTATCTCTCTCTCTCTCCATATATCTTTATCTCCCTATCTCTAATGGTCACTTAGCAACCACCATCTTTACTGTTTTTGATATGTCTGTTTTTTTAAGAGCTTGGAATTATAAATCCAAGTCAAATCAGAACAGAATTTAAAACTGAGCAAGGTTTTAAAGTAGAGATAAATTGGTTTTTCTATAGTCTCATGCAAGTATGTTCTGTATCTGTAAAGTCAGAACATGAATGTACCTTAGGGGAAAGAGAACATCAAGGGACATTGCCCTGGAAAGTCTTCTAATGAGTGAATAAATACGAACATCATGCTTTCTTAGGCCTACAGGGCAAGGCCCAGATCTGTGTCAAAAGAAACTGAGAAAGAGCCTCCGGGCTGATGGGAGGTTATATATTTGCAGCTGTATGGAGTTTGTTCGGAGCCTGTACCAGGTAGGAGAAAGAAGAATGAGGGAGTTAGTATGAGGCCATCCTGAAGCAGCGGTTACTTAGACCAGGCTATATATGGCTATATGTCACGTGACTTGTGTCTGAGAGTGTTCATTTGTGTGAAGATGTGCTATGTCTCTGTATCTATGCCAGCGTGAATATATTGTGAGTGTGCATTTTTGTGTGTTGCTGAGGCTCTGTGTCAATAGAATAATGAATGAATGAGACACCTCTCCTCCAGTGTCTGGGAGGAAAGAACACTCTATGTGACCCCCGAAACTGACTCACTGACTTGGCTGCTTGAAAATGAATTGACCAGAATGTTCCAGAATTATTCCTAAATAATTCATGAATCTGAATTAATCATGTGTTTCATGAATTATTCATGAAAAACTAATGGAAATACCAAGTTTATTCATGATCTAGGAAGCCCAGGGCTTTATTTTTTCTTTTTGCTTGTAGAAACTGCTTCTGTCACCAACTGAAGAAACAGATTTTCTTATATTTGGGTTGGAAGGGTCCTGGAGGAAGCATTTTCTTGACAGAAGAAAATTGTTGGGACTGTGACTCCACCAGGGCTGAGCCTGGAGTACCTCATGTTCTAGCAGAGATAGAAACAGGGACATTCTGGGCTAGCCTAAAGCTGGAAATGAGCTAACCAGGCAGCGCTGGTCTGTGTCTTGGGTTGTCATTAATCCACCTTTTACTATCAGGGCAGAGGAGAGCTATGGGTTATTAAGTTCTTTCCCTTTTAAGGATCAAACACTGGGTTGGGTACTCGAGAACTTGGTGATTTGGGAATCGAAGATTATAGGTGTTTGGTTTTTTTCTTAGTTTTACCATAACTATCTACCCTCTCGTGGAACAGAGCAAGATTCATGACTGGATTTGGTTTTCTCAGGAGTTGGGCTAATGAGTAGACCAAGATTGACATTGCAGGTGGTGGAGGCAGAGGTATAACATTTCTTTTGACATCCAAGGCAAGGGACCTTAATATAATGTGGAAATAGAGCAGGTAAAGGGAGCAGCTCAACATTATGAAGGACTCAGAGACTGGAGAAGCTAGTCCTGGGTGTCTGCTAAAGTATAACAGTCGTTTAAATTAAAACTCAATCAGAGCTGAAAGGGGGCAGTGATAGACTTTGGCAATAAGACTCCCCCTGGCTCAGTTCTAGGGACATCCTTGTTGTAGGATTTAAGGGCTTGTGTATAAACTTTTTTTTTTTAAATTTTCCCCTGTTGTGGCCTCACCTGTATGATATAAAAATTCAGAGTCAGAGTCAGAGTTCTTCCTGATATCTTTACATAATATAACAAGTTTATACAATGGCCAACTTGGACATGTCCTTTTCAGCTTCTGCCACTCTGCTGGCCTCACAATTCTCAGATAGTCCTTAATTTTAAGGCATGGGGGGTGGTAACCAAAGGCTATGTATAATTCTGGGAAATGCAAGGAAGGGTGTGGGTTATTAGTTACATCAAATATGGGAGCAAATAACTCTCTGAGCCTGTTTAGATAGCATTGTATTCTTGAGTAGTTTGGAGAACAATATATTTCACTTTCTTAGTGTAGGAGCCAGTGTGAGTTAAGACAGCATCCCAAGAATTTACACTCCAAGGGACGCTGGACTAAAATCCAGGAGGCCTGAGTTCAAGTTCCTGTTCTATCACTTACTGTGTGACATTAAGTCCTTTAAACTCTGAGAGTCTCACTTTCTTTGTCTGAAAAACAATGCTTTCAATAGCTACCTCACGGGATGTTTTTAAGGATAGCATTGTAAAAATGTGACCTGTTGTTATATATATATATACAGTCTCCCATTTACAGATATATAAACACATAGAAGTTAGCATGGAGAAGTGGATAAAGGGCTGATCCCCTCTAAAACTGAGGTTCTTCTGCTGCTTTTGGTACGTATTGGTTGTATGACCCTGAGCAAGTCATTTAACCTCAGTGATTGAGGTAGTGCTCCAAGTTGTAAGATAACAAGTTGCAGTATAGTTAACAATATGCATTGGTACAGGGAGTTTCCTCATTGAGCATTCCCTATCCCAATGAAATCACAATTGCAGATACCATCTCCCTCTTGCTCTCTCCCAAAAGGCACTCTTACACAAAACTCTAACAGATAGACAGTCACATACATTTTCTTACTTTTGTATACGTGAATGTGGGGCTTATCCCTTTGCCCAGTCCTTTCCCACATTATACTGGGTCCATTTCCTTGGAGTTAAATGAAATGTTATTCCTCTACTCCACCACATTATACATATGCCTCCTTTGTGTCTCCCTTATCTCTTGGCTTGAAGTTCTTCCCAAGGTTCCTGTCTCAGTGGTTCTCATTGGGTAGTAATATCTCTGTTTTCCCTATTCTCCCTCCAAGCTAATTCATACTTTACTTCCCCTAACCATGAAGCTGTATGCCCTAGGCAATTCACTGACCATATCGTCAATGTTGAGAGCACTGAGGTGCCATAGAAACTGTAGGTGCTATATGATGTGGAGGAACCTGTGCTCACCTGGTACATTGACTTCGGTGTCTAGTACTGGTATATTGAGGAAAGAATTGGTGGTGAGCCACTTGGAGACAGGAAAAGGGTGTAAGGCTCAGGCTTCAGGTCTTTCCTTTTATTACAGACTCTAAGGACATGTTAGAAAAAGGCTTCAGGAGAAGAAACATTCCTTGGAGCAAGACAATGAGTAAGAATTGGGGTTGAGCGTAGCCTCCTGGGCTACTTTAAGAATTAATGATGGATCTTAGGAACACTCCAATCTGTCCATTCAGAGCTGGAGTTTCAGGGGCTTTTCTCCAGGATCAAAGGGCTACATTTCTTTAGCCATATGGTTGGTCTATATGTCCATTAAAATTCTGAACAGGAACTCTTGTGGATATCCCTCACTTTTCTCCTTATGTTACATATTGACTCTGGGAAGAGGCCATGAGGGAGCCACATCTGATTGTCTGAATCATCATGGTGGCGCTAGTGCTGGCCAGGGTAGAAGACCTTCTGGTGATGTCACCAACCTATGCACCTTGGAGAGAAGTCTTCCTGGATGTGTTTGCCCATGCTAACTTTACAATGGCTCTGGGGTTCTTTCAGCAAAGACCAAGTCCATGGACAGTCCCTGACTTTCCCTCAGCTTCTCTCCCATGCTGCTCCCCTACTGCTCTGTGAGAGAATCATTCCTCATCCCCCCAACTAACACCATCTGCTGAGGGTTTGGAGTTCCTCTCTTGTTGTGGGGCAATGCCTCAAATGTGCGTGCGTATCTAGGCAGTTTATTTACAGGGACATAGTGTGGTCATTGATTCTATGTGCATATTTTTATGGCTCGTAGGAACTGTAAGAAATCTTAAAAATTATCCTGTCCATTTCTCATTTTACAGATGAGAAAACTGAAGTCCAGAGGTCAAGTGACTTGTCCAAGGTTATAGAGAGCAGGCAAAAGAGTGAGGTTTGAAGAAAAGTCTTGTGACTAATTCCTACGTGTGCCCTTTGTACTACTCCACACTGTTTTTTTCCTGGCTCCATTCTTAGCCCCTGTCCTTGGGGACAATTCTTCCTGGAGCCAGCTTGTTTCCCTCCATGCAATCTAGAGCCAACTTTCCTTTATACTTCCTCTCCTCCCCTGCCCACAGCTTTTCTGACTGGGATGGGGAGATTCCCACATGGAGTTTTGTCTCTACTCCTGAGCTGTTGCCCTTGCAGACCTATGACAACCTTTGAGCTGCTATGATCTCCTGAGGTCTTGAACCTCCCCAAGTACCTTGGTCAAGGTTCAGTCCTAGCAGTCTGTCCTTTCCATTCCTCTGGTTCTCTGTATGAACAAACTCCCTTCTGGGGATCTCAGGCCTTTTCTAATTGACCCAACTTCTCAATCAGCACATTCCTTTTCCAATGCTCTTAAAGTACCATCTGCCTGGACCAAATCCTCTTCTTTAAACAGTTACCATTAATCATCTTAACTGTTCCCAGACCCCACAGAGGTTCTATATTCATCTAGTGAGGAATTACTTCTCTCACATTCTCTATAGCATGGATCACAAATGAGGCTCCCTTGCCCATGTGTTTGTTTAGGGTGTAGCTGGAAAGGATGCTCTGGGGGGTGCGCAGGTAGGTGTGGCACTTGGAGACTGCTGGCATGGCTGAGCTCACACCAGGACTGAGCCTGAATGCTTCAATGGATGCAGCCATGAGTAGCTGTAGGAGGCCATCTGCCTTGATCAGAGCATGTTAGCACTTCCAGCAAGCTGCTGCTGTGAACAAGCTTTTCTTGGAGGACCTCTTCAGAGTCACTCCATCCCTGGGCACTGGGTGGGTGGGGGGGGCAGCCCAAGCTCTGCTTGGAGGAGCACTGTATCAAGGCCCTGAAGCTGCTACAAGTTCGGAGGTTTAGAGAGAGCCTGTGCAGAAGGCATTGTGACAGGAAAGCTACAGGCAGGAGCTCAACAAAGCAGCGGTGGAGAGAGAGTGTGGAGGGCTGACCCCCCAATTCCAGTGCAGGAAGGGTTAAGTGAAGTTCCTCCACTTCTACCCCTCCAGGCCAAGGAGAGAATGTGGGAAACTTCCTAGGTCAGGGAGAGGTTATGATAGCTCCAGAAGAGGGAGAGTATCTGTGAACCCCCTGTCTCTTCCCTTCCATACTTGAGCATGTACACCACCTACCCAGCTTCTGTTAAGTCTGAGACATCTGGGAGACTTCTGTGGCCCTAGAAAGGAGTGTGTGTGTGTGTGTGTGTGTGTGTGTGTGTGTGTGTGTGTGTGTAGGGTCAAGCTTTTGGGGGATTTTACCTTGGTCTTTCTAGGGTCCTTGATTCCTACCTCCCCAAGGTCAAGGTCAATCTCCAAGATTGGATGTGAGTTATTCCTTCATTTAGGAGCAATAGCATAGTGGAAAGAATACTTAATTTGGAATCAGAAAACCCGCCTTCAGATTCTGACTCAGTTACTTACTACCCATTTGATCCTACCCCTCTCTGGACTTCAGTGTACTCATCTATAAAGTAAATATATTGGACTAGATGATGTAATGTTAATGGAATATAAGATCTTCCCCACCCATTAATAAGCCTCACATGGAGCCCATTAAGGGAAGCTTGCTTAGGGGAGGCTTGCTGGATGGGGCTCTTTCCCTGGAGAGAATCATTAGCTTAATGGTGGGCTATCTATTAGGTTAAAAATCTTAGGCACAAACCAGCCTAGAATTGCATAGTTTTCTTTTAATAACACATTTTTACATCACTTTAAAACACATGGATAATTACCTTTCCCTAGTGCATCATTTTTGAATGTGTGTATTTTGCATCCTTGTGATTAAACCATAGCCTACTCCTGTGGTCTAGGGTACAGAAGATAGAGGATAAGTAGCTGGAATACCTGAGCATTTAGGAGGAGGGAGGTAGGGGTGAATAGAAATCGCCTGGGTCAGGCCACTGAGCCCAGGGAGCCAAACTTTTTGTTAATTTCTAGTTAGGCACTGAATCAGGAGGGTTGTGATGCCCTCTGGCTCTAAAAAGGGTGTGTGTGTGTGTGTGTGTGTGTGTGTGTGTGTGTGTGTGTGTGTGTATTGCCTTGGTTAGATAATTGAATCTGATTTGATCTGTGCTAATTTCTCAGTTAGAAGCCCTTTCTATTGGTTTTTATTTCTCTGCTTGTATTTTATCTATTTTCTTTGTTTGGATTTTCTCTAAAGTTCAGGGTGCTGATTTTCCCCCTGAACTAATGAATGTAATTTAAAAAAGATGATTGACCCCTTGAACAGCTATCTTTTCCAGTAAAGCAGATCTCAGAATCTGTGCCAGCAGCCATCCTGGGTATGCCAGTGTGGTTGCCACTACAGGTGACTTCTCAGGTCCCTTCTAACTCTAAAGCCTATGAAGTGATGAAATTCCAAATGTCACTTAAGCCTCCCTTAAGACTATTTCCTTATAAGAAGGATGCCTGTTTGGATACCTAAGTCTTGATCTCTTTGTTACCTGTACTTCCATAGTGCTCTGTGGTCACATGCTACACACACACACACACACACACACATCACTGTCTACTCATATACACACACAGTGATAGTCAAGTATATTATCCACTGAGACTTCTCCATTATCCCATCACTGTCTACAATACATACACACACACACACACACACTCACACATGCATCACTGTCTACATACACACACAAACACAAACATACACACACACATACACACACACACGCACACACAAACAGTGATAGTCAAGTATACTGTCCACTGAGATTTCTCCATTATCTCATCACTGTCCTGGCTACATTAAGAAGATTAAGGCAATCTGGATCACTTCAGTGAAGGAATGGCTACAGAAACAGTGATGGTGAGTGAGACATTGGAGTATAGAGATACAGAGACCATATGCATCATAGGGGTGGTAGATCTCAGTGAGCCCTCAGGGTGATAGAGACAAAGACACCAAACATACTTAGTGACTTCAGAAAATATAGAGACTCGGGGGCTCTTCTTTCCCACCTTCTCCCATAGCCATGGAAGAAGGAGACTGGGTCTTGAAGGATTGGAGTTGGGAGTATTACAAGAGATTTGGTTCATGGCTAATGCTTTGAACCTGATAGAGTAGGTCTTAATCACAGGATCTTAGCATTCAAAGGGACCTCACAGGCCATCTAGTTTAACCTGGATCTGAATACAGAATGCCCTAATACAATATACCTCCAATGTAGGTGAGCCTGCTTCCTTTGTGAGGGAGTCTATTTCACTTTGGCATAGCTCAAATTGTTAACGTTCTTCCTTCTATCAAGCCAAAATTGACCTCTTTGTAACATCTACTCAAAGCCCCCAGTTCTGAACAAGTCTAATCTGCTTTCCCTTCTATAGCCCATCAGATGCTTGAAAACAAGTCTTTTCTGCTGCAGATCTGGGCAACAGAGCAATTGTGATTCTTCTGGAGGAAGGCAGAGGTAAAGAAGAGATTGAGCACAGGGCTGATGCCTCAGTCTCCTTAACTGTAAAAATGAGGGAGTGACCTTTAAGATCCCTTCTAACTATAAATCTGATGGCCATATTCTGAAGGTCTGGACCTTCCAGGGAGCATTACGAGATACATGAAGGGGGAGACAGAGGAAACTTCTTGTCCAGATCCCTATTTGTATTCCTTCATCATTTCCCCTTCATGTTTCCCTTCTGCATCCTCTCCTCCATCATTGCCTTCACTTGTTTCCTTCCAGATGCCTTTTTCAGCCTAGTACAGTGACTGCCTCTGTCTCACAGGAAATCAGAATAGCTTGCATAATTAATTGTGCAGGACCTAGCCTTGGAAAGGTTTATATTCTGGTATTACTAGCTGTGGAGAAAGAGAGAAATTTTTTCAAGAAACTTCTAAGCAATGATTGTTCTGGAGGAGGCTATTAAGAGTGTGAGAAAATGCATTTTATTCCTGTGTGATTCAATTTAATTCTTGAGATCCTCCAGGTATCAGCCACAGGTCCAGAGGGATGGAAGTACATTTATAGTTCTGTATTAGATTGTGGAGTGGGGACAAAGAATAGGAAGACAGAGCTTCTGCTGGGGATGGGTGTGGGGGTGATGCTGGTCACAGAGGTGGAACATAAACCAAATGCTAGAACAATAAAACAAAATAGAATGTGATCTGGATTAGACAAATGAAAGCATTTATTTCTAAAATCCAGGAGGTAGGTCATGGTATTACCACAGGAGACCTGACTATCTGTTATAGAAATCAGTGAATATAACCAGATGGCCAGGAAGCCCAGCGATCGCCTGCATGACTCCTTGAGATCCCCAGAGGCTTGAGATTGGACTGGACTAAAGTCTTCTTTTTGAGTTTTTCCTCAGAGGCCATGACGTGGAATATAGCAGCCACGGGGAGGAATCATAGACCATCTGGTAGTTTCCTATTTTAGCTAATTATTCTACATGCTAGGCTCAGTTGTAAGTGCTGTCATTGCCTTCTAAGTTTCAATTCTTTGGAGCAAAATCCTCATCACCCTGCCCTAGTTAGAGCTCTTGGCATATTTGGGGGCTGCTATTAAAGGAACAGGAGCCTGGATGGGGCTTTTTCCCTAGAGAGAATCATTAGATTAATCGTGGGCTATCTATTAGGTTAAAAATCTTAGGCACAAACCAGCCTAGAATTGCATAGTTTTCTTTTAATAACACATTCTTATATCACTTTAAAACACATGGATAATTACCTTTCCCTAGTGCATCATTTTTGAATGTATGTATTTTGCATCCTTGTGATTAAACCATAGCATACTCCTGTGGTCTAGGGTATGGAAGATAGGGGATAAGTAGCTGGAATACCTGAGCATTTAGGAGGAGGGAGAAAGGGGTGAATAGAAATCGCCTGGGTCAGGCCACTGAGTCCAGGGAGCCAAGTAGGCTCAGGGGCAAGTATTCTCAACTCTCCAATCTTTAGCCCCAACTTTTTACCTTTAGACTTTTCCCCATCCATTCTTATCTCCACCCATTCTTAGGCTCCAATCATCTGTCCCAGTCCCTCTATCCATAGCATCCCCCCTCTTTATCCTCAGTCTTCTTGATACAACTTCATCATCAATCTCATCCCATTTTCAGCCTTTGTGTCAGCTTTGTATCTTTAAGCCTCCCAACTTTCTATCTCTAGTCCCTAATCAACAGACCCTGTTCTCCCAGTCTCAACTACCACCTTACATCTGCCTGTTGGCCCCATAGCTATAGCAATCCTCAGCCTTACCTCTCTGTCCTTGCAGTGGGAATAGGAATCTGAAGATCTTCCCTGCCCCTTAATAGACCCAGGGGGAAGTTTGAAGACCCCCCCTGCTTTGAAAGTAAACTCTGCCCCCTAATACACTGAATGTAATCACATGGAGCCTGTGATGGAGGGAATTTGCTAAAAGGTGGAGCAGAGCCCACAGGAAGCTTCCCTGCTATAAAGATAAACTCTGCCCCCTGATAGGCTGAATGTAGTCACATGGAGCCTATGGTGGGAGGAGTTTGCTGAAGGGAAGCAGAGCCCACAGGAAGCTTCCCTGTTGTGAAGATAAACTCTGCTCTCTAACAGGCTGAATGTAGTCACATGGAGCCAGTGATGAAGGGAATTTGCTGAAGGAAAGCAGAGCCAACAGGAAGCTGGTTCAGAGCTAGCCAGACAGGTGGGGGAGAGACAATCTCAGGCAAGGAGTCAGGCTCATGAGTAAATATTGATTTTGTATTGGTTTGTGAGAAGGCTGAAGGATGCTGTGGCTCTCAGTGTTATTATGGCTTCTGAATATCTTTGGTACTATGGTGGAATCAGCTTACTGGTTTGGGGATTTGGTTTTCTGGTGTCTAAATAAATGTTTCAGTTCTGTCCTCTATATGGAGAGTTTGGTATATTTTGTGATCTAATATCATGTGATATTTATAGTCACGGTCTTTATTGTGCCCATGGGCACTGTAAATATTGCATTGGTGCTACAATCCTTGACTTCCCAGCTTAACCTCTCTGTCCTAAGGTCCACAGTCCTGTTCTCAGGTTTTATTCCTAGTCTCATCTCTTATCCTTCCATCTATAGGTCCCCAAACTTAGCCCCAGTTCCTCCTCATTCCCCAGTCCCTAATCCCATTCTTTGCCTTCCTCTTTTCAGCCCTCCATCTTTAACCACCTATCCCCACACTTATCCCATTTTGGGAGGATTTGGCTTGGGCCAGACCATGCTTGCTGGCTGGTGGCAGGGCATAAAGGATGGAGGTTGGGGGGGAGGGGCAGTGACAAATACTGTCAGTCAGGCAACTACCATTTATTAATCACTTACTCCAGCAAAGGAAGTCCTAAGTGCTGGGAATACAAACACAAGTAGAAAGAAAGACAGTCTCTGCCCTCAGGAAGCTTACATTCTAACATGGGAAGACAACACATAAAAGAACAGTGAAAAGGGGCATAGGGTGGAAGAGGTATCACATTTCTTTTGTTATCAACAGGAAGCCATGCTCTTAACCGACAAGCAGTTATAGTAGCCACAAAGCCTTCCTGCATCTGTGTGCAAAGTATGAAAACGTGTGTGAATGAGTGAGTGAGAATAGGTATGTATAGGGAGAGTGTGAGTATGGCTATGTGACTATGTTTGCGTGAATGTCTAAGAGTGTGCGGGTTTGTGTGAGTGTATTGCATTTTGAGAGAAATATTGCACACAAGGGATACTGTCTCTAAGCATCTCCTCCTAGTCAAGGCTAGTGACAGCTTCATGGAGACTACCTTGCCCTCTGTTTTTCCTTTCCCAGCAAAAGTCTTCTCTTTAGGACAAACACTGAACCAGCTGATTCTGAGACAAATCTGTCCCTTCCTCTCAAACAGTCCTCAGCTAGGGGGACAGGGAGTCTTGTTGAATCTTTCAAGGAGAGAAGCCAATCAGACCTTGAGAACTGGACACTTGGTGTGGGATGACCTTGGCCTCAGGGGAGGCACCTTCCTTCAGGGGGTTGGAGTTCCTTGGTCCACTAGTGTAGAGGGGAATTTGAGGTCCTGAAATCCAGAAACATTCTCCAGAGAACTGTCTGGACAGCTTCATAGTGCTATTTGGACTGAGTAGGGGCTGGGGTTTACTGGGCTTGAGTTGAATGGGTAGATTTTGTATTTAGTTCCTAAAATTCCAGATTGAGAATTTGGAGTTTTTATCATTAAGCATGACGAAGATATGTTTGAAAATGGGTATTTAGCTCTCAGTGAATGAGAGGTCTTAAGGCTCTGAGGTATAGAAAAAATAAGACCAGGAGAGTTGAGAAAACTTAGGGCTTAGTATATATATATTTATATATATGTAATTGTCCTTGAGGTTTGAAGGATTGAAGGAGTCACAGTGGCTCTAAGGAATGAGATGATCATAGGGGACCCAAGCAGCTAAGGGTTTGTGAAAGAGAGATCTAGGTATTGGTTGGGACTGTTATTAGGGAATTGGTAGGTACCCTCAGAGAGTTAGGGAATAGTGATAGGGGATTTGGGGGCAAGGGGTATATTAATAGACAGCCTTAAGAATAGTAAGAAGGGAGTAATGGAGTTCCTACGTGGTAGCAAGGGGGCATAGAGATGAGCAGGTAGGGAGTGGTAGGAAGGTCCAGGGAGGAGAGCAGACAGATCTGGGTGAGACAGCAGCTGAGGCCTTGTCAAACCTTGTGTATATATAGTCATAGGATTTTTGGCAACTATATGTTGGACATGACATCTATTAGTAAGGCAAGTTCTGTATTAGGAGATATGTGTTCATACTCCCAAACCTCTTCTGGTTACCTTCTTCTCCACAGCAAAGGTAACACTTGAAATTTGTCATGACCCCGTTACTACCTCTGGTTTATGATGCCAATTAGATAGTCACGACCAAGAAGTCTCATCCTTCCTTTATCCTGGATCTTTCATTATTGCTAAGGATACTTTTCTTGTCAGAAAAAATTTTCTGGTCCCATAGCCCTCCCCTCCATGGTTATTGCCTCTGATCAAGATTCCCAGACTATTTCCTATTTCAGTCCTGTACTGTTCGCATTGTCCTCCCACCCTCATCCTTACCTTTCCTGATCAGAGGGCAGGTGAAACTGGTGATGATAGGAGAGGTCATACATGTTGGAGGCAGAGGCTGGGGTAAGGGCAGCACGGACTTTTGTGAAGGTGATAAGAGGCAAAGCAGTGATCTCCAAGGAACTGATCTTCCCCTTACCATTTTCATTGTGGACATTTTGAAGTCATTTTCATTTTATAGGATTCAAGCAGTGAATCTTGGAAGGTCTGTGCTCCTTTTACAAGCAGTTGGTAGATATGGAGGCTGTAAGGAAATGAGAGCAGAAGAGTCAGCAGGCAGGGTAGGGGAAAGTGCCCAAGGAAGAGCTGTGGGGTGGAGGGTCCATCAGGCGCCTCCTCCAGGGCCTAATCTAGTCATGGAACTTCAGAAGCATCTAATTCCTCCTTTTCTCTGCAATATCAGCAGTGGGAGGTTTGAATTTGAGCTCCCAAACTGCTTTGTGCCTCTGGGTTTTAGGCTTGCTGGCCAGAAGCAGGGTTAGAGCCCCTCTGAGGAGTGAACCATGCTGGGGATGGACACCTCTGCTTGGTGCTCATGTCCTCTAGCTTGTCCAAACCAGGATTTCTATCCTTCTGCAGGATCCTAGGCATTGCAAAAGGAATGACTGCTAAGGTCAAAAATACATCCAGCCTCTCTCTTCTTCCCATATTCTCCAGTGAAGTGTCAGGTTGCCGTGGAAACAGGGCAACAGTTGATAATCTATCTTTGATCCTGATGAAGGAGATGAATTAAGGAAGAAGGTGGAGAGGAGTCCTGGCCCAGAGTAGGGGAAAGAGAAACTTGGATTGGAGCCTATGCTCTATGGGCATCTGACTTGGGGGAACCTTCTGATCTCTATTTCCAGAATATTCTGAGTGCCCTCCCTTTCACAGAAGATAGAGTGGTACAACATGGTGAGGAGACCTGAGTGAAGGCCTCCCTCTTCCACTTACTACTTTGTAAAAATGACTCACCCTTCGTAGGCCTCAGTTTCCTCACCTGTAAAATGAAGGGCTTGGACTAGAGGGCTTCTGAGGACCCTTTGAGCTCTAACTCTATGAGCCACAGAATGTAAAAACTGAATGGGACATTAGGAACTATCTGTTCCAACCAACATCCTCGTTCGACATGTGGTACGAGCACCTGACCCCTAACTCTTCTCTCTCTGGGCTGAGCCGCTTATCCCAACCTACATTCAGGTTGGCAAGCTCAGCAGGACTGTCACCAAGGGGGCAACCTCATTGCCAGATTTCATTGTCAGGCTCCCAGGAGGAACTTTGTGTGGGGAAGCTACATGTCTGTTCTTTATGCTGTAGCTATTGAGCCTCCGCCAGTGTGCTTCCTACTTAAATCAGTCAGTATGATGCCATCCACTCTCTTTTATAGCAGATTTTTATTGCTGTCTCTTATTTTTGCATCACTTGCACTTTCCCCTGTATTCTCTGTTCCTTCCCCCTCTCAGAGTCACCCTTTTTAACAATAACAACAAAAATTTAAAAGAGCAAAAACTCAGCAAAACCAATTAACACATTGAAAAAATCAGATGTTCTGTACCAGGGCTGGGGAACCTGCGGCCTTAAGGCCCTGTTCTATACCCATGGATGCCCACATCTGCAAAGGAATGGAAGAAAATGTCACCCTGTTTCCCTCCTTAGGGACCCAACGTGGTCTTTATAATTTGTCAGGATTCAGTTTTAATTGCTCTGTGGTTGTTCCTTGCATTTACATTTTAAGTTGTATATATTGTTTGATTAGATCTGCTTGCTTAATTTTGCATCAGTTCATATGTCTTTCTATGTTTTCTTGTATTTATCTTGATTATTGTTTCTTATAGTAATATTCCATTACATTCATGTCCCACAATGTTTAGCCTTCCCCAATTGATAGACATTTATTTTGCTTCTGGTTCTCTGCTACAACGAAGGGTTTTGCTATAAATATTTTGGTGTATATGGAATCTACATTTCTTTCTCTTTTCTTTTGTTCTGTCTTCCTTCCTTCCTTCCTTCCTCCCTCCCTCCCTTCCTTTCTTCTTTCTTTCTTTCTTTCTTTCTCTCTTTCTTTCTTTCTCTCTTTCTTTCTTTCTCCTAGGTAATTTATGTTTATTGAACACTGGATTATTGACTTTAATGATTTCTGATTCTTTTTTCTCTAGTCTGCTCCATTGATCTACTTTTCTATGTTTTAATCCATACCAAATGATTTTGATTATTGCTGCTTTATAAAGTATTTGAGGTCTGGGAATGATATTCCCCTTTAATTACTACCTTTTTATTGTTTCCTTTAATATTCTCTATATTTTGTCCTTCCAAATGAATTTTGTTATCACTTTATCTAGTTCTATAAAATATCTCTTTGGCAGTTTGATTGGTGTAGCGTTAAATCTGTAAGGCTCTTTTATTATATTGGTATGGCCCAGCCATGAGCACTGGTTAGCCCCTCTGGCTATTTAAATTGTTATTTATTTAAGGAATAATTTATAATTAACTCTTATTCAGGTAGTGAGTCTCCTATGTTTTGTTGTTATTGTATAGAAATATTGATGTTTGTGGGTTTATTTTGTAGCCCACCTCTTTACTAAAGCTAGTAATTGTCTCAATTAGTTTCTTTGCTGATTCCTTAGAAATCTTTATATTATCAGTGCATAGAGATAATTTTGTCTTCCTTTCATACACCTTTGCTCATGAAACATTTATTAAACAGCATGCAAAGCAAGAATAATCATAAGTCAACCCATAAACTTGGGTTTCTCTTTCCCATCAATAAACATAGTATATGTGGGGAAGAGATATAGATGCCCAGCAGGGAGACAGATAAGTAGGGAAACCCAAATGCCCAGGGCAATTCATTATCTGAACTTTAGACTGTGATGTCTGTAGTCTCTGAAGAGAACAGGATGCATCAAAAGTCACTGGCTGGTGACTTCTTCTTCTTTTCCTCTTCACTCTTTTCTATGACTGGTCTCTAAGGCAGAATTAAGCTGTTTTAGAAAAGGAAATTCCTTTAAGCTTGTAATTTGCAGAGATATTGAGATCTGAAATCTTGGCTGGGTTCTAAGGGGTTTCTCCCTCTCAAGATGTAGATGGAAGCAAAGGGCAAATCAGATCAGGCACTGAAGACTTTCTTTGAGCTATAGATGGCAGTAAAGGTAACATAGACAAGACTTCCTTCTCCAGCCAGATCAGTTAAACTGCAGAGGACTCCTCACAACAAAGCTTTTCCTCCAATCATTTCAGTCCCCAGCAAATAAATGTAAAGCCTCTCTTCCTCTGGTAAGCTCAGCAATGCAGGCTCTAAATTCTTCTTAGCTCTCAGTTTAGTTGATTTTTTTATAAGCCACTGACTCAGCTGAGTTTACCTGGACTTGGCTGTTTGCAAACAGCAGGGAACAGTTTGAGTCCTGGGCTCTTAAGTCAGTTTTACTCAGCCAAACTTCTCTTTCTTCCAGATGTATGGGAGAGGGCATGGTCAGTGTCTCCTCTGTGTATGTCTGCTCTGCTTCTGCCTTTTCTCTATGCTTCCCTCTGTCTCTCTTGCCTGAAAGCAGATATGCCTTGTGTCAGTGACTCTCTTTTACCTTAGAGTGACAAACCAAAAATTCACATTTCTGTCATTTC
>CM053581.1:213426261-213459400 GCA_028627135.1 Pseudochirops cupreus
TCTATCTTCAAATCAAGCTTTCCAACATACCGCTATAGACTTAAATCTTAAGGTCAAAAGGGAGGTCAGGGCTAGATATGTAGATATAGGAGTCATCTTGAATAGAGATGGTAATGAAAGCAAGGTAGTAAATGAGATTATCTAGAGAGAGGATACAGAAAGTTAATGGAAGAAGGTCAAGGTAAGACCCTTGTGAAACAACCCATGCTAAGGAGTAGGAAAGAGCATGAAGAGGTAGTGAAATAAGCCTTCAAGTGACCTCTTGTCTCCTTAAGCTATTGTCCTGTATCTCTTCTCTCACAGCCTAAGTAAAAGAAAGCATTTTATATACTCATTGCTTCTATTCCTCACTTCTCAGCTCTCTCATCAACCTCTTATAATCTGACTTATGAACCCACATGATAACTGAAATGGATTTATTAAAGGATAACAACCATCTTTTAATTGCTAAATCTAATGATCTTTTCTCGTGCCTCTTCCTACTTGATTTCTCTGCACTTTTGACATGGTCAACCATCTCCTTCTCTGGAATAGTCTCTCCTCTCTTGGCTTCTGTGACATTATTCTCCCCTGCCTCTCTTCCTGTTAGACCAGTCAAAGTACTCTTTTTCAGTCATATTCCATTTCCTGTACTATAAGCATGGCTGTCCTTTAACACTCCTGAGTTTGTTGTCTTCCCTTTCTCTAGTTTCTTTTGGTGATATTGGTTATTTTGGGTTCATGGAGTCAGTGATCTTCATATGTGGGCATGCCATGCTCAGTGGTTCTGTGCCAGCATCTCCCAAGTCTCATGATCTATTCCAAAGTTCTTCAGACAGATCTTGAGAGTTTCCATGTATCATTTCTTCTGACTTCCATGTGAGCCCTTGCTTTGTGTGAATTCTCCCTTGCACTAGCTCAAAAGAAATGTGAGATTTGGGTATTTAGAGACATCTCTACTCCAAATGTTCATATTCACTATTTGTGCTTGATCTGTAGTAGAGCCTTCTAAGCTCATATTGATCTGAGCAGTTATAGTTGGACACACTGTACCTTGACCTCAACATAGTGATGCCATTTTGTTCCTCTTTGAGCACGAAGGACAACAATCAACCTATCAACTGATCTGCATATGTTTCTCTCTCTATTTAGCACCATTCTCTCTCTTCAAGTCCAGCTCAGCACCAACTGCTTACTGGTCATTTCTATCCAGTTGTCTTGTTGGTTTCCCAAATAGTATATTTGAAACAGGTCTCATAATTGAGATACATATTTTTGGACATGACCAATGTGGGAATTTGTTTTTCCATGACTGCTTATTTTGTTATAAAGTTGTGTTTTTTTAATAGGGGAGGGGAGGATTTGGGAAAAATAGGGAGATAAATGATAGAAATGCCCCTCAAAAGAAGGGGAAATAAAAGAGGGATATTATAGCATTTAAGAAATTTCACAGAAGAGAGCAGAAGATTCAGAAGGAGACACAGGCGAACAAGACAGCTTTGAAACTGTATTTTTTTTTTAATTCAAGCTCTATGTCATAGAGATGTGAGTTTCACATATATATGTATGTATATGTATATATATACATATATATATACATACATATATATTCCTTTTTTCTGTTCTTCTGTATATATAGAAATAAAAAAATAGTTGTGTTTGATTATGTTTGTCAAATTCAGAATAACAAAAAATTTCATTTAAAAATTTCATTTAATTTTTGGATCGTTTCCTGGTTCACTTCTCTTTATTATTTATTAGGTAATTCAAAGAATACCCTCATTTCAGTGGCTCAATTACCCCTGCTGCCTTGCCTCATTAGAAACAGGAGAGTCTCCTATTAATGCCATGTCTGTTCTTTGTCTTGAAATGCTATATAAGTTTGATCACCAGAATAGTTTGGGATGGGATTAGCATGAACAGCTGAGTCATGAGCCTGTCCATGGAACTAGGGACAATGGGGGTCACACATCCATGTTGTTCCCCATTGGCATCTGCTCTCCTCCTACAACTGCTATCCCTACATGTCAGTGGCTCTCATGGGGAGACTCCCCCCTTTTTGTCCCCTGCACACTGAGAATTGAACACTATATCCTAGATGTAGTCTCATGAGAGCAGAGTGCAGAAAGACTATCATCTCCTAATTCCTGGAATTGATGCTTCTCTCCATGATTCCCACTGTTGCATTATAGCTCTGTTGGCTACCATATCATGCTACTGACTCACATTCAGCTTGTGGCTCATTAAAACTCATCTAAATGATATTAAATGAAAAACACAAAAACTCAGATTATTTGCCTCCTTAAATTACTAAGTGGTGGAAATGGAACCCAAACTGTGGTCTTCTGATCCCAAGTCCAGTGGCCTTTTTACCACATGATTGTATGGCCATATTCAATTCAACACTGGCAATGTTACCTGACTTGGGTCTATGTTGCCCAAGTATGCTTTGGATAAAGGTAACTCACCTCTAGTTGACCGTGAAGAAAGTTTTTTTGTTATGCTTTTCCAGTTGAATTCTACCCTTTATTCTCCTAAAGTTGGTTATCTATACTATCTTAGATAGCATCTTTTAACTTTAAATGCTTCTACCCTTCAGGATTGTAAAATATTACTTTGATATGTTACCAAAGAAAATTCTGAATAAGCAAACCAGGATTTTGAAAGGATGTGCAGGGGAGAAAACCTGAACAATAGTCTCCTTTGTGATTCCACTTGGGGTGCAGTTAAAATTTAACAGTCTTTAGAAAAGACAGTGTGAGGGGCTAAAAAAAGTCAGAAAGGGAAAAGAAGTTTTTTTGTAAGAAGAGATGAATTAAATTAAGAGGTAATACTTAAACCCTTTGGGGTAGGCACAGTGGCAAGAGTGATGGCCTTGGAATCAAGAAGATCTGAGTTCAAATCCAACCTCAGACACTTATTTATCTTCATGAATTCAAATCTGGCTTCAGACACTTGCTAGCTATGTCACTCTGGGCAAGTCACTTAACTGTTTGCCTTAGTTCTTCATCTGTAAAACGAGTTAGAGAAGGAAATGGCAAACCACTCCAGTATCTTTTCCAAGAAAACCTGAAATGGAGTCACAAAGATTAAGACACAGCTGAAATGACTTAACAACAACCAAACTTAAGCCCTTTCTAGTGGAAGCATAACATTTATCTGTCTATTAGTCACACTTTTGTTTCACTTTCTTAGTCTGAAGAGAAGGGATAGAAATACCACATGGGCAACTGGGCAGCAGCTGGAGAAGATGGTAGCTGACAAATAGTAGAGGTAGAAAGGTGGAGTCTCCAGCACAGGTGGTGACTAGAGATGAATAACTAGGGTAGGGTGAGTGGAACTTCTCCCTAGGACCCCAAAATTTAGAGGGCATAAAATTGAAAAAAATATTTTTAATGGACTGTGAAATTCTAAATTTTGTTACATTGACACGTTGACAGCTTATGTACCTCTTCAGCAGCATAGACACAATTGAGTTTAATGCTTAGCTGACAAGAAAAATTCAAGGCTTAGTATAGGCGCCATCTCCTGCAAGAGGTCTCTCCTTCCCACATTTAACACCCTTTCCTCCCAAATTACTTTGTATTCTCTTGTATTTAGTTGCCTGTGGATCTGTGGTAGGCAGGATCTTCTCATTTTTTTGTGTTTGTATTCCCAGTGTTTAGTATGGTGCCTGGAACATAGTAAACACTTAAGAAAAAATGCTTGTTGATTGATTGATTAGTTAAAATATGAAGCTAGCAGATGGTGTGAGTAGGTAGTAACACCCATCTGTGAGTCACTGTAGTAATTTCTTCTTCCATTCCACTGAATTCATCTTAATTGCTTAATTACAAAGTTGATTTTAGGTTGCAATTCATGCTGTTTCCCCTGGGAGCCAAAATTTCTAGTTAGTAGCTCATAGGCAGCTTAGAGGGTAATAGTAAAGAAGGCTGTTGTTGTTACTATTTGTCCTTCATTCTTGAAGAGGACCAAGACATCAGGAAGGTGATGCAAGTGAACTGGATTCAAGTGAGGGAGGGCTGTGCAAGGTCACCAGCCTCACTTTCTCCTCCAGAGCCATCTGGGTCCAGTGACCAGATATAGATCAGGATGACTGAAGATGGCCCTCAGTAAAGAAGGCAATGTGGTAGTAGAAAAGGGGGAGAAGGTAGAGAGACAGAAGTTGAGATAGATGGTAATGAATATGGGGACTGGAAAAGATAGGTTTTATATCATAATAGTTGAAACTCATTTTGCTGGATTTTAAAACCATTATGCACGAGAGGAAATATGTAGAAGGACATAGTAATCATGGTTCAGATTTGGAAGATTCCTCTGAACCTAGGGAAACAAACAGGACAGAAGGAAACGAGCACTTATTTATTAAACACCTCTCATTCGACAAGCACAGTGCTTAGTGCCTTACAAATATTATCACATTTGATCCTCACAACAATCCTGGGAAGTAGATGCTATAATTATCCCAATTTTATAGTTGAAGAGATTAAGTGACTTGCCCAGTGTCACACAGCTTGTGAGTGTCTGAGTCCAGATTTGAACACAGGTTGTGCTTAGACCTAGAGTCAGGAAGCCTTATCTTCCTGAGTTCAAATCTGACCTCAGACATTTAGCAGGTCACTTAACCCTGTTTACCTCTGTTTCCTCATCTGCAAAATAGGCTGAGAAGGAGATGGCAAACCACTCCAGTTTCTTTGCTAAGAAAACTCCAGAAGGGGTCATGAAGAGTCAGACATGACTGATATGACTGAACAACAATGTCCTTATTTCAGACCCAGAGCTCTATCTACTTTGCTACCTAGGCTCTGAGACTGGGGTCAACAGGCTTGATGCTTCAAGGTAGAGTTCACTGAATAGGGAAATTTAGAGAATAGCAAAAGGTAAAAGAATTGGCACCATTGTCACAGGCCTCATGAGTTGGCTTTGAAAAGTGTGGGATCCTTGGGTTGCATGCCCGATGCCTCAATTTAGACTTCTCTCTCCATTGAGCCAGTTCTGTAGCTCCCCTCGATTCTGTTTTCCACAGAAGTTTTCCAAATTTCCAAATTCCAAGTCTCTTCTCTCTTCTCTTACTTCTAACTTACTCTCTTACTCTTCTCTTATTTGCTCTAAAGTCCTCCCTTATTATGCCTCACTTATGCTAAATAGGTGCCTTACAACATCAATTGATTATCTTCTCTTCCATTCAGATCTTTAGCTTCTCAGTACTTTAAAATTCAGTTTTACTTCTCAGTAATTTAAAATTCAGTTTCAGTTTTACACTTACCAGCTCCATCCTTTTCTCCACCCTAACCTATGGGGTTCTGCCCCATAGGATGGAGTTTACCATATCTCCATACAATAGCATATGCATTAAGACAATAAAAGCCTGTTATACTTCACTTGCTTTGGCCCTTCTGGGAGAAGAGATCGTGCTATAGGGACCCCGGGCCAGAGGGACCCTAAATCATTGTGTGGCCAGACTTGGGTGGAGAAGGATTAGTCTGGGATCAGGAGTAGAGGGAGGCATTTCATGCCCACCTACACTTGAGCTCAGGGAGGCAAGTAGATGAGAAGTCAGTCAGCAGAGCTCTAGCTGGGGCTTTGTCCCAAATGTTTCTACCTGGGGAGGCACTGATGCCTCCTTACTTTTGTTTAGAGACCCTGGTCCCCATGCTTTATGATTCTCTGTCATATCATTCATTTATACAATATTTATTTGTCTATTAGTCACACTTTTGTTTCACTTTCTTAGTCTGAAGAGAGGGGATAGAAACACTACATGGGCAACTGGACAGCAGTTGGGGAAGAAGGTAGCTGACAAATAGTAGAGGTAGCAAGGGGAGACTCAGCACAGGTGGAGACTAGAGATGAATAACTGCATACCCAGGATGGCTGCTAGCACAGGTTCTTAGATCTGCCTTTTTAAAGGAAAGCAACTCAAAAGGGGTTAACAATCTTACTTTAATCAATCAAACATAGATAATTTACTTAGTTCAGGGGGAAAAGTCAACACCCTGAACTTCAGAGAATACAAACAGAAGTTACAAGCAGGCAAAGAAAGAGATAAGCAGCCGGACTTCCAGTTGTCTGACCATTACATCCATACCTAGTTAGTTACCAGAGAGGGAAGCACCAACATCTGGGTTTTTCACAGTGGGGGGGGGGGGGCTCAACGGCTGCCCAGAGTCTCGTCTGGCCAAATCGCACAACTCTTTCCAAAGTGAGCCCCAAAGCAAAAACTCCCATCAGGGCATATATAGGCTTCTCCTGGATCAGAGAATGTCACAGCCCTCTAGACCCACTGCCCAATCACAAAGCTACAAGGCACGGGCATTCCCGAAAAACAAGCCTCCCACCACAGGCTCCACATGACCACATCCAGCCCTATTAGGGCACAGAGTATACTTTCAAATCAGAGCCACTTAAGCCTATCAAAGGGCCTAGGGGCAGGGAAGATCTTTAGATTCCCATAACAATTACGATTCTATAAGGGTTGGGGTGTGTCAAAGAACTGATCCCGTACTCTACATTTTGACATCAAACTCAAACAGAGATGGATCCCTGCAGGCTGTGTCTTGACTCAAAAAACTCCAAATTAGCATCATCTATACTGTACTGAATTTTTATTGATTTTGTTTGATACTTCCTAATTGCATTTCCATCTATTTTCCTCTTTACTCTTTTGCCAGATGGGCCAGAAGTTTGATCCCTCTGCTTTGTACTTTTTTTCTGCTTAGTCAAGGTATTTTATTTTTTATGCAAGGGGAAAATGGTGAACTTCAGAACTGTATCCCCAGTGCTTATGTGTGCAGTGACTGGAATACAGTAGGTGCTTAATATATTTAGTGATTAATTCAGTTGGGACTATAGTTTTTGGTCCCAATAAATAGCTTTGTCATAGTCAGATTCTTTATCTAAGTTTAATGCAACTGATCAATTTATTTAGTCTTACAAATGGATACAGATTTGAGAAAAATGGAAAATATGACCTTGCTGGGAGATGGAGGTACAAATCAGTAGACTGATGAAGGTCTAGTTTGTGGCACACAGTGACCAAATGCTTGGAGCATTCTAAGAATAAATTCTGCATTTTGAACAGACATTCTGCCTAGAGGTGGAACACATTTTTTCCTAGATAATTTAGGTTATCAATGCCTAGTTTACCCACAAGTCTTTGCAGCAATGTCAGACTTTCTAGAAACACAACAAATAATTGATAAACTTAGAGTTCTGATTCCTTGGGCGGGGGGAAGGTTAACTCAGGAGATGTTGTGGAAGTGAGATTGCTTCCTGTGAAGATTGGTGGTGGGGGAGGGGGAGGTGAAGGATCATCTTTTCATTCCCTTACTATATAACTGAGGGGGTTCTGCTTCTTGGGGTACTTTCTCCCTTATTTTACTTTAAGACCTATTGTCTTGGGTTTTGGGAATCACAATTAGTTGAGTAGTGAAAAGGAGGCTGGTCTGCCTCCATAGTAGTTTTCCTGTGTTATTACATATATCACACATATATTACATAATCAACACATTTGTGTGTGTGGGGTTCTCCACTGCTTCGCAGGATTCCTTTACTTTATACATATCTATCAATGGTGTAGTGCTGTGGTCTATGAAGGGATGGTTGAGCAGGGTTATCACTTCTGTTTGCTCAATCTCACCCTTGTGTGAGTCAGGCTACTCCTTTCCAGTTAATATTGTGGCTCCACCTCTTGGATTTGACTTTCTTTTCAGCCATTCCCTTAAGTCTTTCTGTCCAGGGAAGGAGGTTTCCTTTATAAACTTGGATTCAGGAAACAATGAGAAGGAAAGGGACTAGCTAGTCACAGCTTCTCTTACCCTAACTATTTAAATGATCACTGTCTAGAAAAGTCCAGGACTGTTTTTTCATTCTTTCTCTGCTCTGCAGAGGAATCAATAATTTTATTTCTTCAATTCTGAGCCCCCAGCCATGAAGTGTTCCTGGAAAATTATACTATAGTTACACATTCTATTTCTCTCCCATTCTGAGTACCGTGCTATAATCTCTCCATTATATTTGTGCAGTGACACACACAGGTTATCAATGCAATGCTTAACCACATTTATGGTACTTAAGTTGCTCTGGAAGAGAGAGGGAGGCTGAAGACTTTGTGTAGCTCTACCCCACTTAAATCCAATTCATACACATGTCATCACCCTCATGATGTCATTGGTCCTTTGTGAAGATGAAGGACAAACAACCAAAATGGAACTTAAATAGCTTAAAATGCAAGTGAGCATAAGGGTAAAATAAATTAATAAATGGACATAGCATTTGGGAAAAAGGCTTTGCTCTCTACAAGGTAGAGAGGTGTAAGGAAGATTGCAGGGATAATCAAATGAGTCTGAATACTGAAGAATAGGGGAAGGAGTTTCAACAACATGGAATCCATTACAATATACCTGGCCATTAATTTCCCTCTTTGTGTGCTCTCTTCTTCTCTTTCAACACTGGGTCCCTTAACAAACTAATTCACTTTCAAGTCATCAGATACTATCAGATGATTACCACATGTGTGTCCTGGCCAAATGGGCTCCTTGTATGTGTCCCATCACATTGTTCATCCTGACATTGGTTCCATATACATGTATCTTCCTTGCGAATTCTCTAGTGATGTGTTCTCTGCATGTATGTCCTATTTTATTTATGATGTGGTAATCTGTGGGAAAGTATATACATATGGGAAAGAAATCTTTTCTTATAATTTTTTCTGCTTTAATGTTTGTTTTCGGTTTTGTGTTTTTTTTTAATTTTGAAATAATGTGTCCTCTGATTAACTGGTAAAAATACATAAACCTTTAAAACAGCTTGATTCTGGTGAAAAAATGTTAAGCTGATCATTGGAACAGATTGGATATATAAGATATAGAAACAATGAAGCACAGTCGCATAGTGTTTGCTAAACTAACGGACATAAACTAGGGGGGTAATGACTCACCACTTGATAGAAGCTGCTGAGAAAACTGGGAAAAGGTCTGGGAAACAATTAGACTTAGATCAACATCTCATACCATTTGCCATAATGACCTCAAAATAGATACATGACCTACATATAAAAAGTCATATAAAAATAAATTAGACAAGAATGGAAAAATGTCTTTTACAACGATGGAGAATGGAAGCATTTTTGACCAAACCGAGGATAGCAATGCTCCCAGGAGATAAAATGGATAATTCTTATTACATAAAATTGAAAAGTTTTTATATAGACAAAAGTAATACCATCAGAATTTGTTTGTCAAAACAAATGACAATGATCTACTTCTGGTGATTCATACGGGCACAAATGATATTGCTGGAAGGAAACTTAAAAAGTATTAACAACAATTATGAAACTTGGAAGAAATTAAAAGACCAGATGGGATGCAGTTGTGATTTCCTCAATATTGCCCATTAAGGATAAGAAATGAAGAAAAGAAAATTAATTTGGAGAATTAATAGATGGCTGAGGATCATGGTTTAAAATACAGGGGCAACAGCTTCCTGACCAGAGGTGGAGTTTATTTAACAGAGGATTTAAGAATTTGTTGTTGGAGGGGCAGCTAGGTGGCGCAGTGAAGAGAGCACTGGTCCTGGTGTCAGGAGGACCTGAGTTCAAATCTGTCCTCAGACACTTAACACTTATTAGCTGTGTGACCTTGGGCAAGTCGCTTAATCCTAACTGCCGTTCAAAATGCAAAAAAAAAAAAAAAGAATTTGTTGTTGAATATAGAAGCAAAAAACCCCCAAAACCACAGTAGCATATAGTGTTTGATAAAATCAAAGTGATTGGGTGAAAGACTCACTAGTTAACAAAAACTTCTGTGAAAATTTGACAATTTGTTAATAATCTGGGAGAAATTAGGTTTAGACCAACACCTCACAGTATATGGATATCTAACTTAGATATAAAAGATCACGTATAAATATATTAGAAGAGTAAGGGAAAAATTTCCTCTTAGATCCATAGATATGGGGAGATTTCATGATTAACAAATGTGATAGAAGGGATCCCACAGGACCAAGAGGGAATTTTGGTTATAAATTTTTTTTAAAGGTTTTGCATGAATCTAATAAAAATCAGAAGGGAAATGGATAACTAGGGAAAAAAATCTATGCAAATTTCTCCAAAAAACGTCTTTTTCCTAGACATAGAAGGACTTTATTTAAATTTATTGCTTCCTAATTGAGAATAGAGAATTTTCTTTTAATGTAATTGTTTTTTAGTTCTCTTCTTTTAGGTCGTCCTTCACTTCTGTGTATTTGCCTTCCCAATGTATTGTTCTCGCTTCTGCTTCTTTGGTGAGGCTTGTTGTAGAGTCAAGTTTTTCTACTCTGTTCATTATTTTTGTTGGGCAGTGTCTCATAATTCTCACTTCTATTTTAAACCATTCGGGAAGAGTGTGTTGTAATTCCATTTTCTCTTTAAATTCCACAGGGTCTTCTGTCATGAAGTCTTAGATTCATTTTACTTTATTTTGAAGCATTTATTTGTAGATGCCTGAATTTGTTCACTAGATCTGGAGAACATATTTCCTTCTGTTGCGACTGTTTTTTCTGTTGACTTATGTGTTTATTCTCAGAGTCTTTGAATTTTACTCTCTCTGAAATCTTTGATACTTTCGGTCTCCCCTTGCCCCCCTTATTTTCTTATCACTCACTTCCTAACTTCCTTTCCTGTGACTGTGATTTCCTTGGGGACTGGGTCTCAAAGCATCTTGCTTTCCTTCTATTCTGGGTTATTCATGGTTCACCAGTCTGGGTCTTTGCCCCAACTGACTTTAGTGGTCAGAACTGATGTCAGCTGGATGTGCTCTTTCTCTCAGGCTTGATGGAGTGCTGCTGCACAGCCCCCCACAGGCACAGTTTTCCTAGTGACCTGTCCTCTTTGTTCCTCAGTTCTCTGGTCTGACACTGGAAGTTCAGAGCCTGTTTTCCCTGGCACTGGGAGTTCAGTGCTTTGTAACACTGGTGCTTCTGGGTTTCAGGCCCCAGCAGGCTTTTGCTCAACCACCAAACTGGCTGTTGAGGCTTAAGCAAAATCCCATAGCCTGGAGCCAGGCATCTGAAAACTGGAAAGAGGGCGTGGTGAATTAGCAAAGATGACAAAAGAGGAAAATGACAGATGTTATAGCGGCTGTGGGAAAATAGGTAGCGAGTGAACTGATCTGTGGTAGATTTGTGAATTAGCCTAGCCGTTCTGGAAAGCAATTTGGAACTATGCTCAGAAATTTACCAAATTATGCATAACCTCAGAGGCACATATACCAATACTAAATGTGTACTCTAAAGAGATGAAAAAATACTTATAGCAGTTCTTTTCAAGGTAGCCAAGAATTAGAAACTAGAGAGGTGTCTTTCTGTTGGGGTATAAGAATGTAATTTAATGCTATTTTGTATTACGAAATGGATAATTTTGGAGGAAAGTGGGAAGACTTTCACAGACTGATGCAGAGGAAGTTAACAAAACTGGGAGAACAATTTATACAAAGATAATGGACAAAAACACCTTTCAAAGACTTTAGAACTCTGCTCAATGCCATGATAAACCATGAGTTCAAAAGAATGAAGATAGAATATAGTACTTAGGAATATACCTGGCTAAATAGGTGAACTTACCAGGCAAATGCCTGGTATGGCCTCACACTGTGGTGCTGAGTTCTTAAAGTTTTGGAGGCTGTGACAATACTCACTCGGGTCCTTTTAAACATCAAACTTTTCCATTGGTTGATATAATTCATGCCATATTGTTATGGAAACATAGATGGAATGAGTGCTTTTAGTCTAACCCGCTCATTTTACAGATGTGGAGTGCCTCACATAAGGTGGCATCAGCAGTATTTGTAGGTCACAGAGACAATATTTGACCCTCCTTCTTCTGACTCTAAATCTGGCATTCTTTGCCCATTGCTACATGCACTTAGCTTGAAGAGTAGATTTACTGGGTTCAATTCTAGTCCATCAGGGAGAGACCTTTCAGGAACACGTCTCAGGTAACCAAGAGGGAAAAGGTGGTGCTGAGTAGGCTTTCCTTATTGGCTAAACTGAATGTTAATATGTGTAGCAACAGATGATACAGAAGCAGGGGAGGCTTTGATTGGATATGTACATATGCATACAACTGCAGAAGTTTTCTAAACAGGTTCATAGAATACAATACAGCTGGAAAGGATCTTAGAAGCCATCAAGTCCAATTCTCTTTTTATTGATGAGGAAAATCAGGTTCAGAGAAGCTAAGGGACTTAACATCTTTCTGACTTCAGGTTTAGCACTCTATTTGTTGCACCATGATGCCTTTTTTTTTCTTTTTGGAGGGGGGAAGGTTGGGCATTTCGGGTTAAGTGACTTGCCCAGGGTCACATGGCTAGTTTTTTGTGTTAAGTGTCTGAGGCCGGATTTGAACTCAGGTCCCCCTGACTCCAGGGCTAGTGCTCTATTCACTGTGCCACCATCACCCAGTGATGCCTTTTTTCCATTTGTGAGTTTTTGCCATGTCAAACAAGGAAAATTTGGAAGACTGTCCACTTTGCAGTCCTGATTATGCTGTTAATTTTCTAAGTAATCATTAAATATATACATATATATGTCTATCTATCTGTCTCTGTCTAAATATCTATCTGTCTGTCTGTCCATCTATCTGTCTATCTACCTTTCTCTGTCTCTTTGTCTCTGTTTTTCTGTCTCTTTCTTTCAAAGTTAAACAGCCCCTATCTAAATTATTATGTTTTGTAGCGTCTGTAAAATTTGGTTTTACTCTGCATGTGTACATGTTTCAAATGTTCCCATGATCACAGATCATTCACAAATGGATTTATATTCACTATGTATGAAATCAGAAACAAAGAGGCCTGATGAACAAAGGAGACAACCTTGGAGTCAGGATGATCCTGGTTCAAGTTCTGCTCCTGATACATCCTAGATGTGTGACTGTGGGCAAATCATATAACCTTCTAGTGCCCCAGGCAGCTCTCTACTCTAAGAGTAGAATTTCAGACACATTCCATATCTGTGCTGGTGGAGAGAACTTCCACACTGAAATTTCCCAACATTGATGAAATTGAAGATCTGGACAGAAAAAATTGCAAAAAAAGAAATGCTTAACACAAAAGGCTCTTACAGGCACACATTAAAAAAGACTCTCCTTCTCAGTCTCCTTTGCTGGATCTTCCTCCAGCTCATATCCTCTAAAAGGACTCTGTCCTGGGCCCTCTTCTCTTCTCTGTCTATACTGCTTCATTTGAGGATCTTCTCAACTCCCGTAGATTTAATTATCATCTCTGTAATATATGATAATGTAATGGATATGTAATTATGTGATTCTCATATCTACCTAGCCCTTTCTGCCTTTCCAGTCTTCTTAACCTTACTTCCCGATACATCACTTCAGTCCAGTGACACTAGCCTGTCTGTTCCACAATCTCTTGGTTCTGGGCTTTTTCTCTGGCTGTTCCCCATGTCTGGAATATTCTCCCTCCTCAGTCCTGCCTATCAACTTCCCTGGCTTCCATTAAGCCCCAAGTAAAATGCCATCTTTTACTGGAAGCCTTTCCTAACTCCTCTTAATTCTGGTGCTTTCTATCAATTATGTCCTATTTAGCTTACTCGTAGCTTCCTTTGTATATATTTGTTTGCATTTTGTTTTCCCCATGAGATTGTGAGCTCTTTGAGCATAGGGATTCTTTTTGTCTCTTTTTGTACTCCCTACCCCTTAGAACGGTGCCTGACCCATAGCTGGCACTTAATAATTGCTTATTGATTGATTAATTAATTGAAGAAACAGCAGTAATAACAAAAGTTGCAGTTACTGAGTGGCTGTGTTACTTACTGGTGGATATTGAGAAGCTTGAAGACCTGGACAAAGTATTAGTTTTCCATCTGGGAAATGGGTTAATTTAAATTGGAGCAGAGAAGTATTCTAGCTATCTAAGCTCCTGCTCTAAGAACTCAGCACAGAGGAAGAGAGAACTGGGAACATCTCAGCAGTAGTCCATGGAGTGTCTTCCCAACAAGGACCATGCTGAGGGGCTCAACGTTGTGGACACTTTTCTAACTGAAGGTGGGAAGTGAGGTATAATGGTTAGTGCATGAGTTTTGTGGCTCTTCCTCTGACCTTGCTCCTTTGTCCCTACCTTCACTGATGGGGGAATTCTTTCTAGGAAGCCCTGCCTCATGGAGTTACTTTTTCATCTGCTGGCAAGATGGGTGATCATTGGGTGACACTAAGCATCAGGAGAGTCCCCTGTTGTCCCTTCCCTCCGGCCTCCAGGTAAACATGATAGCTTCCTGAGACTGCCAGCAGGAGGGGAGAAATCAACAGGATTCAATTTCTAAAGTCTTTGGTATCCATGGCAACTGCATTGCTGCTGAGAACTCTTGGAGCTGAGAGATACAGATATGTGATTATAAGCAGGAAGTGGGGGGCAGGAGCCAGGAACTACAGAGCTACAAAGCTGAGCCAGGGGACCAAGGGTTCAGAAGTGACGCTAATGCATGAGGCAGATAAGATACAGGAGCACATATTTAAACCTGTGGGTATCGGCTGTACAAATGATAGTCAAATTTTTGGAAAAAGTATTAGGGCTGGCGGTAGTATTTTTGTTGTCTCTCCTGGCAAGGATGGATAAGTACTGAAAGGGGAGCATGGATATAGCTGGATGTGGCTTCTCACAAAGTCTTCTCTTATTGAAATGCAGGGTCACGACCTGGCCTGAAGCCATTGAGATTAATGGCTTCTTCCTTAGACATAAGTCTTTCAGATTCTTATGACTACTGCTTTTCTTCTTCCCTTTCTGATTTCCTCCAGTAGTTTGAGGTCTTTCCTGATAGACTGGCATATTTCATAGCAGACATCTACCTGACTTTAGTCTATGGGACAGAATGTCTAGGAATCAAAATGTCAAGCTAGATTTGGTAACAATGATGTATGACCGCAATGTCACTATCTATGCATAGGCTTTTAAGATTCCTTGTATGACACTAAAGGAAAACTACTCTTCAAAGAGTTGATTGAATATAGGTTGTTTTGATGTCCTCTGTCTTTACTATTCACACCCCAGTGTGAGAATCAAGTGTGATAGGAATGTCTGGTCTACAGTCATTGTTGAGAGACGGGAATCCCCATCTTCTCTTGGGGGGCAGGAAGGACTTGGAGATGAAGTGGGAGAGGTTGTTTGGAGATGCCCAGAGTAAGCTCATCCCAAACAGCCTTCTGGCTTCATTGGGGCTAGCTTCCTTTCCTCAAATGTAGAGGGTTTAGGATCAAAGAGAGAATCCATCCCTAGAACAGCCACAAGGCCCATGGCTGGTATGTCTCCAGGAACCATAAAACTGTTGAAATCACTCTTCAGTACTTCCATGATCTGTCATTAGTCAGTACGAGTATTCCCTGCACTGGGGCAGAGGGTCCTCTACGAGGCCCTGTCCTAGGGGTCCTCTCCTTTTCTCCCTCTATTCTATGGTATTGTTGTTTGATGATCTAATCAACTGCCATGGATTCAGTTATAATCTTTCTGCAGATCAATCTCAGATGGATTTGTCTAGCCCTAACTTCTTTCCTGACCTCCAGGCTGGCATCTCCCACCATGTGCCATAGACATCTTGAACTCAAAATGTCCAAACATGAATTTGTTAATCTTCCCTTCTCAAACCCTCCCATCTTCCTAATTTGCCTGTTATTGTGGAGGGTGTAATGTTAGCGCTCTGGACTCTCATTCCAGTGATCCAAGTTCAATTCTCGCTGGGTGGCATAGTGGATAGAGTGCTGGGCCTAGAGTCAGGAGGATTCTACTTCCTGAGTTCAAATCTGGCCTCAGACACTTACTAACTGTATGACCCTCTTTGCCTCAGCTTCCTCATCTGTAAAATGAGCTGGAGAAGGACATGGCAGACCACTTTGCCAAGAAAACCCCCAGTGGGGTCATGAAGAGTTGGACAGGACTGACGAACAACTAAACAATAACAGCAACAAGCAAAGAGAACAGCGATCATCCTTCCAGGTTCACAACTTAGATGCCATCTTCAGCTCTTCACTCTCACTTACCTCTCCCCGACTATGTCTTATCAGTTGCCAAGTCTTGTCAAGTCTACCTTCATAACATCCTAGTGTGTGCCCCTGTATCGTCCTTTTTTTTTCTTTTTGGAAGGGGGAAGGCAGGGCAACTGGAGTGAAGTGACTTGCCCAAGGTCACACGGCTAGTTTTGTGTCAATTGTCTGAGGCCGGATTTGAACACAGGTCCTCCTGACTCCAGGGCCGGTGCTCTATTTATGCCACCACCTTGCTGCTCCCTTCTTCCTTCCCCCTCCCCCTTATTGTTCTTGACACACGGTCAGGCCATCATCACCTCACCCCTGGACTATTGCCATAACCTGCTGATTGATTTCCCTGCCTAAGACTCTTACCATGTCAGCCCATCCCCACTTAACCATCAAAGAGAACTTCCCAGAGCAGAGGTGTGATCACGTTTCCCACCCCCACCAAACCAGCTCCTTCAATACACCTTCCTTCCCACCATACACTCTGCCATCCAGTGACAAAGGCCTTCTTGCTTTTCCTCTCTCCTGCCTCTAGTCATTTCCCTGTCTGATCTCCATGCCTGGAACTCTCTCCTCCTCATCTCCACCTCCTGGCTTCCCGGACTTGCTTCCAGTCTCAGCTGAAATCCCACCCTCTACAAGAAACCTTTCCTGATTCCCTTTAATGCTAGTGCCATCTCTGAGATTATCTGCAATCTATGCTCTACATATTTTTTTTTGTACATAGAGTTTACATGTTGTCTCCCCACTGATATCCTTGAGAACAAGGACCGGTTTTTCGTATCCCCAGTGCTTAGCATAAGGTCTGACGGTAGGCACTTAATAAATGCTTATTGACTTGACTTGGTAAATGGTCTTCAATAACTGCTGTGATTGACACATTAATTGCTCTGTGGCCAACCTGATCATTAGCCTCTGTAAATATTGCAAGGCTGGCCCTCAGAAGGCAGTCTGTCATCTGACTCATACCTGAAGCTCTGATAGGACCTGCCCGAGCTTATGTTTCTCTTTTGCAGCCACTGAGGACCCAGGATCACCTTCAGAATGATGATGAGGCATCAGAGGAGAACTTCAGTGGAAACTGTGGTCACGTAAACACAAAAGCGTTTCTAGGAGGCAGATTAGAGAACATGTCTCCTTCTCTTCTCTCTTACAACAGCCATCTAGGTACAGGCCTCCATCACCTCACACTTGGACTATTACATTAGCTTTCTGGTTGACTCTCCCCTCTGCCACTCCACTCCATTCCACTCTCTACCCAGCTGCCAGGAGACCTTTCCCATCACTCTTCCAAATTGTTAGTGTCTTCTCACTAAGACTACCTCCCATTGGTGCTACATATATTTCATACAAACATAGTTGTTTATATATGAGTTCACTGAGGCCAGGGGACATGTTTTTGCCTTTCTTTTTATGCTCAGTGCTCTATACAGTGTCTTGGACATAGTAGGTACTTCTTAAGTTTGTCGGTTGGCTGACTAAAAAAAAGAGAACACTGAAGGCCAGAGGCAAAAGCGTGAGTAAATGGAGATAGGTAGGCATTTGCCCAGGCTGCAGGACCCAGACATGGATGGGGTTATCCAGCTTCATGACAATGCCTATGAGGAAGCAGGACACAAGTGTGTGACCGGATGGACTCTGTCTTCTTGCTAGCATGAGCGTCCAATCAGGCTTCAGGCTGGATCTGTGTCTGTGCTTGTGCCTGTGCCCAAGTTAGTCCCATCAGCACATGTGACTACAAATGGAATTATGAAGTGTTTCATTAGGAGTGAGAAGTCCCTGGAGAAGACTGTGGGTAACGCCCGTCTGTGGCTCTCTCCATTCGTGTGCTGATGCAGAGAGTTATGGATGGATGGAAGATAGATGACTGGATAGTCAGAAATGGCTCACCCAAGCCCATGTGCTGTCTGTGTGAGTAGACAGACAGATGAATGGATGACCAGAAATGATTTGCTCAGGCTTCCTCTTGTTTGAAGTTGGATTTGGTCTGATCTTGTAGGATAGTAATACATAATATTTATATAGTATCTATTGTGTGCCAGGCATTGTTCCAAGTGATTTAAGATTATCATCTTATTTGATTCTCACAGCAACCCTGGGAGGTAGGGGCTCTTATTATCTACATTTTACAAAATGGGAAACTGAGGCAAGTAGCAGGTAAGTGACTTGCCTAGGTTCACACAGCAAGTAAATGTCTCAGGCTGGATTTGAACTTGGGTCCTCTTGACTCTATGTCTGGCACCTATCCACTATGCCACCTGGGTGCCCAACTAGGAGTAAGTTGGTGTATAACGGGGGGACATTACCGTGAATTACTATGGTGCCAACTTCTGACTGCTTAAGATCATGGCATATAGTGCAGATAATCACGAAGAGTGACTTTGGGACTGAGAGGCACCATTGTGGTAAAAAACTTACAGGTCCAGGACTCTAGATGTCTGGGTTCTAGGCCTTACTCTGTCACCAACTTTATGAAGTTGGGAAAATTCACCTTCTTTCTCTGAATTCTGATTTCATATTATATAAAAATATGGGTTAGGACTCTAAGATTTTTTTTTTCCAGAGCTGGAATTTCATGATTATCTGAGATGATTTTGTTTCTAAGTCCCCTTCCATGACCAGCTCAGGCTGATCATAGTGACAAAGCATTTCTCATCAGGAAGAGAGCTGCCAAAATTAGCTTTTATTCTCTGAGAGCCCCCTGAGTGTGCGGATTGGGCTTGATCACTTGTTGGCCAATCTCTAGGTTGGTCGTCTGTTCGTGAGTGGATTTGTTGGCCAAAGGAGTAAATATAAATTGGCTTGGTGCTAATAGGTTTTTGATTTCCCTGAGCTGTGCAGGGAGATAGGAGGAGCTTCCCTGGAAATGGGGCTAGAAAAGAGGCAGAGTATGGAAAAAACAAGCGGTTTTCATTAAGACTAAAGGATCTGGCATCTATATGTTATGGCCCCAAATTGCAGGTCTGAGTTTACATAAGTTTACGTTGGGGGTTTTCTCTCTAAGTAACTCTTTCTGGCTCATGCCTTTATCCAGAGTTTCTTCTGAGAATATTTGAATTTGTCTCATATTCAGGTCTCCAGAACAATGGGTAAAGGGCCCTCAGCTCCTGCACGTATTTAGGTTAATAACACATTGACTATATGACAGGCTTTATTCCCACCCCACACAAATCAAAACAACAACAATATTCATAACCATAAATAGTTGAGACAACTTTCCTTTTCTGGTGGGCCCCAATTCCAGGGACCTGTATAGTCCCCTAGACCTATATTATTACCTTGAATAGGAGCCCTCATTAGGAAAAACACTAGAGAGTTTATGGCTATTTCCTATAAATGCACAGTCCGCATAACTCACAGTTTCATTGAAAGACAAGGTCTGTTTTTCCTTCTTCTGATTGTAACTCTGTATTTTATCATGCCTCAGCTCCAGCTTCTACTAGAAATGTTTTTGCTTGGTCCAGGAAATCCTCTGGCTCCAGGAGGCCTGGTTCAGGAGCTCCCCCATCACTCCGTCACTGCCATTCCACTGCTACTAGCTCATGCTCCTACAGTTCCCATTTGGCCCAGTTCCTTCTTCCTCTGTTGTTTCCTCTGTCTGCTGCCATCTGGGCAAACTGAGCAGTTTTCTTATGTCCAAGGTTCCTTGGGACACAAGATTCCAAGGAGTGGACCATGTGATTGCATAGGCTCCCTCCAGGGAACCAAGTCAGCATCTGTCTCACCTCCCAGTCCTTGTTCTTTCCAGCTTCCCTTTAAAAGCCAAGTCCTAAGGATGGAGCCCAGGTTATTGAACTATTGAAAGATGGAAGAGATTTGGCTAGATAGTAATTTAATCTACATCAATGGGCCAACAATTTCTCAGCCAAGAAATTCACACTGTATTGAGGAGTTAACTAATGAGGGGAATTTCATACTGTGGTAAGGAGACACATCACCAATGTCAGGACAAAGCCCTCGTTAGTTGGAGGTAGGGAGAAGATGAGGATTTTTACTTCTTTTATGGGGAAATATTATCAATATCACAACAAAATCTTCATTGGAGGATTAGTAAAGATGCCAGAGAAAGTCTGAGTACACATTATATGAATACCAGGCATTTTCCCTTCCATATTACTCATGCTGGTAAGAATGAACTCAGGCCCTAAAAGATAGCCCAGGGTATTGGATGTTTATCAGGGTCTCCAGGAGACTCCCCCACAATGGGTCCATCCCCATTGGGCTATTTCAGAAGCTGCTCAATGTGTATCATCCAGGAAGCCTGCTCTTCTGGTAGAAGCTGAGTGGGAATCCTGACATCTAAGTGATTGTTACCAAAGTTAAGAGTCATCGCATCATAGGTTTAGGGCTGGAAAGGCCCTTGGAGACCACCTGGAGCGGGATTTTAGTCATTTTGGGTGTCATGGAGCCTTTGGCAGTTTGGTGAAGTCTATGGACTCCTTCTCAGAATAATGCTTTTAAAGGCATAAAACAAAACACATTGGGTTACAAAAGAAGTTAAATAAAACTAGAATACAGTCATAAGTACGTATTAAAAACAAGTTTTTGGACCCCAGATTAACAACCCCTGATCTAATTTAACCCCATCATTTTATAGATGAGAAAAATAAGTCCCAGAGAGCTTAAGTGACTTTCCTAAAGTCACAGGAACTCACAAAGTCAATATTTTAAACCAAGTCCTCCAACTCCAACCAAATCTAGTTTCCACTATACTGTGCTGTTACTACAGTGTTTCTCCTGTAAACTTCTGAAATATGAGCAGGAAATCTCTGCACAAATGGCACAGACCTGGGATTTGGGTGTATGAAAGAGGTTGGGTGTCAGATGGTCTTTCCTAAGTGTAACAGTTCCCCCCCACTGGGACTTTCCTGCATGAGCTATCTCTCGCTCTTCCCAGAGGAAGTATCCAATTTTCCAGGGAGGGGGCAGTTGACTGCTACCCTGATCATGATCATAGAGCTTCTTTCCCCACTCCTAAATCCCATGCCAGCAACTCCATTTGCCAGCAAGCATCAGTTATAAAATTAAGTCCCATTTAGCAGAGATTCTGTTGTGAAGGGCAAGTGCTTCTTGTTTTCCCCCTTGAGAGTTTTGGTTCTATGCGCCTTAAATAACGTTTCATGAAAATTTCGAATCCAGGAAAGTCAAGTGTTAACTTGAAAGGTAGTAATTAACTACCAGTGTCCCTAACCTGTCTTCTCTTATAATAAATGCACAGCTATCTCAGAGTAGACCATTAAATAGGCCATCCTTCCTACATATAGGAAGATGGTCCTTTCCCCACTGAAGATTTAATGTGAGCTCTGAACTGGCTCTCCAGCAACTATGGATACTATGAATAGTTTATCCATACTCTTTCACTCAGTTCTCCTTCTGATTAATATAACACATGAAATGGCCTGAGTGAATCAAGGGGTCAGCTTGGTGTCCAGGGTCAAGGGTCAGCTAGTATCCAGAGCCATAAGGACAGCCTGGTGTCCAGGGTCAGGGGGTCAGCCTATAAGCTAGGGTCAAAGAGGAAATGGTCAGTAGAGGGAAAAACGTGTTTGGAAAATAGGTCACAAATCTGTCATGGAAGCAGGATGTGGCTGTGATGGGGGTGGGGGAGAGAAGAAGCACTTAACTTCAATTGTTTAGGAATCTAATAGAGTTCTCTAGCTGCCCAAAGCAGAGAAAATGATGCAGTTTAAGTCTGACTCATCCTTAAAGAAGTAGAAATAACAACAAGGGCAACTGCTATTTTGGACTGATAAGGAAGAACTGACTTCCAAAAAAGAAAAGATGGGACCTTTGAGTAGAAGTGACTATTCCATCTTAAAGTTCCTGATAGATAAGGAAGGAAAATATCTGATGTATGACCTAGATTTTGGAAGAGCAGATGTCAAGGGGTCCAGAGTAAGGAAAGATCAGACTATGTATATTTTTCTTTCTCCCTCTCCCTCTCCCTTTCTCTTCTCTCTCTCTTCTCTCTCTCTCCTTCCCTCCCTCTCTCTCTCTCCCTCTTTCTCTTCCTATCTCCCTCTCCCCCCTCTCTCCATACACATACATGTGTATTTGTATATACACACATGTTGTTTACCTCCATTAGAATGCCAGTTCCTCAAAAGTATGGATGGATTCATTATTGTTTTTGATTTCTTAGCACCCAGCACAGTGCCTGATACATAGCAGGGGCTTAAGAAAAGCTTGTTAGTTGATTCAATGATTGATAGATCTGGTGGACTCAAGGTCCACAGGGGAATTCATTATAAGAGGAATGCATTTAAGAATGAAATTCTGACAACACGAACAGTAAGAACTTCCACAAAGAAGCAATGGGGAAGTTGTCTAAAGAGACTGCTGTGGATGTATTTGATTTTCAAAAGACATAAAGAGAAGATGAAAGCAGTGCCAGGTAACTAAGGATGAACACAAAACAGCAGCACATTTCTGTAAGAGTAACGTCAGGAGAACCAAAGCACAGAATGAGCTGAGGCTGGTGAATTATGTTAAGGACAGCAAGAGGGATTTTGTTGTTGTTGTTATGGTTGGTTATAAAAGAAAGATCAAAGAAAGGCTAACCCTACTACTGCTCAGAGGGAATGGGATGATGACGAGGGGTGATGGAGAGAAGGCAGAGCTACTCACTTCTTATTTTGGCTCAGCTTTCTATATCAAGGATAAAAATCTTTGGACTGGGAAACACTGCATAGAGATAGCTAAGAGAGACTTGAAACCAAGTGAGGAAAAGGCAAGAGAATGCCTAGCCTCATTTCAAGTTTACAGAACTGAGTGAGTCAACTCCTAGAAAACTGAGAAAACTTGTCACCATTATTGCCAAGCTGAAGTTAGTGAACGAGAGAGGGGCCAGAGGAGGGGAAATGTTGACCAGGTTTTCATTAAAGGGAAGAGGACAGGATTGCTTATGAGTTTAACCTGGATCTTGGCAATGTTCTAGAATGTGTTATTCATTCTTTCATTCATTCATTTATTTTTTATCACTCAACAAGCATTTATTAAGGGTCTACATGGTGCTAGGCACAGTGGAGAGACACTAGGACAAAAAATGTATGCCCTCACAGAACTTATAGGGGAGATGATTTACGTATATTAGTGAGTATAGATAGAAATATATCCAAAAAATACAAGGTAATTTGCAAATACAGAGAAGTAAAAGCAGGGGAAAACTGGGGAGGAGGAGCCCAGGAAAGGCATCATGTAGAAGGTGATGATTGAGTTGAGTCTTAAAAAACAAAGAGATCCAAGAAATGGAGGTGAGAGTAGGAATGTAAAGAATATTGGACATCTGAAGTCTCATCCTAGCTCTGACAGTATCTTCCTGCAGCTCACTCCCGGGGCCTCCACTTACTCATCTGTAAAATAAGGAGGTTAGTTTAGCTAATGTTTTTTTTTTTTTTTTTTGCTTTTTGGAGGGAAGAAGGCAGGGCAATTGGGGCTAAGTGAGTTGCTCAAGGTCACACAGGTGTTAGGTGTGTCAAGTGTCTGATGCCGGATTTGAACTCAGGTCCTTCTGACTCCAGGGCCGGTGCTCTATTCACTGCATCACCTAGCTGCCCCAGTTTAGCTAATCTTTTAAAAAATGATTTAAGACAATTCTAAAGGACCTATGATGAAAGATGCTATCCATTTCCACAGAGAAAGAGAAAGAACCAATGAACTCTGAATTCAGAGTGAAGCATACTTTTTCTTTATTTTAATTGTTTTATTTTGTTTGTGTTTTCTTTTACAACATAGTTAATATGGAGATATATTTTGCATGATTTAACATGTATAATTGATATCAAGTTGTTTGCCTTCTCAATAAGTGAGGAGGGGCAAAAAGGAGGGAGAGAATTTGGAACTCAAATTTTTTTTTAAATGAGCATTAAAACTTTTTTATATGTAATTTGGAAATATTTAATGAAATAAAAATAATTTTTAAAAAGGTTTGTGGGCTTTTAGTAAGGGACCTGGTGCTCACTAAAAGCTAATATGGCTTTGCTGGATTAACCTCTTTCTCCTTTTTAATGGGGTCACCAGATTGGTAGACCTAAGAGAAAGCCATACATATTGTATGCTTAAATTTCATTAAAGCATTTGACAAAATCTTTCTTAATATCCTTACAGATAAAAACAAGAGCTAAGGGCTAAATGATAGTTTGGTAGATTTTTAAAAATTGTTTGAATTACCAAATTCTAAAAATCCAAGAGACTTGAAGATTAATGGATCATTGTCAACTTGAAGGAAGATACCTATTGGAGAGTTTCAGACTTTTGCCAAGTCATGTAACCTCCATGGACCTCAGTTTCCTTCTCTAAAAATGAAAGGTTAGACTAGATGATGTCAAAGGTTCATTCTGGCTCAAAATATATGGCAAAATATGAGGAAAAGAAAAAGTGTTATACTCTGTCCACAAAATGTTTGACTGGTTTCAATCAAATCTTAGATGGATTGTAAACTTTTCTGATCATATGTAACTGAAAGATATAGCTAAGGACAGCTAGGTGGTGCAGTGGATAGAGCACCAGCCCTGAAGTCAGTAGGACCCAAGTTCAAATTTGACCTCAGACACTTACTAGCTGTGTAACTCTGGGCAAGTCACTTAACCTAGATTGCCAAGAAAGAAGGAAGGAAGGAAAAAAGGAAAGAAGGAAAAGCTAAGATATTGAAGGGTATAATCAAGATCTGGAACCTTCTTTATAGGCTAGGACAAAGTTTGAAATAACACTTAGCTTAGAGAAGAGTACATAGGTGGAAGACAGAGAATTGCATGATTGATGTCTTCAAGTATAGAGGAGCTTTTGTGAAGAAGGAAGATTAGACTCATTCTGCTTTGCTCAAAAGAGGAGAACCAGAAACAATGGGTAGATAATAGAAAGAGGACGATTTGAATCTTGATGTAAAAAAAAAACATCCTAATAATCGGGGTTGCCCAGTGTGGAATTTAGAGGTGATAGATTCCCTCTTCTCTGAGGTGTTGAAGCAGCGGCTGGATAACCACTTAATGGATATGTTATAGTTTATTCTATATTATATATAGTAATGCTTTTCCTTGCATGGGTTAGATGAGATGGCTGCCAAGGTATTTGCCAACTCTGAAATTCTGTGATGCCCTGATGGAAGAGAGATAGTGAATGCTCCCAGAAAGGCAGACTTCTTCTATTATACAGAGGGAGAATGGGAATGTTATTTAAGCTGGCTTGCCTGTGTATCTATAAATGGGCTTATGTCTGCCTAACCTGAAAATAAATGGCACCTTAATAACAACAATATTAATAATAGTGGTGATGATCAAACAACAGGGTGTTTTACAGCATTTTGCAATTTGCAAGATATTTTTCCAGTTTTATCCTCAAAAGAGCCCTTTGAGGCTGGAATTATTATCTCTATTTTCTAAGGAAGGAATGGAGGTATAAAGAGTTGAGATGGTTTGCCAAGATTCATAAGGCAATTAAGTGGTAGAGATGGAATAAGAAACCAGCTCCCCTTTGCATCCTCATATGATGGATGTTGGATTGCTCTTTCATCATATCCTCCCTTCTTGGCGCAATCCAACATCCATCATGCAAGGATGGTGTGGTTGCTGACAGTGCCCTGGAAATCAAAGAGATATGGGCAGGGTTTAGCTAGGAGGGAGCTCAGCTTTCAGTAGGAACCAAAGGCTCAGAAGAATCAGGAAGGAACTGAAGAGAAGGAAGAGCAGAAAGGGGAGAAGAAGAGAAGGAAATTGATGACAAGGGAAAGAAAGTTGTGTGTAGCTGCCAAGAGGCTAATCAGATAGAAAAGGGTGAAGGAATGCACAGACGTATCTGGGAGAGTTGGCTACAAAACTACTAATACAAAAGAACCTAGGATCTCAACTGAAGAAGATATGGAGAGCAAGGCAAATTTTGTAGTGATTTGTCCAGTGTGCAATATTTATATTTTGCTCAGGCAGGTAGGTGGTGCAGTAGATAGAGCACAAAAGAGATGAATTCAAATTTGGCCTCAGACACTAGCTGTGTGACCCTGGGCAAATCACTTAACTACTGTTTTCCTGAGCTTCTTTAGCAGAAAATGGTATCCCCCAGGACTATCATGAGGATAAAATGAAATAATATTGTAAAGTATTTTGTGGACTGTGAAGTGCTATATAAATACTAGCTATCAGTCATGATGATGATGATGATGATGATGATGATGATGATGATGGTGATGATGATGATGGTGGTGATGGTGATGATGATGATGATGATGGTGATGATGGTGATGATGATGGTGATGATGATGGTGATGATGGTGATGATGGTGATGATGGTGATGATGATGGTGATGATGGTGATGATGGTGATGATGGTGATGATGATCATGTCATCATCATCATCATCATCATCATCATCACCAGCTATTATTTTCTCAAAATGCAGCTTGGTCTTCTACAAGATAAAAGGGGTTGAGTGACTTTTTTTCTCTCCAGATAAGGAGAAGAAAGATGTGTTCCTTTAAAAGAGGGAAGAAGGGTTTGTGTGTGAAAACAAAGAAATAGGATCTGGGGAAACACAGGGAAAGCCTGATCTGTCAGGAGGTTAGTTAGTGGAAGAATCTGACATAGAAGAGAAATGGAAGATCAATTGACACTTGGAACTAAATAGTGGATATCAGAAGAAGACATGTATTTTAAAACATGGCCAGTCAGTATGTTTATTTGTTTGCTTGATTCTATTTTTTGTTGAGAGGGAGGATTAAGACCTCCAAGACACCAAGAAATTCACAGAAGTCATTAGGAAGTGACAGTAATGTTTAAAGAGAAGGAAAAAAAATCTACAAAATTGAGAACAAACAAACAAACCTAAAGGGCTTACAACTGAAAAGGAAGGAGGGGAAAAATTGTCTATATAAACCCACCAAGTTACATGCCATAGCTCCATACATTTGTTCACTGGCTATCCCTCAGGTCCAGAACTGTCTTCCTCCTCACCTCCACCCCTGTTTTCCCTGGCTTCCCTCAAGTCTCAGCTAAAGCTCCACCTTCTTCAAAAAATCTGTCCCACTGCCCTTTAATCTTATTGCCTTTCTCCTGATATTATCTCCCTATCTAATGCATTGTCCATCAGTAGTGGTTTGTAGGTTGTCTCCTTTCCCTTAGACTGCGAGCTCTTTGAGATTAGTGACAGTCTTTTGCCTTTCATTATATCCTCTTTGCTTACCACTGTGCCTGCCTAGTATATAGTATGTGCTTAATAAATGTTTGTTGACTTAACTGGATTCATAGAAAATAGCTACAAAATTGTAGAGTGGCTGTAGAGACACCAAGAAATTCACAGAAGACAAAATCCAAGAAAGGAGACAGCAAAAAAGCTATAACCTCCTGTGTCTATACACAGATACACAAAGATGACTAACAAGCAAGGTGGGCTAGAGATGTTGGCACATAGAAGAAAATTCGACATCATAGGCATGAACTATGACCTAGGCCTATCTGGGGGACTTGACTCTAAGTGGGACAATTTTTCACTTTGTTTCATTGTCCCTACTTGGAGCTGCTCTAGGAAAATCAAATATAGTCATGGTATAATTAGTGTCTAAGTTCCCCAAATGTGGGGGACAGGGTCTCTAGCTCCCATACAAGCATTTCAAGTTAAATGCATATCAAGTAGGACAGCCTTTATTTCACCCCCACAGAAAATGCATAAAATGCAAAGGAGTCATAAGAAGCCATAAACAGATGTAGGAAATACATTAAATGTAATCTATCAAGTTTCCTTGTCCCTGAAGAGAACTGAACTTGGGGCTGTTGTAAAGGGTTATCCTCTAAAATTCCAGTGAAATTCCCTTCTTCCATAGACTTACTCAAGAAGGTAAACTTAATGGGGGCTATTGAATTAGCGATCTATTTCCTTTAGACCTCCACTGTCCAAGTAACTCAGTACCTGTTTTCACATTAGGATGTTGCACAGAAATCATGTGGAATATCTTCTTCTTTCTCTAAGGAAATCCTGAATTAGAATACTGCCTTTCTTTAGAAGGCCCAGTGCCTAAACTCTCAAATTTAGGAACTTTTGGACTTATGTGTACTTATTACACAACTCCCAAGGGTAGGACCTTATTCTTAAATCCTATTCTTTCTTTTCTTTCTTTCTTTTTTTTTAGGGGAGAAGGCAAGGCAATTGGGGTTAAGTGACTTGCCCAAGGTCACATAGCTAGTTAACTGTCAAGTGTCTAAGGCTGGATTTGAACTCAGGTTCTCCTGACTCCAGGGCTGGTGCTCTATTGACTGCTCCACCTAGCTGCCCCTTAAATCCTATTCTTGAGCTGAGTGGTCACAAATATATCTAGCATGGTTAGTTTCTTTTGGAATTTTCTCAGTGTCTTGGTTGCTATTATCTTTTAAGCTGGGAAAATCCACTCTCAGGATGCTACAAGTCACAATAGTACAGGTAGGAGGATTTGGGTTAGAATGATTTCTAAGGTTCTTCCCTGCCCCCCTCCCTCTAAATATATGCTGCTGTAACTCACACAGACTACAACGTATTATACCTTGTCCTCTCCCAACTGAGGCAGAAAACAGTTTGCATTGCCTTAAGAACTTTACTGAAGATTCTCAAGTAAATTTAACAGGCATTTATCAAGAGTCTACTATATGCTCAGCACTGTTCTACGGAACAAGGGTAGAAATTTCAAAGTTTAGATAAAGTACTGTTCCCACCCTGTAGCTTATAATCCCCTAAGGGGTTGTGACACGCAGGGAGAAATAGCTATAATACCAAATCACAGCCCAATTGTGTAATAGCAGTGTAAGCAAAGTATTATGTGGTATGAAAGGAGAAATGCGGCCGTTGAAGGCGAATAACAATGAATAAATGTGGGTAATCTTGAAATTGTCTGAAATTCAGACAAAAGTCACGCTACGGAATACTCGTTCGGTAGATCAGAAGTGTGCTATAGAAACAGAATGCTTGGATATCAGCTCTCTTATGCCATCCTTGTGGCTTAGAGGAAGTATGGTATGAGGGAAAGAGCCCTGGCTTTGGAAGGGATCTTTATCCCATTTTATTAATTTGGAGGCAGAGTGGTGCAAAGGGCCTTGGCCTGGCAGTACTGAAACTTGAGTCATGGGACCTGAATTCAAATCCTGGTTTTCCTACTTCCTACCTGTATATGACCTTGGGTAAATCACTTCAAATCTCTGTATTTGTAAAATGAGGGGAGTGGAGTAGATGATCTTTAAGGTTCCTCCTAACTCTAGTGTTAGTTGAATGACTTGAATCCAAGATTAATCATTAATAGTTTGAGGTAAATGTGGATAGAGGTCTGTTGTGGACTTCTCCCAAGGCCTGTCCTTGGCCATTTGAGCTTCAATGCTTTGTTACAGGTAGCAAGGATTTATTTTTGCAGATGGTGCCAAACTGGAAGATGGGGGTGAGGGGTCACTAACATATTAGGTGATAGCCAGAAATTTTAATTTGTTTGTGTTGCAATTAGGGTGAAACAAACAAGCAAGTACACCCCTACAGAACAGAAGGAAGTTTGGAGACCACAATTCATATGAAAAGGGTCTTGGCATTTTTGTGGATTGCAAGCTTAACATGAGTCAGTGGTTGCCAAAAGAAACCAATGCCATTTTAGATGTAGGTACTTCAATGGGCGGGTGATTTCATCAGTGCCCTTCCATGTCTTTCATCCTGTCTGTCTCATTCCATAAAAGCTCCAAAGCAGGCTCTACTCGATGTACTGGTGACCTTTCTTCTGACTCTTAAAATTTGTGGATACAAATCTACCAGTTTATCTGATGGTCTGCTAATGTAGCAGTTCATTTGTTTTTCTTACTTTTGATTCAGGCAGCATCCCTCCTTTCCCAATCATACCTGCCCTTGATAGTGTTCATCAAGTGTGTATCACTGCTTGGGGACTAGTCGTTGTGGGTACTATGGTACAGCTTACTTACGCCCACTGTGTATCTTTCCACAGCCCTTTAGGTCACCTGCAATTTTCATTCTTCATAGATCCTGGTGTTCCATGATTCATAACCATAAATCACCATTGGGAGAATATTGCTGTTTAAAAAATGAGTTTTGGTAGAAGAGAGGAACTTGAGTTTATTGAAACCATTGTGCAATTTCTCAAAATATAAGCCAGACTGCTCTTCCCCTCTGTTTTATTCTAGGCCCAGCTTACTGTCCATCTACAGTGTGTAAGATGTACATACATATTTATATATACAAATATCTATGTGTATGTACACACAAACATAAATGTAAATGTATCTGTGTGTACACATATATACTAATAAGACAATTCAATATATTGATCATCTAACTATGTGTCATAATATGGACAACACACTGTGTAGGTTGAATTAACAGAGGCCCACTAACCAGAAAAAGGGAGATGATAATTCTGGTATACTTTGAGCTTGCATGAAATGAATGCCTATGGAAAATTGTGCTCATTTTGGAGTATCCTATTTTAGGCAAGAGATAACTGGAGGCTATCTGGAGGAGAGTGACCAAGATAGTGAAGAGAATGGAGATCATGCTGTATGAAGGAACTAGGAGCATTTAGCCTAGAGAAGAGGTGGCTCAGTCTGGACATGAGAACATTACTCAAATTTTGAAAGCCTGTCTTAGGGAAATGGATTATGCTTGGTCATAGAAGGGAGAACTAGGAGCAGTGAATAGAAGGTGTAGGGAGGCAGATTTCAAATCAATATATGGAAAAAATCTTTCTAATAATTCGAACTATCTGAAAATGAAATGGTTTGCCTTGTTAAGTAGCGAGTAACCCATCACTGGAGCTCTTCAAGTGAATACTGGAGGATCATAAGATCCTATAGATGGGGATTCTTCAACTTTGAGTTGGGTCAGATGGTTTCTAAGAGACTTCTGAGTGTATTTAGACTCTGAGATTCTGGAATCATGAAAGGCTTCATGGAAGGGGTGATATTTGATTTGGGTTTTAAAGGATGAATAAGTTAAACTAGTAGCAGGAAGATGGGAGAAGAGGGTTGGGAGAACTTTTGCTGAAGGGAATCTTTGAGCAGAGTATGGAGGCAGAAAAGCATGGGGGCACACATGAGGGCAGAAATTTGCTAGTTCGTTAGGAGTCTAAATGATGTGGATGAGAAGGACATGAGATAAATGTGAGACAAATGTGAGATTAGCACCAGATCATGGAGAGACTTCAATCTGGGCCATGCCTAGTTCAGACCAGTCTGGTGATTCAGGCTCTGGATTAGAGTGAAATGAGACACTTGTGGATCATAAAATGCAATAAAAATAACTATACTTGTGACAAGATTAAAAATGGTAAAATTCCTAATTAAATTCAAATAAAACATTATTGCCCTGCCTCTATTCGTTACAGTTATCGGCACCCGGCCGTTGTTTGGACTCTGGTGGTTCAGAGTGAATGTAAATGGCTACTGTTTCTGTTTTGACCAGAAATCCCTGAGGGTCTTCCCCTCCCAGATTGGTTTTTTTTTGAAGTAGCTAAAAGAGGTCATTTTTTACCTAGCCTTAATCATCTAATGGGCATTGCCTCAGTCAAACTGAGACCTAGAAAAGCTCTTAGCTTAAAAAGGCCGAGGTCTACCACTGCATATGGGGACCGTCTCCAGGGGTCCTGATCTCTATCTTGCTACTGGGCCTAGATGACTCCAGAGGAGAAAGCGAAGCTGGTGGCTTTGCCCTCTCTCAATAAATCCAATTCACTTGTAAGTCATGGCAGCACCTTCCTGATGTTATGGTCCTCTTCCAGAGCAAAGGACAAATAACAACTATCAGCAACAGAATAAGAATAAGTGCCCCCTCAGGGCACTGAGAATTCTGCCAAGACCCTCAGAATGCTGACTCCATATTGATTGGGATCTATCTATATCTGTGTATACACACACACACATATTTACTTCAGGATAAACCAATCAAGAGGATGGTATCCTGGTTTCCATAAAGGGAAACCCCCCCAGCTTATGTGAAATTTGTATTGTTCCTACCACAGACATAAAGAACAGGTGAAAGAATTTGAAATTTACTCAATAAGCAATAAAGTATTGTTGAAAGGCTTTTGAGAATAAGAACATGATCAGATTTATGCATAGGGAAGACAAGTCTGGTAGTAGTAGAGGACGGAGTTGAGGGGGAGAAAGCAAAGACAAGAAGGCTTGTTTGGAGACCATTGCAGTGGGCCAGATAGTTGGTGAAGAAGACATGTATTAGGGTGGTGGCAGAAGGAATATAGATGAGGTGATGGTTATGAGGAGAATTGTGGAGGTAGAATTGATGGCTTTGGTAGCTGATTGGATATGAGAACTACAAGAGAGGAGGAGAAAAAGATGTCATTAAGATTTTGGGTATGAGAAACAAAGATGGCAGACATCAATATAGTTTTTTAAGATTTGCAAAGTACTTCACATGCATTATTTCATTTGATTCTCTATGCATCACCTCCATGCATTGAGTACTACAGGTGTTAGCTCTGCTTTTCAGATGAGGAAATGGAGACTTGGAGAACTTAAATGACTTTCCCACGATAAAATCAATGTTGTTCAATAGTTGAGAGGCAAATCCAGGTCTTTGTTAAATGCAAAATGAATGTACTTTCCACTACAGTATGCTGACTCTCATAAGCATGGACTCTGGTGCCATAGGCAAAAACACACTCAACTTGGAAGCAGGAAGATTCGATTTTAAATACAGTACTACCATAGACATTTCCCAGTAAATCGAGAAGGAGGAACAGCTGTAGGGGGAGGGGGAAGATAATAACTTAGTCTGGGACAGGTTGAGTTTGATGTGTTGGGGAACATGCAGATGAAAATGTACTGTAGGGAAATGGAGATGGGTCAATAGCTTGAAGGAGGAGTTGAGGTGGATATACAGATTTGGGAGTCAGTTGTGTAGATGTTATAATTGAAGTGACAAGTATAAATGAGATTGCTAAATTAAAGGGTCAAGAAAGGTGAAGAGAAGACTTTAGAAGAGAAAAGAGCAAGGGGAAGAAGGAGAGGGAAGAAGAGAAGGAAGGAGAGGAGAGGGAAAGGCAAGGGAGAGGGGGAAAAAAGAGTAGAAGAGAGGAAAGGGAGGGGAGAAGAAAAGATGAGAAGAGAGGAGAGGAGAGGGGAAGAAGGCCAAGAAAGCAGGAGAGGAACCAGAGAAGTAACAGTTAGGGAAGGTAAGATGAGAACCAAGAGT
>CM053581.1:213459900-213531525 GCA_028627135.1 Pseudochirops cupreus
TTCTTCTTCTTCTTCTTCTTCTTCTTCTTCTTCTTCTTCTTCTTCTCCTTCCCTTCTCCTCCTCCTCCTCCTCCTCCTCCTCCTTCTCCTCTTCCTCGTCCTCCTCCTCCTCCTTTTCCCTCCCCCCACAGATCAGTTTGCTTCTTAGAATTTTGTAGCTTTAAGTACCATCACTCCTCTAGGAAATACAAATGAATTCACTTTGTTTACTAGAGAATGTAAAAATGAACACACACGTATAACTATATTAGTAATTGTGACCTCCCCTATGTTAAGATCTTTGTGTATTGAAAATTTAGTCTCCACTCCACTAGAGAATGTTAGTTATCTTTAGTATGTCAAATTATGTGGAAATAACTAAAAACTAAAATTACCTCCATCAAAGGGCCTTTGATCATTACTGGAGAGAATAACCCAAGGTTATTTTCCAGACAATAGCCCGGTAATTTAGAGGCAGTTCCTCCGGGAAGATTCATGCCCATATTAATTGGCTACTACTGTGTATAGCGATGCATTTTAATTGCTTTTCACTTACTTTTGCTCTCACCCCTAAAACAAACCCTCCCCCATCTTCCTAACTATAATTTCACAGATAAGTGTCCACTTGAGTCCACAGGGTTTCACAGTATCTGAGATCATAGATCTCAAGGCCCTCCACATTCCTCTTATGAGACTGTCTTAGACGAAGGTGGGGTGGGAAGGACGCTCCATAACCTACAATTTTTATTTTCTTCAACCAGTTTTAACCCTCCGAGGTTCTCAAGCATAGATCCAGATGCTAAGGTGATAACATTTTGTTCCCTATAAATGATAATGCCATCCTGGAACTTCCGAAAAGGAGGAAGTTTAACCTAAGCATATGTCAGAGATAAGATTTTTCCTATAGAAAACAAAGAAAGCTAGGAAGCCATCTTTGGAATTGCCATTTCACCATCCCAAAGCGGACACTGATTTGGAGCATCATAATACTTTCTTCCCACCTCCACTCTTGAAGTCTTCCATGGCTATGTAGAATCTTCTTTAACGTAGAGGTGTAAAACACCTGGCTGCATGAAGCCCATAACACTCCTAAATACTCTGGGAACCAGATTAAAATGTAATTAGGATATATTTAGCAATATGAATAAAAATACAATAAAACATAGATAACGCTACAGTAGGAAAAAACCAAGTCAACATGTGACCTGCAGGGATCTTTATGGATGGTTTCGTGACTGTCTATTTCTATTTGGGTTCAACACTGCTGCTTTAATAAACCTCATCTGGACACACAAACTTTGTTTATTATTTATTATTTTTTCCCTTTTCCCTTCCCTCGTACTGAGGCTGAGTTCCAACTTCATTGCTGATTTGGAAACAGAAGACTTTGCTACCAAAGATAGGAATTTAAACAGGTGGAAGAATCAATCTAATTTCCTTATTTTAAAACTCAGAGAACTCAGTAGAGAGCTCTCATTCAAATTGCCTCATTGCATGATTGTGAATCCACTTGCTCATTGTTACAGGTCTGATTAGTTGTAAGAATAAGGATTCAAACTCTGTTCTTCTGACTCCAAGTCCAACACTGCTTCCAAGGACTTTGAAAGTCATATAAGTGCAGGACAGGATAGAGAACAGCTAGTAGACAGTTTGACTGGAATTTGGGGTACAAAAAGACAGTTGTGTGAAATTAACCTGGAAATATAAGGTGGATATAGATTGTGGAGGATCTTAAATGTCATGTTGGGGAATTCTTATTTTATTCTATAGACCATAGGGAATCCTGGAAGGTTCTTGAGCAAAGAAGTGTAACATCATGAGATTGCTGCAATATATATATGTGTATATATATATACACACACATATATACATATATACATATATACATATACATATATATGTACATATATATGCATATACATATATACGTACATATATATATATATATATACATATATATACATATAATGCAGCCTCAAGGCCCCCTCCATCCTCGAGTGTGGCCCTTCGACTGAACCCAAACTTCACACAACAAATTCCCTTACTAAAAGGATTTGAATGTGATTAGTAAAGGAGAGGGTAGAGTCATAGACAGTGCAAAGATTAAGCACCTGGGTGATTCAGAGAATGATGGTGCCAAAAACAGAAATAGGAAAGTTAAGAGAGGGCAGGTTTCAAAGGGGAAGATAATACTTTCAGTTTCGTTTATGTTGAATTAATTGAGATGTTTGAGTTTAGACACTCAGTAGACAATTGAAATCATGAGACCAAAATCCTCAGGGGAAAGATGGGGGCTGGAAATATAAGGACATAGATCCTGATCTGGAAGGGACTTTAGAAACCATCCAGACCCCAGGCATCAAAGTCACTGAAGGCAGTCCACAAGGGCCTAGTATAACTCCACTGTAGGGCCCCCCAGCTGCATGAAAATGTAACTGAGAAATGTTTACCGAAAGAAATAGAAACGCAATACAGCATAGATAATGTCAATTTTGATTGTCTAAGTCTAGGTGCAGCCCGCAGGGATCTTTTTTTAAAATTTGAGTCTGACACCACTGGTTCTAGTCCAACCTTCCTTTTATAGCTAAGGACACAGAGCCTCAAAGGAAGTGAAACTTGCACAGTCACACAACTAGCCTCAGGACTAGGATTTAAACCCCACACCCTCTCATTCAAATCCAGAACTCTTTCCATTATTTTTGTGACACAATCATTTTTGAGTTGTGTCCTACTCTTCGTGACCTTCATTCGGAGTTTTCTTAGCAGAGAGTATTAGTGGTTTGCCATTTCCTTCTCCAGCTCATTTTACGGATGAGGAAACTGGGGGAAATGGGGCTAAGTGACTTGCCCAGGGTGACACAGCTAGAGTCTCGGGCCACAGACGCTCCACCCTGAGCTCTGTGCACTACGTCACCTAGCTACCCATTTTCCATTATACTGTGCTTCAATTTGAGATGAACTGAAACCAAGAGTGAATGAGAGCACTGAGGAAGAGAATCTATAGTCAGAAGAGGGGAAGACAAAGTCCAGAAGGGGAACCAATCTCCTGGAAAGAAAAGAGAACATAGAGGCAAGGTTATTCCTAAAAGGGGACTGGAGAGCAGTATGTTTGGAGAGATCAGGATCCACCCATAGGATCACCAAATGGGAAGCCTTAGAAAGGACAGGAGGAGTTGCACCATGGGAGGGAGGGTCTGCTGCAACCAGACCGACCATGTGGAGATGATGATTCTTGGGTGATGGTATAGATTAGAGGGTCACAGCCATTTGAGGGTTTTCCTAGCTCTCTGCTCTGTGTTGTTTGTATGACAAAACTTCCCGTTCTTTAAACTCATGGAATTTAAAACTGAATGGGATTTTAGAAATGATGAAGTCCAAGCTCTTATAGAGATGAAGAAACAAATGCCACACTAAGTATTTTTTTTTATCTTATCCTGTTAACAATAGGGAGCCAGTAAACTGTAAACTCTATGTTGGTAGCAGAAGTTTCTTTTAAATGAGGGTTACAAAAAGGACTGAGAGCAAGCTCGAGGTTGTTAGGAAGAAGGGAAGGCATTCCTGTGTCTGAGTGGGAAGACTCATGGTAGAAAAATGGAGGTGAGAGGGTGACAAAATCACAAATTAGGTTTACATCTTTGCTGTGGCCAGCCCCACTAAAATGCACAACACCCAACAGACCCTTTGATGTCCCCTCCATCTGCAAAAATACATTCCTGTCAAAGGATAATAACACAAATCCAGAGACCGTTTATTTCTGTGGGATGGGCGCACAGCTGTGGATCCTGCAGCTGCAGCAGGGTGTCAGAGGTCCTGGCTATGTTCCATGGAATATTATTTTATGAAGAAACTGTAGTACGCTATTCGTGTCATTCAAGTTTCTATATTTAATCCTTATCCTGACATACTACCACAGCTCCGTATGTACAGCCCAGATGCTGAATATTTTAAAATTGCATACAGCATATTTTAAAAAGACAACTCACTTTCTAAAAACAAAAACTGAACATCAGAAAGTTTAAAATGCAGCCAGGGGTGCAAAAAAAAATGAGTTAATGGCCATGTTAAATTTAGAAGCTGGTGAAACTGTAAATGACACTTTGGGAATATGAACCAAGGGACTGGTAAAAAAGGAAAGTTTTTTCTGCCAACTGAAGCAAAATTTTCTTCAGTGCTATGATTTTTATAGGTCACAGAATTATAGATTTAGAGATGGAAGGGACCTTAGAAGCCATCTAGTTGGATCCCTTCATTTTACAGAGTAGGAAACAGAGACCTAGAGAAGTTGTGACTTATCTAGGGTCACACAAATAGTAATTAGTAGACCTGGGATTCAAATTTAGATTCTTGGACTCCAAGTTCAGCATTTTAAAACTTGCTTTATTTTCTTTTATTTTACTTAGCATACAACACTGTCTAGATCAACAAGGTGGTGCTTTGGAAAGAGCTGTGGACCTGCGTTCGAATGTGACCCCCTTATACTGGCTATCTGTGTGACCCTGGGCAAGTCATTTGACCTTGATTTGCCTCAGTTTCCTTATCTGTAAAATGGGGATAATAATGGCACCTACTTCTCAGGGTAGTTTGGAGGATAAAATGAAACAATATTTTTCAAGTGCTTTGTAAAACCTTTGAGTGCTATATACATGCCAGCCAATATTATCTTTAAAAGAAGGGGAGAATTTGGCACTTAATTAAAATTTTGCAAGCATTTACTAAATTTATTAAATTCTGTATCCTAAATCACTGTGCCAGGAGCTAGGAGAGATAAAAAAAAAATTTAGATAAGACAGAATCTCTGCTTTCATGGAATTTACACTCTAAGAAGAGGATCTCACTGATATACAAATACCTAGGACATAAAATATGGGACATACACTCAGGTACATACAAATGTAGCACCTGCTCGGGGATACTCCTTCCAATTAGCCCTCTCACCTGAGAGTTGCATGCCCAGAGGGTGGCTGCCACTGGCACAGATTCAGTAGTACTCCCTTCTGTCGCAATTAAAGAGTAATTCTTCATAAAAGAAAAACAGGGTGCTAGTACCTTGTCATCTGTGATTATAACCTGTGACTGCATCAACTGAATTGGGAGGTAGATGGGAACCAAACCTCCATTTCCTCACACAAAGAGAAGCGCAGAGTATTTTTTTTTTGGAGGGGGAAGGTAGGGCAATTGGGGTTAAGTGACTTGCCCAAGGTCACATGGCTAGTTTTTTTTGTGTTAAGTGTCTGAGGTAGGATTTGAACTCGAATTTGACTCCAGGACCAGTGCTCTATTCACTGCGCCACCTAGCCACCCCAAAGTGCAGAGTATTATGTAAGATCTGAATGAGAAAAAATTACCATGGAGGGGTTCATAGAAAGTTTCCTGGAGGAAGTAACGCTGAATTGGGCTTTGAAAGATAAGTAAGCATTGACTAGAGACTAGCTAAACAAATTGTGGTCATGAATGTAATGACATATTACACTCTATGAGAATTGATGAGGATAAAGAATTCAGAGAAGTGTAGGAAGACATATGCACTTCTGCAGAGTGAAATATGCAAAATCAGGAAAACAGAATACACCAAGTGGTTGTCAACTTGTTTCTTGCAAGGTTTGAACTCCTGGCTCAGTTTATAATTTCTTTTTTCACCAAGGGAATAGACACTCCCAGTGATCATTTACAGAAGAGGACTATTAGTCACCCCCTCCCCTAAATCAAAGTCATAAAGTGGGGACAGAACCTCTGATGGGTGGCAATATCTCTCCAATCCCCTCTAGATGCAACTATCCTTTTCTGAAAGCAAGGTGAGCTTTGAAGCCTGAAAATCATTGTGGGGGATGGAGTGGGGGGGGGGGGGGGACTTGAGAGGTTTGTGATACCACACTGTCTTATCCCTTAAAACAGAGGTTTCCAAATTTATTTGTCCCATGGCCCCCTTTTAAAAAAAATTACTCAGTGCCCCCTGGAAATCTACTTTCTTTAACCCTAATGGTTTTGTTTTTGAAAATCGTGTCATTCCAAAAAATATATAATTTTTTTTAAAAGGATGCATCATAAATTTAACAATTTATTATAAATTTGTGGTTTTGTTCTGTATTGAAATTTTTATGATGCAATGTTGTATCATGCGACCATATAGTATCACACTGTAAACAAGTCATTAAACACACATATTCCTGCTGATACATGCAGGACTTCCTGACAATGTGCTACACACTCACCTGCCAGCATTTGCTTGTTAAGACCTGTTGTGGACTTTACCACTGATCAATTGTAACTTGTATTTTGTGTATTTATTTGAAAAATAATGTAATCACTACAACTTCAGCTCTGTTACACAATAGATGAAATGTGTATGAATGATTTTTCAAATTTTTCTTCTCTTCTATCCTTATGTTTCTGGCACTCCCTTATTTTTATTCAATCCCACCCAGTTGCACCTAAGATCACTACTGCTCTCCTGGATCAATCCCGTGGCCCCAGGGGGTGGTATCACCCGCAGAAAATCATGTTGCAAACTTGTGAGCAATGTTATATCTTTAGGTATGGTTTTCAGTGAGTCCTCTTCTGGCCTCTTCAGATAAAGTTACTACTCACATGACTATGACCCTCCCCTTGCCAGGAGTTCTGAATTGCTATCAATCACCTATGAACACCAGGAGGGTGGGGAGGAGGGAGGAGGAAGAGAGACACTGGATGTTTTATTATCCCTTTTAAAATTCTTGCTGGGGCTTCATGAACTTGAAGCTACAGTTCAAACTACCCTAGACAATGGCCAAGTCTTTTGATCCCCCACTCCTCTTTCTATCACACATTAATAAAATGGAAGGGAAAACACTCATGTTTTACTCATAACCAGGGGTTTCAGAGGTATGTAATGGGATATTATTATGCACTAACAAATCATGAGGTCAGGTAGGTAGCAAAGTAGATAGAGCACCATCTTCCTGGATTCAAATCTGGCCTCAGATACTTACTAGCTGTGTGACCCTGGGAAAGTTACTTAACCCTGTTTTGCCTCCATTTCTGTAAAATGAGCTGGAGAAGAAAATAGAAACCACTTCAGTATCTCTGCCAAAAAAAAAACCCAAAAGGGGCCACAAAGAGTCAGACACAACTGAAAAAAATGACTGAACAAGACAAGAAATAAATAATGAATGGGCAGAATTCAGGGAAACATGGAAAGACTTATATGAACTGATGCATAGTGAAATAAACAGAAACAGAACATCACACAAATCATTATAATGATGTAAATGAAAAAAAAACTAAAAAGGAGTTGGAATCACAATAACTGAAAATCCAGTCATATGATATTGATGCTGTTGTTACAGGGAGGACAGGAAGTTCTCCTATATGCAGAAGCATCTGCTCCTTTTGTTGGCATGGGAGGAGGAAGGACAAATAGGTGGGTAACAAAGCTTAGGAGATTTTCTACCTTCTTATGTTTTAGTGCCTTGGTCCAACTTCTCTCTCAGTGTAGGATTTAAAAGATAAAATCATCACCATACAACATTTCATAAATTTCTCACAAATTGGCTTGTTTGTCTCCACCTAGAGTTTCAGCTCTGGGACAACTTCCAAAGAAAGTCTGTGTCTCATTTCCCACTAAGATGTTGTTTCCTTCTCAACTCTTCATGATCCAAAAGGAAAATGTACTCATGTTATAGTTAAAAGTACATCTATTACATGAAATGGGAATTTAAAAGGCACAGTACAAAAGAACTTCCGAAATGGCCAGCAGCCTACTCCTGTTCCTTTTGGACAAGGTCAGAACTTCCCAACTTAGTTTCTAACTTCTCTTTCCTCAAGGAAATTTTCATTCCTTGAGGCCACTGGGGGAGAACTTTTGCTCACTCCCCACTAATACTTAGGTTATGATGTGGTAAAATGCATTGTTTGCATGTACCACAAGAGGCTTACCCACTTTAGTTTCTGTAGACGGAACTATTCCCTCTCATCCAATCAACAAGTTACCTCTGGAGCCTGAATGTCACTAATCTGTTGTGATGTCACTGACATCTTTCTATGCTTCATAGAGTCCCAGGATATCTGCAAATTGCCGCAGTTGGGTCTCCTGTGTGTCCAAGATGTAGTGGAATCTCCCTGGCATTGCCCCCCCTAAACTCCAGAGGGATGTAGGAAGATTCCTAGTGTTGTACTTCAGGAAATCTACCTCTGTGACATTGAGAACATCACCTGGACCCTGTCTTGTTTTCTTATCTGTGAAATTAGAGAATTGGACCAGATGCCCTGAGATGCTTCCAACTCCAAAACTATGATCCTATGATACTATGTCACAGTTAGAGAGAACTCCATTTGGAGGTATGCTAGATCCATTTTGAACCTAACTAAGGAGCTGATTGTTATATTTTCAGTGTGAGCATTTATCCTTCATACATCATCAAACAGTACTGATCAGGACTTGGTTTATTGTTTTGCTGATTTTCTAGACTTCAGAATATGGTGGAGAAAATCATAATAATGCAGGTTAAACTTTTAAAGGGGTCTTCAGCACTGTTCTCCAAACCTTCGAGAGCCAGTTGCTAAACATTTACTAGTACACCTCCGCCTCTGTTCCAGATCGCTACATGGACAGCACTCTGCAATGTGGTCTTTCTCCAGAGTGCATCTGGAGGCCTAACAAGGTGCCCAGGTTTGCCCCTTTGGTATGATGTCCCAAAGTAGTTCAGCCCTTTGAGATTTTAACTATCCTTCTTGGTGTGAGAATTTCACCAAGGTCTGATTACATTCATAATTTCATTTAATTCTTGCTAATCTCTTGCATTTTCATTCCCTAAAAATGTTCTGACTAAATGGGTTTTTTGTTGTTCCTCAGTTGTTTCAGTTATGTCTGACTCTTCACAACCCCATTTAGGAATTTCTTGGCAAAGATACCAGAGTGATTCTACCATTTCCTTCTTCAGCTCTTTTTTACAGATGAGAAAACCTAGGCAATAGGATTAAGTGACTTGCTCAGGGTCATACAACTAGTAAGTGTCTGAGGCTGGATTTGAACTCAGGTCTTCTTGACTCCAGGGCCGGCTGCCCCAGGGTAATTAGGTCTCATACCATAATTGTTAAAGAAAGGATAATTAGATGTAAGCTCCATTTATTTTTTCTGCAGAAAGGCAGAAGACTATAAAGGCAGAATGTCGCATATGCTGTTTTATAAGATCTGGTCAATGTGTAAGTCGCTTTTACTTCTTTCGTCATAAGGAAGGGGATAAGCATTTTTAAAGTGCCCACTGTGTGCGGGGCACTATGTTAAGCACCTTGCAAATATCTCATTTGGCCCTCACAACAGCTTTGTGAAGTATATGCTGTTAGGATCCTTGTCTTATAGTTGAGGAAACTGAGCTAGAGGTTAAGTGACTTGCCCAGGGTTCCACAGCTAGTTAAGTGATTGAGTCTACAACACATGCTCTCTACTGTACCACTTAGTTGCCTCCATAGAAGAGGGATCAGTTCTGGCGTAGGAACAATGTAGAATGGAGGCATATAACCAGAAACAACTATACTATAAAAATGAAAGACACGATTAAAACTTATTTTAAAAATAATATTTTTGTGGGGCAGCTAGGTGGCACAGTGAATAGAGCAACAGCCCTGGAATCAGGAGGACCTGAGTTCAAATCCAACCTCAGACACTTAACACACTTAATAGCTATGTGACCTTGGGCAAGGCACTTAACCCCAATTGCCTTGGCCCACCCCCCAAAAAATATCTCTGCTCCTGTAGAAGTAACACAGCCCAGTATAGAAAATGTTATGTCTAAGTATTCAAGAATGAAGAGAAAGAGTGGATGAGTAGGACTGGCCCTTAGTGTCATTATGCAAGGTGATTTTCCAATCCCAATATCATGAATGTACTCTGAGTCATTTGGAACAACATAACCACTATGGATAAATGCCTATACTTGCAGATGATTTTCTCTGTGTGATATGCATTAGCACATTTTGGACTTGAAATTCAGGAATATTATGAAATTTCAGAGCTTAAGATCTTTTAGTTCAACTTGCTCATTCTCTAAATGAGGAAACCGAGGCCCAGAGAGTCTCTCTGGGTTTTGTCCAAATTGGGATTTATCTAAGATGATGCAGATAGTAAATGGCAGAGCCTGGAGTAGAACTCAGGTCCCTTCGATCCCAGACCAGTGATCTCTCCACAATTCATTATGCCTTTCTTTTCTAACTACAAGTATTTTTAGTGCAGGTTTTGGCATTAGCATGCATAATTATCAATGTTACTCCGGGCAAATCTTCTCCTACCCTTGTAAAACATTGGAATTGATTAAATCAGGCAGTCTCAGAAATGGGGCCTTTTTAAATTAATTTTTTTCAATGATCAAGCATTAATCAATTAATACCTTCCAAATACCCCCCCCTTTTTAAACAAATATCATAATCGAGCAAAACAAAGTCCCATATTGGCCACGGCCAAAAATGAAAGCAATAGGGCCTTTGCAAATTCCAGTCCAGTATTTTGGAAGTGAGATGGTTACAGAGCATTAATCATACATACAAGGAGTCATAGCTCAACATTTCCAAAGATGCTTGATTTTGTCACTGGGGGGACTTCTCTCTCTGATTGTTACCCTTTCTTACCTAGGTAAATAGTTTCATAAGTTGCTGTGATCCTCTCCAAAAGAATCACTTAGCAGCCAAGTCTCTGCTACTGAGCTTCTCAGTTAGTTCAGTTTAGTTCAGCTGGTGGTTGGACGATGGACACACAGACCTTCCTTTCTAGCTAGGAAGAGCCCGGACAACTGTATACTACTGGAATAGCCTTCAAGAATCGGCTTGCTTCGGTTGGGAATGGTAAGTGGAGGACAAGTATTCTGCATAAACTTACCACAAGGTGTCACCAAATATACAAAGATCAGAATTAGGGAGAAAGAAAAACCCACATCCCCATAGAAGCAACAGTTCTTTATCTGTGTGCGTGTGTGTGTGTGTTTTGTTTTTGTTTTTTTTTTTTATAGCAGCCAGAGAGTATAATTGGTCACTATTCTTCTTAGCACGTTTAGTACATAACTGTCTCATGTACCGTATCAGAAAACATCAATGTAATATGGGCACTTAATAAAGGCTTGTTAATTAATGATCTGAGATGCATTAGCAGATATAAAATTGGCAGAAAAATATTATAAAAATGATACCATGAAATCACTTGCCTTAAAAACCCCAGTCAATATGAAATAATTATGAAGACCTTTTTGGGTGTTGGTTTTGCCTTATTCTGAGAAATTTTTAGTTAAGAAATTATCAATGTAGAAACTACCTTGCCTGTGTGGATTGGCAATTCACTTCTAACTTCATATTGGTGAGTTTCCTGGGGAATTTAGAAGGTAAGTGACTTGACTAGGCTCACATACCCTATTGTGTATGCATGTGTGTATATCTACATACATAGAGAGAGAGAGAGAGAGAGAGACAGAGAGACAGAGAGACAGAGAGACAGAGACAGAGACAGAGACAGAGACAGAGAGACAGAGACAAAGAGTCAGAGAGAGACAGAGACAGAGACAGAGAGACAGAGAGAGACAGAGAGAGAACAAAACAACAGATTCCCAGGCAATGAGGAGGTTAGCCAGATGTTTGTTGGCAGAGACAGAGAAAACGGAAAGACTTGGATTTGGTGTCTTTCTGACTCTGAAGTAGGCTCACAAACTATGAACCATGCTTCTAGGAAATAATGGAATTGGACAATATTCCTTATGGTTTCGAGATACCCGAAAAGTGAACTCTGTCACACATCCACAGTGACTTATATTTAATTACTTGGCCTTTATTTTGCAATCTTTTTTATTTTTCTTCTGTTTGTAGTCCTTCAGTTTTCATCCTTGAATACCTATGGGTGACTTTCCTAAGTTGAATATCTTGTTATACTTTCTTTAAATCGGATCTCTTCTCTACTACTCTGTTGCTAATCACCCATCACATTTTTTGTAAGGTTTTACAGCAGAGTTTATATTCCAACCTGGTATTATCTTTGACAGCTAGCTCTTTCTAACATGCTTTCTGGACTTTTTTGGTCTCTTTGTTGAGACAATAACCTTTTATTGGATAAAATTCTGCCCATAATTATTATATTGTTACTGATGCTGATTCTACTGTCCATTTCCCATTTATGATGTTCAATTACTTGTTTAAATATCAGAGTTCAATTGTTATAATTGCACTTTCATAGTCTTTCACATTATTATTGTTTCTTTTTGTTTTTGTTTTTTAATTTCTGGTTTTAGCCTTGATGATAATGGTCTGGATGTACACAAATAGCTGAATCAGGGAAAACTCTCAAATTAATAACTAGGCTCCTTTATGTTTCTTAAAATACAATCTATTTCATTCTTTAGGTTTTGGTGTTTGTCATGACTAATGCCTACCAATCCTGAAAAAAAAAGTTTTTGATAGAAAGGCAAAACTTCCATATGATCTACAGGTCTTTGGCTTCTGTCATTTCTTTTTCCTTAACCATACTTTTCCACATACTTTCCTGGATTTTAGTTTTTCCTACTTTGGCACTGAAGTAACCAAATATTGACATGTAAACTGACTTATTTAGGAGGTTCTTATCAAATCCTACTCCTCTCATTTCCTATGTGACCTTAGAAAAGTCACTTCAAATCTTTGAGTCACAGCTTCTTCCTCTGTAAAAAGAGGCAAGTGAACTAGATGGATTCTGAATGGCTTCTGAACTACTAGAAGAATTTATCTACCATTTCATTCTCAGAAGTGATATAGGTGAATAAAGCTGCAATTGTTTTCATGGTGGTCTTTTGGCAAATACTTATTAATATTTCAATATGGCCAAACATACCAGGAAGTACTTTTTTTTTTTACCTCTGGGTATATTTTTTTTACCTCTGTTCCTTACCAACTCATTTCCTCCCTTACTTTTTAAAAAACCTCTGTGAGGAATATCTGTGAACCATCCTTTCATTTAGCTGAAACTTTGTTTTCTCTTCTGGTTTTATTTATATGAAGAATGTCAAGATTGACATGATTCAGTTTTTCCAGTAATATGTCAATTTCTTGGTCATTGGAGAAAGATCTCACATTTAGAGTACCAGCAGTTAAAATAAGTTTGTTGGTGGTTTCAAAAAAGTGGATTCCCAGGGAGCAAGGAAGTTAGCCAGATGCTTGTTGGCAGGTAACATTGTGCTGATTATATTAAGCCCTAGAATATTAGAGTCCCCTGGAAAGACATTTATAATCACTCAGAAGAGTTTGGTCTATTCATCTACACAGGAATGACCCAGTGGATAAAGAAATATCTATTGATCATATTTCATCATGCATTTGGATGGATACCCTATCAAGTTTGTTCAACAGCATGTATACCTGGAACAAACAGTGCAGATAGACAATAAGATGGACCCAGATTTAGAAAGAGCTAGATAGCTTTAGGGGAAGTTGTGAAGCTCTTTTACTAGCTCTAAACTTCCCAGGAAAGCAAAGGCTCATATTTTCATGGTTAATTTTTAGCTGGAGTTGCTGAATGGCAAGAGAGTACATAAAGAGCTGTCATAAAGGACAGCTGAGAGATGTATAGTAGGTATAAGCAGGCTACAACGTGTGATCAAGGTGGAATTCCAAAGAACAGGACTAAAGGAGATTATCAAAGAACTATATGAAAGGAAGGGAGTGTGGGCCAGTGACATGTCAGAGGCAAGGAATGCTAGATCTGATGGGCCAAGGGGCTCACTGGTAACATAAATGATGCTGGGAGAACTGTTGGGTAGGCCACCTCTGGTGATCATAGACAAGAGTCATATAGGATTGGTAGGCTTGGATGACTCGTGACCTGCGTCAGTGGAGGGAACTCCCAAATTAATGAGACCACAGATCCTTTTGAGTACTGATTGTATATATTTTTCTGTATATGTTTATATAATATACTTGTATATATACATGGTATCTCCCCCGACAGAGTGAAAGTGCTTTGAAAATAAAGATTGTTTCATTCTTTGTATTTGTATCTCTAGTCCTTAGCTGACACATAGTAGGTGTTTGATAAATGCTGTCTGATTGATAAATCTGGGTACAAGGCTATAGCCACCATGGAGTGGCTGCTGAAACAAAACAACTGACTGGGAGTTTTTCTCTTTTCTAAGTGGTGGTGATGGAAGTAGAAACCATATATCATCTCTGACATAGTCTTTCTGGTGATATTAATATGCTATGTAAATATTGGTTGTTATTCATTATTAGCATAATATGGAAAGAAAATTTTCTATCACCATTACAGTGTTTTCCTATTTCACATTAATGAATAAACACAACAGAAAAGTAAACAGGGCCAGGCATGTATTTCATAATGTATCATGGTCCTGTCAGGTCGATGATGTTGGAGTTTCTTTTGGGGACAATGGCATTGAACTCTTGGCCAGGGGGAGTGGGACAAAGCCCAGAAGTGTCCTTGAGAATCCTCACACTGAAACAACCATTCTGGGCCAGTGATTGCTCATGGAGCCTCCTCCATGGAGAAAGTGACATTGCCCTTGAAAAACTGGCTCCAGTGTCTAACACCCCATTAAAGTAGATGGCTTCTATTGTGAGGGGGAAACTAGTTTTCCAAAAGCCATCTTGACTTTTTCATAGCTCTGTATGCCTCATGAACAACCTCTTTTGCTTTGACTTTAATTACATTTTTGGGGAGCTTTGTTCAGAGTTGAGTTACTCCTCATTAGTAGTCTTTTAGGAGGTTCTGATAAGAGCATCTACTGCCTGCCCCTCTGGCTCACCCTGTGAACAATTGTATCAACACTTCTCATTGTCAGGGTTTGACTTTGAATTAAATGATGCGAGATGTGAAGGAAAAAGTACTTGGCAATCATGTCACCAACACCTGATTTCTTTGAGGACAAAAATGACCTGAATTCATCTCTTTCCTTTTCTCCTTCAAATGTGCTTAGTCTGCCCTCTCTTGAGATTGTTCCCTTGGCTTTCCCAGAAGTGCATTATCCTGATTTTTCCCCCTCCCCTTCTGACGGCAGTGCATTTGCCTCTTTCATTAGCTCTTTTCTCTCTATCCACTGCCCTAAATGTGACCAATACTCAGATTTTTTTTCTTTTTTAAATAAATAAATTGTCTTCTTCAAAGAAATCATAGAATGCTGAAGTTAAGAGAAATGGTAGAGGTCATATAGTTGAATTTCCTGCCAGTTCACCAATCTTTTCTACAATATTTAATTCAACAAACATTTATTAAGTGCCTATTGTGTGCAAGACCCAGTGTGAAGCCCCAGCGCTAGGTGCTGGGGGAAATAGACGAATGACTTTCTATCCTCAACAACCTTGAATAGTAGGGAATACATTCATCAATAATTACATCATAAGATAGAAAATGATCTGTACATAAGAGAGGTACAAACACAGAAATGTAGTCAACTAGCCTCTGATTGAACTTTTCCACTGAAGGGGCTCATCACTACTTTTTGAGGCAGTGCTCCATTTTCAGACAGCTGGCTTCCTGGTTATTTCTATGTATCGCTTCTGGTTCTGTCCTCCAAAGTCACAATGTCTCTTTTATAAGATAGATGTTCAGATGTTTGAAAACAGAAATTATGTTTCCTTTTGTAACCAAGGTTTCTAGTCAAGCGTGGGGCATTTTACATGAGATTCTCCTAACTGGGGGAGAGAATGCTGATGTGACAGTGTGTACCTGCCTGAGGGGAAGAGGGGGTGTGAGAGCTTCCTAGAAGAGACACTTCTCCCAAGGACACATATGGTTTCAGACTCTCTTCACGACCAACTCCATTCATGTGCAGAGAGAGACAGACTTTGGAAGCTACAGACATGTAAGGGAAGACGAATCCTCTTCAATGTGGTCTGTCTTACCCACATTCTCTTCTCCATTTAGGAGAAGAGACAAGAGATTAGAGACTTCTTAGCTAGAAACCCTAGATAGTACTTTCCATGTCCTCCAGCAATAAAAGATGCTACTCTTTTATTCCTTCAACAGCTGTTCTTACGACACGGTTTCCAGATCCATCTATCCCTTATCCTATTCTTGTTTTTCTTCCTCTTCAGTCGTTTTGGTCATGTCTGACTCTTTGTGATCCCATCTAGGATTTTCTTGACAAAGATACTGGAGTGGTTTTCCACATCTTTCTCTAGCTCATTTTAAAGATGAGGAAACTGAGGCAAACAGGGTTAAGTGACTTGCTCAGGGTCAAAAACTAGTAAGTGTCTGAGGCTGAATTTGCACTCAGGTCTTCCTGATTCCAGATCTGGCATTCTATTCACTGAGGCACTTAGCTGACTCTGCAAATTTGTCAATGTCCTTCCTAAAATGTGGTGCCTCTCATTGAACACATAACAGGAAAGATGGTAATATGATTATCACTTTGCTTAAGAGCACCAGGCAGAATTGGAAGGTTTGGTTTTGTTGTCCAATTCTGCTACTTCCTGGCTGTAAAGCAAAGTTATTTCATTTCCCTGAATCTATTTCTTCCTCAGTTAAATAAGGAATAAAAATATTTTCTCTTGCCAGTCTACAGAGTCATTGTGAGGATAAAATGAGATAATACAAACTATCAAGTCTACTACTCATAGAAATACAAGTGGTTGAAATAAGGGTTGAGACAACCTCTGTCCTTTGATGGTCATTGTCCAAGGCAGCTTCAGTTTGTCTGCAGGACAACATGAGCTTTCTCATTGGCAAAATCTCTGAGACGTGAGGTTCTCCTACTGGGATGCCTTGTGCCTAAGCATTGAATGATGTCAGGGGCACTCAGAAGGGGAAGAATCTAGCAGTCATGTGGAAACAGGAGAGCAGCCAAATGAGATAGGAATTAGAGAACAGGTGGTACACACTTGGAAGAGATTCGTGTGTGTGTGTGTGTGTGTGTATGAGTAAGTATGAGAGAGAGAGAGAGAGAGAGAGAGAGAGAGAGAGAGAGAGAGAGAGAGAGAGAGAGAGAATAACAGAGACAGAGACAGAGAGACAGAGACAGACAGGAGTGAGACAGAAACAGAGAGACACAGAGAAAGAAAGAGAAAGAGAGACAGAAAAGGACAAAAAGAAAGAGACAGAGAAGTTAACAGAAAGAAAGAGACAGAGAGAAAGAGACAAAAAGAGTGAGGAAAAGAGAGACAGAGACCCAGTTGACTTAACTGAGGGTACCAGTGGACAGGATCACATGACAGTAGGAATGAACTGCATGGAGTGTAGGAGGAAGTCACGTGGTATGGCCTCGGTGATGGCATGAGTCTAGAGTCCCAGGGAGAGGGAAGCAGCCCTAAAGTGTCACTGTTGCCTCTTCCCTGAGACTAGAGTAGAAGAAATGGAAAATGTAGATTGCATTAAACTCTAAATTTCACCACAAATGCTCTGAAACTGCACTAACTCTGTCCATCTTCTTCCACTACGGAGGGGAAGCAAAGGGATTAAAGGGTAATTTGACTATAATTCCCTGGAAGTACAGTAAATGGCTCACTGATTTTTTTGTTGTTGTTGTTCAGTGGTGCATGCACTCTGAGCATAATAAACTGTGGGTTTTCCCTATCTAGGCGTCATTGATTATATGATTGACAGCAGTACCTAATCAATGGATCCTTGGACAATTTTTTATCACATAGGCCAGTGTCGCTGGAATGTAGAGTGAGTGGAAGGGAGTAAAGTATGAGAAACTTGGGAAGAAATAAAAGGATGCCAGGTTATGAAGAGATTTAAATGCCAAGAGGAAAATTTATATTTGATCCTGGAGATAAGTTATAAACAGGGAGCCACTGGAGCCTGTTGAATAGGAGAGCTGTCATGATTAGACTTAAGCTTTAGAGAACAGGTGGTACACACTTGGAAGTGTGTACCTTACCATTTGAGTAGGACAGCCAGGTGTCACAGTGGATAGAATGCCAGGCCTACAGACAGGAACACTAATCTTCCTAAATTCAAATCTGCCCTCAGTCACTTAACCTTGTTTGCCTCGGTTTCCTTATCTGTAAAATGAGCTGGAGAAGGAAAGGGCAAACTACTTCAGTATTTTTGCCAAGAAAGCACCAAATGAGGTCATGGAGAGTCAGACATGACTGAAACAACTGAGCAGCAACACTGATACTACCACTCCCACCACCACCACCACCAACTGAATAGATAAACTGTAATATGGAGCAGCTTGAGAGAGGGAGACTGTTGAGAAGACGACTGAAGTGATCTAGCTGAGAAGCAATGAGGGCCTGAATTAAGGTTGTAGCTATACAAGTAGAAAGAAGATGATATTTATGAGAGAATTTGTAAAGGCCAAAACAAAGACTGGATGTGTGGGATGAGTGAGTTTGAGGAATAAAGGATAACCTTGAGGTGCCTTGGCTTAAGAATGGGGGAAAGGATGCTTTGGGAGGCTTGAGGAGAGATGAGTATGTTTGGAATAATTGCTGTGCAGAGTGGGATAGGGAGTCAATTAGGTAGGAACAGGATGTTTTACCTTGTTGCTGTGAAGGACCAGTTGAGATTAGATAACATAAATTTGTAGTGGATCTTGTCAGCTCAGTTTTATGGTTTACTTCAATGCCATTCATCAGCATGACTGGATAGGAATTAAGAAGGTAGATTGTGGGAGTAATCCAGGTTTCAGGGTTGGCAAGGTATAATCATCAATAGGACATAAGGGCAAGGGAATGCAGGGTGAAGAATAATGAGGAGCTGAGTTGGTTCACCAAAGGGTTGAGAAAGAGAAGGAGTAGCCACATTTGACTATGTGAATAGAGGTCATGATGAAGATGACCAAAAGGATTAGGGGTTGTAAGGTCTAGGGAAAGATGGAATGACAAAATTATGATCATATAAATGAATTTCAGAGTTAAGATATAAAGAAATGGAACATCTGTGGCAGTTGATAAATATCTATTAAGCTCTTACTATGGACCTGGCACTGTGCTAAGTTCTGGGGATACAAAGAAAAGCAAAAAGCACATCTTGCTCTCAGGGAGCTGAAAATCTAGTGGAGGAAACAACATCAACTACTATATACAAACTTAATCCATACAGGATAAGTGGGAGATAACGAATGGAGGGTAGGCATGGCAGGATGGTCATTGGAAATGTCTGGAGTCAGGGAATGGAATGTCTAGTTTAAGGAGCAGTAAGGAGGCTGTTATCACTGTATTGCAGAGTATGTGGAGAGGAATAAGGTATAAAAACACTCAAAAGTTGGTTGGGGGGCCAGATTATGAAGAGTTTTGAATGTCAGAGGGTTTTATGGTGATGGGGAGTCACTGTTTATTGAATGGGGGGGGTAGGTGACATGGTCAGACCTTTGCTTTAAGAAGATAACTTTGACGGCTGAGTGGAGGATGGATCAGAATGGGAAATGACTTGTGGTGGGGAGACCAAGACACAGGCTATTGAAATAGTCCAGGCATGAGGTAATAAAGGCCTGCATCAGGGTGATGGCTGCGTCAGAGAAGAGAAGGAGGCATATGTCAGAGATGCTGTGAACTGGAAAGAGGTTAGGGCTAGATAAAGAAATCAGACAATCATTTGCATAGAGAGTTGAAACTGTGGGAGCTGATGAGACCATCAAGTAAAATAGTATAGAGGGAGAAGAAAAGATGGCCCAGGTCAGAACCTTGGGGTACACCCATAGTATTGGAAAGGGTAGTGAGGAGAGTGGTGTTGTAGGAAGGGAACCAGGTCTTAGTGAGAGCTAGAATATAGAAGGAGTGAGAAAGAGGTATAAGATGAAAGATAATTTGTTTATTATGGAGCAGGTATTTCAGGGGGCACAGTAGAAAGAGTGGGGCAGAGCTGGTGTAGGACATTGCAGGGTAGAGTAAAGGTGTATAAGTGTGAGGGAGTGACTGGTCAAGGAAAGGGAACAAGGTTTGTACATTGGCCACTAGATCAGAATCAATGGGATGGGGAGAGTATAGAGGGTTAATAATAACAATAGTAATAATGGAGAACTGTTAAGAACTCTGAGCAATGAAAGAACATGATCAAAGCTACCCACCAGGAATATTAATGTGAAGATCCATGTAGCATAGATTTGAGGGTTACAGAAACTAACTGGTGGTGGGGAAAGCAGAATGGCAGAGTGGCTATTATAGTGCTGTAATAGTCCAGACAAGAGATCAATCAGTAGGGCCTGAAATATGGTGAGGGCTGTGGGGATAAAGAGGAACAACAAATAGGGAGAACCATGAGATTTAGTAATAACGAGGTGCCTCAGAACTCATGTTCCCACTAAATTGGAGGCAGCATCTGTATTCTATGTCTTGCCAATGGCACCTGAATTAAACACAAGGACAAAATGTATTCAAGTACACTGGGCCACACAGGACACATATTGAGTCAGCCAAGCCTCAATAAATGCATATTAAGAGGATGCAAATTTGGAAGCCACATTAACAAATGGAGCCTCTTCTGTGGTTCTGAGCAGTTCTAAATATGAGTGACAAATCATTTATTCCTGACTTTCTGGGGCAAGGTCAGGGATTTAATAACCAGAGTTGCTTTTGTACTTCTATTTCAGCATCTGGAGGTTGCAGTGATAGGCAGGCTCTCTGTCCTGGGAAGGTGGTGGCTCAATTCCCATCTGTTAACTCTTCTCTCTAATGAATAGATTACCATGTTGTATCTCCAAAGAATCCACAAATACTAGTGTCCCCAGGGAGGGGGTCTCAGAAATAGAGCAAGGGCACAATCCTTTGTATGGAGTACACTTTCAAGCAACTGCAAGTGTATATAAAATCTCCATTAATATAATTTGTCTTATAGCATTCTGGAAGTAGAAGCAGAATCAACAATTGTCCTTAGATCAGGGGAAATGTACTTTTGCTCTTTGTGGCTGGCTTGCTGTATTTTTTAGTAGAAATTATTCATAAAGTCAGGGTTGCTCTGACTTTCTCTTTTGCTCTGTTTCTCTCTTGGGAATCAAAGACTTGAAAGACAGAATCATTATCTCATGTTTCTCTGGTAAGTCTCCAAGGTTATTTGGGTTTGGAACTGAACTCTGAGCCCAGAGTAGGCATTGTCCTGGTAACTCAAGAGATCATCCCAATTACTTCAGGGCTTTTCCCTTGGCCAAGTGACCCATTCTAGGGTTAAACAGACAGGAAGGCTTTTCTTTCTGAGTAGCAATACACAACCAGCAGGCACTCATGGCCATAGCTGATGGAAGATGGCTATGGAGGATTAAAGGGAGGCTGATAATATAGACAAGGATGAGGATAAAGATACAGGCAGAAGATTAGGTGGGAATGTAAATGTAGATGGAATTTGGGTATTAATATAGAAGATGGGAATGGGATAGGGATGGAGTGGGGAGTAGAGTGGTGGATTTGGACATGGTAGGGTTGGAGGTGGGAAATTGTGGATAGGAGTGGGACTAGGGAGGGATAGAGATAAGATAGAGAATGTGGATGGGGTGAGAGGTGGAGAATGGCTGATACCAGTGGGATTTGGAGTGAAGAAGATGATAGGTTTAGGGATAGGGCATGGGGAATAGTGATGGGGATGGGGATGGGGATAGGGACAGGGTGGCGCATGGAATTTGAGAAATAAGCATAGGGCAGAGAAACTCAGCAGAAGCTGTGTACCATCAGAAGTTCTATTCAAGTTCAGGAAGGCAGGAGCAGCTTTATACTACTTTCATTGCTGGCAAGATAACCCAAGTATTATAAGAGGTGAAGCATTTGAGAGTGGGAAAGTAAATTGCAAATCAAGGTAAGACAAGTTTGTAGCATCTTGGCTCTGGTGACTTGAGTTTTGTCCCTCTTATTTTTCCTGGTGGTGTCATATGTGACCTCAGTTGTGCCTCAGGGAAGGGCTTCCTGGTGGGACTTCTTTTCAGGACTATATGTCTATGTTTTCCTATGGATGGGTGGAGATGAATTCTGAATGATCCATAGTTGGCATAGTTTGGTGGTCAGGGCTTAGAGTATAGCCCCAAAGGGAATCTGAGCGGTAATGTCATAGATTTGAAATCAGCTATAAGAAACAGAGCTCAGTCCCTTCTTGCTGGGGAAGATTGCCAGTGGTGGGTCTCTGTGTTAGAGTGTGACAATGGGAATGGGGCAGGGAGAGATGATGGGGCTGGTATTCAGGATGGGGAAGAGGTTCAGTAAGTGGGAGACAGGGGAGGAGATGGGGTTGGGGGATGGGAGATGGTAAGGCTAGGGAATAGAAGATAGGGGAGGGGTGACACTGGGGAAAGAGAGATAGAAAGAGGATGAGTTTAGAAGATGATAAAATGGGGAGGAGTGGGAATAGGGGCAGATATGAGGATGAGATCTTTTAGATCTCAGAGGTTGTATGAGGTTTAATTGGTTTGGATTCTTGACTTCCAGAGGTTTTGGCTGGATTTTTTTATAAGAAGCAAGTATGTTTGTGCAATAACGAGATGTTCGTGTGAAAATTCATTCCACAAGGCACATATTTGTGGCCCTAGGATCTTTTTGAAACAAGGCAGGCCTTTTGAGGGTTGGGGTGGGAGCAAGGATGGCACTTCTATAGTCTTTAGGCACATTTCTGTTTACCGTTTTTACCACTTCAGCTGAGAAAGCTGTGACAAAATCAAAGCTATAGAAAACACTTTTGACAGTGTGTGAAAGAAACAGCCAGAAGCACATCTAATGGCATAAAATCTGCTCCTATGGAGAGTGACTGAGCCAATGCTGGTGCTGTACCGCAGGCAGAACAGTGGGGGACGCGGCACTTCCACTTCGGAGTAGTAACTTTTTGTTGAAATTCTAGTCTCTGCATTTCAGTTATTTTTGTATCCAGGGGCATTTGAGAAATTAAACATTTTAAAATAGGAGTGCAAAGATCTTTAGAGACTCCTTAAACCATATATTCACCAAATATGCATTGACCTCCCCCACATTTTATACCAACTTTGCAAATTTTCATTTCTTCCTACCTTTGTCATCCTTCCTTTTTTCATAGTTAATGTTCTCCTTAAATCTACCATTCCTATTCATATCAGATACCTTCATATCTGTGTACCCTTCTAGTCTCCCATGTGTCCTTGCCTCTGTTTATTTTCCCATGTTTCCATTTTATGGTAATAACAAGCTTACATTTATAAAACATTTTATGTTTACAAAGAATTTTACATATATTATCTCATTTGATCTTTATTATGTTCTGTGAAGTAGGTAGTGCTATTGATTTCCCCATCTTATAGATGAGGGAGTTGATATTCAAAAAGGCAAGGTGACTTGTTCTGGGTCACTCAGTTAGTAATTAATGTAGCCAGGACTGCAATAAAGATCTTTTTTTGCAGAATCCAATATTCTTTAGACTTAAACATATTCCATATCCCTCCCCAACCTATATCCTGCCCTCCACTGCATTCCTGTGTTTCTGTGTTTGTGCAGAAAATGGCTTCTATTTCAGTGACATTTTTGTCTATGTCTTCTGTCTCTAGAACCCAGGACAATTGTACTAACATAGTGAGTTTCGAAGAATTATAATTCTCAAAAATGGAAAAGGACCTCAGAAACCCACTAGTCTAACCTAGAGGATCCATGGGATCACAAGTCAAGAGGCTAAAGGAACCCCAGGTATCGGTTAGTCCAACCTCTTCATTTTACAAGTGAGGAAATTGAGGCCCAATGAGGTGAAGTTTCTTGCCCTAGCTCACACAGGAAAGAAGCACCAGAGGGATATTTAGAACTCTGGTCCTTTGACTCCAGAATCAGTGTTCTTTCTACCACATCACAATTAGTAGAGATCTGTCTACATAATTTTGAAAAGTGTTTATCCAACTCTTGCTCAAAGACCTCAAGTAGGATCTTGAAGCAGCTCATTCCCCAATCCATTTTTGAACAGCTCTAATTGTAATGTTTTTCCTTTCATCTAGCTAAATCTGATTTTCTTTAGCTTCTATCCACTTCCAGAAGAAATCAAATCTTTTTCATTTGACAGCCCTTCAAATACTGGAGGCTAACTATCATGTTCCCTCAAGTCTCCCCTCCACCAGGGTAAACAGCCCTGGTTCCTCCAACTGCTTCATTCTGTTTGCCCAACTCTGAATGAGTTCCATTTTGTCAATGTCTATCTGAAAATGTGGCACTCAGAGCTGGATATACCTGAGCCATGATATCTTCCTCCCTCCTCCAATTTGACAGAAGTCAAATGAGGTAGGGAAAATTAGATAAACATCTAGCCTGGAGTAGAACAGTATTCTATAACCCTTGAAGACCTAGACACAAGGTCTTCATTATCTGGTCACCTGGGTATAAGCCCAGAACTAGAACCTCAGAATTCTGTGCATCTAAACAGAGTGAGAATATTAAGTCAGTATCTTGGCTGGTGCCTGGGGTCTATGAGTAGCAAACTCTCTCCTTTAAAATCAGTTTATGAGTCTCAGGGTCAGAGGTTACTTAAACAACAACACTCATTCCCTGCTACCATTCTTTGCTTCCTCATTCCAATCCTCTCCTCCCAAATTCCCATCCCACTTTGCCCTTCCCTTTCCTTTTGCCCTCTGGACCCTCTATTCTATTGTTGACAAACTGCCCTTTATATTAGACCTATCTCTCTTACATTCTTTCCATCTCCTTGGCTCCAGTCAGAAGCATTTTATTCCTGGTCATCTCCTCCAGCTCTAGATGCATGTTATCTCACAGATCCAGACACACTGGGCCAGGAGGAGGAGTGGGAATACTTCTTGCTCTTCATTGTTCCTCTCTGACTCTTCCCTCTGCTTCCATCACTCAGCACAGAGCCTGGAACATAGTAAGTGTTTAATAAATAGTTGTTGACTTGACTTAACCTAAAATCTTTTGAATTTCTCTGCACCTACCTACGTTACCCAGTTGAGATCCTGGCTGCTATTATCTTCCAATTACCAGGTCATGCCTCTTCCTTTCTCAAGGAATTTAAGGTCTGACTCATACTCTTCCTTTCTACCACAACCATTGACCTCATCTTTGGGGACTTCAAAATCAGTGTTAATGTCCCCTTAAACACCTTGGCCTCATACTTTATCAGTACTGTCAACTCTCACAATTTGTGCCTCTACCTCAGTCACACTGAATTCCCCATCCCCAACAAGTCTTCAAACTCCATTACAATTCTGAAATTCCTTTCTCAGACCATAATCTCTTATCCTTTCATGTCTCCCTCTACATCACACCGTCTGGGTCTATTTTTAGTTCTTATCCCGACCTCTAACCCTCCATTCTTTTCTGCTTTCCCTATCCATCACATCTGCCCTCACTTTCCTTCTTTCAACATACTGACTTTGCAACCAACCAGTACAACTCTATGCCAGTTTCTACCCTCAAATCCTTTGCCTCTTTGCCTTATCTTTTCTCATCTTTCCCCAAACACCAACGCTGGATTATCATCACTCACTGCTTTCTCTGCTCCTACTCATGTGATCCTTGAGCCCCACTGTAGGAAGTCACATAATTATGTTGTCTTGGTCCACTACAAATTTATTCTCTTTTACCTCTAATAAGTTCTTATTGTTGGATGGCAATCCTATTCTTCTTCCCCAATTGATTATGTATTAAATGCTCAGTAAAGTTTGTTTCAAATCTCTTCTCCTCTCAAGCCACATCCCCCTTCTCCCTCCACAGAGGACTATATGAATAAATTAAGGAATGAAAAAACATTTAAGTATTTGTTTTTTGCAAAGCACTGTGCTAAACACTAAGACACAAGCAGAAAAGTGGAGATAGCCTCTGCTCTATGCTCAAAAAACTCTCAAATGATCAGTGCCTGATATGGCTGTCATCCTATATATCCTCTCTCTTTCACAGCTAAACTCCATTAGAAGACCATCCACAACTGGTAGATGAGGTCCTCTTCCTTTTCTCTCATTCCCTTGGGAACTCTGCAGTCTGACTTTTGACCTCATTATTCAACTGAAACTCTTCTTTCCAAAGTTACCGATGATCTCCTAACTGCCAGACTGAATGGCTCTTTCTCAGTCTACATCCTTCTAGACCTCTCTGCAGCCTCTGACAATGTTGATTACCATCTTCACCTTGATGCTTTCTTCTCTCTACATTTTTATGACTGCTCTCTCCTATTTCTCCTTCTATTTGTCTGACTGTTTCCTCAGTCTCCTTTGTTAGATCTTTATTTGGGTTATGCCCATCAACTGTGGGTGTTCCCCATGACTCTGTCCTGGGCCCTTCTCCCTCTACACTATTTTACTTGGTGATCTCATCAGGACTTAATTACTATATCTATGTTGATGATTCTTTAATCTACCTTTCCAGCCTTAACTTCTCTGTTATATAATAACACACACTGTTATATAATAACCAATTGCCTATTGGACATCTCATGCTGGATGCCTAATGACATCTTAAACTCAATATGTCCAAAGTAGAATATTTCGCTGCAAACCTTTGCTTCTTCCTAACTTCCTATTACTGTGGAAGGTAGCACCATCCTCCTAATCATATACCTAGGGTCACAATCTAGGTGTCATTCCCTCACTTTCTCTCACCTTCCCCCCCATATCTAATCTTTTGCAAGTCCTCTTGTTTCCACATTCCCTTCTGTCCTCTGATACTGCCATTACCCTGGCACTCATCACATCATTCCTGAACTGTTTCAATACCTTGTGGGTTTGACTCCCTACCTCTACTCTCTCCCTACTCCATCCCTCCTCCATTTAACCATCAAATTGATCTTCCTTAAAAATAAGGCCAACCCTGTCATGCCCTCTAGAATCAAATATAAAATTCTCTGTTTGACTTCATAATCTTACCCCTTCTTACCTTTTGATCTTCTTACACCTTCCTTCCTCATATACTCTGATTTATTGACACTAGCTTCCTTGCTATTTGTCAACATGTACCAACTCTGGACATTTTCATTGGCTTCCCCCATGCCTCTCTCCCTCCTCTCTGTTTCCCAGTTTTTCTGGCTTTTTTCCAAGTCTCATCCAAAGTCTCACCTTTGTTAGGTGGTACAGAGGAAAGAGTTCTAGACCTGGAATGAAGACAATCTGAGTGCGAATTCAGCCTCAGACACACATTAGCTGTGTGATACTGGGCAAATCATTTAATCTCTGTCTCAGAGACAGAGTTAATCTATGTCTCTGGCCCTCTACCTCACACAGGTTGAAATCATATTTGCAACATGCTTTGCAAACCTTAAAGGTGCTATAAAAATGCTATGATGATGATTGGTGATGAGGCAAAAAGCCTTTTCTAATCTTCCTTAGTCTTAGAGCCCTCCTCTGAGATCATCTCCAATGGATACTGTTCATAGATTGTCCACTTATAGTTTACAGTGTCTTCCCCACCCGCATTAGATTGTGAGTTTCTGGAAAGTACTTATTGTTAGATGGCAATCCTATTCCTCTTCCCCAATTGATTATGTATTAAATGCTCAATGGTGTCTGTTCCAAATCTTCTCTTCTCCCCTCAAGCCACATCTACCCTCCTTCCCCCTGACATCTAGATTGTGACCCTAGGCATGTGACCAGGAGGTTGGTGTTACCCTCCACAGTAACAGGAAGTTAGGAAGAAGGGAAGGTTTGCAGGGAAATATTCTACTTTGGATATGTTGAGTTTAAGAAGTCATTAGATTGCCTTTTTCTTTTTTTGTATTCATAGTGTTTAGCACAGCATTTGGTGCATAGAAAGCACTTAAATCCTTATTGTCTTGAGTTGACTTGGATTTGTTATCTCTTAAATGGGGTTAGAAGAATCTAGGAGAGGTCAATAGGAGAGAAAGAGTCTAGTCTATGGGAAAGGAAAAAACAAACGAACCATAAAACAAAATCTTGCACTGGTTCTCCAATAAAGAAAATATATTTTTTGGTTTGCTCTCCTCTAGGTGTGGTCTGATCATTGCTGTTGACCCGGTTTAGACACATCTGGTCTATCTGGAAGCAGAGTAAGAGCCATAGGAGTCACTTGGCCCATCAGACTGGATTTCACTCCATTCACTAGGCATTATTTGGAATTAAATGCTTCCTTTGATTCATCCTCTTCAAAGACCTGCCAACTGTTTTTGTCTCCTAGAGCCAGGGATATGCTGGTAAATATTTATTAATTGGCTGTGGAAGGGGAAAATGTATGCAGGATGCTTTTAAATTTAATCTGCATTATTAATATTTTCATCACTTTCATAAGACTAAACAATCAGCAAAACGATAAAAACCAATCCCTGATTTGTAAAATTTATGATTTTTGAGGTGTAAATGCTCATAATGAAAATGTAACAATGTAACAACAGAAATCTAATAACCTATAGGACTTAGGATCCTCCATAGTACCTCTTGCAGTATGTCTTGAGGCTAGAAAGGACTCAAGTCCTTGTCTCCAGGTAGGCCTCTAGCTCTGAATTGAATCTGAATCACTGTCAGGAAGTCATACCAATGCTTATCACTATTGTTTCCATGAAATTTTCCTCCATTCTAACTTAAATTTCACATTCTTAGATCAATTTCCTCTTGTCCTTAGTCTTATTGGAATTACTGAACAAAAGCCTCCTCTACACTGGAATACATTATTAAATAGTTCCTGAAACTTCTTTTTTCCATATTAAACAAATCTAGTCCCTTTGGGCTTTCCAAATCCTGTATTTTCCAATTCTCTACTCAGATTTACAGCAATCTGGGGGAGTTAAATAAGGATTTCCATATGTAAAAATATAGCGCAGGGATTCCTGTCTTTGTCCATAGAGATCTCTGATTGAGGTTTCAAACTCTTACCTATGGCACATCCTTAGAGTTAACTGTAGGGACTAAGGCTTTAAAGAATCCAAAGGGCCAACTGGAAAGGTCCATTGGGATCTAACTGTCCCAGTGCTATGTCTGATCTGGAAAGGGGGCTGCCACTCTTGAGTAGATAGACCTTTGGTTCTCCTTCTTCTCTCCTTTCCCATCACTCCCAATTTACCGACTTTAAATCAAACAGACTTGGGAGGAAAATGAAGTGTCAGGGAGAGGTAGGGGGGAAAAAAGGCAAAGATGAAGTAAGTTTTTCCAAAACCTAAATGTAGGTTTCTTTCCTGCTTTGGTCTTAGCTGTGTCAAGATATGAGATTTAGAGCTGTGGAGTCATCCAGTCTAATGCCCACATTTTAGAAAGGAAATACAAGGCTCAGAGAGAATGACCATGCAGATTGTAAATGGCAGCCTTCTCTGAATACACTCAATCTCTCCCATTCCTTTCCCTTGTAAAAAGTACAGAAAAAAAGTCAATGAAGTTGAATTCCTCTGTAAAGGCATCTTATCGTAGCTTAGTATCAGGTTATATTGTTAAAGTATCTTTAAAAAAGACCAGGGCTACTAAATTCACAAACAGAACTGGGCTTTTATTATGAAACAACCCTGCAAATATATCATGAAGTCCTGTGGATTTAATACATTTCCTGAGGAAGGAGGATCATAGTATGAGTTGTCACGGAATAACAGGTAGCCTGCCGTTACTTTTCAACGGGACTGTTTATTATTGAAATATCGACAGTATTCCTTCACAGAAACAATTACTCAGTCATCACAGAACTGACACACAAACATGACAAAATAAATACACCCAGAGCACACTTCATTTGAATTAAATATTAAATAAATAATAAATACAGCATCTTCGTTTCCTGTTATCAGTGCCTGAAACAAGAGGAACCCAAAAAAAAGGGGGGAAAAAGGAAAACTGAAAAGTGTCTCTCTCGGGTCCCACCCCTCCCATGAAAAAAACCCCAAATTATCAAAACTTCTCAGTTACAAAATATCTTTAAAAAAATCCCATTATTAAAAGAATAAATAACAAAATATATATAAAATAACTTGGTCGCATCAAAATTACAGTTAGGAGCCGTGTCTGGATTGGTTTTTGCAAGTGTGGACTCTACTATGCTCGCGACATCGCGTTTGTCTTTGTTTCCGTCTATTTCCTTCTCATGGTACCCTGGCGTGTCTCCAGTTTAAAATAGTATAAAATTAATAAATAAGAAGGTTAAATAAATAGCAAGGGTTAACACAAGGTGTCGTGAGTATAAATTACATACATCTCGCCAAAATTAAAGCATTTACAGGATCATCAAACTAGCTACTTTGTTTTCTTCCAGGAAGTGCAATTTTCTACTTTTAAATACTAACTCTGAATTGCAGTCACCATCAATTTGGACTCTATTTACATGTTAAGAACATTGTGTTTTTAACACATTAAAATTTTCTTTTCCTTTTTTCTTTTCCTTTTTTCTTTTTTTCTTTTTTTGCACCTTGAATGGATTCTCAAAAGAAGCGTAATCTTTGTGATACTGTATTTGGAACTTAATTATTGACATATCTAATGTCGTCCTACTCCCCCATCCCCTTACCCTTCATCCATCACCACCCTGTCACCTACAGCCCAGAGATCAGTTCTACCTGACAGCAATTTCCTCCAGGGAACTCAAGCAACAGCTTGGCTGTTCAGTGGATCACAGTGGCTGTTCAGAGAAACCTGAAAAAGTAAGGAATGTCATACACTGTGGCTCTATGGGGTTCTAGTTTTGCATCCCTCTTAAACTTCTGAAATGACAGCAAGTGCCTCTTGTACTATAGTAGATTCTGGGTGCCTGCACTATCTGTAGCCTAGGGAGGTGTGAAGGGTAGAGAGTAGGGTGGGCTTTGGGCCAGCACAGCAAGCATTTCTTTACAGCCTTCGAAGAACCATCCCTCTGATCCTTCTTTGCTCCTGAGGATATGAAACTAGAGGTCATCCCTACAGGAACATTGCGGTGGTTTCAGTTCTTTAAGTGAGCAGTGGGCTACAGTCATGGAGCGGCGGACTAAAGGGATTCTTTGGAAGATCCATACCCAAATTTTTCTCTCTTGGAACAGTGCTTTTAGTCCCAATAGCCTTGCCAAAAAAAAATTATATATAATATATATTAAATTAAATAAAAAAAATAACACAATCTGCTACCAGAGACACAGTCTCTGCTGGACCCCATTGGGTCTTTGCACACTGTATCTCTAACCATGTCTAAAAATATTTTCCTGATGCAGAGATGTCATCTCTCCCACCAGCAGAATGGCCTTGACAAGTAGCAGAACCAGAACTCTAGGGAAGCAGAGTTCCCAGAGTATAGACAGTGGACCCTGACACACTGAGCATAGGTGTGAAATATCTGGCGCTGGTCTATTCCTAAACAGCTATTTTCTCGTGGTTACGACAGACAAAGGAATACTGTAGTTGCAAACTCCAAAAGCTTCCCTGAGAACCTTTTCCATTGCGCTTTCCACTGGAGATTCGGAACTGCTCTGCGGATTTCTTTTAGAAAACAAAAATAAAGGACTTTTTCAAAATACTTCAGAGTTTCCACCCATCAGCTATCTGAGTACCTTCAGGGTCTGAGGCCTTGAGGAGGCTAACATCACAGGGTTACTTGCAGCTCTGGTGCTGCACTGCATCGGCATAGGATGGTGGATGAATGGGGGAGGGGGCTGTATCTTCACAGTCACAGACAATGGGTGTTTAAGTTGGTCAGTCTCTTAGGTAACACTGAACTGCAGACCTTCCCCACCTCGGATGCCCTCTGCCCTCCTCTCTCCTCAAGTCCCCCAAGCTCTTCAGCCAATCATAGGGTACCATCCCGGATGCCCATCTAGTGTGTTGCTATGAGTAAGAAAACCCCCTACCATCTGCAAGAGGGACTAGGAGGTAAATAACAAAATGGAGTTTGATTCAGTTCTTCTTGTAAATGGCCTCTCGGTTATGTTTTGGTCCTTTTCATTCATTAAACAAGTTTCCCAACTTGTAAACCTGAATACTTGGGAGTGAAGGTTTTCATCTTCCAATAGCCTTTAGTTAGTCATTGATCGTTTGATGTGGGTCTGTGTTGTTCCTGAGGTACTAGACCTGGATCCCTTTGACGGCTTGCTTGATGCTCTCAAGCAGGTCCTTGTTTTCCGGGTTCTGGTAGCACTCTTGGTTGGTGTACATGTCAGTAAGGGTGTTGACATAAGCATCAAAATTCTGTTCACTGATTGGCTCCTAATTTCAACACAGAACAAAACCAAGTTACCTGTGACATCGATATTTATTGCCTCTTCTCTACCCACCCAAACTAGGTTACCGTGGTTTTCTGGGAATCGCTAACTTAGAAATGGAGAAAACATAAATGATAGAGGGGACAGGAAACTCAAAACCTCAGTCACAAACCACAGTGAAAGTCTCTACTTTCTACTGAGAGTAAAAAACAAACAAACAAAAAACCCAGATCTCTTTTTCCTCTCCTCTTTCTTTTCCCTTCCCCCCTCCCCATCTATTGAAAATTATTTCCTAGGAAGGGAGAAAAGGGAGCCAGCAGCCCCTTATGTTTCCTGACTTGGACTAATTCATAGGATCCCATCTTTTCTTTTTGTAGCAACACTATGGCAACATGGTCTCTGCTGTTGGATCTCATTAAATTAAGCCAAACATGCTGTCTTTAAAACCATTATTTTATTTTATTTTTGGCTGCAAGCTTTTCAAAGTAGAATAGGAGATACTTCCATTCCAACAGCAACTGTGAGACCTTGATGATGCAGAATTCTAATCCCTCCCCAGCTCCCCTTGATTCATCTAAGATTAAAGGCCCCTTGTGCCCTGTTTGCTGATTGTAATCACTGGCCCCAGAAGAGAACAGTAGATGTAAGGAAAGAATCAGCAGAAACGACACAAAAGGGACACTCAGTAGAAGCTCCAGATACACATATACTAATGACCCGAAAGGCAGAGATGTGTTGTCTTGGCCAAAATATAGGCTGACCCACAATATAGGCTAAATGTCTAAATTTAAATTTCTCTGGAAAGGAAAAAAATACATAGATATACACTGAAAAATAATACCAATTATAGGCTACATTTAGATTTTATAGGAACTGAATTTTTATGGGGGAAGGGAACCTGGATTTATACTAGTAAAGTATGCCAGGAGGATGCAGAGAAAGGCTCCAGTTACTTTACCTCCTGAACTGTGCAATTCCAATGGATTGAGTGATTGTGAATGCTCCTTACCATATGTGGAAGGCGGATGTTGGCTAGGCTTTGGATGAGTGCCTGGCTGAGGCCAGAAAGCTCCAGGAACAAGGCTTCATTCTGCTCCTCTATGATCTTGTTTTCTTCCTCAATGTTCTTGAGATTTTTCTCCATGGTAGATATCTGTGTCAGTGAGAGGAAACAAAAGGAGGGGAAATCAGCCATCTCCCCTTGTCATCTGTCTTCCCATTCTTCATCCATATGCTTCTCTAGGATGTGAAATATAGTCCTGCACCCTCCGGTCTCACAAGGAAAAGAGAGGGTTTGGTTCAGGCTCACCCAGGTCTCCCTCAGGGGCAATGGAGTGAGTTCAAGGTGTCCCCCTTGGTATGAGCATCAGTAGTCTGATGCCTTAGTTATTCTGTGACCCTAAATGCTAAGGGGGAGGGGGAAAATGTTACCTGGAACAAATACATCGAACTTGTTTTTCTAAGCATCAGTTCAGGGCATCAGGTAACTGGGGAGGTGGTGCAGTGAAAGGAGAGGATAGGAAAATAATGATGGGTCAGCAAAGAAATATTCCATGTTTTGATTGAATTTTTTAAGCAATATTTTTACAGAATTTAGAAAGTTTAGAGTTAGGATTTTAGACTTTTAACTTTCACTAAAACAGGCATCATCATGTCATAGGAGTGAAATTGGGTTTTGGGGGCTTCTGATTTCAGGCCACAGTTTCTGGTGTTCTAGTGTTACAATCTGTATCAATGAAAGGAGGGGCCTCCTAGATGGAATCTCAGATCATAGAAATATTAAAGCAGACTTTTGTCATTTTGTAAACTCTACGGAAAAGATGGGTCAATTTGAAAAACTTGAGCATTCCTCAAAGGTCTTCAAGGGATTGAAATCAAAGAACATTATCCAAATTATTAGCACAATAAACTGGCTTAACTTTAGACTCAGAGAACCTCAGTGTTGGATGATATTTCAGAAGACATCTAGTCTGAACATGAGCCCCTCTATAACACTGCATAAAAGTGGCTGTCTAAAATCTAACTAAAGACTTCTGGTGACTGGAAACTTAGAAATATGTGATTATCAATATAGCACTTTAAAGTTTCCAAAGTACTTCATGTATCTTCTCTCACATGACCTTCCCAACAGTCCTGGGACATAGGTGCTATTATTGCTCCCATTTTACAGATGAAGAAACCGAAATTGAAAGCTTAAGTGAATTTCAAGAGTTGCACAGCTAATAAGTATTTGAGGCAAGATTAAAGCTCAGCCCTTCCTAATTCCAAGTTGAGCACTCTATCCACCATGCTCCTGACCTGTCTCAATTCCTCCCCAGTTCTACCACTCCACTTTTTTTTGCTTTTTTTTTTTTTGGAGGGGGGAAGGCAGAGCAATTGGGGTTAAGTGACTTGCCCAAGGTCACAAGGCTGGTAAGTGTGTCAAGTGTCTGAGGTCGAATTTGAACTCAGGTACTTCGGAAACCAGGGCAGGTGCTCTATTCACTGCGCCACCTAGCTGCCCCTACCACTCCACTTTTAGATAACTAATTATTAGAAAGTGTTTTCCTTAAAGTGAGTCAAAAAACTATTTCTCTGCAAATTCTACCAATTATTCCTATTTCTGCTCTCCAAGGCAAAGCAAAATGAGTTTTAGTAGCCCCTTCTACATGACAGCCATTCAAATCCTTGCAGATAACCATTATTTGTTACCCCACCCTCCCTCAGATCTTCTCTAATTTCAGTTAAATATTCCCAGTTCCTCCAACGAATCCTTTTACAGGATTTTAAAAATTAGACTTCCCTTGAGATTCTCCTCTCCTTCCCTCCTTCTCATCTCACTTTCTATCTTGACAATGTCCTTCCTAAAATGAGGTCTCTGGAATGGAATTCAGTACTTCACATGGGATACAACCAGGGCAGAACACCGTGAGAATGTCACCTCTACCTTTTTGCTATGAACTATTGCAACCTAAGATGGCATTACTTTGGGGGGCTACCATGTCACATTGTTAACTCATGTGGAGCCTGTAATACTCAACACCCCACCCCATGCCCCTAAGTCTTTTTCACATGAATTTTCATTCTAGTCATATCTATCATGCCCTATATTAAAACAGGTATTCTGTATCCTAGCCATGGTGTGGAGATTAGAAACCAGTCATCTAATTTAAGGAATAGAGTTAACACAATTCTAATCCAACATGGGAAGGAGATGAATAGTGTGCAATGGAAAGAAGACTGGAGTCAGAGGAACTGGTTTCAAGCATGGCCTCTGCCACTCACTAGCTGTGTTACTTTGGACAAATCACTGAAACAACTGGGCCCTCATTTTCCTTATACAGAAATTGAAGAGATTGGACTATATGACCTCTAAGGGGACATCTAACTCTAAATCTAGATCCTAAAGTTTTTTAGGATAATCAAAGACTGAGCAGCTTCCAAGATGGGAGTAATTGGATAAAGGAAAAGTCAAAAGTATTGGTGGGATTGCCTTCCATCTAGTGCAGTCGCTCTGCAAATGAGGAAACTGAGTTCTAGAAAGGATAAATGACTTGTGCAGAGTCATACGTCTGTAGGTGTCATTTCCCACCATCAAGAGTGGAAGCAGCTGAAAGCCAAGGGAAGCATCTGCACTGGAGTGTTTGATTATCACCAGCAGAGAGTACCTAAACACTTACCAGAATGGAGTGGGCTGATGTCAAGGGAGGAGTCAGCCCTGGGAAGAGCCCACTGAAAAGATTAAACTTAGTTGATAGATCAGGCATGCCAATGTGCCAACAGAGAAGAAATATAAATGGCTAATTAGCAGTCTTGAAAAGTCTGTTTATGTCTCAATAAGGTTTGGATATTGGTCTTTCAGCTGAATCTACTTGTAGTAATAAGAGCTACTGATTCTAGTCTGGTCATTCACACAGGAACCGGTGCTGTATTTTTTCCAAGTTTATTATCATGACTTTTCCCAAGTAGGACTCAATTGCCAGTTCTGTACTAAATTCATGTTGATACACTGAGTACATCTTTTGCTTTCCCCCTTTTAAAAGAAATTATAGACTAGATCCCCAAACAGAAATATCTCTGAGCAGCCAGGATCAGGGATGGAACTAACAAATGTGAGAGCAAGAAGTTCCTTTTAGCTCCCCAGTGCTTTCTAGGCTGTTAGCCTCAAACTTGGGGGGCTTCTGCTGCTTTAAACCAGGGGATTGTTTCATGGGGTACACAGAAGTGCCTTTCCCAAGATGCCCTACTAGAATTCAAACTATTTGCCCTTTGGGCTCTTTTGTATCACATTCCCTATCCCCAGAGTAGGGTACTATAATAACACAATATGATCTGAGGCCATTACAGTCAGGGAAGATTTCATGGGGTTTCAAAAAAGATTTAAAGATACTGAAAGACTGGGTAGCACTGAGCTGCTGCTGCTGCTGCTACTTATAATTCTCTCTCTGGCTCCTGGACTATATTATTTCCAGAGCTTTTAGGGAAGATGCAGCCTAGGTAAATAAGTAGACTTGGAGGAGTGCCTGGCTCTGGTTGGAGAGCTCCAAGAACAAGGCTTATTTCTGCTTCTCTATAATTGATTAAGACCCTTCATAATGCTAATTAAGGGAAACAATTTTTATACAGACTGTTGAGTAAAGAAGGACCATCTATGAGATTACTTGCAAATACCACAGTGCCGGCATATTCTTTATGCATTGCAACTTATCTTTGGGGGAAGCCTGAAACATTGTTTGAAAAATTCTCCAGGATCACAAACATTTCCAACAGCTCACAAGATGGATTAGCCACACTTAAAGTTATTTACCCTTTCCCCTCCCTGCAAAAGCCTCAGTTGTTTCCACTACCTGCTTTTCATCTTCTTAACGTTCAGAGACCACTCAGACCCTTCTCAGTTCTTGGATTTTTGGCCCTGTTCTCACCACACAGGTTTCCATAAATACCTAGTGAGACAGACATAGCCAGGAGGGTCCCAGGGCAGATCCTACAGGGGACCGTCAGCCCCAAGGTGAGCTGCTTCGAGAAAGTTGTCTTGCAAAGTGGATGATGTTCAGAAATATGTGGTTCAGCAAGAGGTGTTCATTTGTTGTGCCTTCAAGGCACCAGGATGAAATGCTTGGGTTTTAGTAAGGCATTTGGTACACCCTCTTGTGATCACAATACCTTGTGTTGTATTGCTTTGAGGGCAGCATGGCCATTTTGGGGGTGAGGGAGGTCTGGACCTATGATTTAATTGTTACAGGAATTTCCAGATGAGGAATCTCTCTTTATCAATACAAATTGGCACCTTCTCTGGAACTTACAGTCCTAAAGAATTCCTTGAAATACTGAGAGGTTAAATGATTTGCCCAGGGTCACACAGCCAGTATGTGTGAAAGGCAGGGCTTGAACTCAGGTGTTTTTGACTCTAAGCCAAAGTCTCTATCTTTTGTGCCACACAGCCTCTTGTTGACATAGGTGCAAGCAACATGTCAATTTAATCTCTTCCCATCATTTCCCTAGGAAATGGGTCATTGGAAAATCCATCATCCTCTGAGATTGCAACATCCTTGGTACACCTCATCAGTACCCTCTGCCCCTCCGTTTGGAGGGCTGAGCAAAGAACTCTTCCTAAGGCCTCTGTTTAAAGAGGGATCTCAGGTCAGTCATTTCTTCATTTCCCACCTAAATAGACTCTTTTGGACCGTACTTCATCATGCCCCCATGCCAGGTACCTCTGCTTTGTGTGATATCTTCCACCATTAGAAAGAGGAAGATACCAAGGAAAAGCAGAGACTGTCTTTTATTTTTGTATTTGTATTCTAAACACTCATTACAGTGCCTGGCACATAGTAGGTACTTAATAAATGTTTATTGATTGACAAACACTCATCATTTTCTCATTAGGTCTACCCCTTCCCATCCCACTCCAACTGGGTTTGATAACCATTCTACTAGGCCATTTACAACCCAGACTATATTTTCAACAAACTACTCAGCATACTCAAACTTTTCAACTGATTCTTTCCACTTTCTTGGTTTAATAGAGACCTGGTTCTCTCCTTAGGACATGATATATTTTGCAACTCTTTCCAAGGATCCAAGTCTTACTACTTTCCACAATCTCTAGGAACAGGAGGTGTGGGCATATTCCTTGAACCTCATTCAAACCACTGGGCCACTTTCGAACCATTTCTTCACCATTGCTTCTCCATGATATATTCTTTCCTGAGGTCCATGAAGTTTCTATCATCTTCTCCCTATTCGTGTTGCTGTCATCTACCAACTTCCAGATCATTATCTCCACTTTCTTAATGTCTTTAGTTACTGGTTCATTGTTTTCCTCTCTGCTCCAACTCTTGCCAGCATTCTCGGAGACTTCAGTATTCATTTTGACAAACTCTTTGACAATCTGAACCCCACAGTTATTAATTCCACCCACCACCCTTTCCACTCTATTCAACCACACACCTACATAACTGTATCTTAAATTTTACCATCTGTAAGAATTGTACCGCCTCCAAGATTCAGATCTATGAAATCTCATCCTTCAGCCATAATCTCTTATTTTTCCAGGTCTTCCATTTTCACCCACAATAAGGTTTCTCCAGTCATATTTTGGCTTCTGGGTCCTTGATCTCTCCTGCCCTCTCTGTTCCTCTCTTCCACTGCGGATTTACTTGCTTCCTGCCTTGACACTATAGTTTGGCATTTTTATATTTCACCAGCTACTACTTTAGAATGCTTTGATGCCCTGACTTTCTGCTATTTTTAGCCTGCAAGTCCTAATTACTGGGTAACTCCCACTATTCAGCATCTCCATTCTTCCCCATTCTTCCCCCAAAACTCTTGAGAATCTCTGAATTTCTCTAGTCAATGACTTTCCACCAACTCAGTTGGATTTTACCACTATCACAGTCCATTGCATAACCAAGCCCTTGCTGTTGCTACATAAGCCTTATATCCTACTCTGATTGACTTCCTGGCTCATTCACCAAAGCCACTGTTTCAAACCTTTTTTTCCCCTGCATCTATTGCTTCTAAAATCACCCTCAATCCCTATACTTACAGCTTGGTGTAGTGGATAGAATATTGGACTTGGACTTAGGAACTGTTGAATACAAAGTCTACCTTAGACACTTACTACTTCTGTGACCACAGGCAAATCATTTAATCTTTCTCAGTCTGTTTCCTTCTCTGTAAAATGGACATAAGAATGGCACTGATCTCACAAGGTTGTGATGAAGATCAAGTGACCATATATATATACACATATATATATATACATATGTATGTGTGTGTGTGTACGTATGTATATATATGTATGTATATATGTGTATACATGCATATACACGTATCAATGTAAAGCACTTTGCAAACCTGGAAGCACTATATAGATTTTAGCCATTATCAGGAGCCTCTTGCTTCATTGAGAGAATCATGGCCATGCGAAGTGTGCCCTCTCACTTGCCCCTTCTCATCACTCAAAATTTCTCAGGATTACCTCTACGTTAGTGACATTCAACTCTCTTTCAAGCTCCAGACCTTCCTCTTCAGCTGCTTTTAAGACATCACCTGGATATCTTACCAGCTCCTCAAATTGATCAGATTCAAAACAGAGCTTGTTACCTTTCTCCCTAAACCTTCTCATTGTCTGACTCCATTCCTTCTGCTGGTGGCATCACCACTTACTCTGTCTTCTCACTTGTAACCTTGGACATTATCTTTGCCTCTTCCTTCTCTCCTGTCTCTCATGCCCAAGCAGTTGCCTTGTCCAGCCAATTCTATGTCCACAACAACTCTCACATACACCCCCTTCTGCTAATTTCCACTTCCATCACACTAATATAGCTTACTTATAGCTTATGTATCCTATATACATTATATATGTATATATAATATAGAATACTTATAGCTTATTTACTATTACTATACTTACTATTATTTATGGCTTACTTACAGCTGTGGTATGGTGAAAAGAGTGTTAAATTTGGAATTAGATAAACTGGTTTCAGATCCCAGCTCTGTGACTTTCTCCTTGGCGACCTTTGGCAAGACACTTGTATCCCCTTTCTACTTCCCTTTGCTGAATTCCTACCCCTCCTTTAAATGTGCAAACAAATGTTACCCACTTGGAGAAACCTTCTCTGATCCCCCTGATACATAACAAGCAACTCCCCTGCACGGCCACCCCCCAGTACATTTTGTTATGCAACTTTCTAAGGCACTTATCAAGTATATTGTATTAATTTATAGCTAGCTATGTGTCCTATCCTCCTACCTCTGTGAGGGTAGGGAACATGTCTTAGCTAAGTTTATTTTTAATCTCCTACAATGCATAGCACTCTAAGCATTGTAGTAGTTGCTTAATAAATATGTGTTAAAAGAATGAAAAGAGAAACGTAGGCTAGATGATGGAATAGCTAGGTGTGTTCTAGAACTGTTTGAATGTCTGAAACCAAAGTGTCTTGAATGGATTGATGTCAACTTAAAGGGAAATCTCTCACGGAATATCCCAGAGATGTGCCCTAGGTTCTGTTCTGTTCAGCACTTTTGTCAACGAAACGATTTGCTTATCGAATTTTTAGATGACACAGAATTGGAAGAGAGAGCTACCACATTGCCTTGGATGACCAAGAGAGGATCCAAAAAGAATCCAAGAGCTAAATTATTAGTCGAAATCCAGTAAAAGAAGATGTAAAAGGGTCACATATAAAATCCTATACAGGTTCAAAAAATCAGTTTCATAAGTGTCAGACTGAGGAGGTCTAGTTAGACACAATTCATATGAAAAAGGCCTATATTCCCTGAAGCCCCGGAACTATTGAGTGCCTCCTTATATTCGTTCTACTTTGGGTCCCAATCCTGTTCCTGAGCAGATATTTTTATTGTTGTTCAGCTATTTTCGTTGGTGTCCAACTCTTAATGAGCTCATTTGGGGTTTTCTCGGCAAAGATACTGGAGTGGCTTACTATTTTCTTCTCATTTTATGGGTGAAGAACTGAGGTTAACAGGATTAAGTGACTTGCCCAGGGTCACATAGCTAGTAAGGCCCAGCTCCGTATCCACTGTACCACATAACTAGAATCAGTCACGTTGTCTCGTGTGCACCCCTCATACTTATTTTCTTGTTATTGATGGCTCTTCTTTTTGGGCGCTGCCTGAACTATCAGGTCAGGTTAATCTCCTGATCAGGAAGGACTATCCCTGGTGAATCCTATGTGGTAATACTTTGATTCTCACAGCTGCCAGTCCAAAATTCTGTCCAAATTCTGTCCAAAATTAACTTTTATTCTTGGGGGATATATATCTTGCACAAATGTATATAACTATGTTGTTCCCTTGATGGATTATAACTTCCTTGAGGTCAGGGATTGTTTTAATTTTGTCCTTATATTCCCAGGGCCCATGATAGTACCTTGCATATAATAGGCAAATAATAAATGCTTTCTGATTGACTGATTGATTATTTCCATTAGGCTGATGGAGCTATTACGGCCAGGACACCCATTATCTCTTGAATATTACCCTGGAGGGTACTAAGGATGACCTTAGAACAAGCAACGTAATGCAGTCTGAGCAATATCTAAATGGTCTATCACCACAGACTCAGCCTTTATTGGAAAACTGATCTTCTCCCTCACCCCCACCTCAGACCCCTCCCTTGGGGGGAAGTACCAGGACTGGCCATCACCCATGAGATATCTGAGAGAAAGAAATGTAGGCACTACACAGTGCTCCCATGTTTACCTTACTGTCTGAGCAGCACAAAAGGAAAGATGCACAGAGGTATTTCTGCATTAGGGAAATTTCTCTAAATGCCTAGACCAGAAAGGCACACCTTTCCCTAGCACTGAAAATTTGACTATAACTCATTAATCAGTCAATAAACAGGTGTTTTAGTTTCTACTGGGGTATACAACTATTCAGAGAAGACTATTTTATGTAGAATTCATACGAGACAAGCACTCACACAGAAGTCAGAAGTGATACAAGGATACTCTCAAGGTCTCTCTGAAGAACTTTGGAAATGGTTGTGAGACATAGGAGACACTGGCACAGGACTGCCCAGTATGGTGTGTCTGCACCAAAGAGGGTGCTGTGCTCTATGAGCAAAGCAGGACTGAAATAGCTCAAAAGAAGGGAGATGCACAAATAACAAGGCATCTCCACTCCAAATATTCACACCGACTCTTTGTACCTGAGTTGTGCTTGAGCCTTCTGATCGTTTATTGGTCTGATCAGTCACAGTTGGACACATTGCACCTTGACCCTGACAAAGAGATGTTAGGTGACAGGCAGACAATCAAATTCACCTAAAGGCAGTGAGGGAGGTTGCAGTTGGCTTAATTGTCAACTGCCTTCCTCTTCATTCAATATCCGGGCTACCACAATTTCTACAAACTGCCAGAATGATAGCTCATAGCTCATTGGGTCCTCATGTCTTATTGGGGCATCCCTACTTACAGTTTCAAGACCTCTCTGATCTGAGCTCCTGGAATTTGTTGGGTTTAGATGGGGCTAGATGGGATGAGGAGCTCTCAAGCACTGAAAGAGCAGTGGCCCAAACCAAAGATGGGGAGGCTCAGAAAGCTGGACCAACAATACTTACCTGTGACTGCAGTTTCACCATGGCCTCCTCCATCTCTGTGTTGGACTCATTTAGCTCACTGATTTCCTTATTTAGCTGTTTGATTTCTTCATCATTCTCAAGCACTGCAGGAAAAAAATCACATTGCATCATATATTCAGAGCTGGACAGGAACTTTGATAGAGATAATGAGATTCAATCCCATCATTTGAAACATGTCATTTGCTTTTTGCTTTGATGCTAAAATTCACCCCAATTCTGTAAATAGAACATTTAATGAGTGTTCTAACCAGGGCCCTGTGCTTGCCTCCGGGCACACCATGATGAAGACACAGTCTTTCCCCTCAAGGAGCTTACAGCCAAGCAGGCAGAATTGATAAATGAACAGGCTGACAAGTGGGCTTTCCTGAAATGTCTGGATGTTTCCCTGGGAACTGAATTGACTCAGATACACCTTAATTTAGTTCACAACTCCTGCCTTTCAGAAGCTTTCATAGAGTTACATTTAATACAATTATCCTGCATTGAAAGAGAGGGTGGATTAGATGACCTCTAAGGTCACTTCCAACTCTGAAATTCTTTGATTAAGAATCTGGGTGAAGTTCAGAAGGAAGGAGCAGAAACTCCTTTGTGGAGACTGTGTAGGTCTTAGTTAGTTTCCTCTGATTCATGTTCACTGCTGGTCACTAGGGAATAGCTGGAAAATCCAGTGACCATTTTTCTTTTTATAATTTTATTTTTGGTAGTAATCTGCATGTGGTAGAAACAAAAACAATTTTTCAGACAGCTCCAAATTTAGCAAGCTTTTCCCTTTGGCCATGAAGGACCTCTGCAGCCAAGAAGGGGGACTTTTTATGTTTGTAATGAAAAAGTCGGCTTCTACAGCTTTCAGGACCCAAAGATAAATGCTAATAATTGACACAATAAATTATTGGGGCAAAACTGGGGATCCCATATTGAAAAATGAATTCCCTTGTAAGATATGAACTCAAAAGGGTTGGGTCTAATAGCTTACAGGCTTCAGATTAAGTCTCGATTCTGATACATGTTGGCTGTCTGACCCTTGACAAGTCATGTAACCTCTCAGTATCCCAGGCAACTTGATTTTAACTCTAAAACCATGCTGATCTGTATTGGAAAAGAGGGCTTCCTCCCTCTAGTCCCCTATACCAATAAAACAAATCACATGTCTAGCCCAAACCTCTCCACCTCCTCCCTTGCCTTCCCTCTAGCTATGGAACAATAATCAGATCTCTGTCAATTCTATTATTGACCCACCTCAACCACTGGGAAAACTCTATCTCCTGGAAAGCATCCACTTCTTATAGTGAATTTTGTTAGACAGAGTGCATAATTTTGTGGTTTTCATTCAGGTCTACAATTTCAATGTCATATTGGGAACTCCTGGTGAGGAAATGCCTTCTACAAAGGCAGATTTAATCCCTGCTTGGCAAAGTTTAAGTGACTTGCTCAGAGTCACAAAGTCATTGTGTGTCAGAGGTGGAAACTTGAACCCAGATTTTCTTGACTTGGACCTGGCTTTATATCCCTTATGCTATGCTTACTCTCTTCATAATTATTTATTAAACAGACCAAATGCCCTCCTTTCCCAAACACATACATATGACATTAGGCCATGGCCTGAGGCCTTGCCTGTATCTTGTTCTAGGCTCCCCCAAACATCTTCTTACCCTTTGAGTCAGTATAACAAGTAAATTTATAAATAACTAATATAAATAAACAATAGCAGGCAGTAAGATTGCAAAGGGAAACCTAGAAATTGTACAGAAACTATCTGAAAGATTAAAGGGGCATAATTTGCAAACTGTATCATATAGTAACTAAAAAATCACATCTTGTGACTATGTGCTAAATCAGAGGAAGTCAGTTAGGTCTTGCTGTCAGGGACTTTTGGTCTTATGATATTTAAATGTCAGATAAGTTCCAGGCATTTGCAGTAAGACCAGCAGAACACCAAATGTTGCTGTTAACTTTGAGGTGATCTGGATGTTAATGAATTAAACCCAAAGCTGCACAGATAAGAGTTAGTCTGTCCTTTATCAAAACCCTATAAAAATGAGATCCCAAAGTCCTAGCCCCCATAATTCTTCTATCCCCATTTGGGTCCATGCCACTGAGTGCTCCCAACTCTAATCTTTGTGCCTCTTCCCCTCCTCATTCTTATCCACACACTGCCCTCCTTCCTCTATCACTCTATCTCTGTCCCCATGATGTCTGTCTCTGTCCTCCCACCCCCCACTTTGTATCACTTGTCTCTGTACTTTCTGTGCTATTCGCCTCCCCCCAAATCCCATACTTTTTCTATCTTATTAAAGCATGATTGAAATCTTGCTTCCTGCTGCCATTGTGGTCTTTCTCTGCAAGGACCCAAAGAACTGGGCATGCCTTCTCCCTTTTATAATTCTATAAATTAATTAGCAGTTTATGTCCTTACACACTGATGTATACAATGAACAATTAAATTTTAGAACAGCTATGCCATAAAGATCTTTACCGTCACTGGTCTTGAATTTTGTGCCGAGAATTTCATCCCCTGAGAGTTTTCCCTTCTTTCCCGCAAAAGTTGCTCTGGGACAGCCTGATAAACTAGGAATAAATCAACACAAAGTTGTTACCATGAATATGTCTCAATTATCTTGAGCCCAACTCCAGGCAGACAGCCCTAAGAATACCACCCCCAAACCAGTGAGATAATCCTTAAGGCTTGATCTTGATCCCATGGAAAGAACCCTGAGAACTTCACTCCAATCCCATTGAGGCAGCCATAAGAATATCATTGTCATCACCCTAGTGGAACACCAAGTATTCATAAACTGCTTTATAGTCTGGGAAGTGTTTTTATATTATTATTAATCCATTCCATTATTATATTACATATTACCTCATTTGGCCCTTATAACAATTCTGTGAGGTAGGTACTGTGATTACCACCATTTTATAGAGAAGACACTGAAGTTCAGAGAGGTTAAGCTGTTTGCCCAAGGTCATGTGGGTAACAAATGTCTGAGGTGAGAATCTAAGCCATGTTTTCCTAACTCCAAGTCTTGTCTTCTATCCATTATGCCAGGCTTCCTGTCATGATCTCACATAGTGTCCTGAGAACCTAAACTCAACTTAAGGAGATGACCCTAAGATTCCGATTTTAATATCAACGTGTATACCCTGAAGGCTTTACCTCTAGTCACAGTGTGAATACTTGAAAGCCTGGTGCCCAATGCCAGGGACACTGCCTACAAAGCCAGGATGGACAGCTAACACAATGGATAAAAGAGTCAAGATCCAAACGGATTTTGAAAGGTTAGAGCATTGGGCCAGATCCAGTAAAGTAGAACTCAATAGGCATAAAAGTAAAGTCTTGTACTTGCATACACAAAATCAAGTCCACAAACATATGATGGGGGAGGCAAGGATAGACAGCCGTTGTTCTGAAAAAGATCTGAAGGTTTAAGTGGACTGCAAGCTCAATATTAGCCATCAGAGTGAAGAGGCAGGTAAAAAAAAAAAACTAATGCAATCTTGGGCTGCTTGTTAATCACCTAAGAAATATTTATTAAGTGCTCATTATGTGCCAGTCACTTTCACTAAGTGCTAGAAATATAATGGAAAAGCAAATAGAGCTTCTATTTAAGATTATATGTAATTATTTTTCTAATTTTTCTAATTCTTTTATTTGGGCTAAATGCCTCTAGTTCCTTCAACAGATCTGTCAGTGGCTCACCCTCATCTGGACGTGTTCCAGTTTATCAGCATCCGTCCTAAAATGTGATGTTTATATTTAAGATTACATGTAAATTATTGTTCAATTATTACTATACGTAAGTCATAACACACACGATAAAAACAGAAAAGATGGAAGAAGAGGGGAATTGCTTGTAGGAATAAAAAGTTGAGAGCCATTTGTACTCTGCCCTGATCAGACCACATCTGGAGTTCTTGGAATGACAGGAACATGGCTAAGCTGGGAGGATCTAGAAGGGAACGATCAGGAAGGTGAAGGACCTTGACCATGTCATGTAAGTACTAGATGAGGGAATTGAGGATGTTTAGCCTAGAGAAGAGAAGATTCAGAGAGGAAATGGCAGATGTATTCAGATATCTGAAGGGATGTCACGTGGAAGATGTGTTACATTTGTTCTATTTGTCCCCAAAGGAGAGAACTAGGAACAAGGAGGAGAAATTAGAAAAAAACAAATGTAGGTTTAGTGTCAAGAAAAATTTCCTAAAAATGAGCACTGTCCCAAAGTGGAATAGTCTGCCTTGGTTCACAGTGGATTTCTCTTTATGAGAGACCTTCTACTAGGGACTAAATGACCACTGTCAGTTGTGCTGTGAGGATTCCTTTCTGGTATAGGAACACTATCACTGTGTTGTAATCAACTCTCAGATCACCTTGATAATTTTACCTTGGAAGAGCAGAAGCAGTGCCCTGCAGGGGGGGAAAAAGCACTGGATTTAGAGAGAGGGCAATGAGACACACATACCCACACCTGTACACATGCACATGTATGTGTATACATATATATATATATATATGTAAAGACATACAGACATATATATGTATAGTGTATGGCTATTGGGGGTTATTTCTTTTGATTGATTATACATACTTGTTACAAGAAATTTGTGCTTTTTTAATATGGTAGAAGATGGAAGGAAGAGAAAATAGATTTGTTTTTTTTTTTTAAAAATAGAGAGGTGGGGGTGTATAGATGTGAAATGTTGCAGTCATGTTTAGATGAGGTCATTGCATAATTAGTTTTACTTTGTTACAAGCTACCTCTCATGAGGTGGGAGTAAAAAACAAAACACATCAATAAAATTCAAAGTTTAATAGCTTCAAAAAAAGAATCAAATCCCACCCCTGTTACTTACTACCTATATAACTCTGGGCAGGTTACTTAGCATTTCTGTATCTGTCTGCCCAGAGCAGTATGCAAAGGAGAATCCTGGTTCTGGGGGATGTGTAACAATAACTGAGTAGGGTCCTTTGGTCTGAGATGGCAGGTGCTACTTTTACCCCATTTTACAGTTGAGGAAACTGAGGCAGCTAGAAGTTAAGTGACTTGCCCAAGGTCACACAGCTAGCAAGGATCTGTGGCTGAATTTGAACTCAGGTCTTCTTTAGACTTTAGACCCGGTGCTCTATCTACCAAATTAATAGGTTCTTTTTATAAGTATAAGTAATAAGTGTAGGTTAGGGGAGACAGTGCTAGACAACAGTTCATGTCAAAAAATAATCTGGTGATCAGGCTAAAATCTCAGTATGAATAAACAGTGTGAAATAGTCACAAAAAAACCCAGCCAAATCTTTTGGTGATGTTAGGCATTGAGATAAGAAAGAGGAAAATCCCCTTGTTTGGGTTAGTGCAAATAGGGAATGTTGTGTTTAGTTCTAGGCAACACATTTTAGGAAGAATGTTGATAAACTGGAACATGTCCAGATGAGGGTGAGCAGAAGACTGAAGACTGAGCTAATGACAGATGTGTTGAAGGAACTCGAGGTGTTTTGCCCAAATAAAAGGATTAAAGGACATAACGGTCTTAAAGAATTTGAAGGGCTCACATGGGAAAGAAGGATTTGATTCATTCTGCGGGGTTACATAGGGCAGAATTAGGAACAGAGGCTAAAAGTTACAAAGGGATAGATTTCAGCTTAAATTTTAGAAATGCTTTCTAAAAATTATCCCAAAGTGGAATGGGTTTCCACTAGGCAGGGCTTCATAACCTGGGCTCCATGAGCTTGTTCTTCCAATATTTCCGTAATAGTGTTTCAATAGAATTGGCTCCCTTCATAATCCTATGTATTTTATCTTAGACATTTAAAAATATTATTCTGAGAGAGGATCCATAGGCTTCACCAGACTCCCAAAGAGGTTTGTGACACCAAAAATGTTTAGACTCCTGCTTTCGAGGTAGTATGTTTGCTGAGACTGGATGACCTCTAGCTAAAATGTTGTAGTGAATTTCTATTGATGTATTAGTTGGACTAGATTGGTAGTGTCAAGTTCAAATAGAAACTGACGGTGCCTAAGGATACCTGACATGTTGACTTAGAGCCACATATTCATATTTTCTATGTTCTATTGTATCTTTATTTATTTATTTGCATTTTAATCTGGTCTGGGTAACACTTGGGAGTATTGTGGCTGCGGCTGCATGCCTAGTGTTGGACACCTCTGCTACGCTCCTTCCAACCAAAAGATTCTCTGTTGTCATGAGCCAACAACACAAGTGACTTTTTTTTTAAAAAAAAGCAATATTGGGATCAGAAGAAAGTTCAAGGAAGAGAGAGAAATGCTCCTTGAGGTACATAGGAAGATGATGAGGAATGTTTGTTTCTATTTCATCTACCGAGAAGGATAATCTTCATACTTGGAAGGAGAGAACAACAATCGTTAACAGGGAATTGAAATTCAAGCCCAGAGAGCACTGACTGCCTTTAATTAGTTCAAGTTAAAAGGTCTAGGTGGATGGACTACCTCCTAGGGTAGTGAAAGGATTTTTGGATATGATTTCTAAGCATTAACTTAGAAACTGAGGATCTCTGAGACACTATGGAAAATGGGAGACGTGTTGTAGACTTGGGGATAGGCAAATGTCCCAATTATCAAAGTAGAGAAGGGATGAGGAAGGAATAGAGATGTATTCAAAATTTCACTTTGTTCTATAAGCTTTAGCTTTCTCTATTCTGCTTTTTTCTTCCTGGAGCTCTGGGACTTTCTAGATCATGTTGTTCTATGTTTTTGGCAGAGGTTAGATGATTCCTCCTCAGGGAAATTATAGGAAAGACTCTTGCTAAAGTTAGAAGAATTGACCTCTGTGCTTCCTTCCAACACCATGGATCTCTCATCCCAGCGATACTGCCCTGAGGGCCTTGCTGATCCTAGGGAGAACGTCCTGAGAGCTCTATTCCAGTGAGAACTCTCTGAGAATTGGAGCCAGACTCCAGTGTGACAAGAACTGGAATTTGCCTCCCATGAGTTTGTCCTATGGGTTTGATCCCAGTCCCTGAGGGATTGCCCTGGGAGTCTAATCCCTGGTCCAGTGGGAATGTCCTCAGACATCGAGTTTGATCCCATGGAGACCACAGTAAGAGACTGCACATTATTTGACTCAGAATCTGGCCTACTCCCTTGGTGACAGTTAATAGGTACGTAATATTTCGATTTAAAAACCACCGCAAAGGGTTTTGTAGGTTTTTTGTTTTTTTGGAGGGCAATTGGGGTTAAGTGACTAGCCCAAGGTCACATGGCTAGTAAGTGATAAGTGTCTGAGGCCGGATTCAAACTCAGGTCCTCCTGACTCCAGGGCTGGTGCTTTATTCACTGTGTCACCTAGCCACCCCCATTTTTTTTTTGCAAAGGGATTTGTAGTAAGGGAAAACTAACTCAGAGATAGGTTTCTAAGAATAACTGTATCTTATTAATTAAAAGGTCCCAAAGTTTTTATATTTATGTGAGTTTCTGTCAACAATTTAGTTCATATATAGAATCGTTTCCTTCTACAAAAACTAAGCGCCATTACCAACAGTAAATCACGGCACAGCATGAAATCTCTGAGCTGAGCAGGTTGCGGTAACAAATATGAATATGCCCATTTTACAAAGAGAAAAATAAGTAATAATTGAAGTCAGACCCAGAATTCCTTTTTACATCATTTGATACTCAGTTTCTTCTAAAGCTTAAGCTGGTCACAGAAAGGCAAATCTGAAAATATGAAAAGGTTAACTTGAACTTTTTTGAGGAATTCCTTTGCCTTTGTTCTCTGTCCTGATGTGCAAGAGCTGTGTGCTAATGGAGTCTGGGCATTCAGGTAGGAAGGCATCTTAGCACATATACTCTTGGGAAATATTGGAAAACAGTAAGTCCTCAGGACTCCTTCTCTAGGAAGTGACCTAAAGTGAGACTAAGCACTGCAGAGAAAAATCATGTTTTCTGAGTAAAGAGGGAAATTATTGCCCTATGGGTATCCCCCCCCCCTTCCTTCATCAAATCCAACATTTTCCATTAGAATTTGAAAATCCAGTAAAGTGTATACTTCTAAATCAGGATGATTTATGTCCATGAGCAGATGCCAGGTAAAGAAAAATTCCTTTCCCTCGCAAAACCCATTGTAATTTTCTATAACTTCCTCTAGGCCACTTATGGCTATTTGCTCTCGAATTGTCATCAATTGTGGAATAAGGAAGGAGTTCTACCCTTGAGAAACCGATGTTTATTTCTGCAGTGAAGAAGAAAAGATCTGTGACTCTCATGGTATTCTTCCAGCTGTTTCTACATCAATGTGAGTAGATGCATGTCTAGACAGATAGATGAGCTGAGGTTAAACCCTGGGTTGGATGCTCCTGTTTCCTTCTGCCCCCTTTCCCCCTCCCTGCAGATGATGAAACCTTCCTCCTTGATAGAGTCAATGGTGACCAACAAGGTGTGTTCTGATTGTGGGTGAGTCATTACCTTCTGTGTGTGAGGAAGCTCCCATTGGCATGACCTGAGCCATCACAGCCAGGAGTGGGACAGGTGGGCCCCTCATTCTTTAGTGATTTCCAGGAAAATGATGAGCCATTAAGTGATCCTTCCTTCTGCCTCCGGGCTGCCAGTGGACACCCAGATGCACTGCGATGGGAGGCATACTTGCCACTGATATGTCCAAGTCCAACACAACCTGGAACAGGACACCTACGTCCCCCAAAATAGAAAAAAAGGGTTAAAAATTAAAAGAAAAGGAAGCAGGTAAGATGGGAGATAACTCCAACTGTTAAGGAGAAAAAAAACTCGATTTTACCTGGCAATAAGACAAATGAGGAATAAATATGAGTGGGCATAGCAACATAGCCATTTCTGTCTCTAAAACAGGATTCTTCTCACCTAGCATCGTGGATCCAGAGCTGGAAGGGACCACAGAGGCTACTGAATCTACCTTCCCCTTTTTTTGTAGATGGAGAAACCGTGGCACAAGGAAGGCAAATAAAAATAAAACCACTAAATGTCAGACCTGGAATCTGGTGGAATTTGAGCCCAGGTTCTCTTGACTTTAAGTTTAGCCCCCAAATCTCGGCCACAGAGATCTTAAGGTACTTGAGTCTTGAGAGATTGTGCCTGGCAGAAACCAGAGGCTCCATGTGAAAAACACTGATCAGGCACTGCCCTTGCAACCAGGAATATCTGAATTCAAACGCCACATCAGAAAATCACTAGCTGTGTGACCCTGAGGAGTCACTTAAATGCTCTATGCCTCAGTTTCCTAATCTAAAAATGAGAGGCTTGGCCTTGACGCCTTTTAGACCCCTTTCAGCACTAAATCTATCATCCTGTGAACACTGCCCCCTCCCTTTGGATGGCCTCCTGTCCCTGTCCCTGCTCACTGTTTCTTTGAATAGTGTACAACCACTATCTAAGGGGAGCAGCTGGCAGGCTCCTTTCATTTTTTCAAATCCTATCCTTTATAAAACATCTAGGACCTTTACACCAAATACAGACATTCTGGAGGGCATGGGGACTGCAAATGTCCCTTCCTGAAGGTAGCAACTGGGCCAAAAATTGGACAAAATGGGTATAATCCTGGACTTGGGATCAAGAAGAACAGAGTTCAAATCCTGCCTCAGACACTGGCTAGCTGTGTAACTCTGGGCAAGTCACTTAATCTCTTTCAACCTTAGTTTAAATAATAAGAGCCCCTACATTATAGGGTATTGTGAGGATCAGGTGAAACAATATATATTTTTTTAATTTTTTAAAATAAATGTTAGCTGTTATTATTGCTGTTGCTTTTCCAAGACACTCTGAGTCTATTTACTAACCTTTAGCTTGGATTTGACTCCCAGACACTCAGGGAGCCATGTGCTATTGTCCGTACCACAGATCTTTCCAGTTCTCAGGAGAGTTGCTAATAAAACCCAGTTGCTGCCTATTGTCCATCTGTTGTTGGTAGTGGATGGACCCAGTACCTTCAAAGCCCTGAACAGCTGTATTCAAAACACTGAGACTAGAAGTCCTGTCCTCGGTAGATAAAGAAAGTTGGGACGGGTTATGGCTTTGACAGCCTTCCCCTGGAACAACGGGCTCTGTGATTAGAAATAGAAGAGCTCCGAAGATAGACAGTGAAATCAGAGGCAGGACAATGGGATCAGCGGGAGCTGCAAAACTGCTGTGTACTACAAGGCGGAACCTCTCCTGCCAAGTAATCCCAGTGCTTCAGGGAAAGAACTGTGTGAAGGAACCGAGGCTGCATAGCATGGAACAAACGTTCTTGTTATAGACTGTCAGAAAATGAAGGACCATTCTAGTTAATATCAGCTCTATCTATCACACCAAAACTAGTATTAGAATAGAATAGTCTAGGTGTGTGTGTGTGTATGTGCGCGTGTGTGTGCGCGCACGCGTGTGTGTGTGTGTGTGTGTTCAGATTCTATTTCTTGTATTAAAGTACCCACTTTACAGAAAAGCGTAAATGCAGATTTTTAAAATAGACTATACAAGGGGCACTCTTGAGAAGTAATATTCAAATATCTCATAGGTAACCCACCCATTTGTTGTTGTTCAGATGTTCAGTTGTGTTTGACTCTTCATGGTTCTATAGGGGGTTTTCTTGGAGAAGAAAATTTCCTTTTCCAGTGGATTAAGGCAAACAGAGGTTAAGTGACTTGCATGTCCCAGTGGATTTGAACTCAGGTTTTCCTGACTCTTGGCCCAGTGCTCTATCCACTGAGCTATCTCCAGAGGTGCTTTGCAAAAAGCTCTGGGAAGAGCTTAAGGTTCCTGGCATCTGGAGACTTTTATTCAGCAGATGCTGGTCAGCATTCTCTGTGTCTCTGATTTAGAAGCCCAAAAGTTTAGATGGTATTTGAAATGACAGTATAATTTGAAAAATAGGCTGATAAACCTCAGAAAGTTGACATTAGGTAAAAGGTACACAGACATGAGATTTGTAAACACCAGGAAAATGATCCTCCCCTTCATCAGTCTCTTTGAATGACAGCATAGTGTAGTGTCAAGAGAGATGGATTAGGAATGATAGGATCTGGATTCAAAACTCAACTGTGCTATTTACTACCTGTGTGACCTTAGTCAAGTCACTGAAATTCTCTGGGCCTTGGTTTCCTCGATTGTAAAAGGACTAGATGACCCTAAGCTCCTATCTCTAAATCTAAAACCCTACAGTGTTTAAGGTCACCCCTAGCTTAAAAGTCCACGATTTTGCTGGGCTGGTAGCACCTGTCTGTATTCCCTGCTACTGGGGAAGCCCAAGGTGATGGATCACTTGAACTCTGAGATGAAGTAGGGCAAAAGTTGTTCAGGTGTCCTGATCAGACAAGTCAGGCTCTAATATGGGATCCTCAGCCCTAGCGGAGAGCCACTGAGCTCCCTAAGGAGAGGTGAACAACGCAGATGAAGGCTTCTGGACCAATAAGCATTGGGATTGGTCTGTGAGTGGTTGCCGCACTTGGAGCTAGTAGGGAGACCTAGTCTCAAGAAAAAAGAAAAAGAAAAAAGAAAAAAGAAGTCTCTGTCTTTGGAGTAATGAATCTGTGAAACCTGAGAATCTCTCCTCAGGCTGGTGACAATAACTGACTCTCAGTGACTGATACTGATGCTTAATATCTGTGTAACCTTTTAAGCGAGTTATTTAACATAATAAATAACCAATAGCTAAACAATAAATAAAAGTAAACAAGTTATTTAACTTTGATATACCTCAGTTTCCTCACCTGTAAAATGACATTGTTGGATTCAGTGTCTTCTAAGGCTCCTTTCAGATCTAAGTCCTATGATCTTACAGACTCCTCTGGGGCTCAGAGACTATGACTATTATGATGAGGATGATACAAAGCCAGAGTATGACTATCGCACATCCCCTATGGTAAAATAATGTGTGGGGGAGACTGCTTACATGGTTGCTTAAGTTTCACTTTCTCCGTGAAGCCTTCTCTGATTCTCTAGTCCAAGCTGATGCCTCTTTCCTGAACTTACACTTACAGCTGGTACGTACAGGTTAGTCTTTCATTGCTCCCTCTTTCCTATCTGTGATTTTTGTCTTCCCAACTATATTGCACATTCCTTGAAGATGAAGACTATGCCTGTATCTCTTTTGGTATCTGGAGACATGCAGTTTGTGTCCAATAAAGACTTGCTTCATGGATTGGATGATGTGGACAGTGATTAGCGAGGGGTGTGTGTGTGTGTCTGTGTGTGTGTGTGTGTGTGTGTGTGTGTGTGTGTGTGTGTGTGTGTGTGTGTGTGTGTGTGTAGGGGGTTATGGAGAGTAAGCGTAGTCTAATTTTCAGTGTGAGTGGTAAAGAGCCCCAAAGAGAGATAGGAGGACAGGAACCCTGCTCAAGCCCATTGTGGGGAAGTTAAACCAAAAAAAGTATAGTGAAGGTTTGGTAAGCTCAAACACAGAAAGTATGGGTGGAAGAATAGAGTGCTGCCTCCAATTTCTGCAAGAGAAGATGAGGTAGCTGTATTCCAGATATGGCTGTGGAGTCTATCTACCCACGGCCAGGGTCCAGTGTCCAGTATTCAAGGTACAAGCTTGCTTTATCAGCAGCTCACAGGTTCACTGTCACTCTGAGCTCCCTGTAACTGGGCACTTCTAGCATAAACAGTATGCCTGGTTTTTTATTACATACTCAGGATATATGGGGAGGGGGTAGGCATTCTCCTTCCCATTTTACAGGTAAGAAAACTGAGGTCCATAGGACTATAGAATCTAGACCTTGGAGATTCTTCCATACAACCCCTGAATTTTGCAGATGAGGAAACAGAGGCCTGAAAGGATAAAATAATTTGACCGAGGCCACGTTGACAGCACAGAGCTTTAGAGATTTGAAGCCTGGTGTTCTGACCACAAATGCAGTGATATTTGTATTGCCCCACACTAAATTACATGAAAGAGCACTATTCCGAGAGTCAGGAGTCTTGTCACCTTCTGCCACCTTGTTACGTGACTTTGGATGTAAGAGCATTGCACGTAAGAGCAACTTGTGGATGGCCACTGGCCACTGACATAATCAGCCTGCCTCTTGAGCTCCTCCCTGTGTTGGGCTTCCTTGTTGCATTTGCCTTCTCAGTTTGGCTCCTGATTTGCTGCTGTCCAGATTGCCTCTGATCATATGTACTGGGACCTGGCCTCCTGACACCTGCCAAGATTGCCTCCCCCACACCTGCATATCTTTGGTCTTGGTTTTTTGGTTTCTGTCCCTGGAAGCATGCTCCTTGTCAGACTTAGAACATGATACTCTCCACCTGTGCTCCCCACAGCCCAGAATTTTCAGCATAATATTGTCTCTTAAAATATACTGTCTTCTCTTGGCTGGCCAATGCCCTCCAAACTGTCCCCCACCAATTTTCCATATTTTGCAAGCCCCCAAAGATTACAACTCACATAACCCTCACACACAGAACAGCCTCCTTATGGAGGATTCACAAGTGTTCCCTAAAGTATCATTGTCAGGGAACATGAGCTTCCCTTCCAGTTCTCCTGAGCGAGACCATCAGCTACTGACCTTCACTAGAAGAGAATCAGGGAGAGGACAAATGACTTTGGTGGTGGTTGGAGCATATTCTCCTTAGTGAGCTGGTTCTAGCCAGAGATATTTTCTGTACATGCTAGCTGAGTTCCCAGTCCAGATTAAATGAGGACTATGACTCAACCCCTCTTTCTCTCCCTAGAATACTCTACATTCTCAGGCAAAATGGCCCTAGTTATAGCCTATTTATTGGAAAAGGTCCTTAAGTAGGTAACACAATGAAGAAGGGAAGAGAGGCCCTTATTCTCCACTCAGGAGAATATTTTCTATTTTAATTCCTCCTCTCTAGACCTCGGTTTTCTCATCTATCTAATGGGGCCAACAATCACAGCCTTGCCTCCTTCACAAATATAATAATAAGCATAATCATAATCATAACATTAAAAATAGTAGTTGATGTCTTTATAGTCACAAAGCATTTTAATATCCATTATCTCATTTAACCACCAATATAATACTGTGAGACAGATAGTTAAAGTATCTCATCTTTCTATTCTTTATGAGCCTCTCACTTCTGTAACTTAAAAAAATTAAACCAGTAGATAATTTTTTTTGAAAGATGTCTTTCCAGCTACATAGAAATAAACTCTAAGGACAGAAACGTGAAAATGCTCCCAGGGCCTTATCTAGAGTTCAGTGTGATGCAATTAGCTTGATTCTGCCTGAGGAGAAGCCAGCTGCATAGTGGGACCAACGCTTCTTCAAATGGGATTTTCTCTTTGGTGGTTAACATCTTTTAAAATGAAAATCCCATGAAGAGTAAAAATAACCCTGGTTTTGAAATCAAAGGATCTGCGTATAAATGCTCATAAACATGTCATGTTTAGATAAGTCATGTCACTCCCTGGATCTCCATTTCCTCATCTGTGAAATAAGGTTAGAATACATGGCATTTGAGGTCCCTTCCAACTTTTAGTCTGTGATTACACGATCTGAAGGCTTGTTATATAGAAGAATAATTCTGCTTTGCCCAGAGGTAAGAATTAGGACCAGTGGGAAGGAGTTGTAAGGGGGTATGAACATATACTTTAGCTCAGTATAGGGAAGAACTTTCTAATACTCAGTTGTCCAAAAGCGGATTGAGCTGCCAAGTGAGAGCAAGTAGTGACTTCTCTGGCAATGGAGGTTTCCCTGTTCCCTAGATTCCCTTGAACCTATACATGCTGACCTAGCTTCCCAATTCCTGCTACAACAGCCTCCCTCACGGCTGAATTTCCTTGGTATTTCTTCTTGCCTGACACTTTCTGGATCATTCTTATCAGATTCAAGATAAGATTCCTAGAATGAATTCTGCTTCTTGAAAGCTCCCATCCTGGACGCATCAGTCAATACCCTCTAAGCCACCCCATGGTATCCCAGCTATGGCTCCACACTACCTCTTCTCCTCCCTACCCCCATCTACCCAAGTTTGCCGCAGCTACTTTGCAACAGATGGTCCTCATTTAATGAATATGCAAATCCACTCTTGGACCCCCAGGAACCCCGATGATTAGACAGACTGGCTGCTCCATGTTCTCACTAAACCCCAATGGTCTCGATCTGAGGACAGAACACAGGCCTGGGCCACATAGTACAACTGGGTCTGGTGCCAGGGCTCAAGACAGAAAAGGGTCCTTGTCTTGGAAAAAAATGGATTCATCTGTGATTGGAACAAAAGTACAAAATAAATGAACTATCACTTTGTGACGAAGCCATTTGATTGGATTTAAAATGCTTTTACTTGTGTCCTTAATGAAACTCTTTGCTCCTTCTCAAATCATGAAAAGAAATTACTGATATTTTAAACTGCATTTAGACTCAGTTTTCCAATTGTGTATAATATTGTTTTCCTCAAAGATCAAAATGTTGGAATCTTCAGAGCTATCAGGTAAATTGTTCAATTAAAAGATATGCAGTATATACTACTGAGTCCATTACACCTTTATGGTTCATTATGTAAATCTATGTTTACATATTGCTGTTGATTACAGTTTGGAGTAACCTATTCTGAGTATTGGTTATGCTATGGATTCATCAACACCAGACAGTAATGGCCTATGCACAGGACCACTTGTCAGACCCCATAATCTCAGGCGTCTGAGGGGAAAGGATTAGTTATGCCAGTAGATGAGATCTCTAATCTTATATGATGAATGACAACTTTGCTGCCATCAGGAGGAGGCATGATACAGTGGAAAGAATGCATTGAACCGGAAGACCAGAGAGGTTCAAATCCTTCCTTTGATGCTTAGTACCTGTATGACCTTGGGCAAGTAACTTAGACTTTGTGGGCCTCAGTTCTTCCTTAACTGCAAGATGAAGGAGCTGGAGTAGATGGCCCACGAAGCCCTTTCTTCTCTAGATCCATGACTCTACAATACTCAGCAGAAAAAATGTTGTCAAAGAATTATTGACTTCCTAGACAGCCTTAGCAGAGGATATGACCAGTGGTGGTCAGCAATCCTGGGGGCAAGGGCCTGACTTAGGACTCTGCAGCCTAAGGTATCCACAAAAGTTTATGGCTGGTTGTAAAGTTGGGAGAAAAGGGATTTGCATCAAATGCTGACACAACTTAATTTCACCACGGTGGGGGAGTGACACCATAAAAAAAGGAAACTCTTTCCCTTCCCCACCCCCTCCAAAATCACCAGCTAAAGGCATGCTAACTAAATTCAGCTGTTCAACAAAACCTGGTGCATCTATTAAAGTTTCTGCTGTGGTCTGCATTTGTTTAAAGATGCTAGTCAATTATAAATACCGTTAAAAGTTTATGGCTCCAGGGAGGAGACCCTATAAAGCAGAGGTACTAAATGGAAGCCACTCTCCCTAGCCTTGGCATGGAAGCAATTAGGAACTTCATTATCTGTCCCTAGAAAATGCCTGCTGAACTGTTTCTGAAAGTCACAGTCTCCCCTTCACTGCAGACATTTTATTTTATTTCATTTTTTGAACAAGAAAAAAAAAAGCCAAGTTGACAGCATCATCGAAACAGGGCAGTTGCTTTTCCAAGTTAATGTGAAAAATGCTGATCTTGATTTTAATCATTTGCAAATGCAGCACAATTCACTTGTAACATCCCTGCCATCAGGGTCCTTGCTAAATTCATAACAGCATTGCTTTTATATGATCACAAACAAATGATCAAATCCTCAGGAGGGGGGAAAAAAAAGCCCAACAAATTTTTAAAACTCCACCCTACCCCAGCATTTAGTCAGCAGCCTTTATGGTACACACCATTACATATTTTACACTGTTAATTTAACTTTCATTACAGTTTTATTGTAAAGTATAAACTACAGCCTTATTGTGCAAAACAGCTGGCTTAGCCTATTTCTCCCCCTACTGAAGTGTTAGTGATGGCTGGTCCATTAAGCTGCCTACCATCCTTCCTGCCTCCCTTGTATGCCCGGGTGAGCTCGAGGTCGAGGCGATCCATTCAATCACAGCTGTAGTAAATTACTTGAAGGATGAACAACAGAACAACAGGGACTAAATTGCTTTCTCCTCAGTGACGACAAGAGCAACTCGGACCTGTTCCAAGCAGCTCTTAGTCCCAGACGGAGTAAGGGAATTGCTGCTAAGCGGCTTTAATGTGAACCTGCTGGGGCCCTTCCCAGAGCTGACCTTGTTAGAGAAGACAAAATGCCATATTCCCAAAGACTTGGGTGACTTGGCAGCATCAGAACCACTTGTTCTTATTGCTAATTTGCCCCCTTGTTGTTGGGAACGAGCTCCCTGTGTCCTGATCATCCTGCCCTCCATTCATAATTGGGCAGACTGGTTCCCCCTGGAGCCCTAACATTTTCTGTCCGGTACTTCACCTTTGGGTTCCTTTGTTCGTTCCCTTTTCTATCGAACCTGAAGACTGAGTCATTTCAGAGAGTGCAGTTTCCTGGGCCACAAGGGAATGGAGGCAGACGCTCTTTACATATGTATGCAAATATGTATGTGTGTGTATATACACGTATAGGTATGTATGTATTTAGTAACTGTTTTATATGTCTATATACATATTCTGATAACTGTAGTTCCATAGATATGTTTCTTTGATAGTCTTATGTATTTTATTCTATGCATTTAAAAGTATTATTCTTAGAAGTGGTCCATAGGCTTCTCAGACTGCCAGTGGAAACTTTGACCAAAAAAAGCATAAGAACCTTTACTACAGGATATGGGAGGGAAGGTAGCTTGGTACAGTGGACAAAGCATCAACTTTTAAGTCAGAGGACCTTAGATCCAGAGGTAGAAGGGACATTAGAGGCCATCTAGTGCAACCCCCCTACTTTTTTAGTTTTATTTTTTACCAATAAGGAACTTGAGGACTCAGGTGGTCGGACAACTTGTTTAAGGTCACACATACAGGCAGCATCATAGGCAGGATTTGAACCCAGGTCCTCTGACTCCACAGCCAGAGCTCCTTCCATTAGACCAGTGGTTCTCAACCTTCCTAAATGCCACCACCCTTTAATACTCGTATGTGGGCATATCTGCATGTGGGCACGCCCACCTGGAGATGGATAGAGGAGCCGTGTCTCAGTTCCTAAGACCATTGGAAATATGTGTTTTCCGATGGTCTTAGGCGACCCCTGTAACCCCTGTGAAAGGGTCGTTCAACCCCCAAAGGGGTCGCGACCCACAGGTTGAGAACTGCTGCATTAGACCCTTCTTGGGTTCAGAGCTTAGCTCCAACATTTACTTACTATATGTGAGAATTTGGGCACGTCACTCAATCTCTCTGAGGCTCAGGTTTCTTATGAATAAAATGGATGGAGTGGAAGATATGGGTAGCATTGGGTTGGAGTTCTTAATCCAAGATCTATGAACTTGTTTTTTTAAAAAATATTTTGATAACTGCATTCCAATATAAACATTTTCCTTTATTGTTTTACATTTTAAAAGATTATTTTGAGAAGGGTTTGAGAATAGGTTTCATCAGACTATCACAGAGGTCCCTGACATAGACAAGGGTAAGAACTCCTGGACTAGACGTGAACTTTGAGGTCTCTTCCAGCTATAAATTTATGAGATATGGAAGACTGGATGGTCAAGCTGTACCTGCCAGATTCTAAATCTTAGTTAATGGCTCTCATTTATTCATCTGGAAGCTGATTCTGGGAGTGTTGTGATCAGGCTTTTCTGAGCCACTAGAATTGAATGGGGACATTACAACAAACTTTAGTTTATTGCCAGAATTTATTACCTCCATATGAGGTGCCCAATTTGGGACACAATTACTGTACAGAGTGCCCTCAGACAGAGCTATTCAATTATAAGAGAGTAGCTCTACACTCCAGAGCTCACAGTACTACCTACCTCCATTGTAATAAACATGGCATAGTTGACATACAAATCAGTAGCAGCATTCTACCTACTCCTTGTGTTCAGCTTTACCCCTCAATCCTTGCTTCCAGGTGAAAGGAGAACCTGAGGGCCCAATTTCTCTCTCTCTCTCTCTCTCTCTCTCTCTCTCTCTCTCTCTCTTTCTTTCCTTCTCCCTTTCCCTCTTCTTCTTCCTCTCCTTTTCCCTCTCTCTCTCCCTCTCCCTTCCCCCCCTCTCCCTCTCTCTTTCCCTCTCTCTCTCCCTCCCCCCCCTCATATGAGGAGTTGGTCCCCTGGAATGTGTGAGAGCTTTTAAGTTAGTTCATAGCCCCCACTTCCCATATTGTTACAGATGCAATGAAGTGAGGACAGAAAAATACTGAGAATTTAACGGAGGATATGAAAGTAGAGAGATCAAGGCTTAGGTGCAGGTTAGCAGCAAAAGGCAGCTAAGCCTTGGGCTATCTCTGTACCCAGAAGAAAACATAACATAGGGCAAGGTCAAAGTCAGATGAGTAGTTAGGACTCATCACTTGACTCTGAGAGACCTGATGCTTCTGTAACACATTCCTACTCTTATCTCCAGACCTGTTATTGGGCTTTCAAAAAGACAGCAGGGGCCCATCTTGTCTTCTGGTGTAAAATTAGTATGCTTAGAGCAAAGAAAGATCCCTCCTCTGCTAATTTCTCATCCTATGAGTCAGATCCTTTCAAATACAAGAGTGTCAAGGGCTTGGTTCAAGATAGATGGCTTGAGTCATCTTTGTTATTTTAAGCTATGATTTTGCTAGGCAGACACCTCTCATGCTGGTCATTTATTGTCATCTCTGCCTGTGTGTGTATGCATTTGCACCCTTGTAATCTACAGCAAGAAAGTGTGTTCTCTGTCTGTGGAGGTGATTCCCCACTGTACTCTCTAAAGACTAATAGGTTTAGTTGACCTACCAAAAACCCTGGTTAAATTCAAAATCTCATTTTAAATATATCTCTCCCTCCTGATTGTTAGCAGCAGACACTCCCTAGGAAAACAGTGGGTTGTAAATGTTCCCTCAAGAAGCTAAATTCTGTAAATTCCAAAATTCAAAACACCTTTGAAAAGTTGATGTTAGGTCAGTTATATGACTGCTATCAATATTCAAAATCGTGTTATTGGCTACTGTAAAATGTAGTTCCATCTTTGGTGATCATTATTGGGTTTATTTACGAAGATAACATTGATCAAATGGCTTCACTTTAAAACATAATGACCTAGACACAGATATTGAGAATTTTGGATTCATAGGATCATAGATTTAGGACCAGAAGGACCAGATTTAGGACTAAGAAGCCATCTAACCCAACCCCCTCATTTTACAAATAAGGAATTTAGGCCTAAGGAGATTAAGTGGCCTGCCCAAGACTACAGAGGTAGTAGTAAATAGCAGAGTTAAGATTCAAACCCAGGTCCTCTGATTTCAAATCCATTGTTCTTTCCACAATATTACTACTAATAGCTAGCATTGGAAAGTCTTTACAAACAGTTTAACCTTATTATAACATTGAGAGGCATTTGCTATTATTATCCACATTTTACGCTTGATGAAACTGAAACATACAGAGATTAAGTGACTTGACCAGGGTCACATAGTTAATTAGTTTCTGAAGCTAGATTTGAAGTCAGGTCTTTCTGACTTCAGGTCCATTACTCTATCCATTGTGCCCTCTAGCTGCCTATTATATTATGAAGAGTCTTCTTTCATGAATCCTAAGCACAATTTATTTCTTAGTGTACTTTCTTCTTCATATTTAAATTAATTAGTCTGTTAGATGTCAAACACTGCACACATTTTCAATGTCACTAGTGAATACCAATGGGTAAAACCTTCAATAGCATCTATATCTGATGCCTTTCTTTTTTTTTTAAATCAGAAAGATTCTAGTTTCTGTTCTAAAGTTAACAAAACAAACCAATTCAATTCTTAGAGAAGATCTTAAGGAAAACTTACTTCATCAGCTCTGGGTCCTCCTTATCATCTTTTGTAGGTGTTACTTTTATTCCACTTTTCTTGGCACGAGGGCAGCCTGACAAACTATGTTTTATAAAAAGAAAAAAAATACTGTTTTATTCTATGAAGTATAACTTCTTATATCCATCTGGCTCATTCATTTTTGTCTTGAGTTTACCACAATGTTTGATCTCATTCATATCATATAGAAAACTGGGGTTTTATACCTATATTTGGGGGGGTATGTGATGAGAGTGAGTGGAGAGACAGATTGTAATTAATGGCATCTAGATAATTAATGGTATCTGCTAACAGACTGTAATTTTAATGATTTTTTTTAAAAAAGCACTTGATATTTCCTATTAATGTTCTGAAGTGATAATAGAAGTCATAAATAGGCAGAATTATTAAGAGAAGCATTACATTAACTAAAATCTGACTTTCTGTCCTTGTATTCTATTAAAAAGAGCTACGTAATCAAATGTTAGAAACACCATAAAAAATCTCAGATTAAAGAGATGAAAATAGGCCTCAGCTGAATGTTTTATTCATAATTTTATAACTTTGTCCACCTCGTATCCATTTTACTCCTCCCCCTATCTTGTGCCTGTCCCATGTTCACTAACTTTAGAGTCAAATAATTTCTACGCAGATCTTACCTCCTATGTGATGCATAATTTCCTGTTATGTGACCAGAACCATCACATCCAGGAGTTGGGCACCTGCAGAGGAATGGGAAATCAGGATTAGAAGAGCTCTGATCAGTGAATGAACTTTGGAAGATTTATCTTTTAATGAATACACTTGACCTAATCCAATGAGATGGTTTCCACAAATAGACCTGAGTGGGTGAAAAAAAATGTGCCAAATGCACTGACCCTTAGAATATCTCCCCAGTGTATCCTCCGAGTATCTCCTCTTCCCTCTCCCCCACCCTCATCTTTCCCAGAATGGAAATGTTTTTGATGGAATTTTGGTGATGGCCTACCCACCTTGTGGCATCCTCATATCCGATCCTCACTGATACAAAGAACCAAAAAGGGGGAAAGGTGAAACACAAGCAAGCTACTCCCCTTGATCTGCCTCTTGATGACAAATAGTTTATCTGAATTAGCCATTCTACAAGAAACTTAACATTATGCCAAGTCACAAAGCAGTACTTTTAGATTTTGTTATCTAATCAGACTTTTTTCTGCCAGTCATAGATCTAATGTTGCCCAAGCAGCCCCCTGCATCATAGGAAGGCCTACAAAAAAGAGAGACTCACTCTTTGCTATGTATTTTACAGTTAATAAAAAAGGTAATGGGGCATTCCATAAGATTTATTTGAAGGTCTAGAATTTAAATTTTGATACTGATCCCAAGATTAAATTAGTACTATAATTCGCCTGGCCAATGATAATGGTAATAATAACAATACACCAAATACTTTGCTACTTGACAACATTGGGGAGTGACATGTACAAGATTAATGGAATTGCCATATATAGGTATGGAACAACAATTTTCAACCAATCAGATCTCAAGGTAAAAAAATCAACACAAACTATACTACGCATAACATAATTTAATCTTTCTTGTCTGCCTTAAATCCCCTGAGAAGGGGCTATTATTTATGTGTAAATAAAAGCTATAAGCTTTGTAATTAATGTAAAATAATAGCTCTAATGATTATAGCTCCTGCTAATTGGAGAATGGGGAAAAAACCCCAATCCAAAACCCTGACTCTCCACATTATAAAAAATGAGCACTAAGCAGTCTGATCTGGGGTTACAAGCAGAGGCTTTTATGAAATTTTTCTTATTTCTTAATTTCAACTTTTTTTTTCCGTGGGATGGCCAGGGGTAGGAAAATACATTTTTGTAAAGAATCACTTCATCATGTTGGTCTGAGGGATGTGTATTACCATTATAAGATTTTTTTTTTGGCCATTTTGTGTTTTCACTTGTATAGGCATAAATTAATTTAACAAAAAGGCTTACAAACATGCTATCTGAATTAATATAATATAATATAATGCTTGTTTCAGCAAACATATTACAAGAGGCTTCCACAAACAGCAGACGCATGGCTGCTCACAAGAGGGACACACTCTGTCATAAATAAAGTCCCTTCCATCTCTAAATGAAAATTTAATTAATATAACATAACATAAAGTTCTAGCTCACCAAATACTAGATAACAGAGTTTCTCTTTTCAGCAGGCTGAATATCCGAGACTTCATGATAGACTCAATGAGTAACTATGGTTCTGTGGCCATTGACTTGTGGTCACTTATCTAATTTTGAAACCTTTTAGAAAAAAATTCTATTGTTTAGGTTGTCTTACAACTGGCATCTCAATAACTTTTAAACCAAAAAAGGACAAATTTTCATTCCCCATTTTGTCATGACAATTTTTCTGGACTGTTTGATAGAAAGAGCATAGGATTTATAGTAAGAGAACCTGCATTCAAATCCTAGCTTTACCACTTAATACTTGTATGACTTTGGAAAAGTCACCTAACATTTCTGAGGTCTCAGTTTCCTTATCTGTTGGACTAGATGACTGGTAAGATTCCTTCCAGTTTTAAATCTATGATCCTTAGATTATTTTATAAAGTGCCTTAACAGCTATCATCACACTTTATCTTCATAATAGTCTTATGATATGTTAGGCAAAACACAGTCATGTTCATTTTATAAAGAAACCGGGGCTCAGAGACTTTAAATAACATGGCTGAAGTTAATTTCTGGAAAATTTCATGCTAGAATTCAGGTCTTCTGACTCTCATCCAAAGGTTTTTCCCATTGAACAAGATTCATCCTTGTGACGAAATGGGCCCAGGGTAAATGTTAACATCAGACGTTAACACAAAAGGCCCTCTGGCATTCTATCAGTCACATGTTATTTTTTTCCTCCTCTAGTCAAAGGAATCAGGGAGTTCTCCACAATTTTCCTCACTATGGACTTTGGCCCTTTCTTCATGCAACATCTCCTTTGCTGTTTTCAGCACAGCATGTGCTCAATAATCAGTACAAAACCCAACAACGCTTGCTTTAGCTGTAGATGCTGGCAGTGTACAGGTTGCTCTTTATAGGCACAAAACCTTGTTATTGAAATGGACACCTCTTGGCTAACATGGTAAGTTACTTATGTCTTACTCCCAGGAAAGCTAGATCATTCTCTTAGCCCTGGAACTTGGTTCCCTTCATCTGTTTCCTTCATATTTCCTTCTAATTTCCTTCCTAATATCCTCTGGCATATTTCCTTCCTCCGTGCTACTCACTCACCCCCAATCCCACGGTCACTAAAGAGATGTGACCCAAACTCTTCTGTCTAGGTCCAAAAGTTGCCTCTTAATTTCAGCTGGAAATTGCTGCCTCTGCATCCATCTAAATCTCAGCTAATAAATACCTCTTTGGATCTCTAACTCATAAAAATATGAACTAATCTCTCTCCTTTCCCTCCAGATTTAATATAGCTTCTAGGTACTGTCTCAAACTTCGGCCCATATACCCTCCATTACAAACTAAATTTTTAGAAAAGTGACTCTATTTCATTTCCTAATCCATCCTCTCTTCCTCCTTCACACAAACCTGTTGGCAAGCTTGTTCTTTGCCTTGTGGTGAGGCTTTCTTAACAAAAAGGAGATGTAAGCTTCTTGAGGGCAGGGAACTGTTCCAACTTTGTCTTTGTAATCCCAGTGCCTAGCACAGTGCCTGGCATTAAATAAATGTTTAATAAACTCTTGTGGATTGATTGAATGATTGAAAATCAATATACATCATGATCATCCTTGATCCATCCAGATGAGGTCATGATCAGATCTATGAAGTTGTTACTTGTGATAGGTGGATAAGGGGAATCTGATACACATAGAATATTAAAAGAGATAGAAGAAGGGCAGATCTTTCGAGGATTTGTGGCAATACATGACCAAGGATCACGCAAGATAAGAAGATGCGGACCAGGTGGCAAAATGCACCATTGAAATGCATTCTTATATATTGCTAAGGTCACATATTCCCACTGAAGTCTAGAAGTATGTGACTTGTAAAAAAATTAAAAGGATAATTCAAAATACAGCCAGTTCTTGCTTAACATAAGTGGACCATTCCCCAGCCCTCCTCTTCCCCAGGTGGGGACACCCCTACCACTGCTCTATGGCCCCCACAGCCAGAGTGGCTTCAGTGCCTACCCACCTCCCCTCATCCCCACAGCTGGCAGAGGATTGTAGGTTTGGGGCTGCACTGGCAGCCCACTGTTGCCCCTGCCAGAAGCAGGAGCTCTGCCACCAGACATTTAGGGGTCCTGTTGCTTGTCCCAGTTGAATCTGTATAATGCAAATTTACATAAAGTAAGAACTGTCTGTAATATTTACTTAACTTTCCTGGGTATCAGTTTCTCTCATCTGTAAAATGAGAGGGTTGGACCAGGTGGCCTTCCTGCTCTAGATCTATGATTCTATAATCTAAAAGTTTGCCCCTGGTGGTGAACTTAGGGGAGAATATGGACAATGGCTATACAGAATAGGGTAGACAGGGGTGGGTTGCCATATATTTCTTTTGGGAACTATCCAGTTTGATGAAGTCACAGATTCATTTGCGTGTCTGAGTATAAAGACAACAATTATAATACTCTGTACTTTAACTTAAATCTACCAAGATTTAGAATTAGAGGACCTGGGTTTGAATACTGACACATTTCCCCCTGTGCTCTTGAAGTTATTTAACCCCCTGGGCCTCAGTTTCCTCATCTGTAAAATGAAGGGGTTAGACTGGATGGTTTTCAAGTCCCTTCCATTTGCCTTGTGGTGAGGCTTTCTTAACAAAGAAAGATATAAGCCTATGAATATAGGCTTCTAAATATATAAGCCTATGAATCCCTCTGCAAGGGTCTTATCTTTTGATTTTTATTCTCTCATGGGTCTTCCAGACACTTGCAAAAAGATGCCAGACCCCATGTAGACAGAAAAGGCAGGAAGCTCCCACCCCCAAAGCCTTGGGAGTTGATTGCTCCAGCTGACAAGAGGGGTGTTTCATGGTTAGGTAAGAAAAGAAAAGATTTGACTCCTTTGAATAGGCTTCAACTGCTGTGTCTGGGGGCCGTCTCTGGTCAGCCTGATCTATATCTGGCCCCTGGACCCAAATGACTCTGGAGAAGAGAATGAGGCTGTGGACTTTGCATAGCCCTCCCTAGTTTAAATACAGTTCACTTGCAAGTCGTGGCATCACCTTCCTGACGTCACAGTCCCCTTTGAGAAGGAAGGACAAACAGCAGCTGCTGTGATGGAGCCCACTGTGGGTTCAGATGGAGCTGATATTCCCACATATAGGTAGACAGACTCCTGCAGAGCTGCAAGTCTCCTCATTCCTGTTGTGAACTCTATTTGTTCAAGATCCTGTGCTTTGGAAAATGCTGCTAGCCATTAAAAATTATATCATGCAGTTTGAATTTTTACAGCATCCCTCTGCATCTGCAGTTGCTCAGGTTACCTTGTCTGGGGCCCAAGAACTCCAACAGAGACTCAGAAAGGCATTTCTTTGAGCAGGTGAGAGACAAAGCTGATATTTATGAAAGTGGGCAAGTTACAGCACAAGCCCACACTCCACCTTTAAAAGCTGAAGACATTATGGACTACAGAAACATATCCCTTGCTGCCCTACAGAAATGAGAGCTAGTTGTCAAACACAGACTGACGGTTGTAGCGTGTGTGTGCTTGTTTCAGCAAACATATTACAAGAGGCTTCTACAAACAGCAGATGTGTGGCTGCTCACAAGAGGGACACACTCTGTCACTCCTCCCCCTTCCCTCCGCCTGCTCTCTGTCTGCACCTGCTGCTGTATCACACACCTGTGGCTTGTTTGAAGGACTTCCTGGTTTCTTCTCCCCACACAGGGTAAGTCCTCATGTTGAACTGATGTGCACTCTGCAAACCAACTCCTTTGTGCATAACATACCCAGGGCTCTTTAGAGGCAAGAAGGTCAGGTCCAGACTCACTGAGAGAGCTCAAGGTAAGCCCTTAGCACTTCATTGACCCCACCCTCACTCACTCTGTCCCCAGGTGGCTTTCTCCATGCTGGGTATGTAGGAAAGCTGCAGGGTGGGTGGATCAACCCTTCTGCGGCTCCCTCATTACAGGGGCAATGACACAGTAATTTCTAGTTATGCAATTCAGGTATAAATGGGGTATATATTGAGGAGGGCAGGGTTTCCAAGTGGGCCCCAAAGAAGGGTCAGTCCCTCTTGCTACAAAACTCTTTCTGGTTCCTCCTTACAACAAAGCATATTGTGTCCCCTCTCCCAAGACAGGAACTTGGCCCAAATATAAAGCTGCTTAAGCCTTGTAAGACTGGAGTCCTGAGCCAAGCCCTAGTTCCAAGTGTTCAAGTTCATTTAATCTTGGCAAAAATATGATTCCAATTTCTAAGGGAAAAAGTTTTTAAAAGGCTTCTTTGGCATAACATATGCCTCCAGAAATGAATCTGAGTTACACAGAAATTAGCATAATGTGGATCAATTTAAAGCTATAACTTTTGCCTCAATGATTCCTCCAGAAAGTCTGGGTATTATAGAGTCAGGCTTCATTAGAATCCCAGAAAAGGAAGCCTGAGCCTGTTCTGGCACAAAATAATGGCCACTAGACAAAACAATTTATTTGTAAGAAGGCAAAGAAAGTTGGGCAGCTAGGTGGTACAGTGGGTAGAGCACTGGGCTTGGAATCAGGAAGACTCTTCTTCATGAGTTCAAACCTGGCCTCAGATACTTACTAATTGTGAAACCCTGGGCAAACCCAGTTTGCCTCAGTTTTCTCATCTGTAAAATGAACTGGAGAAGGAAATGGCAAACCACTCCAATGTAGCCATAAAAACCCCAAATGATGACAAAGAGGAGGAGGAACAACAAAGCAGGTACTTTTGCCCTGGATGGATTTGGACAACTTTACACATTGCTTTAGTCCAGGGTTCTTAACTTTTTAAAAGTTCATGGGCTGCAACTTTCCTACCTCCCCAGCATGGAGAAAACTACCCGGGGACACAATGAGTGAAGGTGGGCTCTATGTAATGCTAAGGGCTCTACCTTGAGCTCTCTCAGTGAGTCTGGGCCTGACCCACTTGCCTCTGAAGAGCCCTGGGTATGTCATGCACAATGGTGTTGGTTTGCAGACTGCACATCAGTTCAACATGAGGACTCACCCTGGGTGGGGAGAAGAAACCAGAAAGTGCTTGGAACAAGCCACTGGTGTGTATATATGTGTATAGATATATAGCTATATATGTATACACACACATGAGCACACACACACATATTGCATTCCAATATAATTGAATTCCTTTCTAATATTATGCATTTAAAAATATTACTCTGAGAAAAAAATCCATGGGTTTCATCAGAACATCAAAGGCATTCATGACACACAAAAGGGTCAATTAACTATACATATTATAATCCATCTACTTCTTGTGACTACATTTGGGCAAGGAACGTGGAGCCAGAAGAAATAAGAAGAGAGACAGAAACGAAAGGAGTAACCCTAGTCACCTGAAGAGTGGAAATTAGGAGAGGAGCTTCACATCCCCACCTAAACTGGAGGAATGGAGAGATTGGAGAGGAATTCTGAAGCTATCCCATCAGCTCCATCTACCTCTCTGGGGTGATATTCTGAATCCAGAAGTCTAAGGATCACAAGATCATAACTCTAGATCTGGAAGCGACCTCAGGATATATCTAGTCCAACTTCCTCATTTAGGAAACTGAGGCTTAGGGAGAATAAGTAACTTGTCTAAAGTCTCACAGGTAGTAAGTGATAGTAGCAGGATTCCAACCACATCCTCTGACACCAACAAGCATTCTTCCCACTCTTTAGGGGATTTTCATCTCAAAAGACCTTAATCACCCAAGAGAAGCCTTGCTCTGACTGTGTGGCAGACTTCCCCTTAGGCAGCAGCAGGAACTAATCTGGATCATAGATATAGGGCTGGGAGGGACTTCAGAGGCTATCAAGTCTAACCACCATATTTTACAGACAAGAAAACTGAGGCAGAGAGAATTTCAGTGGCTTGCCCAGGGTTACATGACTCATGTCTGTGGGATTTAAACTCGGGTCTTCCCAGCTCCCAGTCCAATGATGCATCCAGCACTCTACCCTGCCTGCCTGGCGCTGGTCTGATCGGTTTGTGTTCTAGACAAGGTCCAGGGCTGGGTGGGGTGCGTGTGCGTGTGTGGAATGTTGTTTCCATACTAACGTCCTCAAAGTTCAGCCAGATCAGAGCTGGAAAGTTACATGGTCCTTCCTAAGTTTTAGAAGAATTCATCCACCAATTTAAAAAATTAGCCAGAAGTGAGAAGAATTTCAAAATAAAGGAGAAAGAGGATGAGGTAGCAGT